>OY992537.1:204786017-206008052 GCA_963921195.1 Pegoplata infirma | reverse complement strand
TAAGCTGAAGAATACTACACTTCCAATTTCAAGATTCTACGACCATTATTTCAGGAGATGGAAAAAGTACCAAAATACAATTTGGTACCTCTTTTTACCCTCTCAGAATTGAAATTTCCAAAAAGCACTTTTTTCAGAAAACACTAGAGGATCTTAGATTTTAAATACCATGTTTTTAATGCAACTATTTTAAAAATTTTAAAAATTTGCCAAAGTAAAAGTACTTTTAGTTAGATTGTTTTTCCGCACTGAAAATTAAAATAATGTAGAAAAAGTACAAAAAAGTTACTTTTTTAGTCTTTTATTTCGCTTAAGGATTTAAATTTAAAGTTTAAACACTATTTCTGAATAAAGAAAAAGTACCAATATAAAGTTTTGTACCTTTCTTTCTTTTCAACATCCCAAAAAGGGTCAAAAATTTAAACTTATATTTTTACCTTCTAAGATCTGGAACTTTCTAAAAAGTACATTTGTCAGAAAAATATCGGTCGGGGACCCCATAAACTATATATATTATTGATCTATGATCGATTCTAAGTCGTTTTATGAATGTCCGTCAGTCCGTCCGTCCGTCCGTCCGTCTGTATAAAACACGATTCAGTCCAAAATAAAAGACCTAGACCCCTGAAAATTGGTCAGAATATGTATAATGTTCATAGGCCGGTTAAGTTCGGAAATGCGCAAAATCGGGCCAGGGGGGAAAAAGTTCCCCCTTAACAAACTAAAAAAACATCTTTAAAAACGCCATTTTTACATCTTTTTTTGCAATTATTGTTAAACAAATGAAATATTTTTATGTCAGAATGGGTTTAAACTCCTGAACTTAGACCCAGGGGGCTGGAAATTTTTTTTTTTTCTACCCGCCCCCTTTTGTGGGCGTGGATTTAAAAAACCATTAAAATAATGAGAAAATGGTATTACTAAATTGCAAAAAGAATAATAAATAAATTAGTTAACATTTATCGCGATGTGGAAAATATCCCTTACCACCCCCACCGAGCCCCCCGAAAAAAACGACCCTGGATTTTTTTATATGTTTTAAAATGTTGGAGGGTATCATAGATTCGGCATAGCCGAATTTAACACTCTCACTTGTTTTTTACTTTGTTTGCCCATTTACATTGGATTCAATTTTTTATCTTCTTATAAGAACTTTTAAAAAGTATTAATTCAGAATGTTTTTTTTTCCGATAGAGGAGTCTAAATTTTAAATAATTAGTTACACTTTTTCTACCTAATTTCTAAAACTTTTTCCACCTAGCTTCGGAACATACAAAAAGTACTTTTGTCAGAATGATTTTTTCGCTTATTGACATTCCAATATTTTAGTCTATAGAACCATTATTTCTGGAGTTAGAAAAAGTACCAAAGTATCATTTCTAACCCCTTTAAAATTTAAATTTCCAAAGCGCACTTTTTTCGAAAAGTCTATTTCGCTAAAGAATTTTGAATTTTAAGTTTCTGGGACCACTTTTTTAAGAGAAAAATGCCTGCGAATTTTGTACTCTTGCCCAAAACATTAAATAATGATAATGTTTTGCAAAAGATTTGGGTGTACTTGCCAAAGCTAAGATTTTTTAGAAAAAATATTGTTATTTTACTTCGCAATTCCATGCAAAACGAATTGAAATATCAGTCGAGGACCCCATTAAAAAACCAAAAGAGCTTTACATTTCGTAAGTGAGTGCAAAAAAGTATTTTTACATTTTGGAGAGTATAAATTATTCGGCACCAAAGAATATAAAACTCTCACTTGTTTTATGTACATTTGATAAACAAATGGAAAATTTTTATGCGAAAAGCTTAGACTTGGTGAAAAAGTAGTTTTGGTAAAAAAAATGATTTTTGTTCACGAAAAACAAAATGATTTTTTGCACGAAAACAAAATTATGTTAAAAAAATTTAATGAACCCAAAATTTTTGGTGAAAAAAAAATTTTGATGAAAAAAAGTTTTTGATGAATTTTTTTGAGTAAAAAAAAAAATTGATGAAAAAAGAAATTTTTGGTGGGAAAAAAAATGATGATAAAAAATTTTATAAAAAAATTTGATGAAAAAAAATTGGTGAAAAAATTATGATAAAAAAAAATTATAAAAAAAAAACTGATGAAAAAAAAAATTTGATGAAAAAAAAATTAATGAAAAAAAATTGATGAAAAAAAAAAAATTTATGAAATAAAAAATGTGATGAAAAAAAAATTTGATAAAAAAAAAAAATTATAAAAAAAATTTTGATAAAAAAACTATAAAAAAAAAGTTTGATGAAAAAAAAAATTTATGAAAACAAAATTTGATGGAAAAACAGTTTTATGAAAAAAAATTTAAGAAAAAAATTAATGAAAAAAAAAAAAATTTGATTAAAAAAAAAAAATTTGATGAAAAAAAAAAAAATTATGAAAAAAAAATTAATGCAAAAAGAATTTTGATAAAAAAAAAAAAAAAAATTTATGAAAAAAAAGTTTGATGAAAAAAGAAAATTGATGAAAAAAAAATTAATGGAAAAAATTTATGGAAAAAAAATTGATGAAAAAATAAAATTTGATGAAAAAAAAAATTTTTATGAAAAAAAACACAAATTTGATGAAAAAAACAAATTTGATGAAAAAAAAAAATTGATGAAAATAAATTTTTTTTTTGTTGAAAAATAATTATGCTACTTTTTATTCACCAGCTGGTGAAAACCGGTTTTATTCACCACGAGGTGAATTATTATCCAAGTTACAAACTCAAGTTATTATAATTTTTGGTTTTAAGAAAATGAAAATAGTAATTCTTGTTTTCTTTTTCGTTAATTGTTAGCTTATATAGTCAAACTGAGGTGGCGTCCAGCAACTTTTTTTAAAATTAGACACCAGCCTAAAAACATTATCATGTTAAAAAAAAGGACCATTATAAAGTTTTGCAACTTTTTTTCCTCTTTAAATCAACCAGAGGATCCTAAAATTTTAAATACCACTTTTTTTATCACCACTATTTAGGAAAATTGCAAAAAAAAATACCAAAGTACACTTCTTGACCCTCATAGAATAAAATCTTTTTAAAAAGTACTTTTATCAGAATGTTTTTTTCACTGGACGGTACTACATTCCAAAATTTTACGGATCCATGAAATAGAAAAAGTGCCAATGAAGAATTTTTTACACTTTGTAATCATTGTACTCATTTTTAAGGGAATTTTCAAAGGCACTTTTTCCAATATATTGTTAAATTTAAAGGTCTTTTGTTTCAGCAAATATAAAAAGTACCAATGTATATTTTTTTAAAAGTACTTTTTTCTGAATGTTTTTTTTTTTTTGCTAGAGGATCGTACATTCCAAATTTCAAGTTTGTAAACCCATTTTTCAGTAAAAGTAAAAAGTACCAATGTACAATTTTTCACTATTTTTGCCCCGTAGAATCGAAATTTCCAAAAATCCAGCCTGTGAATGTGGTAAATCTCTTTGACCTTCCAAAAAGTACCAATTTTAAAAACCCTTTGTAATTTTTAATTCCGAATTATTATTATCTTCCCTGCTGTATCCATCTCCTGCTTATCTATGAGGCATTCCACACCAAATGTCCAGCGAAAAAAAACATGTGTACCGTAAACTTCTGAATAGGTGATATGAATAGCCCTATATGGAACTTAGAAAATTGCGTTTTTGGTTTTTCAATTTTTCAAAAACTGGGCTTAGGAGGCGTGGTCAAATATTGGAAAAATGGTCAAATTTGTGGCGAGTTGCCTTGATTAAATATTTATCACATTAAAACGGAATGCACCACAATGTCAAAAATTTACGTTCTTATATAGTTTTGTATGGGCTATCGATTAAATTTTTTTTTTTTGGAAAATTTTCAGAACCCGTTCTGAAATTTTCCATTTTTTAAAAAAGTCAATTTATCAAAAATCCGGCCACTTTTTTTTTTCTTTTTTATTTATTTTTTTAAAAGTTTAGATGTTTGTCCATCCACACAAAAAAAATCAGAAACACGTTCATCTTTTTTTTCGAGAAAATCGCATTTGAACTTTAAATTTCATAACAATTTAGTAGTTTGCTTGTATTTTCTTGTGTCAACAGAGCGTATGACGAATATTTATGCAATTAATATTACTCATTCGCAACTTTAGAACAAAGAAATACAAGCAAATAACAAAATTGTTATGAAATTTAAAGTTCAAATGCGATTTTCTCGAAAAAAAAGATGAACGTGTTTCTGATTTTTTTTGTGTGGATGGACAAACATCTAAACTTTTAAAAAAATAAATAAAAAAGAAGAAAAAAAGTGGCCGGATTTTTGATAAATTGACTTTTTTAAAAAATGGAAAATTTCAGAACGGGTTCTGAAAATTTTCCAAAAAAAAAAATTTTAATCGATAGCCCATACAAAACTGTATAAGAACGTAAATTTTTGACATTGTGGTGCATTCCGTTTTAATGTGATAAATATTTAATCAAGGCAACTCGCCACAAATTTGACCATTTTTCCAATATTTGACCACGCCTCCTAAGCCCAGTTTTCGAAAATTTGAAAAACCAAAAACGCAATTTTCTTAGTTACATATAGGGCTATCCAAACAACCTATTCAGAAATTTACGGGACACATGTTTTTCTGTAGCGGGACATTTGGTGTGGAATGCCTCCTATACATTTGCATGAATTGTTTTTTTGTTTTTCTTTTTTTCTACTGTTTAAAGAGCCAGCTTGGAGTGGGTTGTATTGCTATCGTGGGTGTGGGGTCCTTTTTATGGAATGTTCATGTATTAAATGCAAATTTTCATAAATTATGTTTCATCGATTTTCTTTTTTCTTTTTTGTGTGTGCTCTGTATTTAGCTGTGTATATATATTTATCAAAGTGTTTGCCATTTATTATGGCCATTTAGACTACAATATTTTACGATTGCGTGTTTTTTTTTTTTTTCTATAACAAAAAATTGTTTTATTTTATTATGTATATTTTTATATCATTTTTTGCATATAAAAAATATATAGAAAAATCATGCTAAATGTTGAAAATGTGTAGCCAAAGTCAAATTGATTATTAAAAATGTTTGTAATCAGCATGATATGGCAACATGTGGTTGGAGGAATTGAACTTGAAATTATTGAATTTTTGGCTGGTTTTTGTATATATTTTTAAATATTTTTGGCAGTGACATATGTTAGGAAAAGTGTTTTTATGGTTATGGGTTTGGGGAAATGTTTGAAAAGGAGGTTTATAAAAAAATTTTAATAATAATTTAATACTTGAGGTATTTTGGCAGACGCTAAATATAATTTAAAAATGAATAGGGAGTGTAATTTAAAAAGACAATCAAAATATGAAAAAATATGCATTTATATCAAAATATGCACAAAACAAATCGATAACATTTGAATGCAAAATTTAAGGATTTTACAATTTAATCATTATTTAATTTTTTATCTACGCCCACATACGGGGGCGGGCAAAAGTATTTTCTAATACTCTGGGTGCAAGTTCAAGACTTTTCATTTGTTAAAAAAAAAAATACAAAAAAAATGCCGGCGAATTTTGTACTCTAGCCTAAAACATTAAATCATGATAATCTAGCTATATACATCCGTCCAACTATCTGTGGAAAGCACTATGCAGTCTAAACCTGTAAATGTGTGCATTACTTAAGTGCAAAAAGAGTTTTTTTTTACATTTTGGATAGTATAAATGATTCGGCACAGAAGAACTTAACATTCTCACTTGTTTGTACATTTGTTAAACAAATGGAACATTTTTATGTCAGAATTTTAGACTTGATGAAAAAGTAGTTTTTTTTTTTTTAAATTAAAAGAAATTTTTTTGATAACAAAAAGAAAATTTGATAAAAAAAAGTTTTGATGAAGAAAAAAAATTATTAAAAAAAATTTTTTGATAACAAAAAATATATTGATAAAAAAAAAACATGAAAAAAAGTTTTTTTTTATCAAAACAAAATTGATGAAAAAAAAATTACACAGGTAGACCCTGCTATTTCTAGGTTTTTGGGGTCGCTGAATCCGAATATGACCATAAAAAATCGAATCAATTGCCAGTTTTTCCCCTACGGCCCCCCTATAACCCCCCGAAGGATTGACTTTTAATTGTCATACAAACTTAAAATCATTGTGTACTTTTATGTTTTTTTGCAGCTAAACCATAAACTGATAACAAAAAAAATATGTGACCCTTCCCTCAACCCCTAGAACGTTCTTACAACCCCCTGAAGGGGATGAATTTTGAGTGTTCATAAAAAATCAAGATCTATATCGATTTCTATGTTTTTTGGACCGCTAAAGCCGAATAGGACGACAAAAAATGTATAATACTCCTCCCTCAGTCCATAGCACCCATTACTACGCCCTATAGGGGATTTAATTTTGAAATTTACCTTCATAATTATTTTAGTCTACAACTTAAGTTTTATTGAAAATTTCAAAATTAAATCCACGTAGAATTATTATACATTTTTTGTAGTCATATTCGGCTTTAGCGGTCCAAAAAACCTAAAAACCCATATAGATCTTGATTTTTTATGAACACTCAAAATTCATACCCTTTCGGGGGGCTGTAAGAGCGTGCTAGGAGTTGAAGGAAGGGTCACATATTTTTGTTGTCAGTTTAGGATTTAGCTGCAAAAAAACATAAAACACAATGATTTTAAGTTTGTATGACAATTAAAAGTCAATCCTCCGGGGGGTTATAGGGGGGCGGTAGGGGAAAAAACTGGCAATTGAAACGATTTTTTATGGTCATATTCGGACTCAGCGACCCCAAAAACCTAGAAATAGCAGGGTCTACCCTCTGGGTCTGGCCACTTTTTTTATTTTGTGTGCCTGTGTTATTGAAAAGTTTTTGATGAAAAAAATTTGACGAAAAAAAGTTTTTGATGACGAAAAAAAATTGATATAAAAACAAGTAGAAAAGTTAAATTCGACTTGGCCGAATCTATGAATACCCTCCACAATGCCCTTTTTTAACGATAGTAAATTTTCTAACGTGAAAAAAGTAAAATTTTTGATTAGAAATATTTTATTTTGTGTAAAAAAACTTTCTTTTTTTATTAATTTTTGAAAAAAAAAGAAAAATAATTTACAAAAAATTTTTTTGAGTATAAAATTTTTTTGAGTGTAAAATTTTTTTCGAGTGTATTTTTTTTACTGTAAAAATATTTTTAAGTGGCAAAAATACGTTGTAAAATATTTTTGTGACTTACCAATGTTTTTAAAACATGTTTAACAGGTTGTTGAAAACCTGGTGAAACTAATCTGAAATTCACGGTTTTGCTAATAACTTTTGAACCACTCAACCGATTTGGCGGAAATTCGACACAAACTAGGCCAGGGAAACGAATAATATATATGGCAAGCTTCAGCATCCTCAGAATTGCATTTGAAAAGTTTTCGTGTTTTTTATCTGGTAAATTCAAGAAAACCCCTTGCCGAAATTCAGTATTTTGCTCATGACTTTTGAACCACTGGGCTGATTTCGCTGGATTGCAATACCAACCTGACCAGGTAAATGCCCAAAATATATGCCAAACTTCAGGAGCCTTCGTAAAGTCTTTTAAAGGTTAGCGTGTTTTCAACAGACAGACGGAAGCGGACATCGCTAGATCGTGTTTAAATCGGTCGAAGATCATGAATATATTGGGCATTCCAGGCCAAATCACTCTCTTTCCACCCGATCCCCTTCGATTAATTTTGTTTGGATTTTAGTACGTATTAAATGCAACTTTGACACCAATTTTTCATCACCTTTTATTCCAAGTTGGTGTTGAGTAATCAATTTTTCAAAATGGCGATTTTTTCAAAAAAATTAAAAAATTGAAATTTTCAAATAATTTTGACCAATTAAAAATATTGATATCTTAAAAAAAGTTGGACTACGTTTTGTTGGTATTTCAATGTAGTTTTAGAAAAAAAAAAATATTAAAAAATTATTCGAAATAATTACACCGCTCAACACTCATTTTCCGGTTTGAATTCTGGTGATCAATTTTAGTAGACTTTGATCTCCTGAATCCAAATCTGTTCTCCAAATTTTTCCATCACGTCCAGATTTTTAGTTATTCATGGTTAAAAATGCGAAAAATTACGATTTTTGCATTATTTGAAAGCCTGCACAGCAGTCAATCAGTGGAATACAAATGTGGTATAAAGCGCAAAAGTATAAATTGTCTATGGGCTCCAACATAGAAAACAATTTTTTTCTAATTATTGCGTTTGGTTGGATTACACTTGCGTTTTAAAATGATACTGTTAAAATTATAATTTTTGTAAAAAGGTAAGGTACCTTGGTTTTTTTTTTATATTTTTCAAAGAAAAACTAAACAAGTAAGAAAATTATAGTCGGTCAAGACCGACCATATAATACCCTACACCAGAGTTTTCCGGACCATGGGTCCCAAGTTCAAACATGGACTGGTTAGATCTATATTTTGTCAAATCTTTAATAAGTGTAAAAAGCAATCACTAATCAAATTTGAGTGGAATAGGCTTCTTTTTGTTGACAATAAATCGCTTCAACTGAATATCGGGCGAAATTTCCACATGGGACCTAAGTCCAAAATGGTCCGATGATAATTAGATTTGATAAGATTATTAAAGTACGCGTTTAACATACACAAACAGAATTTTAATTAAATATTTTCTATTTTCATGAAAATTGAGAGATTTATGTGAAAATCGGGAAGGTGGTTTGTATGGGGGCTACTAGAAGAACTGGTTCGATTTCTTTAAATAAAAAGAATGGTGATTTGTGTGTATAAAACATTAATTCCTGCCAAATTTTGAAAAGATACCTATTAAAATGCGACTATTAGAGTCATTTGAGCCAAAACTAAAGAGGACCTTTGTATGGGGGCTAGGTCTAAATATGGACCGATTTTTTCCAATTTCAATAGGCTTCGTCCTTGGGCCAAAAGAGGCTTAAGTTTTAAATTTCAAGTCAATTGATCGAGAATTGCGACCTGTATCGTGTTTACACCGTTTACATGGACAGACAGACGGACGGACGGACGGACAGAAGGACGGACGGACATCGCTAAATCGACTCAAAAAGTGATTCTAAGTCGATCGGTATACTTAAAAGTGGGTCTAGGACCAATATTTCGGGTAGTTACAAACATCAGCACAAACTCATTATACCCTGTACCACAGTGTGGTGTAGGGTATAAAAAAATATATTATACAAATTTAAGTTTTCTGTGATATTTTTTATATAAACCGGAAGATATCTTTAATGGGTTTAAAAGTCTATAAGAAAGAATGAACATTTGCTTTAATTTTGAGCTCCTCACACACAGTAAAGATTGATCATCTGGTTTTGTTTTAGAGCCTTTTAAAAATGGTGCTTTTTCTAATTTTTTTCACAGTGTTTTTTTAAAATACATGTTTGGCCAATAATAGTGCAACAACTTAAAATTTTTTTGATCATATTTTTGAGATCATAGTTAAATTCTACTCTCACGCTTTATACCAGATTTTTATTCCACCCAGCGGCTGCTGTGCAGGCTTTCAAAAAATGCAAAAATCGCGTTTTTTCGCATTTTCAACCGCGAATAATTAAAATTCTAGACGTGATGGAAAAATTTGGAGCACAGATTTGGAATCAGCGAGTCAAAATCTTTAAAAATTTTGTATCAAACTTCAAACCGGAGTCAAAAACTTTTGATTTGTTGAGCGGTGTTATCAATTATTTTTTAACATTTAAAAATTAAAATCGACTTTTTGAAAAAAGTCCGACACCTTCGATTTTTTTTTTAAGTCTAAAAGTTCTACTCTAAATTATGCAACTTTTAAGCCATAATTCGAGATGTGATCGCAATTCGTTCCATTTCTTTTCAAATTTTGAAAATTTCACCTCTTAGTTTTTGACTCTGATTTATTTTATCGTTTTGGATAAATAATATAAATAATTTATGAGGTCCTAGACCGATTTATATCCTTAGTAACAATTTTGGTTTAAAAAGCCCAGCTATTGCTAATTGTCCTTATTAAGCTGTAATTAAAATCAGTAATTTCCAGTCACTTTTGTTTTCATATAAATTAAATTCATTTCTCTTTATTATTGTTAATGTATTTTTTTTTTCTAAAAAAAATTTGTTGGCTGCAACATTTTGCACTAATTTTTAAAATGAAAAACACAATCAAACTAACGAACTTAAAAATTTGAACAAAACTATATTTTTTTTTTTGTTTGAATTCTATGTATTAAGTTTTTCCTGCGGCAATTCCACAAATGCTGACTAAAAATAAAACACTCAAAAAAAAATCATAAAAACTTATATGAAGGGCTTACTGCAAAAACTTGATAAGCAACATTTTATTTTTTGGTGTTTTTTGCCTTCTACTGATGTTCCATTGACAGATTTTTGGCAGATTTTTCTCTTAAACCATTCGTAAAAGTATCTTGAGTATGAAAGCTTTTCAACAGTTCTATTTTCTACATAATTTAAAAAGTTTTAAGGCAAAAACCCTCATAAAACGAAATGTTGCTTATCGAGTTTTAACAATAAGCCCTTCATATTCATGTTGAAAAATTTTCAGATTTAAGGAATATTTGTTATATTTATTTGTGTAAAAGTGATAATTTTATAAACATGGACCACATTTGTATAATTGGTCCACGATTGATTCTATGAAAATCTAGCGTTGTTCGTTGGTCTGATGAAATCACTGTGCAGTTCTTACTAAGAGAGCTAGACCGCGAAAGTTTGTAAAAAATACCTTTTATGGTCAAAGTTTGTAAAACAGAATAATCGAACTAGGGGAAAATGTTCCCGTTGTAAAACTTTGGTTCATTTATCTTCGTCTATCGTCTATCATAAGAACTAGATTTTTGGAATGTTGAGTTCTCCGTACGGTGAAAAAACATTTTGAGAAAAGTACTTTTTGCAAAAACGGGATAATTATTGTGCCTTGGTTGTTTTTTATTTTTTCTGAAATAAAGATCATAGAGTTTTAAAATATAAAACAAAAATCAAAAAAAAGGTAACTTTAAGGAATTCCTATTTCAGTGGGGTAAAAAATATAAAAAGTTGTAATTTGGTACTTTTTTTATCTGCTGAAATAATGATTCCAGAAGCTTAAAATTTGTAATGCAAGATCAAAACAATCATTCCGAGAAAAGCACTTTAAAAAAAAAAATGTTGATTCTTGAAGTGTTAAAAATAGTACTTTTTTGATCTCCTGAAATAAAGTTAAAAAACAGGATTTTTAGAATGTAGAACGCTTCATCGAAAAAGAAAACATTCTGAAAAAAGACTTAGAAATGATACTTAAAGGATTAAAGAGGGATGCAAATTTTATTGCGGTTCTTTTACGATTGCCCAATATAATGATCCTCTAAACTTAAAATTTTGAGTCTAGGATCTATCAGCAAAAAAAAAAAAAATAAAAAAACATTGAAAAAAGTTTTTGAAAATTTTGATTATAAGTTGCCAAAAATTGGTACAAATGGTAATTTCATAACACCGCTCTACAAATCTGAGGTTTGTCGGTGCGTTTTGGATGAAACCAAAAAAAGTTGATAGGGTTTGGTGCCCCGATTCCAAAACGGTCACTCAAATTTTTCTATCACGTCACAATTTTGAGAAAATCGCGGTTAAAGTGTCAAAAAATGCCCATTTCGAACATTTTTGAACACCTATAAAATAAGATCCTGACATGCAAATGACTTGGTATCAAGCTCATTCGAAAGTGTGTTATTTTCTCTTTCAGACAAGTTCAAATCTTCTTGGAATTTAATTTTCTAAAATGGCAAAAAAATCATTTGCCACAAGTGCTTTAAATCTAAAATTTACGTATGAATTTGTATGGAAATTTGTTTAAAAACACTGTGTAAATAAACTAAATATTGAAAAAATGGAAGGTTTTTTGTTAATAATTTTTTACCATTTTAGAAAATTAAATTTTAGGAACATTTTATCTTACCTTTAAGAGAAAATTACGGGCTTTCGAATGAGCTTGATACCAAGTCATATGCATGTCAGGATCTTATTTTATAAGCTTTTAAAAATGGTCAAAAATGCCCTTTTTCGGCACTTTAACCGCGAATTACTCAAAATCCTGACGTGATAGACAAATTTGGGCTCCGGATTTGGAATCAGCGCAACAGACACTACCCAAATCTCCTCAGAGTCCAATACGCATTTTCTTGTTGAGCTGTGTAATTTTTAAATCTATTGAACTGAAGACACAGATTTTAAAATTTCAAAAAAGAAGTAGTCCTACTTATCACCAACAACAAGCAAACTATTTTCACCAACAATAAGCAAACAGTGGTAAATATAGTCTCACAGAGGGCAAACCCAAACGGTCTGGTAATTAGTTCCGCCAACACCGATCTCGCCTTGTTTACAAAAACGAATAAGGTAGAAAATTTTGTTCTACCCAATTCGGATGGAATCACCTTGAACTATGAATGTGATTCCTGACTAAAAGTTTACTTGAAAATGTCACGCAGAGGAAAGGCAAAAAAAAGTCTTATGCAGGACGTGGATAAGAAATCATGCCTCTGCAACCTGCAGAAAGTACAACGACTGGACTTTTCTAGATTAGATAGGCACCCCAGGCCGTCCTGGAAGAATACTAAACATTCAGCCCGTGGATATCTACATCAAGAATATAGCAACAAAATCGGCTCTCAGGTTAAGAGAGTCGCAAATGCTTAGGCAACTCTCTTGGGGACACTGGACCATATTAAGTATGGTGGACGGGATGGAACTAAAATAGAACACTGACTTTATCTCATCGCAGAAGAACTTTAATAGAACCTTCGAAGTTGAAGAACCAACTAAGAAAGATTGGGGGAAAAACTTTGTTATAACAGAGAACGCGATCTCAATTTTTACGAACGGATCAAAGATGGAGATGGGTACGGGTTTGGGAGTATACTCGAAATCAGGTCCTCAGTGGGACTTCCCAACAAGTGTAGTGTTTTCCAGGCCGTGGTACTTGCAGTTGATAAAGCCGCGCGGATGATTATGACAAGTGACCTACATCCCTGCGTTATTAACATTTTCGTGGACAGTCCTGCAGCTCTGAAGGCCTTAGAATCATACACTTGAAAATCGGTAACCGTTAGGAACTATATACAATTCGTTTATGGAATCAGTCAGCATACAGTCAAGCTAATTTGGGTCCCTGGATATAGTGGGGTCGCTGGAAACGAATTGGCTAATGAATGTGCTAGAAATGGTTATGAGTGAGTGGGGGAACAGGTTGAATGATTCCCATTGACAAAATTTTTACAACAATTTTAACATTTTTTTTCTGACTGTAACTGGTGCTGCTGTTGTTGTTGATTTTTGTTTTAACACTATAAATGAAAATTGTATTGTTTTTGTTTTCATCCTGAATGATAGTGGTGGCGGTACAGTGGTAGAGGTGGTACCAGCAATGATGATGATGATAAAATGCTTTTGGCATTTTCGGATATGTTGCAGTTTTTAGCCATTCTTCTAGTTCAACTAGTAGTAAAATAATGTTGCCATAGTTGTTGTTATAGTTTTAGTGATTTAATTAAATGCATTTAAATGCAAATGTAGTTAAAATGCATAAAAAACAACAAAGTTTTAGGGAAAAGGAAGTGAGTGAGAGAGACAAGTAGGTGAGAGTGTAGTGTTAGTGTATAAGTGCCGGATGTTTAAAAGTGTATAAGTGTGTGCAGTTAGTATATGCAGGGATACGTATGTTGATGGTTATGTGTCTGTATGACTACAAACAACTATATTTGTTTTTAAAAAAGTGTCACTATTTTTTTTTGTATTTCGTTGAACTGTTTTGTTTTTGTTGCTGTTTACTTTTTCAGTTACTTTATTTTTTGTGTCCACACAATTTTTAATGGCTTGACATATTTTAGTTGAAAATGTGCAACTCATATGTGTGTTTTTGACTAACAAAAACACCACATCTAAAATTTTTTTTTTGTTTGGTCGCTGAGTGCTTTCGGCCTAAAGTTTTATGCATTTTTGCGTGAAAATTGTTAACAAAATCTTTTTAAATTTTAATGAAGGTTGTAAAAGGTTTTGCATAACAGAAAATTTAATTTTTTTATTTTACATAAACAAATTTTTTTGAGGTCACTAAAAATTTTTAGAAAAATAAAAACATATTTTTTTATATTTTTCATATTTATGACATGAAAAACTAAAACTTGACCACAAGTTTTTTGATTTAGTAGAAAATGTTATAAAATCATACAACCAGAAATAACATTTTTTTAGTTTAAAAATAATTCGCTACTTGTTACGAGGAAGGATTAATCTATCAAACTGTTGGAAACATGTGAAATAAAAGACTAAATTACACTAGTTTACAGAGATTTTTACCAACGACATTTTGCATTTGTTTTTCATGTAAAATCTTACACTGAATCCGAAAATCCACTGCAAAGTTTTAAAAGTAGAACAGTTTTCGAGATAAACTGAAATTCTACATTTTTACCCAAATGCATAATTTCTCCGTATTTGATCAGACTTGAACGTAAAAGGGTAATTTTTAGTGAAATCAATCAAAAATAGTTAAAAATTTTCTTAACCCCCTCCGATTTTGATGAAATTTGGTTTAGTTGTAACACTAACAAGGGAAGTCTCCCTAGTGTCACCCGCGGATCTTTATGGAATTGGTTTTATTTTGTAGATCAGAAAAAATAAAGGGACATGTATTTTTTTTAGCGGCCCAAATTCATATATATGGGGTAAAAAGGAGGGGGGAAGACATGGCCATTTTTCAGTTTTTTCGTTCATCTCCTATATTATGCAAAGAAACCTAGTCATGTTACATACCAAATGAAAGGTATTTGGAAAACCTATCTACGTGTGCTAAAAACGTGTCCAAACATGCACAACTTTCCGTCATATTGATTAAAATACCAAAATTTTAGGACATTTTTGTTAATAAGTCGAAAATTATTAACTTCTGTGGCCCTTTGTTAGAACCACGAGATAGGTATTTTTACCTTTAATCTGATACCACACATGCCTATATTAATTTTGTTTAAATAGGCGTGAATCGTAAAAAACTGAAAAGGGTAATTTTCCCATCCATACAAATCGACCGCCCTAAAAATTAGTTTGGGCCGCTAAAAAAATACGTGTCGAATTAATTTTCGTTCTTAACATACATATATACAAATTTCATGAAGATCGGAGGGTGACACCAGGGAGACTTCCCTTGTAAGTGATAAACTGACGCACACTTATTTTCAGCCCTCTAAGTAAACAGTGGCCGAAAATACGAAGGGTCAAAATTTCCCCCCAAAATCACCCAGTCGCTACACTTTCATTATGGGACCGCCTTAATAGTTAAAGATAGATGGTAAGTGAGTTCAGAGAAAATGTTTGGATTCAAAAAGTATTGTGGGTCGGTCATACATTTGATTGCTCTAAGGGCACTCTTAGGTTAGTTAGAGCGGTTGGAGCAAATTTAAAAAAAAAAGTCATTTTGTGTGGGAGCCCCCTTAGAAATTGAAGATAGGGTATAAGTTTTTTCCGAAGAAATGTTAAGACGTAAAAACTAATGGGGGTCGGTCTTGGAAATGACCCCCGTATGACGCACCATTGGAGCAGTAGAAATGATTTTAAGATTGGAAAATTACAATGAATTTTTTTCAAAAAATTAAAAAAAAAGTAATAACCGTTTTCCACGATCCTACTGGACAAAAAATTTGTAGCATCAATAGAAGTTTTACACAAAAAAATTTCAAAAAAAAATCAAAGAGTAAATACATTTTCAAAAATGAGATTTAAATTTTAAAACTTAAAAATCGCCTACTAGAGCACTTTAAAATTTTTTTTGTATATTTTTAAATTACGTAAAAAAAAACAAAAATTAAAAAAAAATTGCAATTTGGACCATTATTGAAGAAGTTACGAGTAAAAGAAGTTTGAGTAAAGGAAGAAACTACCAATTTTAAAAAAGTCGATATCTTTTAAACGGGTCATCAAAAAAATCTGAAAATTTACCACGAAGGAGTTTTCGAAGGGTACTAAAAACGGTAAACAAATTGGGAAAATCTAAAAAAAAAAAATTGTGTGGTTTGACATGGAATGCCCCATATGTAGTTGAAACGTTCTGAAAAATTCCAATTAACATTCCAGAATCAATGATTTTTGTTTGAGATTGTCGCGAAAACAATCGTTTTTTGGAGCAAAGTTGGTTTTTTGAATAAATTATTAATATTAATTTTATTAAACATAGATTTTTTTTTATTTCCGTAGAATATATTCGAGAATCTATTGTAGTAGGAACCAGTTCCAAAAAATTTTCCTCAAATATTCAGAGCCCGGTGAAAGTTAAAATAGTCTAGAATTATATTTTGTAACTTCGTCTTAATGCATCGAATAAAGATAAGGTTGTGTTAGGCCAAAATTCCATAGAAAAGACACCAAAAGAGATTCCACAGAACCAAAATAATTGTTTTAAATGATTCAAAAACCGCCGATGAACAAGTTCCAGAAATAGTTTTAGAAGAATATTTTCCAGTTTGAGATCAAAGAACCCAATGTAATTGGGACATTATTTAAAAAATTTATATTCTCAAGAACGCATTTAAGGGCCAATGCGCACTGGTCAAACTCTATATCAGAGGCAAACTGAGACTGAGCAGCTCCTGTATTCTCAGAGCGCCCATGTTTAAGAAATAATATTGTCTCGCAAAGCAGACCAAAAGTTTCAACAAAATGTTTGGGGAAGTGAGGAATAATTTCTTATCAAATCAGCTAATTTTATGTGTTAACTAAAAAAATATCAGATAAAGCCCAGTGTTGGGCGCCATTTTTGATTATTTCTTTTTGTTAGCATAAAGATATAATTATGGAATATTAAGCGACTTGTGAAAAGAAAGGATGACAAGTTTTTGTAGAATATACCTTGTCACATTAGACTGGCATTTTTTTTGTCATCTTTCGATTTTCTAAAACTTATGTGGAACAAATTTGAGGTCAACCGGATTAAATTAACCCGTCAGTCAAAGTTTTGGATTTTTGAAAAATTTTTAAAAATAAAATTAAAAAAATTTTATCTTTCACATCATATTTGTTAATTTCGACGAATATCAAACAAAATTAAAATCGCTCGATAGGTTTTCGAGATATCGCCATTTCAAATTTGTGGAAAATGGCGGTTTTTTCCTACGTTCAAGAAATTTTTTTAAAAAGTCTCAAAATTTCATTCCGACGACCCTTTTGTAGAGCTTGAGACAAATTTTCATTTAAAACTAATTTGAGCCAAATCGGATCATTTTAAGCCGTGGCGCCCATCGATCAAAGTTTTGGCTTTTTAGAAACTTTTTACCAAAAACCCTAAACTTTGATCAAAGAGTGCCAGGGGTTAAAATGATCGGATTTGGCTCCAATTAAGCTTTATTGAAAGATTGCATAAAGCTCTATAAAGGGGTTAAAATAAAATTTTTTTTAGAATTTTAAAAAAAAAATTCTTAAACGTAGGAAAAAACCCCCCATTTTGCAATTGTTTTGTCAAATTTTAAATGGCGATATCTCGAAAACCGTTCGACCGTTTTTAAATTTTTTTCGATATTCGTATTCAGCATGCTAAAATTAATAAAAAATAATGTATCGCAAGATATTTTTATTTTTTCATTTTCAAAAATCCAAAATTTTGGTGGAAATTTTCCAAAAGTCCTAAACTTTGATCGAAGGGCGCCGCGGGTTAAAATGATCGAAGTTTGCTCAATTTAGTTTTAAATGAAGGATTGTCTCAAGCTCTACAAAAAAGTCGGTGGAATGAAATTTTGAAACTTTTTTTAAAAAATTTCTTGAACGTAGGAAAACCCGCCATTTTTTGCAAATTACAAATAGCGATATCTCGAACACCGTTCGACCGATTTTTATTTTTTTTTTATATTCGTGCTCAGCACATCAAAATTAACAAATATGATGTTTCAAAAGATATATATTTTTTTTTTTTTTAATTTTTTAAAACTCCAAAACTCAAATTGGTACCACATGAGGTTTGGGCCTAGTAGAATAAAAAAATGCCGGACTTTGAAAATCGGAGAAGAAAAAAATTGGCTATACAGAAAAATGCCAGTCTAATGTCACATGGATATTACGTTATAAAAAAAATTTAATTTTCAGAATTAAAAGGGAATAGGAGGCACACTTGTTAAAGTAGACCTTACTTGAAATCTTGTTCCAGAACGTATGACGATTTTATAAGTGTATTCGGAATTGATGTTTGTATAAGATGCCAAGGAGAATGACGGCATAGGTACCTGGGACCCCGGTCCTTTCATAATATGGGCTGTGGATTTATTTATATTTTAAAAATATGTTTTTTATTCAGCAGTACGGTATTGCAAAGTCGTTGTTTTAAAATATTTAATTTTTTTTTGTATTTTCATATAAAAAAAATCTTGATTTATTACCAAATTATTCATAAATTTCATAAATTCTGCGTACATATCTGTTTTTTTTTTTTTTTGTATGAAAATTTTAAAATTTATGTTTCCTCTTTCACACTACATACATGATACACTCTAATTCATAACTTCATAAAAATGTAGGTCATCACATTTAAAGGTGTTCTGGCGTTAAATATTAAAATAAAAAAAAGAAGAGAGATAGACAATGAATTTTTAAAAATAAATTTAAATTTTAGGTATTGAAAAATGTTTAAAAATATTTTAGTTTTAAAGATTACGTTAATACCTTAGAAATCGCTTGGTAACAAGTACACCAATACCCCGGTTTGCGTCGTTAATTGGGACCGGAGAAACGCGACGCAAACCGAAACGACGCAAACCGAAGCACGATTTTCCATACATTTGTATTGATTTTCATTTAATTGGTTCCGAGATTCATAATTTTAGCAGAAAAATTAGATTTTTCAATAAAAAATTCAATTTTTTTTGTATTGAAAACAGTTTTAATTAAAATAAAAATTCAACAATTCATGAGAAAAACGTAAAAAAACATAACAAAAACATAAAAATATTAAGATAAAAATAAAAAATTCATAGTATAAAAGCAAGTATAAAAGCAAGCATTGTATAAACATTTTCATATTAACGACGCAAATCGAAGCACTAACGACGCAACTTCGAGGTCATGCTACGCAAACTGAAATATAAACGGGAAATCCCCTTTTTGTGTTTTAGCTATGTACACACATTTTTATATCATCGACGCAAATCGAAGCACTGACGACGCAACTTCGAAGCCATGCGACGCAAACTGAAACCAAAACGACGCAACTTCGAAATCACAGAAATTTGAAAACGACGCAACTTCGAAACGACGCAAACCGAAGCGACGCAAACCGGGGTATTGGTGTACTCATTTCCAACTGGATGACGTGGTAATGGAAGATTTTGCTGAGACATTTTGCTGGGACTCCCAGCAAAAATTTCCATTACCAAGTAGTTAAGTAAGGGAGTAAGGGGAGTATTCTTCTAATTTCAATATTCATTACTTTAACATGGCGATATCGTTGGAGTCGAGTTCTTTTTTGCTTTCTTTGTTGCAAAGAAATGCTGAAAGTACTCATTACCAGGTAATCCAGTTGGGAATGAGTACATATTACCAAGTTATACGTGTTCAATTAAATAGCTTTTAAAATATATTATTATTTAATGAATTAAACATTTGTCTCTTTCAGTTATTAAAGTCTCAATAAATTAAAAAAAAAATAATTTTAAGTTTAAATCCCTTCTTTTTTTTAATTTGCAACAAATTTATAACAAAAACAAAATAAAAAATATTTTCTACTTAAAAAAACAAAAACTTTTTTTTTCCATATTGTAACATAATCCACAGCAGCAAAAAGAACAACAAAATGCAAACAGAAAATTTTTTGGTCTTGTGCCAAGTTCAATGAACGTCAATAATTTATGCATGTCATTAAACTCCCACTCACTCTATAGATTTTTTTTGTTTCATTTTTTTTAATAGCACAAAATAACAAAATACTTTTCAGCACAGGAAAATTGAAGTGAAATATGAGAAATAATGAACAACTTTTTAATTATAAAGCCAACATGAAAAATACATAATACCAATGAACCTTAAGAGTTTTAATTACAAACAAACATTTTGAAAAAGTAAAATAAAGGTGACTTTAATAATGAAACTATAAAGCTGGAGGACAACTAATGCAACAGAAAGTACTTACTAAAAAGTATAAAGAACAATTTTTTTTATTTTGTAAATGAAGTGAAAGGGCTCTTATACATTTTTGTGTAAACTTAAGATGAATAAGTAGAAAAATTAATATTCGAAGTGGTCGATTCTGTGATGACCCTTCACAAGCATTGATGGATTTTTGATGAGTTACCACACAAAAAAAACCTTTGTCTAATTACAAGAAAAAGTCTCGTAATCCCATTTTACCAATATTTGACAGTTTTCCTTGTTTTTTAACAAATCGAAATTTATTTTTTTTTTTTTTTTAATTTTACAACATCTATATAAATAAAAATCAATTGTCGTTCGTTGGTAACCGCATCAGTTGAGAACGGCTGGACCGATTTGGACAATTTTTTTTTTGAAATGTTCGTCATAGTCCAACTTAGGTTTTTACGTAAAGAAAAATTGACCACGCCCACTTTTACGCCCACTTTTTTCGATTTATCTAAAATCGGAAATCGGCTGCACTTTTTGGGTATTTTTTTATTTAAATGTTCGTAGAAATCCAATTTAAGTTTTAACTTAAAGAAAAATCGACCACGCCCACTTTTACGCCCATTTTTTTAATTAATCTAAAATCTGAGAACGGCTAGACCGATTTAATACATTTTTATTTAATGAATTTTCATCATATTCCAACTTTGGTTTTTACTAAAAAAAAAATTGACCACGCCCACTTTGGCTGATTTTTGTTGAAAATGTTCGTCATAATTCAACTAAGGTTTTTACGGATAGTAAAATTTCCCATGCCCACTTTTTCTATGTAGCAAAAGAACTATAACGGGTAGACCGTTACGTTTACGCTCACTTTTCCCGATATATATATTTTAAATCATGGAATAGCTGGATAAATTTGTCTAATTTTGTTTTTAATGTTTGTCATAGTCCAACTAAGGTTTTTTGGAAAGAAGAATTTTCCATTTCTACGCTCAATTTTGAATAAATGGACCGGACCGAGTTGGTTAAACTCAAATAAGATTTTTACGGTAATAAAAGTTGTCCACTCACGCTTTTTTCGATATAAATAAAATTTTCTCTATAAAAAAAAATATAGAATAATAAAATATAAATAAAAATCACATGTAGTTCGTTGGTAATCGCATCACTTGACAACTGACCGATTTGGATAATATTTTTTTTAATGTTCGCCTTTTTTTTTAAATGTTTGACTTAGGTTTTTTCGGAAAAGAAATTAATCACGCCCACTTTTAGGCTTCCTTTTTTCGATATATTTAAAATCGGAGAACAGCTGGATCGATTTGACTAAACTTTTTTTTAAAGGTTCGTCATAGTCCAACTTAGGTTTAAACGAAAATAAAAATTTTTTACGTCCACTTTTTTTTCGATATATCTAAAATAGAAGAAAGGCAGGACCGATTCGGCTATTAGTAGTATTTTTTGACGTTCGTGATTGTACAACTAAGGTTTTTACGGAAAGAAAAATTGTACACTCCCACTTTTTTCAATACATCTAAAATTGGAGAACGACTGGCCTGATTCGGTAAATAATTATTTTCCTCCAACAATTTAAAGCCCATATTTTTCAATATCCTCAAATTTGCAACACTTGAGTACGCCTAGACCGATTTGGCTATGTTTTTTGTTTTAAATGTTCGTAATATTCCCTACAATTGCTCGGAAAGAAAAATTGTCCTCGCCCATCGATATATCTAAACTTAATTTTTACTTTAATTTGATCAATAAAAAAATATTTCTAAATAAAGTCCGCTTAAACTTGGTACAAATGATTTTAAATCCTTGGGAATTACCTTCCACAAAAATTTTAACGAACACTTTTGTCTAAATACGTCGACTACTAATGACCGGACCGATTTTTAAGGAAATATAAATGAGAAGTGTCCCGGAAAAATGGGAAATTCGGGAAAACTATAAAGGTTTGTTTGAACTCAAGACAATAGCACACGATAAAAACAAAAGATATGCGTAATTTGTTTTTGTGTAGTTCGTAATGATACTAAAGAAGTTTTAAATTTGTACAGTTCGCAAAGTCGAAGACATGCTATTTTTTTAGTTCCTCAAATATAATTTGAAGATGATTATCTGCCTAATTGGGTCTTTACTGATCTTATATTTGGGCCAGCAACGCGGACCGGGCCAGCTAGTTCTAAGATAATTTTACAAAATAAAATCTAGTAAATTCACTGAATTCCTTGTAATTTTTATTATGCCAAAAAAACTGTAAATTTACTATTTTATTGGTAAAAAGCTTGTAAAATTACAAAATTATTGGTAAAAAGCTTGTAAAATAACTTGGAATTCTCATAAAATAGGAGAATTCCAAGTTATTTTAAAGTTTCTCGCGTCAAAAAATTTTTAAATTTACAATTAAATTGGTAAAAACCTTGTACAATTACAAAATAATTGGTAAAAAGCTTATAAAATTACTAGGAAGTTTTGTCAAAAAAAAAAGTTTTCTTGTAATTTTACAAGGTTTTTTTTTGAGTGCAGTGGACCGAAAATTACACATATATGTCCCAAACTTCAGAAGCATCCAAGTTGTCTTTAAAAAATTAACGTATTTTAAACAGACGTACGAACAGAAAGACGGAAGGGCATCGCTTGACCTTCCTCAAACCGATCGGTGATGACAAATACAGGTTTTATTGTTAGATCTTTATTTCGAGGTGTTACAAATGGAATGACATATTAATATATATTCAATATCACTAACAAGGGAAGTATCTCAACCCATATGAACAGGACTGCCATATTTGCCGATTTATCGGCATTTTGCCGATTTTTTGCCTCAAAATTATCAAAGTGCCGATTTGCCGATTTTTGGTCCAAAAATGCCGATTTTTTGATCAACTCAAAAAATACGGTCGCTTTTTATACTTTTTTTGTTTCCTGCTATAAATTAGGTAAATTTACGAAAATTGCGCAGTTATACCTAAAATTATTGGAAATCTATAGGGAAATTGTTAAAAAAGTTTTCACGCATTTTTATTATACAAGACAATTTAAATTGCCGCGAAAAAGTGACATTTCAGTTTTGTTATGATCGTTTCTTTCTTACAATTGTCGAAAGTTGTTAATTTATACATTTTTTATTACGATTTGAGGCGTTTAAAGTTTAAGAAAATTTTCGCCGCAAAAAACAGAGTACTATGCTTAAAAAACGGAAAAATCTGAGCAAAGTGAAAAAAAAAATATCGGCCATTCCAGGAAAGACCTGCCAAAAATGGGCATTTTTTGACCTTGGGTCGTCTGAATATCACAAAACTTTTTTTGTAGGAACTCTAAGGAGCCATTAAGAGAATTCAGTTTTCAGTTTATAGAAATTTAAAAAACCCTTGATTTTATTCGCGTTTTTAATTTTCTGAAATATCAAAAAATTGGAAAAAGTGGTTAACTTTGTAAATTAATATCTCAGCCAATTCTTTATGAATTTTTATCGTGTTAAACGAGTTTAATTGCCAATATCATCTACTTTTACAATATTATATTAGAAAAAAAAATTTGAACTGCAGAATGCATTTTTTATGCAATTGCATTTTTAAAATGCATTTTTTAAGTCTAAGGGCCTCTTCGATTTTTTTTATCTTTCATGTTAATCAAAATATAACATTTTTACTAAAGACCTGCATTTATAGTATTTTGGGTCTCGCAGTTAAAATATTTAAATTATTTTTTTTTTTAAATCACTTAATTTTTTTCCACACAAAACTTGAAATTTGTTCACAATTTTTCGATTTTTTTTTTTAATTTTTATTTAAATTGGATTGTATAAGTCGAAAATTATACCAGCAATGTAAACCAAATTCGAGTATGCTAAATTTAATAATTTGTTAGCCGTTTCGTGATATCCGCGACTTTTGCAATTTGAATGCTAATGTGCCATAAAAACGATATTTTTATACTTTTAGGATAATTTTTAAATTAAAATTTAAGA
Organism: Pegoplata infirma; assembly: GCA_963921195.1. Lineage (NCBI taxonomy): Eukaryota > Metazoa > Arthropoda > Insecta > Diptera > Anthomyiidae > Pegoplata > Pegoplata infirma. The sequence continues at coordinate 205,984,015 of OY992537.1, read as the reverse complement.
AACTCGAATTTTTGAGAGAAAAAATATTTTTTTTCGAAAGTTTTTTTGAAGTCATCTTCCGTATTTCAATATATTCAAACAAAAATATGAAAATTAAAAAATACAATAAAAAATTTCGCTAAAAATCAAATTTCCGCCAATAAAAATTACAGTGTTATACTGTTATTATACATTTAAAAAATGTGAAAAGGTTCTGACCCAGAAACCAGATCCACTAATTTTTATATATGAGCAATTGTCATTAACTTTTAATATATAAAAAAAAAAAATTGCGATTTTTTTTTCGTGGCACATTGATAAGACTTTGTAGGTAAATAACATTATAATGAAGTAATTCAAATCCGTTCGCGTGCATTTATTTGAGCGATCGCACCCAAAACTATGGCGGTTTAAAGTTAAAATTTTTAAAAAAATTGTCAAAATTACATTTTTTATCCGAAGTTAACCAAACGTACCATTTTGTATTATGCTTACCCAGAGCTAAAATACATATTCAAACATGCATAAAATTTTTGCTTAATATCGGGATATTTGCATTTAACCAATTTTTTTCGGCACATTTTCCAATATTTTGGAAATAAAAATGTTTCCAGCGGTTTTATTTTTTTTAGAAAAATATAACCAAATGCATTAACAAAATCTCAACAAATTCTTAGTTAACACCATTATTCTATCTCTAATAGGTAAGAAACAGCAGTGGTTTAAAGGGAACATTTTTGAAAAAAAAAATTTAATAATTTTGAATTTATTTTTTTTTAATGTTAAATGTCTGATTTTACAGTGTTGTCCTTCACTGAATATTGAAACTATTCAAAGTATGATAAATAATGACAATATTAAGGTTATTACGAAATATTTAAACGTTATTACTAATTTTATTAAGGTTATAAAAAATTTTAGCGATTTTTCGCGATTTTCGCGACTGCAAAAATCAATGGACTAATTTTAAAATATTATTCGAATAAGATATGTCAAAATCTATCAAAATACATTTCTGTTCTACTTTATTTTAAGTAATGTAATATTTAATATAACCATTAAATTTAAAAGTATCAAAAATTTAAAACCACCAAAAACCACTAAAACGTCAATTGTTTTTGGGTGCGAATGGATTGAAGATAAAGCATTAAAAATACTACCAAACGCGCTTTTCACTGACCAATTTCGATAAGCGGCCTGGATGTGCCTTACAAAAAACGAAAAACAGAAAAACGCCGCGGAATTCGCCAATATTAACTTTTGATCAATGTTGCTTTCCATTATTTATTATATTTGCACATACCATTGTTTCTAAATGTTCAACTTTCAGTCATTCACATTTGGCTGTCAAATAATGCAAAACTAAAATATCGAAATTTTGCAAAAAATTTAAAAAGTTCATAAAATTTTTGCAATTGAATATTTTTTGGGTGCGTTTGTAAATCAAGTGGGAAATGGTAAATTATAAAGTTCACAAAGCATTCGGAACCATTCGGAATAAAACTGGGAGTGTGCCTCGCAAAAAACAGACTTTTTAAAAAATTCACGTTTTTTCTTCCTATCTTTGGAGAGCTGCAGCTTCGTAACCATTGCGAGCACATCACTCGAATCAGTCTCAGATTGTGCGTATTTACAAGGGCTTTTACCATGTGTATTTGAATTTTAAAATTACAGTTTGCACCAAAAGCTACAATCAAAAAACCTCGAAAATTTGAAAATTGAAAAAAATTGGTATCAAATATTTAGGTCCATGTAACTTTTTTCTTATTAATGGCACATCCACTGAACCTACACCAAATAATTGCCCAAGTCTACTGATTAAACGGTATTAAATGTGGAGCAATAGCTTTAACGCACCCAACAATATGGAACTTTGAACGAAAAATTTCATGAGAGTATCAAGCGATTTTTATACATTTTTCAACTTTGCACGTTCCATACCATGAGATAATGAGACTATTTGCGCTGTGCCTTTGCAGAATTACTCATTATGGTTCCCTTAACATATCTACATTCACAGGTACCACCTAGTTTACAAATAAAAATGTTATTGCGAAATTAGTAAAATATCACAAGCGTTAAAAGTTAATGACAAAAGTCCATATATTGACATCCTGTATTCGCCATCAGAATTGAATTCTATATTTGGGTTTTCCTGTAATTTACAAGGAAAGTCCGCAAAGTGTACCTACATAATTTGTAAATTTGACCAAGTTAAAAGTTTTTTCGCGAATACGTAGTAATTTTGCTGGTAATTTTGTCGTAAATTCAAATAAAAAAAAAAAACGTTCACATAAAAATATATTTTTCGCGAAAAAAAATAATTCTGCAAAATAACAGTGTTTTATTACACCGTCCGACACACTTTTGTACACATGGACCAGACCGAAAAATTCTGACAGTAGAGCTGAAAAAAATATACACGTGTCTCCCAGTTTTTTTAGACCAATTCGCGTATTCGCGAAAAACGCCAATAAAAATATTTGTGTTTTTCCAAAGTAGTGTGAAATAAGTTGAAAAATTTATTAAATCCACTTGTGAGCTAAATAATGTTGAAACATGTCTTTAGTCAAAATTTTTACAACAGATTTTTTTTTTTGAAAGTGCACTAAGATTGCTATCTTTAGCTGCTGGTAGCTCAATGTTTTTTTTTTTGTCCAAAATGGTTTTTGTTATTTTTCCCGTAAAAGGGTCCTAAATCCCCATCATTTAGGGGGGCAAGCATTTTCAAATTCGAAAAAAAGCCGAAGTCGGGACGCGCAAGTGGTCAGCTTGTTAAAAAAAAGTTTAAAATTAACTATCAGTGTTCATATAAAGCACTTTTATTTTTTTTATTTGTTCTATGGCGTACTAATACAATCAAACTAAAAAATAACGAAAAAAACGCAAAAATTTAAAAATAATTAAAATATTTGTGTGAAAAAAATCTAAGCGTTTTCTTTAAAAAAATTTTAAAAATATGAAAACTGCGAGACCCAAAAAAGTATAAATACAGGTCTTTAGTAAAAACTACATATTTTATTATATACAAAACAGAAAATAAATCGAAGAGGCCCTTTGACCTAAAAAATGCATTTAGAAAATGCAATTGCATACAAAATGCATTTTTGAATTTGAAATGTTTTTTGTAAAACAATATTGTAAAATATGACAATATTGCCTTTCAAACTCATTTTCAATAACAAAGATCCATTAAGAATTGCCCAAGATATGCATCTACAAAGTTGACTATTTTTTTAAATTTTTTGATTTTTCAAAATATGAAAATCGCGAATAAAATCGAATGTTTTCAGAATTTTTCTAAACCGCAAACTAAAATCTCTTAATGGCTCCTTAGAGTTCTTGAAAACAAAGTTTCATAAAAATCGGATGACCCGAGGTCAAATTTTGGCCGTTCTTTCATGGAATGGCCGATATATATTTTTGATTTTTTTTTGCTGGAAATATTAGTTAATATTAGGACATTACTGAAAAATCTTTTTTTTTCGATTTTTATGAAATCATAACGGTTATTTTTGGTCCCTGTTTTTATGATAATCGAAAATTTTTTTGGTCTGTAAAAATTTTATTTTTTTTTTTGCAAAAAAAAAAAATAAATCAAAATTTTGTGGGAACCAAAAATAGTTAGTTCTGATTGATTTTTATGTTATTAAATATATTATATACATATCGCTCATTTACTTGTATAGTGTCATAACGCAAAATGTTTGATTTAACAGAAAACCTGTTTAAAGTTTACAATTGAAACTTGTTTTACATTGCAAAAGGCCCACACATAGAAAATGTTATAATGCCGTTTTCTCTTCTCTAACGGCGAGTTTAGAAGATATTAATACGAATTTTTAACACAATATAAAGCAGGATATAACAAATAATTCTGCATGGTTTACGCAAAAACGACATATTTTGAGTTATGACACTATACAAGTAAATGAGCGATATATTAATGCTAAATTGTTCTCTTTTGTTATTTTTTGTCAATTTAAATGTAATTTATTGTATTTAAAATGGTCATTTTTCATTTGCCGATTTTTTTAAATAGAAGTGCCGATAATGCCGATTTTTTTTTTTTGAAAATATGCCGATTTTTCATCAAAATCATCTAGCACCCCTGCATATGAACCGATTTGCCTGAAACTTAAAATATATATTAAAGAGCCGATTTTAAGGTTGGGGTGTCTCGGCTTATCGGCCATATCAGTGTTTAAAAATTTCGTTGTCCCCTTATGAAACCATGTGAACCTTCGGGAAAATTTCGATAACTTCCGAACTAATACGAATATCGTCTAGGGCAAAAATACGTGTCGACTTAAATTTAATAAAGATTATTTCTTATTCATATGGATATCGTAGGTCAATGTCTTCATATAAATACCCCACAAAATTTACACATTTTCCTAAAAAATATTTAAAGAAGCCGAATTTTTACAAGGTTATGCCACCGTCGGATAGGCATTAAAAAAATCTTTCTGCTCATATGTAAACATCATATAGTTTCTTAAAAAGAAATGGCTGAAAAATCCAAAAAACGATTTTTTCGCCATTTTTTGACAAACGTTTTGGACCCCTAAATCTCCGATATGGCCGATAAGCTGAGACACCCCAACCTTAGAATTGTCTCTTTTATATATATTTTAAGTTTCAGTCAAATCGGTTCATAAGGGTTGAGATACTTCCCTTGTAAGTGGAGGGTATAAAAAAGTTAAAAACAAAAGAAAATAGTTTAAATAACACAGTACAACAGTAAACAAGTAGAAAAGTTAAATTTGACTTTGCCGAATCTATGAATACCCTCTTCAATGCCTTTTTTAAAAATAGTACATTTATTAACTTGAAAAAAATAAACAATTTTGATTAGAAATATTTTATTTTGAGTAAAAAACTCTTTTTTATCATTTTTAAAAATTAAGAAAAATTACTATTTTTTTTTTTTTTTTTTGAGTGTAAAACTTTGTTGGGTGTAATGTTTTTTTTTATTGTAAAAATATTTCTGAGTGAATGCACGTACGTATGTATGTACACAAAATATTGTCATTTTCGTAAAAAAAAAAAAACTAAATTTTTTTTTGAGTGTAAAATTTTTTTCGAGTGTAATTTTTAAGTTACCAATGCTTCTAAAACTAAACAAGTGTAAAAAGCATTGTTTTCAAATTAAACAAGTTTCAAAATCATTGTTAAATTACCACCAATGCTTTTAAATCTTGTTAAACACGTGATATTTAAGATGAACCAATCTGAAATTCAGACCGATGGAGCTGAAATTCAATACCAAATAGATCTGGGGAACATCAAAGATTCATCAAAGTTATCGTGTTTTATTATCTTGTAAATTCGCGAAAAACCCTTGACGAAATTTACTCTTTTGCTCGTAATTTTTGAACCACTGGAACATTTTGGTTGGATTGTAATACCAACCTGACCAGGTAAATGACCAACATATATATCAAACTTCAGTAGCCTCTGTAAAGTCTTCAAAAGTTAGCGTGTTTTCTACGGACGGACAGACAGACGGACGGACGAACATCGCTAGATCGACTTAAAATCGATCGAGGATCATGAGTATTTATACTTTTTGTGGGGTCCTAGACTAATATTTCGATGTGTTACAAATCCTTTTTAAAAAAAAGGCTAAATATCGGCTCAAAAATGGCTAAAAATGGCTAAAAATGGCTAAAAACGTCTAAAAAACGGCTAAAATATATATTTTACATTTTAAGACAAACTAAGGTAAATTCATATTTTGAACCGATTTTGATACATATATTAAAATAAGGAGATTTTTTTGTTACTGTTTTGACATATTTTAAATAAAATGAACAGAGTTCAAAGCACTTTTTTTATGATTTTAATATTTTATATTAAATTTTTTTATAAAAATATATATAAAAATTTTGACTGCAAAAAATGTATTTAAGTAAAAAATCTTTTTAATTTATTTTGGCTTAAAAAAGCCAACACGTGAATTCGAGGTGACACTTTTTACCCGTGGGACCGTTTTCGCTGAAACCTGATCAGAAGAATTTTGAAAATATATATGCCAAGATTCAGCAATCAGCCTTCAAGTTGAGTTTTGAACGTTAGCGTATTTTTAAAAGACAGAGAAACGGGCATCACTTGATCGTCTAAAATTTAGTATAATGTTTATGGTATGAATATGACAAAAATATACGTGATTTTATTCCAGACTAGTGTTAATAAAAATTAAATATATGAAAATCAATTACCTACTAACAAAATAAACCTACATTTACAATCCTTCTGACGATAACACATAACTAAAATGCTTGAAACCGGAATGACAATTTCAGAAATGTCTATAATTTTTAGAAATTTAATTTTTAAACTTAAACCTTTTCAACAAATAGTATTAGAGTCTGTGATCGATATGTACAAATTTAAAAACCAATAAATTCTCTATTTAAGTATAAAAAACAAACTAAAAATTACTTTTTAACCAAAAACTCAAAAATGGCTAAAAAACTGCTAAAATTGTTTCGAAAATGGCTAAAAAAACGGCTAAGAGCAAAAAGAGCTAAATTTAGCCGGAAAATTTCTAAATTGGCAACACTGTCCATCAGTAGGGTGGAGGGTATAAAAAGTAACGGGGTTGCGAAGATGGATTCTGGTAGAGGAGACAAAAAAATTTACGTGCATATTAGGGTGTCCCGTCAAATTTAAATTTACGAATTTCATTTAATAATACCTGCCAAACGATGGCCACGTTAGAGCTGATTGTGGGAAAATGTATGAAAAAATTTTGCACAGGCATCTTCAGTCGGCTGTAAAAGTTGGAAAAAATTACGTATTTCGACCAAAATTCATGTACGAATTTGTTGACCAAATCCGGCTCAAAATTTCAGAAATTTCGCGTACTTTATTGGAAAAATATTTAAAAAAAAAAAATCAAAAACCGCGATTTTGGTCCTCAATGCTCATTTTTTAAACATAAAAATTATTTTTTTATCCAAATTGGTCTCAACACAGAAAAAAAAAATTTGTCAATACAATTAATTTCATTGTTAATACAATTAAACATTTAATTGAAACTGAGCCTACATTGGATTTTGTCAATACAACATTGACTTTTGTAACTTTTAAAAAAAATATCAACTCATTTTTGTCAATTAAATTCATTGTTGTATCAACAATGAAATTAATTGAAATGTTTGTAATAAATTATATTAACGGAAATAAGCATGCTTTAATGTCATTTTATAAAAAAAATCTAAAAATAGAACAAAAAAAATCTAAAAAATTAAAAAAAAAAAAAACATTAGCCGGCAGCTGGAATCGAACCCGCAACGAACATGATACGAGTCTAGCACACTACCACCGTGCTATTCCTTGTATATATTTGCAGTTGACTATACGCGTATATTAAAGGAAATAAACCGGTTTTAATGTCATTTTATTTTAAAAAAATATAAAAAACTAAAAAAAAAAAACATCTAGCGGCAGCTGGAATCGAACCGGCAACGAACATGGTACGAGTCTAGCACACTACCACCGTGCTATTTCTCATATATTTTTTACTTGACTTAACGCGTATAAAAGGTGTTGCAGAATAGCAAAACAAAAATAATTTAAAATAAAAATAAATAAAAATAAAAAAATGTTTCCGCAAGCTGGCAGCGAACCCGCAATGTTCATGATTTGAGTCTAGCACACTACCACCGAGCTATCGTCACATAAATTTGAGCTTCATTAAATGAATTTATAAGGTGTCTGTGTTATCAATGAGCATTTTGTGCGTTTTTTAGCAATGATTTTAATTGATGCATTTAATTGGAAATTAAATTGGATTTTTGTTACATTAACTATATACATTGTTGATACAATTAAAAACGTTGTTGAACTGGTAGTTAGTTGCTAACAATTTGTTTTGTTACTTTTGATTTCACGATATTTTTTTCTGTGAAAAGTTGAAAAATGTTAAGTGTGTTATCTAAAAATCATAAAAAAAAATATAAAAACGCGGTTTTGATTCAAAAAAGCTGTGGTCAAGGTTAAAGGGGGTTGAAATTCCACTTTCAAATCATGCGACCTTTTTTTCGATTTACTCTAGATAGCAAATTATCATGGAACCAAAACTATTATGCGTGCAAAAAAATGTTCGGCAAGACATGGGGACTTGAGCTAAGGATCACGCACTGGATCTATACTTCCATCGTAAGACCTATCTTACTTTACGAAGTTATGGTCTGGCACAGAGCGCTAGAGAGGGAGGTGAGTCGTAGTAAGTTCCAAAAAGCCCAACGGCTTATGAGTCTGAGTATCACTGGTGCCGTAAGAACAACATCAGCTGCATCCATCGACACAATATTGCATCTGCTGCCAATTGACGTCTTTGCTAAGGGTGAGGCATATAAGGCATGCCTCAGACTCAAAGAGTCAAATTGGCACAGACGCCAAAATTTTGGACACAGTCGCATGGACAATTTGGATAACGTTGTCACTGACTACAGGGTGCCCAAACTACTTGTCGATCGAAAATTTAAAGTTGAATTTCCGACTCGAGAATTTGGATCGAGCTTTAAATATTTTCACAGACGGCTCCAAACAATCGACGGGAGTGGGAGCGGGATTTACTACGGACGTCTGTGATATACAAAAGTCTTTTAATCTGCCTTTGAGCTGTAACATATTCCATGGTGAAGTAGTTGCTATTAATAAGGCAGCCTTACAGTTTCTTGGAGAATCGGAGAGAATAATAAACTTTTACGTCGACAGCCAAGCTGCACTAAAAGCTCTAACAAGGGAAGTATATCAACCCTTATGGACCGATTTGCCAGAAACTTATAATAAATATAAAAGAGACGATTTAAAGGTTGGGGTGTCTCGGCTTATCAGTGTTTTAAAATTTCGTTGTCGCCTTATAAAACAATGTCGACCTTCGGGAAAATTTTGATAACTCCCGAACTAACAGGAATATCGTCAAGTACAAAAATACGTGTCGACTTAAATGTAATAAAGATTATTTCGTATTCATATGGATATCGTAGGTCCATATCTACATATAAATACCCTAAAAATTTACACATTTTCTTAAAAAAAATATTCTACGAAGCCGAATTTTTACAAGGTTATGCCACCGTTGGATAGGCATTAAAAAAACCTTTCTTCTTATATGTAAACATCATATAGTTTCTAAGAAATAAATAACTGAAAATACGAAAAAACAATTTTTTGCCATTTTTTTACCCATGTTTTGAATCCCTATATCCCCGATATGGCCCATAAGCTGAGACACCCCAACCTAAGAATAGTCTCTTTTATTTATATTTTTCGTTTCATACAAATCGGTTTATAATGGTTGAGATACTTTCCTTGTAAGAGGCTTTTGTATTAAATCAAAAGTCGTCTTTGAGTGCTACGAGAATCTTCAAAAACTATCCAGCAATAACCTCGTCGCTCTAATATGGGTTCCAGGACATAAGGGAGTAGATGGGAACAAGAAGGCTGATGAGCTTGCAAAACTGGGTGCAGATGGGATAGGGGACTTTGTTCATATTGAACCCCCAATGCAGTACTACAGATCGAGAAGTGATTGTTAGGGTATTTCCATGGCGAACAGGAAATGGAGAGAGTTAAGTACAAGCAGAATTACCAGAATAATCTGGACGCGTTACGACCTCAAAAGAACTAGCTACCTACTTTCTCTTAACAGAAGGGAATGTCGTTTACTCACTTGAGTCGTCACTGGACACTGTCAAATTGCTTTCCACGCAAGAACAATTGGACTCATCTCTGATTCAAATTGTAGAAGATGTAATGAACAAAATACGGATGAAAGAGTTGAACATATGCAAATGCCCCACATTGGCCAGGCATCGCAAATAAATTTTAGGCAAAGCAGAACTCGAGAATCTGGAAGAAATCGCAGTTATGGATCTTATGCCCGTTAAATTGTTTGCAACATGGACAAACACGTTTTATCCTCGTCGCTGAAGAAACATGTGGTATTGCTATGGACCAGCCATGGTTCTATGGTTTAAGGAGATTTTAAGATATCGGTAAGGTCTTCTGGTCTGGGATCCCATCAGTGGCGTATACAGGGGGGGGGCCCGGGGGCCCGGGCCCCCCCCGAAATGATTTCAAAAATTTCAGGATTTAGAATCAAATAACAAGTACAATATTAAAAAACTTCTTAAAAAAAATCTAAAAACATCCCAGCAAAATTTTCTGTTGCAAATAATCTGTTTCAGAATGCATCATTTTACCCTGCAACCGATTCTACTTAACATTCCAGAATCAATGATTTTTGTTTGGAATTGTCCCGAAAGCAATCGTTTTTTAGAGCAAGTGTTTTTTTTTTGAAAAATAATTTTACATAGAAAATTTTGTTGTGATTACCGTAGAATATTTTCAAGAATCGATTGAACAAGGAATTTGTTCCAAAAAATTTTCCTGGGATTAAGAATCTAAAATTTTTTAAAGAAAAATGTTTTAAAACTGATCATTTTTCTACTAAAAAAATCTCAAAATCTGGATATTTTTTCTTAGAATTGGAAACTTTTCAACTTAAGATTCTAATTTAAAAATATCTTAGAACCTGAAGTTTTATGTACATAAAAAATGGACCTAAGTAAAATGTAGTCAAATCTTAAAATGCGACTATGTCTTTTAGAAAAATGTCTCAGAGCGAGACTATTTCTTAAAAAAAAATGTCTCATAATCTTACACTTTAAAAAAAAAAAAATTCTCAGAATCTGAAACTTTCTATAGGAAAAATATCTGGTAATCTAAGACTTTTTCTAAAGGAAAACGTCTTAAAATATTGGGCTTTTTCTCAGAATCTAAGACTTTTTCTATAGGAAAATGGCTCAGAATCTGAGACTTTTCTATAAAAATTTCTCAGAATCTGAGGCTTTTCTATATGAAATATGTTTTAGAACCTGAGAACTTTCTACACTCAAAAAAAAAAACTTGTAAAGTTACCAAAAAATCTCGTGATTTTACGAGGCTATTCTCGTAAAATATGACGTAGGTAAAATTCTCGTAAAATTACGAGGATTTCCTCGTAATTTTGAATGCACCAAAAATTGGTAAAATAACCAATTTTATTGATAAAAATATTGTTTTAAAACCGGAAAAATACAAAAAAAAATGGTAAACTTACAAGAAAAAATGGTAAATATGTTTAAAAAAATGGTAAATTTACAAACCAAAATGGTAAATTTACAAAAAAAATGTTTGTTAACAACATAAATCCTCGTAATAAAATAATTTTTTGTAAAATAACTGTTTTTTTTTTTTTTTTTTTTGTAAATTAACTACTCCTCCTTAAATTAATCCTCGTAATAAATTTTTCAAAATTTTGTCAACTTTTTTTTTTAAATATTTTTCAATAAAAAAAAAATACAAAAAAAAATGTTTTTTTGTTAAACAACATAAATCATCGTATAACATAATTTTTGTAAAATAAAGTTTTTTTTTTTGTAATTCAACTAGAATCCTCGTAATAAAAACTTTGTTGTAAAATTACAGTTTTTTTTTTTGTAAAATAACCTTTCAAAATGGTAGAATACAATTACGAAAATAAACTTGTAAAATTACCAATAAAACTGTAGTTCTCGTTTGAGCAAAGTACAAGATTCTTTGTTAAAAAACAAGGAAAATTGTTAAATATTGGTAGAACGGGATTACAAGGCATTTTACCAGGCGTTTTACCAGTTTATTTTTTTGAGTGTATAGGAATAATGTCTCTGAATCTGAAAAATGTCTCAAAATCTGAGGTTTTTTTATAAAAAAAAATTCTTAGAATCTAAGGCTTTTCTATATGAAAAATGTTTTAGAATCTGAGAACTTTCTATGGGAATAATGTCTCTAAAACTGAGAATTTTTCTTACAATCTAGAAAAATGTCTCAGAATCTTGTACTTTTTTCCGAAAAATGTCTCAGAATCAACAAATTTTTCTTAAGGAAAATTATGTCTAATCTAAGATTTTGTGTATAAGAAAAATGTCGCAGAGACACAAGCTGAGACTTTTTGTATAGAAAAATGCTCAAAATCTGAGACTTTTTCTATTGTAAAAATATATTTTTCTATAAGAATAATGTCTCAGAATCTGAGTATTTTTTATGGGAAAAATGTTTCAGAATCTGAGACTTGTTCTTTAGGAAAAAGGTCTCAGAATCTGAGGCTTTTTCTGTATAAAAAATGTTTCAGAGTCTGACAATTTCCTATAGGCAAAATGTCTCAGAATCTTAGACTTGTTCTATAGGAAAATGTCTAAGAATTTGAGATTTGAAGTGTTGAAGCATCTAAAACTTTTTCGATAGAAAAAATGTCTCAGAATCTAGGAAATTTCTTGTAGAAAAAATGTGTGAGAATCTGAGACATTTTCAATAGGAAAAATGTTGAAGAATATGAGACTTTTTTCTCAGAATCCGAGAGTTTTTCTTTAGGAAAAATGTTTTAGAATCTGAGACTTTTTTTATACTGTTTTCTTTTTAAAAAGGTCACAGAATCTGAATTATTTTTCTTATTTCTATGAGCGAAGATTTTCTCAGAATCTAAAACTTTTTGTGAAGAATATTTTAGAATCTGAGAAAATGTGCGAGGCTATAAATATCTCAGATTCTGGGAAAATGCCTTACAATAGGATTATTTTCTTTTGGAAAAGTATTTTATGAATATGTTTATAGAATCATTTTCTAAAGTGACTTTTTCCCAGAAACGTTTTCCATTGGAAATATGATTTGTAGTCTTTGACTTTTTCTACAACAAAAACTGTCTTAACTGGAAATTGTCATAGAATCTATGACTTTTCTTTGGAAAAAAAATCAGATTCTGGTAATCTTCTTTGTAAAAATGTATCAGCATCTTATACAATTCACACTTTAAAAAAAGGCTAAAGTCTCTCCAAAAATTTTGAAATATAAAAAAATTTTATTTTTTTTGTTCCCAACAGTTTTAAACTTACACAAAAATTAAGAATCTGATTGTGTTACATTCAGTTTTAAAAAGAGATCGAGAAAAATTCTTAAACATGTGCTGTTATGTAAATTTTTTGTAAAAAAAAAAAAATTGAAAAAAAAAATTTGGGCCCCCATCGAAATAAAATCCTGGATACGCCCCTGGATCCCATAAAATATACATAAATTCGATTTAGCGCTATAAATTAACTTACTATAATGAGATAGCTCCTTGACAAGAATTTGCTTTAAAAAATATTTTTTCTCCACAAAATATGTAGCAGTTCAAGCTTTTCAACTAAAACAAAATCTTTGTTAGTTTTCCTTAACTTGAATGCTCAAGAAAATCCTTCAAAATTGTATGAACAATAAATCCTTTGATTAGCTTCTTATACTAAATACTCAAAGTTTACTTATAATACGTATTTACTCATACAAATATATAGTTCTAAGTATGTTATTGTGGCCCATGTAAAATTGTAAATTGTAAATGTTAAATTAACAAACACTATTGTTAATAACAACTGACAGTATAACTTCCTAGAAAACAGCAGCAACTCTTAACAAAACTACAGCCACAACAACTTCTATTCAGGCAACTACATACAGACATAAACCACTCAATATGCCAATGTACTCGTTCGTTAGTGCTTTTCTATACTTAAACATTCATAATTACTTTCATTTAGATTAACTTTCTAAATGTAAGCACACACACACATATGGATGGCGGCAATTCATTCAAACATCCATTCGGAGATACACAACCACCCACTAATGCTAAACGGAAAGAGTTTTTAGAAAAAATCATACAAGGAAGAAAAACTTTAATCCCCACCCTTATGGAAAATAAAGTGATTGAATACAAGTAGTATTTAAAAACAAAAAAATTGCATGCAACTTAATTAATACAGTGGAAGTTGGATAAGATGGAAGTTAGGCATAGATTGAAATCCTTGGTTTGAATAACTTGCCAGCTCTAGGTTCTAGAAAACTGTGTATCTGTTTGTAATATAAATATTGTTAAATCATTTTTATTGTTGTCGCGAATTTGGCCTCACTTTCCCCTTAATTGGCGGTAACGCTAGTGTTTCTGCTTTGCGATTTAAATTCTGGGCGCCATTTTTTTTTTTAATTTTATTAGTCAATTTAATTGAATATTTATGTTTATCTACAGCAATATTATTAATTTCAATTGAACCCGACCGATTCAGTAAGTTTAAAAAACAAAATCCGAGGTTTTAAACCCAAACTGCTGTTTCCGTTACCAAAGTGTCCACAGTTTGAGGTATTGATAAATAATTTTTATTGTTGTCGCGAATTTGGCTTCACTTTCCCCTTAATTGGCGGTAACTCCTGTGTTTCTGCTTTGCGGTTTAAAATCAGGCCCCGGCTTGGGCGCCATTTTTTTTTTTTTAATTTTATTAGTCAATTTAACTGAATATTTATGTTTATCTACAGCAATTTCAATAATTTAAAACTGAAAATGATCGGTTCAGTTGGTTTAAAAAACAAAATCCGCGGTTTTATACCCAAACCGCTGTTTCCGTTACCAAAGTGTCCACAGTTTGAGGAATTTCAACAATAATAAGGCGACCAAACTTTTAATGTCACTTCCTAGGAATGCTTACAGACTTCTGGTGCAAATGGTAACCGAAAATCTAGTGTACTAGGGGAAATATAGACAGAGTCCTGCAGTTACTTTTGCAGTTTCAGAGCAGAGTGTGTTAAAGACCACACGTTTCAAGATCTGGAAGAAATCTCTGGATTCGGAATAAAAAGACTTTGACATTTTCCAAAAAGCGTTGAGAGTTTTTTGAATTACGACGATGGAATTAGAGCGACTAGGTTGGAGTTAAATGGAAAGTCTTTTTGGCTCGCCTCAGCGTATTTTCCTAATCCGGGGCCATTACCACCGATGAAAGTAAACGTTCTGATTCGGTAGTCTGAATCTAGGGGACACCAGTTAGTAGTGCACATCGTTTGCTGTGGGGAAGTACATACACAAACGATAGAGGCGAGTCACATTTAGAGTTTTTGTTGAGTACTAACCTGTTGCTTGTGTCAGGGGTGCTGAAATAACTTTAGTAACAAGTAGGCGTTCGTAGGTTGGATGGGCGTCCGCCAATTTGTATGGGAGTCCTCCAATTTGTCGAATTCACAATTCCCTATGTTGCCATTTCCCAACACCCCTCTGATACAAAAAACTTTTTACTTCTTGAACCACCCCGATTCTCTAAAACATTCTGCTAAAAATGTCAATGAAACACCGTTTAGGCAATCTAGGTCATCGAAAAATCTTTGCCGAAATGCTTAAGGTGGCTTCTCATCAGAACCGGACATTCACATAACAAGTTCTTCACTGACTCCTCAACTTCCCCGCAACATCTACAATAGTCCCTATCAAAAGTTCCCAAACGGACCGACATTTGGCCAATTATACAGTGTCCTGTAAGTACTCCCACTAATAGCCTAACCGTCCTTTAGCCAAAAGTTAGAAGTATTTTTGTCCTCTTAGGATTTGGCAGTGACCACATGGTTTTCGATATCCTGCAATAGTCAGTGGTATCCACCTATTATTCATTCTATTCTCAGATATCCTATAAATTTCGTTCATCAATTCCACTACAGGAACCGAAATGTCAGGTTCTACATGTTTCCCCACCGATTCAGAGCCTTTTCTCGCACATTCATCAGCCAATTCGTTCCCAGCGACCCTACAATGTCCAGAGACCCAGGGAAGGGAATGCATACAATTCCTAACGATTCCAGATTCCAGATTTACAGCGTTTGATTCTAAGGCCTTCAGAGCTGCGACACTATCCACGAAACCGTTAATGGCGCAAGAACGAAGGTCCCTTGTCATAATCATCTGCCCGGCTTTATCAATTGCAAGTACCTCAGCCTGGACAACACTCCACTTATCCGGAAGTCTCAATGAGGCCCCTGTTTTGAGGCATTCAGAGTACATATGGGTCCTAGAAAACAGAAACATTTCATTTCGTCTGCAGACGAGCTTGCCAGACTGGGAACTACCTTTCAGGTTCCTACGGAATTTGAATGTGTTGGTATGTCTCTATAAATTTGCAAACAAAATGTACTGCTTTATTACGCGACGGAGATTAGTCAGAGATAGACGTGTGAGACTACAGGACCGATATGCCCTTCATTTAATCAAAAGCGCACAAGTTAGCTGATATCGCTTCCAAGACGAGACATTTCGATGGAAGTTACTGTAACTACCGGATACTTCTTTACGCTGAGCAGTTAAATCTGTCGTCAAATGACTGTTTCCGGAATTGCATCAATGAGGAGGAGTTTGAAACAATGGAACGCTTTATATGCCAATGCCGGCACTTTCTGGTCAGAGACTTGCTTCACTGAGATTAAGGGAGCTGCATGAATTTTCAGATTTGTCGGATGTCAAAATTCAATATCTTAGGAGTTTCATAAGGAGTTCAAATTATAGACAAGGACTATTAGGGGAACTGCATTACCATCCCGTGATATCACTACGGACCTTAGAGTTTATATGAGCAGACATAATGCGTCACCATCCGATTAAAATCTAACCTTAACCGACTAACGGAAAACCCATTGGGAATACTAAGGACCTTACCTAACCCAAACCTGTTTAATTTTTTTAAGTTAATGTCGCAAAATCGAAACAAATTTTGGACCTTGTGATTCCAAATAAACAAAAGTTTTTCGAAAATCTTAAATTTCATTCAAGTCTTTTTAATAAAGCTTTCACTGTCTGTCTGTAACTAGAGTCGAATAGAGAAGAGTAAAAATCAAGTTGTTAAGCTTTGTGTCATATTAAAGGTTTTATTTTTCATATGAAAAGAAAAACGTTTTCCCTTCCAATTTCATATACATATATTGTTGCCATCATTGCTGGCTCTGATACCATGTCTAACGATGAGAGTTAACAGCTGTTTGAAAATTGTAAAAAAAATATGCATTTTTCCATTTTGTAGTATTTGGCTACAAGAAGAAAAAAAAATCAAATTAAAAAGAAAAAACACAACACTAAATTGAGATTTTTGCTTAAAGAGTCTCAAATAACACCAGTTTACCCATTAGGGATTTTGCAACTGTATACACTTAGATATACACACTCAGGCGGAGTGGAAACTTGATGTATTTCAGTTCAGTTTTTCCATAGTGTATTTAAAATCTGTATTAATCTTACTACGTCTGCCTGCCTATATAAACTGTAGGGGATTTTATTTTATGCTTTTTTTTGTTCGCATATATTGAAGGTTTAATGCACTTTGACAGCCTTTTAGCATAATATTGAAGTATTTGTTGTCATGATTCGAACAGAGAAGGAAGGGTGGTGGTGGGGTGTTTAGTCAGCCAGGCATTAGAAATTAGACGTATTATAAGTTAGCTTCGACTTACGACTTTATTAAATTTCTGACAATTTAATTGTTTTTGTATGTTATTGATGTTTATTCATTTTAATGTGGTTTTGTGTAATTTGATATTGTTTATAAGGTTTTAATTAGAATTTTCTAAGAACTTTTTTACTTTTTTTTTATTGACCAACACTCAGGGAATGTCCCCTATACATGCATTGCATTGTGTTGAAATCAGGAAATATAGGTATGGGAAGGAGGAAAGAGGGAGTAGTATTTGTTAATATTTGACCTGAATTTAAAGATGTTAAAAGTGTCGGGGTAGATATAGGCAGCAAGTCTGTTCCACATACGAATTGTTCGGCCAAAGAAAGAATTTTCTCTACAGTGAGTTGTGCACTCAGCTGACCAATCCACGACGAACAGGTGAGCTCTATTTGAGAGGCGCGTATTACGACCAAATACACGTTTATCCGGAATGAGTTCACCTATCTCAGCAGAACACTCTCCATGGAAGTATCGATAGAATAAAGACACACAACCCACACTTCTACGATGCTCTAGGGAGTTGATGGAATTAGATATTCGATCGTCACCTATAAGTATAAGTGCCCTTTTCTGTACGCGGTCAAGTAGTTCAAATGAAGATATTGAAGCACCTGCCCATACATGGGAATTGTATTCCATTTTGCGACGTATATAAGTGGTATTGACAGTCAGGAGATCAGATGGTGTGATGTATCTTCTACAACGTTTCGAAAACCCTAAATATTTAAATGCGTCTTTCGCTACTTCAAAAACGTGCTTACTCTAACGGACGTCACACTGTATTTTCATGTCCAGAACGTCAAGAGCTTCCGATTCATCAATAATAGTAGTGCCAATAGATAAATTAGAAGTTTCCTCACCACGAATACGCTTGTGTGTTAGAGTACAGCATTGAGTCTTCCGTGCATTAAAATCGACCCTATTCTCCAGACCCCATAAACAGATTCTCGATAGGTCAATGTTAATATAGTTATCCATATGCTGCCTCATAAGCGAGTATTCCGGACAAACACTCGGGCCTGGGGAATAATTTCACTTATCTCAGATGAAAACCCCCCATGATAATATCGATAGAAGAGTGTCACCAATCCACATTCCGGCAATGCTCCAATGAATCAATAAAGTTGGATTCATTACAGTCATTGATAAGCTTCACCACCCTCCCCTGAATACAGCTCAGAAGCTTAAGAACAGACTCTGAAGCTCCTGCCCATATGTGAGAGTTGTATTCCATTTTCGGCCGGATATAGCTCCTTATATAGAGTAAGGAGATCGGATGGAGTGAAGCAAGTCTAGCATCGTTTCAGAAAACCAAGACACTTGCATGCTTCTTTCGACACTTGAAATACGTACTTATTCCAACGGACAAACACTGTATTCTTCCTCAATACCTATACTATCCATAGCTACAGATGACATTGCTAACCCCACAGCCCGTCTGTGGGTTAACATACAATATTGGGTTTTGCGTGCATTAAAATCGACCTTATTCGCTCTACCCCACTCGGAGATTGTGGAAATGTTCTGGTTGTGTGGATAGGATTGAAAGTCTGACCAAGAGGGTCATTAATAAAAATAAGGAATAGAGTAGGAGAAAGATGAGATACCCCATCTAAAACAACACGTATAGTGCAGTCTCTGAGAAAACTCATTATAAAGCGAGGGAAGTCATTACCGACACCTAAAGCAACTAGTTTACAAGGAAGGTCTTTCATAGGGCAGCCACCGATTGTCCTGAAACTTGCTTATGGGAAAGAGGGGAGGAAAATAAGAGTTACCTGTTTTTTCTTAGCTGCCCAATCTCACATTTATCGGGTCAAAGGGCTGGGGGAAAAACGGGATTTTTTTTTTTGTTTTTTTAAGATTTTTCATACTTCTTCTGAAAAGACTATATGAACATTTTAAACGGATCGAAAGGTTTTTTGAAGGCCTATCCAATGGCCGTTTCCAAATTTGGCTTCGTTAAGTTCCAATTTTCGAAAATGTAAAATCCTAGGGGTATTCTCTATGCAGAGGTACATACGGCTGTAGGCAAAATCGCCCAAAGAAAAATGGCCCAAAAAAGAAAACGAAAATTCGCCCAAAAATTTTTCATACAAATTTGGGTCATATTTCATATGAAAAGTTACCCAACATTTTTGGGCAAATTTTCATAGTTTTTGGGGAAAATTTCGAAATTAAAAATTGGGTGATTTTTCATTACGAAAAATTACCCAAAAATTATATATGAAAAATTGCCCAATTTTATTTTGGTTTTATTTTTTGTCAAAAATGTATGTCACAATAAATCAGTGTATTATTATTTTTAGAAACAGTAAACGCATATCGTGTTTTTTTATAAATTATATATTTAACTAACCAAGAAAAAGCTGAAGCAAAACCGTTCCGTTGTTGCTTACATATAAAGGTTCTAATGGGAATCGAACCCAAAACCCTTGCTCTTACATGCAGATTACCACGCTATATATGTATTAATCTATCGCAGCGCAGTAGAAAATCAAAAGTAATGAATTTAAAAACAGCATGCAAGTCCGATGAAAGCTCCGCAGGCGAAAAATTTTACCAACAAATTTTAACAAAAAATCGCGCGATTTTTTGTTAAAATTTGTTGGTAAAATTTTTCGCCTGCGGCGCTTTGATCGGTGCTATTTCCAATTTTTTTTTATTTCGTTAAAATTTAAGTTTCACACTTAAAACTTTTACATCAATTACTTATGCATTTTACGGGCTGTATTCTCAAAACAACGATCTTTAAAAATAAATAATAACCACTTAACCTATGGTCTTATCTTAAAAGTTTTTCTTTTTGTCTTAAAGTTCTTCTGCGTAATCTTAGGGATTACAAACTCCATGCCTTAGACCCACCCTCTCCGCAAAAAAAAACTTTTCTGTGAAGTAGTATGTGTTTTGGAAAAAATGTATTAGAAAAAATCTTTTTTTATTTTGTTTTGGGTCATTTTTCATTTCTTTTTTGGGCTTTTTTTCGTTAATTTTGGGCAAGGTTTCGTATTTTTCTTTTTGGGTAATTTTTCAGATTTTTTGGGCGATTTTGCATTTGGGCGATTTTTCATAAAATTTTTTGGGCGATTTTTCTTTGGGCGATTTTGCCTACAGCCGGTACATACGTAGGACCGCCAAAATCTTATATAATAATATCTATTATAATAAAGCCGACCAGTGTTTTTTCATTCGGCGAAATTCCCTCTAGTTTGGCTTTTATTAGGATTACCCCGAAAGACCACCTTTTTTGAAAAGGTGGCAACCCTTTCTTAAATTTAAGATTGGGCAGCTAAAAAAACAGGTAACTCTTATTTTTCTCCCCTAATTCCCATATGCAAGCTTCAGGACAATCTGTGGGTGCCATCTGAAAGACCGTCCTTGTTAGTCACGAGTGCTCCGTGCCACACTCAATCGAACGCTTTAGAAATATCTAGAGCAACTCTTACCAAAATGGTGGACTCAAACGCTAACAGGTCTACGGTAGATCGACCGCTTCGGGTGCCATACTGTCGATTATTTACAAGTGCTCTCCATAACCTTGGAGAGCGCAAAGCAAATTGCGATTGGGCGGATTAGTGATTGGCTGGACATTGGCCACCTTCCAACATGAGTGAAAGACTCCTGTTAGATACGAAGAGTTAAAAAGGTTTCCCAATGGACGTGCTAACGTAGACGAGCACTGATTGCCATCCGGCCCCGGTGACTTGTTTACGTAGTGATCCTCATGAACCCTTTTGACTGGTCGGACCCAAAATAAATTCAAAGCATAGCGTACCCTTTCGAGAACGGGCAGTGGTTGATAGCTTTCCGGCCGGAAAGAAAGAATTTCTTGCAAAAAGTTCAGCAAAGAGGTTGGCCTTATCAACCGGGTCAGTGAATGTTTGGAAATGAAAAACTAGCATTATCCCTTACACTTTTAACGAACGATCAAAAAGTCTTACTGCCCCGAGGAGCAGAACGAACTTTAGCACGTAGACGTCGTGCGTATAGAACCTTTTCGCGTCTAAGTACTTTGGCACACTCGGTTTTCGCTTTTTGCGACGCAGATCAGTAACGACATTTTTATTTGAACGCCAATTACTAAACGCTTCCTCTCTGGATCTGACTGAATTTTTACACGTCTAGTTAAACCAACACTTGTGTTTTGATTTATCCGAAATATGCTTTGTTGGAATAAAATATTTAAATAAAATAATTAAATAGTACTATGATCCGAATAACCGCGAGGTGCACTTCCTACTTTTCAGGGTAAGAAGTGAGGAAGAGGCCGAGAGATCATAAAGGTTTGTTCAAAGGTCTATCCAATGGTGTATCGGCAATGTACGAATTCGGCTTCGTTATGTTCGTTATTGTCAAAAATGAAAAATCATTGGGGTAGTTTATATGGAAATGTATATACGTACGACCGCCAAAATCATATTTAATAATCTCTATCAAAATTAAGCTGACCCGTATTTTTTCGTTTGGCGAAATTCCTGCTAGTTCGGCTTTTATACGGATTTTCCCGAATGCCCTAATTTTTTCAAAACGTGGCAACCCTTTTTTAAATTTGAGATTGGGCAGCTAAAAAAAACAGGTAACTGTTATTTTTTTCCCTTATTCTAATATTTAAGTTTCAGGACATTTGGAGGGTGCCCTGTTAAACCCTTCCTTGTAAGTGGATACTATCAAAAATTTTTTTATGTCTTCAAACTGCTGAAAAAATGTTGAAAATGTTCTTAATACACACAAAAATCGTTTACTTTAATATTTTCAAGAAAATTTATGTTGTTATTGCAAAGCAGCATTTTTTTTTATTTTGTTTTTCGAATAATTAGCATAAATCAACAACGAAAAATTAACACCTCTCGTTTGAGAGAAAAAAAAAATATATTATATTTTTACAGACATTTTGTCAACAGTACTTAATAAATCTGTCAAAAATTTTGAGGTTATGTTAATAAATTCTTTTAATAAAAATTAAACACAAATTTAAGAAATAGACTATAAACCATAATTTAAGGCAATGAATAAGACAAACGTGAAATCGAATGGAATACTTTCAATTGATTTGTTAATAACACTGAAACCACAGACTTGAAATTTTGAATGTATGTTCGCCTTCCTGAAAATAAATCCACTAACGCTGGGGTAACAAATTGATCTTTGATACTTTTTATATTTCGTAAAATAATGGTTCTAGAATCTTTTTATTTTAAATGCACACAGAAAAAAAAATGAGTAAATTTTTAATACTATTGAGTAAAACATTACTCAATTTTGCACCAGTAAACGATTTAATAGAATTGAGTAAACTTTTAATAAAAATTTACTAAATGTATGCCAACAAAATTTAAGCAAAATTTTAATTGATACAATTAAAACTTTACTCAAAAAATTTCGTTTTTAATTCAGTTTTTAATAGTGTCAAGTAAATATTTACCCAAAAATTAAAAGTTTGAAAAAGTTTTAAATTTTTTTTCAAAAAAAAAACTTTTTTTCAAACTTTTACCAAGTATATTTATGTCTTAAAGACATAGAAAAATTTCATAAAGATGATTTCAAACTTTTTTACATACATACGAGGCATTCCACACCAAATGTCCCGCTACAGAAAAACATGTGTCCCCTAAATTTCTGAATAGGTTGTTTGGATAGCCCTATATGTAACTAAGAAAATTGCGTTTTTGGTTTTTTAAATTTTCGAAAACTGGGCTTAGGGAGCGTGGTCAAATATTGAAAAAATGGTAAAATTTGTGGCGAGTTGCCTTGATTAAATATTTATCACAATAAAACTGAATGCACCACAATGTCAAAAATTTACGTTCTTATATAGTTTTGTATGGGCTATCGATTAAAAATTCTTTTTTTGGAAAATTTTCAGAACCCGTTCTGAAATTTTCCATTTTTTTAAAAAGTCAATTTATCAAAAATCCGGCCACTTTTTTTTTCTTTTTTATTTATTTTTTTAAAAGTTTAGATGTTTGTCCATCCACACAAAAAAAATCAGAAACACGTTCATCTTTTTTTTCGAGAAAATCGCATTTGAACTTTAAATTTCATTACAATTTTGTTATTTGCTTGTATTTTCTTGTTTCAACAGAGCGTATGAGTAATATTTATGCAATTAATAATACTCATTCGCAACGTTACAACAAGAAAATACAATCAAATTACAAAATTGATATGAAATTTAAAATTTAAACGCGATTTTCTCGAAAAAAACGAAAAACGTGTGTCTAAATTTTTTCATGTGGATGGACAAACATCTAAACTTTTCAATCAAAATTAAAAAAAAAAAAAGTGGCCGGATTTCTGATAAATTGACTATTTTAAAAAATGAAAAATTTCTTTATGGGGTCCTATACCAATTTTTCGAGGTGTTACAAACAGAACGACAAACTTATATATACCCTCTATCACTAGAGTGGAGGGTATAATAAAAAAATATTAAATTTTTATTAAATTATTTACTCAAAAAAGCTTTTTAATTAATTTTTAAGTGCGTCAATCAAAAAATTACCCCAATTTTTTTGGAAATTTAAACAATTTTTCCCCATATTTTTTTCTGTTCACTAACCTGCGCTTAGACCAAGAGGACCAGGAAGGACAAGTTTTTCGACCCGCCCCTTTTATGGGGCGTGTGTATGATTAAACAATTTTAAAATTTAAACAAGTAAGGAAGCTATATTCGGCTGTGCCGAATCTTTAAATACCCTCCACAATGTTAACCAATGCACTATGGTTTCGCAGACGACCTTTCTTGGCCAAAATTAAATTTTCTCAAAATCGATTTTATAGAAAATCGTAAACACTTACAAACAACAGAAAACATATTTTGTTTTTGTATACACTTACTTACCGTTCAAAAACAAATTTAGCTTAAAATAAAAAAAACGTATTTTTTAAAATTATTTCAATTATTTTTTTGAGTTTAAATACAAAAAATTTCTTATAATATTAAACATGGAAAACAAAAAAATTTTAACAATTTTTAACACAAAACCTATTTCAAACCAAAAATTTTTCCATTTTTGTAATTTTGGCCAAGAAAAGTGCTGATCGGAACCATAGTGCAATGTAAATATTTAAAAAACAAAAAAAATATTTTATAAGTATGTATGAAAATTATATAAAAATTATGAAAATTATATAAAAGCAACCACGTGTATGACACATACTACGTATTTTTTACTTCTATTGATACAAATAACAACTAACAAACCAACAAGCCTAAAAAACATAAACAACTACAAAATGGCGCGCTGCCACGCCATATCAAGGAGGTTTATATTGAAACTCATCTCAATTTCTCATAGCTTCTTAACCCCTGAACCGATTTTACTATAATTGGTACCAAAATCACCAGAAAAACGTTGAGATAATATAATATGAACCTTTTTAACATTTTATTTGAATATGTAAACCATAAGCCAAGATAAATCATTTTAAAATTTTGGGTTAAATTTCTGGTGCCTCGCCCCATTGTGCGATTCCGCCCAAATTTTTTGTGAGTGTTAGGAATGATAAAATTACATAAAATTCCAAGTGTGGTTCACATTCATTCAACAGGTGTCAAGTTATAGCATTTTTTGTGTAAAATTCACCATAATATTAGAGGTACCTTTACATTTTCACTCATAACTTAAAATACTTAACCGATTAAAAAAAGAAATACATCAGTTTCTGCCTAGGAGAATTACGCAACTTTTGGTACCCCAAGCGTTTAAATCGGTTCTGGATTATTGCCAAAACGTGATTTCAACAGAGAGACAGACGGACGGAGAGACAGATGGACACCGCTAGATCGACTTAAAATCGATCAAGGATCATGAATATATATACTTTTTGGGGTCCTAAACCAATATTTCAATGTGTTACATACGGAATGACAAACTTATATATACCCTCTATCACTAGAGTGGAGGGTATAATAATGATTTATTTATCTATTTGACAGCATTTATGTAATATTTGGGACTGCTTTCAGTTTAAGTTTAAAGATCTTATTGCGCTAAATAACTTTAAAATCTAAAATTTAAATGTTAATAAAAATGTGTGCATTCTTTATTAAAATAAAAAAAAACTTTATATTTAAACTTGTAGCCTCATAAAAAAAAGAAACAAATTCATTTTAAAAATTTTTAAATTTCATGCATTATTAAAATAATTTTCATCATCTTATTAGAGGTTATTTAGGTCAACACACTGTTCAAATTTCCATATCTGTCATCTAAAATTTTCAATTTTTCTTTTAATATTTATTTTGGACACCAAAAAATATTTATGCAAACATTTTCCATCATCATAATAATATTGATGTTTATTTGACAGATTTTCTTTTTATTTTATTTTCTTTAGAGAAGAAACTTTAATAAACCATCTTTGGATACAATTTCTGAGTGGTGTCTTATGGTACAAGAGTTGTGGCAGCTGAGGTGAACTACAAATTATGATTAGAATATTTTTGTAACAGCTGCTTGTGTCATTATTAATAAAAAAAATGGTTAATTAAATGATGTTGGGTTTTTGTACAAAATTATAATAAGAATTTTTAAAGAGTTTCTATATTTAATGAAGAATGAGTAAAATAAAGAAAAGTTGGGGACAGGAGAGTGATATTAAATATTAAAATTATTAAAAGAAAATTCTTTAACAAATAATAAAGATTTCAAAATTTTGTTTTTCTATAAAAAAAAAAAATAGAGCATTCTTTAAAGATTTTGTTTGAGCAGATTTTTAAAGCATATATTTAGGCTTTATTTACCATGGCATGGAATAAATCCACATTTAATTTAATGTTTAGAAAACACAATTATTTTCTTTAACCCATATCACAAATTATTAAATTAAATTTATGTCCAGGCAATATTTTTTATTTCACCATTTAATTTTTAAAGCGTACTTTAAGGCTTTTTTAAAAAAATCTTTCATAAATATTTTAAAGCATACTTTAAGGCTTTTTTAAAAATTTCTTTCATAAATTTAATAACAGTTGACCTTTTTAAACTTAACCCCTTATTATGAGTTTATATCCTTTTGCATAATTATCATTCATATTGTCCTTGATAATTATTACGCAAATAATGAATTCAATTGTATAGTAGAAACATTTTAATAATACACCAGTAACCAATAAATTATAAAAGTGAAAACAAAAGTGTCATCAGAACACCAGAACAACAAAAAAAGGACATTCTTAATTTAAAGAATTGAATTAAAAATCTAAAGGGTTATATTTATTAATTGCCTGAAAATTCAAACAAGCAAAGGAATACACTTTTTTTAAGACATAAATTATAAAATAAAAAAGGAACGCCTAAGTTTATGCTTTAAAAAAAACTTCATGGTAGAAAAAAAAGTATTCACAAAAAATTAATAACCACAAATTGTTAAAACCGCTTATTTAAATGAAATGAAAATAAAATATTGTAAATGAAAAAAAAAATGTAAAAAAAATGTTTGAATGTATAATAAAATAATAAAAAAAGGGATTTAAGAGATATTAATTCAATAATTTATGCACAGATTTTTTTTTAATGCAGAAAAAAGAGTAAACAAATTGAAGAATGAGTAGAACAAATCCTTTTAAGTGTGAAATATATTACGTAATTTTTTAGAGAAATGGAACGAATTACAATTAAACCCTTAATGAATTTAAAAAGAAACACAAGGCGGGCTGCTATTTTCAGCTGTGTCGATTTAAAACACATCCTGTACAAATTTTAAGATTTTTCTGTTTAATTAGAATATTTTTAGGCATTTTACGCATGTCGCACGAACTTTTAACCTTTGACTGCCCATAATGAAATTTTATATATGGAAAATATTTGTAGAACATTTTAACCCTTAAAATGGATGTTTTATAAGACTTCTGTGTTTAATTAAAAAAAAAAGATTTAAATAATCTCTTGAAATGGCAGTAAAGGGTTATGTTCTAAGAAAAGAACTACCATAAAATTTCACGGAAGGCAGTTTAAAATATGAAAATGCGTGCGAATTTTGTCTTCTTGCCCAAAACTTTAAAGCGTAATAATGTTTGCTGTAGATAATAGTAGTATATTGCTTTTATTTTTCATTCCAAATAAAACGAATTGAAACATCGGTCGAGGACGACATTAAGTTTACATATGAATGATGACATTATAGCGATATATGACTCCATCTGATCTTCAGTCTGTGGAAAGCACAATGCTGTCCGAACAGAAAAAAACCGGTAAATTTGCGAAAAGTAAGATGCATTCCAAACCAACGAATATGTTTTGTATTCATAGGATGCACTCAAAATATTTTGTAGGCAAAAACAATTGAAAAATACATTTAAAACAAGTGACAAAACAATTGAAAACCATCCCTGTAATTATTTATTTGTTTTAACAAACATCAACATTTATTTTTTACTGTTAGTAAAATTTTCTAAAATAAATAAATAACATTGAACATTAAAAAATATCATCAATTTCATTTTTTTTACCAACAAATTCGAAAAAATAACCTACCAAAACATTAAAAATTAATGATTGTTTTGTTATTTTTGCCAACAAATTAAAAAAAAAAAAAAATACCTACAAAACATTAAAAATTAATGATTTCGTAGGTTATTTTTACAATTTTTCTATTGAATTATATTTTAAGAATTTTTTATTAAAATTTTGGGGAATCGATTTCGCAATCAACCACATTCTAGCCAGACCCTCTATCTATCGTGCCAAAGTCACTTGGTTCAAACGTGTTTTTATATTTCAACTAGCTGGCCCGGTCCGCGTTGCTGGCCCAAGTATAAGATCAGAGTTATATTTCGTCTCGCTTCAAATATATAGCCCTGCGAAAAATATTTAATTAATTTCTTGGCTTAGAAAAAAATTTGGGCGGGGTTTTATAGACCCGATTAGGTTGATAATCATCTTCAAATTATATTTTAGAAACTAAAAAAAATACCATGTCTTCGACCTCTTTAGTATCGTTACGAACAATACAAAAATAAATTACGCATATCCTTCGTTCTTATCGTAAGCTATTGTCTTGATCTCAAACAAACCTTCATAGTTTTCCCAAATTTTAAATTTTTCGGGACACTTCTTCATTTATATTTCCTTAAAAACTTAATTAGAACTATATTTAACATAAAAAATCGTCCGGTCATTAGTAGTCGACATATTTAGACAAAAGTGGGACAATATGGTAACAATACCCAAGGATTTAAAATCATTTCTACCAAGTTTAAGCGGAATCTATTAAGAAACATTTTTTTTAATAGATCGAATTAGAGTAAAAATTAATTTTGGATATATATATTTTGAAAAAAAGTGAGCGAGGACAATTTTTCTATCCGAACAATTATATGCACTATTACAAACATTTAAATAAAAAAAAAAAATCCAAATCTGAGGCCCTATGTTCCTTATAGGAATTTCAAGGATTATATATATATAAATCTGTCCAGGCGCTCTCAAGTGTTGCAAATTTAAAGGATATTGAAAAATATGTGCTTTGAGTGGGGAAGGACAAGAATTATTTCCGCAAAAGCCTTACTTGTACCATAATGATCATTAAAGAAAAAATTTACCAAATCAGGCCAGTCGTTCTCCGATTTTAGATGTATTGAAAAAAGTGGGAGTGGACAATTTTTCTTTCCGTAAAAACATAGTTGTACTATCACGAACGTCAACATATACTACTAATAGCCAAATCGGGCCTACCGTTCTTCGATTTCGAAATAAAAGTGGGAGTGAAAAATGTTTATTTCCGTTTAAACCTAAGTTGGGCTATGACGAATATTTAAAAAAATAATAGTCAAATCGATCCAGTCGTTCTCCGATTTTAGATATATCGAAAATAGGAGGCATAAAAGTGGGCGTTATTAATTTGTTTTCAGAAAAAACCTAAGACGAACATTTAAAAAAAAAATAAGACGAACATATAAAAAAAAAATTACCCAAATCGGTCAGTTCTCAAGTGATGCGATTACTAACGAACTACACTTATATTTTATTATTCTATATTTTAATTTTCTATGGAGAAAATTTTATATGTATCGAAAAGAAGAGTGGGTGGAAAAATTTTCTTATCGTAAAAATCTTATTTGAATTTAACCAACTCGGTCCATCCATTCAAAAGTGGGAGTAAAAATGGAAAATTGTTCTTTACTATGACGAACATTAAAAACAAAATTAGACAAATTGATCCAGCCATTTCATGATTTAAAATATATTTATCGGGAAAAGTGAGCGTAAAAGTAGGCGTGGACAATTTTTCTTTCCTTATAAATCTTTTGCGGACTATATATAACCAAATCGGTCTAGACGTTATAGTTCTTTCGATACATTGAAAAAAATGGGCGTGGGAAATTTTACTATCAGTAAAAACCTTTGTTAAATTATGGGGGAACATTTTCAACAAAAATTAGCCAAAGTGGGCGTGGTCAATTTCTTTTTTCGTAAAAACCAAAGTTGGAATGTGATGAAAATTCATTTTAAAAAAATAGTCAATTTGGTACAGCCATTCCTAGGTTTAAGATAAGTTAAAAAAGTGGGCGTAAAAATGGGCGTGGTCGATTTTTCTTTCAGTAAAAACTTAAATTTGATTATTTCGAACATTTAAATAAAAAATTTCTCAAATCGGGGCAGCCGTTTTCCGATTTTAGATAAATCGAAAAAAGTGGGCGTAAAAGTGGGCGTGGTCAATTTTTCTTTACGTAAAAACCTAAGTTGGACTATGACGAAAATATTAAAAAAAAAATTGTCCAAATCGGTCCAGCCGTTCTCAACTGATACTGTTACCAACGAACGACAATTGATTTTTATTTATATAGAAAGAAGAAGATAGATTAACAATTTTTTTAATTTTTTTTCTTCAAAAAAACAACCTACACAAGTTGGTAAAATCTAATGATTTTTCTTTAAAAAAATCCAACAATTAAAAAAAAATAAAACGTAAACAAATCATTAAAAATTAAAGATGAATCACTAATTTTTACTTACAGAACAAAAATAAATGACTTTAAAAATTGAATAGTAATGAAAGTCGAAATTTTTTATGTTGTTATTATTTTTGAAACAAAGATATAAAAAATGGCGTGGATATAAAAAATAATAAAATAAAAAAAAATTTCAAAATAAAATTTCAAAAAAAAAAAAAAAAATTTTATTGAACAAAATTTGTGTGGATTTAATTTCGTAAACTTTTATGGTAGTAAATATGACACCGCTAAAACATAATTACGACTGACCAAGTAAGTTATGCTTCATGAATATTATTCCATTAGCTTTTCTCTCGACTTTATTTAAAGCCGCCGCCACATTTGACTGGGTTTGTGATCAGGGGAAAAATTTTAATATTTAAAAATATATTTTATATGTATCTTCAGAAATACAAAAAATAATTTCTAAAATATATTTTAAAATGGTATAGTTTTGTGATTTTTTTAACGAAATTTGTCAAGGGGCTTTAAATTTTGTTTGCCAAATAATGTTTCAGAACATATGCATTGGAAATTGTGTCGACTACACTAATTTAAATCGTCTTTTGTAATTCTAAGTTTAACCAAATTTGACAATTTTTAAATCGAAAAATCTTCTCTGAATCTGAAACATTTTTACACAGTTTTATTTTTTTTTTAAGTCTCCATATAAAACTGGGAAATTTTTATCGGCCAAAAATATTGTGAATTAAAGAACTTTTTTACAAAAATGTCTTAAAATGTCTAAATTTTCTCATTTAATAAATAATAAATAAAGATTATAATTTTATTCACAATTTTTCTATACGAAAAATATTTAAGAACCAAAGAATTTGTCTATACAAAAACGTCTCATAATCAGAGTATTATTTTCTTTACCAAAAACGACTCACAAGGGAAGTCTCCCTAGTGTCACCCGCGGATCTTTATGGAATTGGTTTTATTTCGTAGAGCACAAAAAATAAAGGGACACGTATTTTTTTTTAGCGGCCCAAATTCATATTTAGGGGGTAAAAAGGAGGGGGAAAGACAAGGCCATTTTTCAGTTTTGTTCGTTTATCTCCTAAATTATGCAAAGAAACCTAGTCATGAAAGGTCTTTGGAAAACCTATCTACGTGTGCTAAGAACGTTTCCAAATATGCACAACTTTTCGTCATATTGAGTAAAATACCAAAATTTCCACCCGTACAAATCGACCCCCCCTAAAAATGAGTTTGGGCCGCTAAAAAAAAATACGTGTCGAATTAATTTTCGTTCTTAACAACATATCCAAATTTCATGAAGATCGGAGGGTGACACCAGGGAGACTTCCCTTGTCAGAATCAAGATTCTTAGAATTTTTCTATACAAATTTGGGATATTTTTCTTACAAGAAGTTTTTCTGCATGAAAAATGTGTTAGAATCTAAGAATTCTTCCACACGGAAAATGTCTCAGGATCTTGGAATTTTTCAATACGCAAAATGTTTCAGAATCTGAAAATTTTTAAATTTTTATACAAATCTGAGACATTTTTCGCATAGAAAAATTCACTATACGAAAAATGTCTCAGAATCTGAGAATTTTTCAATACGAAAAATATTTCAGAATCTGATAATTTTGCTATGCGAAAAATGTCTCAAAGAATCTGAAATTTTTTTAATACGAAAAATGTCTCAGTCTGAAATTTTTTTAAATAAAAAGTGTCTCAAAAACTGAGAACTTTTTGTATACGATAAACGTCTTAGAATCTGAGAGTTTTTCTGTACGAAAAATGTCTCAAAATCTAAAAATTTTTCTATATGAAAAATGTCTCAGAAATTAAGAATTTCTCTATAAGCAAAATATCTAAGATCAAACAACTTTTTTTAGAATCTGAGAGTTTTCCACCACGAAAAAGTTTCAGAATCTAAAATTGTTTCTATACGAAAAATGTCTTATAATCTTAGAATTTTTTACGCGAAACATTTCTCAGAGTTACAGAGTTTTTCTGTTCAAAAAATGTGTCAAAGTTTGAGAATTTTCTATGCGAATAATGTTATAATTCGTAAGTATAGTAAAAATCTTTGAGTGATTAAAATGTATTGGTATTTTAAATTTTTTTTCTTCAAAAACTGTACACTAAAAAAATTTACCAAAATTTAGAGAGCCCTTCGTTCCAAAATTGTCTTTAAATCTTTGATTTTATTAAAATAATATGTATCTTAGAATCGGCTAATTTTCTATGCCAAAATTGGTTTTTGCAGTTTTCTGCATAAATATGATCTATAATCCAAAATCTTTGAAAAAGAATATGAAGAATTTAAAAAGGTGTCCCAGAGTTTTGAGTTTTTACGGGTAAAGTATATATTCAAAAATTTTTAAAGAAAAATTGAAAAAAATTTAAAATTTTTTCTTTTAAGTAGTTCGACTAAACTCTCAAATTTTTTTTTTTTTTTAAATAAAAAAAAATGTAGGCTCAAAAACAGTGATGTAAAAAAATTAAGTTAAAAAAAAATATTTGGCCCCCCCAAAATAAATTCCTGCGTACGTGCCTGATTTATTGTATCAATAAAAATATGAGTTGAGTTTACAAAAAATACGAGTTGATTTACAAAAAACGAGTTGATCAACTTTTACAAAAACTGACAACAATTTTTATTGAAATCAACATGAATATTTGTAGGGTCAAAATCAACAATGATTTCTGTTGAATTTACAACGATTTTCTTTGGGAATACAATGATTTTTGGTTGAGTGTAGAGACACATTTAATAGTCTCACTTGGTTTTTGTATATTTTTTAAACAAACTAAACATTTTAATGTCGGAAGAATTTCAGAGCTAGTTAAAAAAAAAAAAATGAATTTTTAATGAAAGTAAATAAAAATTTTTATAAAAAAAAATTTTTGGTAAAAAAAATTTTGATAAAAATTAAAAAAACAATTTTTGATAACAAAAAATTTTGGTGAAAAAAATTTTTAGGAAAACAAAATTTTGATAAAAAAAAAATGATGAAAAATGTTACTGATAAAAAAAAAATGTTAATGAAAAAATAAAATTCAATTAAAAAAAATTTTGATAAATAAAAAAAATTGATGAAAAAAAAATTTTATAAGGAATAATTATGTTACTTTTATTAACCAGCTGGTGACAAAAACTTTTTTTATTCACCAGCTGGTGAGTTATTATCCAAGTTATAAATTTTTTGGGTTTTAGGAAAATGAAAAAAGTAATTATTATTTTCTTTTGTCATGTGGAGATCCAGGGGAGGGGGGGAAGGGGGGAAGGGGAATGAGAGAAATTTTCCCTCCTCTCTGATGTTGAAAAAAAGTTGAATTTTGTAAGTGTAAAAAATAGTAAGTAAAAACATATTTTTTAATTAAATTTTTTTTGGAAAATACTTTTGTGAGTATTAAAATATAAATAAATACAAAAGCACTTATGTACAAACAGCTATGCAAGTAATCAAAATTGTAGTTGGTTTTGAGTTTGATTAACGCGACCAACATCATCTTGATTAGAGAAAGCAATTTCATTAAATAATAAAAAATATTGAAGTCAACGTTTTAAAATTGCTTAATCACAACATGACTCGAGGCATATTAACATGATTCAAACCAACGCATGAAATTTTCCAATTATTGTATTATAAATGAAGGTAAAATACTAAAAAAAAGTGACTAAAGTGTTTACCCCTTTTATGCCCTTTATAATCAGAAATTGAAAAAAGTACTTTTTTAACAAATTTTCCAAATTTGGATTTTCTGGGACCATTATTTCTGATAATAGTTTTGATTACATGAGCAATTATTTTTATTTATTCTTTCTATTTATTTACAACTCATTTTTAATAATTTCAACCTAACCGAGAACTGATAACAATGCCCGTCGCACAGTGTTGTGACCTTGGTCATAAATGGTCAAACTAAATGTCTTAAAACTTAAGGTTATATGAATTTTATTTTAAAAAAACATCATAAATAAAACAAATCCAAAACAGTTTATAGATATCTTTAATAGTTTTTAAGTTACATGTCTCTAAAGTTGAACTTTTTGAAATATGTATATCATATTTTGGTTTTAAAATCTTTGAAATCCACATGTACTTGTAACGGTTATATAATTATATTGCATTTAAAATTCGACCTTATTGGTAATGAAGTTTTAAGTCAGATATGTTGCTTGTATAATAATGCTGTTTTGGTCGACATAAGTTAATCATATGGCAAGTAATGCTGTTATAAAGTGAGTTCCAAAGAAAATACTAATTTATTTTGAAAATTTCATATTTGATAGTCAGCCATTTTGTGGCGCGCTTAGTTCTTTGCAGAAAATATTGGTATAAGTATGTAGATTACAAATAACAAAAGAACTCGTCCACGTTTTTCCACTTTTTTTTTAATCAATTTTTTTTGTTGGAACCCGAATATAAATTTGGAAAATTTTTTAACGAAAACACCAAGATGCAGCAGTTGCCCTTGATAATTTGAAATGTATTGCGAAAAATAGTTTTATAACACATATAATAAATCGGAATGTAAAATGAATTGGTCGGTTAAATTTTAAATTTAATTTAAATTGGTCCAAGAATATGTCATCCATGCCTGACACAAATTAGATGCTTGGCTAGACACCAGTTGTACATTAACAGATGCAGACTTTTATTAAGAAAGATTTTGTTGAGGAAGTACGTTGTACTATATTTTTACTTGCTTATTTTATAACGGTCTGTTTGAGATAGGCATATTCCTGCTTAAACTTAAAAACAATATTCAACGTATTGTTAATACTACGTGCAAAAATGTTGTGAATTATTGATAGTTTTAAAGTCAAAGGATTTCCCTGAATTTTCTCAAGTCTTAAAAAAGGGTATTTATGCGCTAAGAATATCCTAAGGATTGGTTAAGGATAATCCTTGCTTCAATTATACTAAAATAAGGTATTTTCAAGATTATCAGAACAGAAATTTATGAAGTACGAAGGATTTTTTTAACTTTTTTTTAATTTTTTAAGGATATTTTTTACATCCTTGCTTCAATTTTTTCATTTGATTAAGATTTAAGGAATTTGAATTTTGAACTTTTTCTTTACTTTTTTAAAAAAGGACATTTTCGAGGAGGGCGTATCCTTGTTCCGATTTGCACAAATTTTGGCAAATACATTGAGCATATTATAACAGTTGGATTTTCAAAATTTCATGAAATAACTTAAATTTTTACCCTTTTTCTGAACGTTATTTTAAGAAGGACATTTTTGAGCTAGGCGTATCCTTGCTCCGAATTGTACAAAATTTTGTAGAATAATTAACAGCATTATAGGTAATAACTACAATAAATAACATGAGCATAAAAGCGTTAGTTTTCGTTTTATGCCGTATTTTAATTTCAGGATATATGGGAAGGATACGAATCCTTGGGCGTATATTGACCAAATTCAAAATTTTTCTTGATCTTATCGATCTTAACAAGTGTTCCAAATTTTAACGCTCTAACTTAACTCCTTCTATTTTTGGCCACTCTTTACATGAAGACGCAACACTGTGCGTCGTCTCGTTGTAGCGAAAAAACCCAAGGGTTCTGGTGTGAATAGCGCGCTACCAACTAGCGCCCGGGGGCCCTGGTAATATAAAAAGTACCTTTTTATTCAAATTTAAAAATTTTAGAATTATTATTTTAGGAGATAGAAAAAGTATCAAAGTACAATTTTTTTGGATTTTTATCCCATTTAAGCCTAAATTTGCAAAAGGTACTGTTTGCAGAATGTTTTTCTTTTGCACAAATATCCAACAAATTTTCTTAGCCATTATTTCAGGTGATAAAAAAAGTGTCAAAGTACAATATTTCATACATCTTTGCTCCCTTAGATTTGGTTTGCCATAAAGTACTTTTTTCAGAAAGTTTTATTCGACGAAGAATGCGACATTTAAAATTTTAAGTTTCTAGGACTTTCATTTTGCGATATACTATATAAAAAGTACTAAAATGAGCACTTTTTATCCATTTTACCCCCTAGGATTCAGAATTTTCCAAAAATCCAACCATATTCGATCTATTTTCCGGAAGGTAAACCCATATACCGATTTTGTTTTTCAAACACAGTCGGCCACATCAAGTTGTAATTTTATTTTCTATCTACACCCTCAAACAAGGTGGTTTTTGTAAATCGTTAAAAATATAATAACTTGGTATTTTTCATAACTTCGTGTACTCGTACATATAAAACTTTAATGGTATTTAATGCTTATATGCGTGTGTGTGTGTGTGAGTGTTTGTAATCAAAGTGTGGGTGCGTTTTAATACTGCACATATCCTGCAAGCACTCTACAAGCGCAACACACTAACACATGCAAACACAACAAAAAAAAACTCTGTTAATATCCGGGTGTGCGTTTCAAATTGAGCGGATTAAGTTAAATTACAATCTGGTTTTTTTGTTAAAATTCATATGTATACAAATGTGTCTGTCCGTCTGTCTGTCTGCTGCATGTTTACTCCAGACAATATCAAAAAAATTCTTTAGTTTTTATATTCATTTTTCTGTGCTATTGTTTTTTTTTTTATTTCTATCTTCTACTAGCAGTTAAATGTTAAATTGAACATATCACCCTTACAAAATAACCAGACATTTAAACACTACTACACATACAAATAATTCCATGCATAAAATAAAAGCTTTAACGGTCTGGCTGAATACCGTGTCTAATACATAATTCCCTTTGGTGTAATTGTTAGAAATGTCTAAAAGGTTTTTTTTCACTTTTTTTGTTGTTTTCTTCATCTAATGTAATGCATTTATTTACTAATGTTCCCGAGTTCATTGCATGTCCTTGGCCATAAACAATGCCCAAATCCCAGAAACAAACAAACGAACAAACATTCAACCAAAATGAACAATAACACATTAAACTACACATTTACAAATACACCAAAACTTTAGTGGACGGATTTATTTGGTTTCTGGGAAAAAAGGCCAAACAGCGAAATGTCTTGTATTGAATAAATAAATTCTCTGAATAACTCGAGATAGTAAAATTTAATATTAACAAGTAAAAAAAGTTTAACTCAGAATTGCTGAATTTATGGATGAACTCATTTGAAAAAAAAAACAAGAAGAAAAGTTAAATTCGACTTGCCCGAATCTATAAATACCCTCCACAATGTTAACCAATGCACAAGACGCAGACGACCTTTCTTGGCCAAAATTGATTTACTTAATAGAAAATCATAAACACTTACAAACAAGAGAAAACATATTTTGTTTTTGTATACACTTATTTACCGGTGACAGGACATAATCCCCACGGACATTACCCCCATAATGGAAATGGGGATTATGTCCGTGGGGATTATGTCATGTCACCTTATTTACCGTTCAAAAACAAATTTAGATAAAAATAAAAAAAAAAACGTATTTTTTTAAATTTTTAAAATTATTTTTTGAGTTTAAATATAAAAAATTTCTTATAATAGGTATATTCGATCACCTAAATTTCTTACTATTTTTTACTACAACTGGAAAGTCTTGTCTACTTTTTGTATTGAAAAATTCCAGCTGTAGTAAAATGAGTAAAAATTAGTAGATTGTAGTAAGGTAATCGAATTGACCTAATACTCTACATGGAAAACAAAAAAGTTATAACAATTTTTAGCACAAAACCTATTTCAAACCAGAAATTTTTCCAGTTTTGTAATTTTGGCCAAGAAAAGTGATGGCCGGAACCATAGTGCAATGTAAATATTTAAAAAAAAAAAAAAAATATTACATAAGTATGTCTTAAAATTATATAAAAGCAACCACGTGTATGACACATACTACGTATTTTTTACTTCTATTGATACAAATAACAACTAACGAGCCAAATAAGCATCAACAACTACAAAATGGCGCGCAGCCACGTCATATCATGGAGGTTTATATTGAAACTCATCTCAATTGCTCATAGCTTCTTAACCCCTTGACCGATTTTGTCATAATTGGTACCAACATAACCAAAAAAACGTTGAGAACAATAAAATATGAACATATTTACAATTTAATTAAAATATGTCAACCATAAGCCACGATAAATCATTTTAAAATTTTGGTTTAAATTTCTGGTGCCTCGCCCCATTGTGCGATTCCGCCCAAATTTTTTTTTGAGTGTTAGGAATGATAAAATTACATTAAATTCAAAGTTTCGTTTACATTCATTCAACAGGTGTCAAGTTATAGCATTTATTTTGTGTAAAATTCACCATTATTTTTGAGGTACCTTTACATTTTTGCTCATATCTTTTAAAATACTTAATCGATCTCAAAAAAATGCCTAGGAGAATTACGCAACTTTTGGAACCCCAAGCGTTTAAATCGGTTCCGGATTATTGTTAAAAACGTGATTTCAACAGACAGACAGACGGACGGACAGACAGACGGACAGACAGACGGACATCGCTAGATCGACTTAAAATCGATCAAGGATCATGAATATATATACTTTATGGGGTCCTAAACCAATATTTCAATGTGTTACATACGGAATGACAAACTTATATATACCCTCTATCACTAGAGTGGAGGGTATAACAAGAAGAAAAGTTAAATTCGACTTGCCCGAATCTATAAATACCCTCCACAGTGCATTTTTTAAGTGAAAGTAATTTTTCTGACGTGAAAGAAATAAAATTTTTGATTAGAAATATTTTATTTTGTGTAAAAAAACTTTTTTAAATTAATTTTTGAAGAAAAATAAAATAATTTACTAAATTTTTTTTGGAGTGTAAAATTTTTCTGAGTGTAAAATTTTTTTCGAGAGTTTTTTTTATTATTTTAGTGTAAAAATATTTTTGAGTGACAAAAATACGTTCTAAAATGTTTTTGTGACTAACCAATGTTTTTAAAACATGTTTAACTGCTTTTCAACATGTGAATTTAAGGTGAAACTGGTCTGAAATTTACTGTTTTGCTAATAACTTTTTGAACCACTCGACCGATTTAGCAGGCATTCAATATGAACCAGGCCAGGGGAATGCAAAATATAGATGCAAAGTTTCAGCATCCTCAGAATTGCGTTTCGAAAGTTAGCGTGTTTTTTATCTCGTAAATTCACAAAAAACCCTTGCCAAAATTCAGTCTTTTGCTCATAACTTTTAAACCACTTTACCGATTTCGCTGGAACTAACCTGACATATATGCCAAATTTCAGGAGCCTCCTTAAAGACTTTCAAAAGTTATCGTGTTTGCAACAGACAGACCGACTGACGGACAGACGGGCATCGCTAGATCTACTTAAAATCGATCGAGGATCATGAATATATACACTTTATGCGGTCTTAGACGAATATTTCGAGGTGTTACAAATGGGATGACGAACTTATATATACCCTCTATCACAAGAGTGGCGGGTATAAAAAAAAATTGGCAAAAGAAAATTTCCCCAAAATTATTTTATGAAAACAAAAAATTTCTCGAAAAAAGTTTTTATGAAGAAATATCTTTGTATTTGTTAAAATAGTCTCCAGTATTTTATTCCCTTAACATATGTCAACCAGCAGCCAAAATAAAGCATTTTGAATTTTTAGGTTATGTGGAATGTACCAACATTTTCGTCTAATAACTTTTGAACCGCTAAATCAATATCGCTCAAATGTAATACCAAACTTTTTAAAGCAACAAGTAATTTTTTTAATTTTCAGTTATATCTTTGAAACAGTTTAGCAGTGATCTTCATTCGATCACTAGGGATGTAATTACTGATCACTAGGGATGTAATTTCCATGCAAATGTTTGTTTTTTATCGATAGTCTATAAACGATATCCACCAATTATCATTTCGAATCAACAAAACTTCATTAAAATGGCATCGTTTTGTTTTTGCAGGCTGTAAACTAAATCGCCCAAAAAAGAAAATGAAAATTCGCCCAAAAATTTTTCGTTTATAGGAAAACAAAAAAATCGCTCGATTTTTTGTTAAAATTTGTTGTTAAAATTTATCGTCTGCGGTACTTTTATCGCGGCTCCATTTATTTTTTTCCGTTCCGTCAAAATTTAAGTTAAACACTTTATATTTTTACCGAGAAAATGATCTGCCAAAAATATAAATAATGACCACGTATCAAATACTCACGTCGTCCCACCCTCTCGGCAAAATAACGCTTTTCAGGGTAGTATGTGCTAAGGGAGACATCTGTTTTGGAAAAAATCTTTTGCACTTTATGTTGGGTAATTTTTCATTTCTTTCTTGGGGTTTTTTCGTTTATTTTGGGCGAAGTTTCGTATTTTTCTTTTTGGTTCCTTTTTCATATATTTTGGGCGATTTTGCATTTGGGCGATTTTTTGTAAAATGTTTTTGGGGATTTTGCCTACAGCCATTTTGCATATTTTGGTGAAAATGCTAATTTTATGCAAAATTAGCATATTTTTCTTTTTTTCATATTTTTTGGACGATTTTGAATTTGGGCAATTTTCCGTAAAATTTTTTGGGCGATTTTGCCTACAGCCAATTTTGCATATTTTGATGAAAATGCTAAATTTTTCATATTTTGCTTTTTAAGGCATATTTTGATTTTTAATGCATGCTTTGTACATATTTACAATAACACCATTTTCAAAGCTCACCGCTAAGAACTGTATAACAGGTGCCTGGTGTTTTCTTTTCCATTCGCCAACAATAATAGAAATGGAAAATTCGTTATGGACACGTGTTTATGTGTTTAAGTTGGAATTTTATTGTAAGGTGAAATCTACATCAACGATGTATGTACATTTGGTATTAATGCAGATTATTGTAATGTTTGTTTATAGGTTTTTATTAATCAACCACTTTATTTTTAGGAATATAAATAAAGAAGAAGATGGATTCAATGAAAGAAAATTTAATTTTGAAAAGGAAAATGTTTGAACACACACATGCTTGCTTAATTTTATTATAAAATTTACCAAAAAAAAAAAAAAAAAAACAAACACACAAACAAATTTAATTAAAATATTTGTAGTATTAATTAAAAAAAAATTTAAATGTTGTTTTACAAAAGCAACTTTGAATATTATATTAAACTTTTTCTTTAATTTATTAATTAAAAAATAATATATGTATTTATATGATTCGACATATAAATTTTATTTTAAGAAAAATTACTCTAGCTCGAGGTCTCATTTCTTTACTAATCATTACGATGATATTGACACGGTACCAATTTTTAAAAATATTTTTATAAAAGCTTGTTTTAAATTGAATCGATTCTGAGAAACAGATTCTGAGACATATTTCGTAAAGACAAATTCTCAGATTTAGACACAATTTTCGTATAAAAAACTCTCACTTTCAGATAATTTTTCGTTTAAAAAGTTAAACTAAACTTTGTTTTAAGGGTTCAAGTTGAAAAAATGCAGAAGAAAAATTGAATTTCTAAAAATTATAGACATTTTTGGTATTTCCTATACCTATACCGGTTTCAAACAC
Organism: Pegoplata infirma; assembly: GCA_963921195.1. Classification (NCBI taxonomy): domain Eukaryota; kingdom Metazoa; phylum Arthropoda; class Insecta; order Diptera; family Anthomyiidae; genus Pegoplata; species Pegoplata infirma. Next base: position 205,942,372 of record OY992537.1, on the reverse strand, counting down.
CCCAGTTAGTGTCATCATCAGTAGGATTTTAAATGTCGGTTTGTCTTGTTAATGAAAACTGTTTTTTTATATATGTGAATATTTATAGTTTCTACAGAATAAATTTTGACAGTTTCCAACACTACAATTCTATTTCTAGCAATCTCAACCTCACTTCATACTTTCTTTCAACTTTTATGTCTCTTACATTATTTCGCAAGGGTTACCAACATGATCTGGAATTGCAGACACAAATGAAGGAATTTGCATTTTCTGTTTCGGAGACGTGCCTAATGGCGACATGTTTTGTCAGTAATTTTATTTGATTTTTTCTGTAAGTACAGAAAAAACAAGTAGAAAAGTTAAATTCGACTTGGCCGAATCTATGAATACCCTCCACAATGAAAATTTTAAGTGATAGTAAATTTTCTAACGTGAAAAAATAACAGTTATGATTAGAAATATTTTATTTTGTGTATAAAAATTTTTTTTAGTAATTTAAAACAAAAAAAAAAATAATTTTTTTATGAGTGTAAAATTTTTTTTGAGTGTAAAATTTTTTTCGAATTTCACGTTAAAAAAAAATTTACTAATTTTTTTTTTAAATGTAAAATTTTTTTTTAGTAATTTTTGAAAAAAAAACTTATATTTTTTTTGAGTGTAAATTTTTTTTTGAGTGTAAAATTTTTTTTGAATTTTACATTAACAAAAAAAATTACTAATTTTTTTTTTTTGAGTGTAAAATTTTTTTTGAGTGTAACATTTTTTTCGAGTGTATTTTTTTTTGTTTTGGTATAAAAATATTTTTGAGTGACAAAAATACGTTTTAAAATATTTTTGTGACTTTCCAATGGTTGTAAAACAGGTTTAACGGGTTTTCACCACGTGAGTTTAAGGTGAAGCTAATCTGATATTCACGGTTTTGCTAATAACTTTTGAACCACTGGACCAGTTTGGGTGAAATTCAATACGAACTAGGCTGGAGGAACGAAAAATATATATGCCAAGCTTCAGCATCCTCAGAATTGACTGTCGAAAGTTATAGTGCTTTTTATCTCATAAATTCACGAAAAACCCTTGCCGAAATTCAGTCTTTTGCTCATAACTTTTGAACCACTGGACCGATTTCGCTGGATTGCAATACCAACCTGACCAGGTAAATGCCCAACATATATGCCAAACTTCAGGAGCCTCCGTAAAGTCTTTCAAAAGTAAGCGTGTTTTCAACAGACAGACAGACAGACAGACAGACAGACAGACAGACAGACAGACAGACAGACGGACAGACGGACGGACGGACGGACGGACGGACGGACGGACATCGCTAGATCGTCTTAAAATCGATCGAGGATCATGAATATATATTCTTTATGGGGTCCTAGACCAATATTTCGAGGTGTTACAAACGGAATGACAAACTTATATATACCCTCTATCACTAGAGTGGAGGGTATAATAAAAAGAATAAAATATAATAAAAAGAAATATTATTCGACGTAAAAGTTCTAGTTTGGGAAAGATTACTCTAGCTCGAGGTCACATTTCTTTACTTATCATTTCAACGATATTGTCAAAGTAACATTTTTCAAGAATCTATTTATAAGGGGGTTTGCTTGCAATTGAATGGATTCTGAGAAACAGATTCTGAAACATTTTTCGTAACGAAAAATTCTCTGATTCAGAGACACTTTTCGCAAAGAAATATTCTCAGATTCCAAGACGTTTTTTGTAAAAAAAATCTCAGATTCTTAGACATTTTACATTTAGATATTTACATTTAGATATAGCTTTTTTTATATAGCTTCCGTATATAAAAATGTTTATACCCTCCAACCACAGTATGGGGGTATACTCACTTTGTCATTCCGTGTGTAACGCATCGAAATATCGATCTAGGACCCCATAAATTATATATTTTATTGATAAGTAATCGATTCTAAGACATTCTAGCGATGTCCGTCCGTCCGTCTGTCCGTCTGTAGAGGACGCGATACAGTCCAAAATAAAAAAGCTAGACTTCCAAAGTTTGGCATGAATATGTCTTATATTCCTAGGCAGGTTAAGTTCGGAAATAGGCAAAATTGGGCCAAGGGGAAAAATGTTCCCCCTTGAAGAAATAAAAGAACCTCTGAAAAATATAATTTTTTTACATGATTTTTTGTGTTTTTTTTTAACAAATGCAACATTTTTATGCTACAAGAAGTTTAAAGTCCTGCATTTGGACCCTGATAATTAGAAAATTTCGGTTTTTTCGGTCCGCCCCTTTTATGGAATAATTTTTTTTTCAATGATGATAAATTTGCATTTCTTTAGTGCAAAAAGCACAAGAATGAATTTTTAAAGATATATTCGAGAGGAAATTTGTCCCATGTTGGAGGGTATAAAAGATCCAGCACAGCCGAATTTAACACTCTTACTTGTTTATTCTGAGACATTTTGTGTATAGAAAAATTCGCAGATTCTTAGACAGAAATATTATCAGATTCAAAGACATTTTTTGAATAGAAAAATTTTCAGATTTTGAAACAGATATTTGTAAAGAAAAAATTCTCAGATTCTTTGAATTTTTTCGAATAAAAAAATTCTCAGATTCTGAGGTGTTTTTCACTCAAATTCTGGGACATTTTTCTTATAGAAACATTATCAGATTTTAACACATTTTTTGTATTGAAAAATTCTCAGATTCTGAGACATTATTATTGTCAAAAAATTCTCAGATTCTAAGTCAGTTTTCGTACAGAAAAATTCACAGATTCTGAGGCATTTTGTGTAGAAAAATTTGAATAAATTTTTTGTTTAAAAAATTCTCATACACTTTTTGTTTATAAAAGTTCACAGATTCTGAGACATATTTCGTATAGAAAAATTCTGATGCATTTTCGTATAGAAAAATTATCGTATAGAAAAGTTCTCAGATTCCGAGACATTTTTCCCTTTAGAAAAATTCACAGATTCTGAAAAATTTTTCGTATAGAAAAATTCTAAGATTTCATACATTTTTCTTATAGAAAAATTCTCAGATTCTGATAAATTTTTCGTATATACAAATTTTCAGGTTCTGATATAGTTTCAAAGAGAAAAATTCTCGAATTCAAAGAAATTTCTTTAAAAAAATTCTGAGATATTTTTCGTATAGAAAAATTCTTAGATTCTAAGACAATTTTCGTAGAGAAAAAATTAAAAATTTCGTATTGAAAAATTCTCAGATTCTGAGGCATTTTTCGAATAGAAAAATACTCTAATTATGTAAAATTTTTCTTATAGAAATATTATCAGATTCTGACTAAGTTCCCATATTGAAAAATTCTCAGATTCCAAAAATTCTCAGATTCTGAGACATATTTTTTATAGAAAAATTCTTAGATTCTGAGACATTTTTCGCAAAGAAAAATTCTCAGACATTTTCCGTTTAGAAAAATTCTCCGATTATGAAACGATTTTCGTATTGAAAAAAACTTAATCTCAAGACATTTTTCGTATAGAAAAATTCTTAGATTCTGAGAAATTTTAAGTATAGAAAAATTCCCAGCTTTCGTATAAAAAAAAAAAAAAAATATTTTCTAAGAAATTTTGCGTATAGAAAAATTTTCCAAATTTTAAAACATTTTTAGTACAGAAAAATTCGCATAGTCGGAAACATTTTTCGTATATATAAATTCTCAGATTCTTAGACAGATATATTCTCAGATTCTAAGACATTTTTTGAATAGAAAAATTTTAAAATTCTTAGTCACATATTTGTATAGAAAAAATTCATAGATTTCGAGATATTTTTCGAATTGAAAAATTCTCAGATTATGAGACATTTTTCGTATAGTAAAATTCTCAGATTCTGAGAAATACTCAAATTCTGAGACGCTTTTCTAATAGAAAACTTATCAGATTGTGAGAAACTTTTCAAAAATAACAATTCTCAGATTCTAAGACATTTTTCGTAAGGAAAAATTGTTAGATTTTGAAACATTTTTAGTATACAAAAATTCTCAGACTCTAAGATTTTTTGTGTGGGAAAATTCTATGAATCTGAGAAATTTTTGTATAGAAAAATGTTCACATTTTGAGACATATTTCGCAAAGGAAAACTATCAGATTCTGAGACATTTTTCGTATAAAAAATTTCTCAGAATCTAAGAATTTTTTATATGAAAAATGTCTCAGAATTTGATAATTTTTCTTTACGAAATATGTTTAAAAATGTGAACATTTTTCATATAAAAAATTCTTAGATTCTGAGAAATTTTTTATACGAAAAATGCCTCAGAGTTTGAAAATTTTAACAAAAAATGTCTCAGAATATGAGATTTTTCTCTACACGAAAAATGTGTCAGGATCTAGAATTTTTGTGTACGAAAAATGTCTCAGAATCTGATAATTTCTTTACGAAATATGTCTCAAAATGTGAACATTTTTCTATTCAAAAATTTCTCAGATTCATAGAATTTTCCCACACAAAAAATCTTAGAGTCTGAGAATTTTTGTATACTAAAAATGTTTGTATATAAGAAACATTTTTGGTACAAAAAATTTCTCAGAAAATTTTTCTTATAAAAAAATTTTAAGATTCTGAGAGATTTTTCGTATGGAAAAAACTTTTGGAAAGACCTACAATACATTAACGATTTTATTGTTCATTTGGAACTATGTAATTATAATTTCCATAAAATTTTTAATTGATTTTCCCTTTAAAATAATTATTCATTACACTACTACTTACATGTCAAGTGAACTTAATGAAAAATTATAATTTATTTTATATATTTTTTTTTCGAAAATTTAATGAAATTTCCTTTTTATAAAATGAAACACGTGTTCATATTACCATAATACATCACATGAAATTTTCATCAATTCTGAAAACCACAAATATCCTGGCATAATAATTTTAATCAAATAGTAAACATTAAATAACAGCAATAATAATTGGAAAGTCTGTCCAGGCACATTGTAGTCATCATATACAACACACTTTACACTTTGACACTTGTAGAGACAGACAATAAAGAGGGTGGGCGAAAAAAATAATATGAAAAAGCATGCAAAATTACAAAAGTCACCCTAGTGTATGCAGAAATTTTATATAGAAACACCCTTACCACTTATTATACAGGAAAAATTGGCATTAAATGCATTTTATAATATCTTATTACTTACTGTTTGTTTGTTATAACAAAAACGTATGTTTTATTGTGTTGTAAATGTACATAGACAAGGAGGTTGTTTGAGAATTATTGGGATTTGCTTAGTGAGAATGAAAGTAATCAAAGATCTTAGAATGCTAAGCGGTCCAGAATTGTTTGAGTTAAATAATGTTTTTGAGTATTTTTAATTACGATTTTCGACCAAAATTTTTTTTACTGTAAAAAAATATTTTTTTAATTTTAAATTTTTTTTTAGTATTTTTTAATTTCAGTTTGCCCTTCTCCAATAATTATCAAATATCCCACTTTTAATTGTTTGCCTAACAATAGAAAATTTTGAAATGAAATGGAAAACCATGAAATGAGAAAAAAGAATTGACTTAAATGTCTATAGAATCCAATTGTTAAATGCATCTTTTACTGTCTAGCACGCACTTCAAAAACTCACAAATACATTTAAAAGCCTATAATTATGCTACATTATTACTGTTATACACATAGTATTGTTGTTTATGTATGAGCAAGGAAAAGTGTCAAAAGTGGTGGTTGGCAGTAGCACAATAGTGATAGTAAACATATGCAGTTTGTCTTGTAATTATTATTATGACAATAGAAAATAATTTTCTTTTCTTCCTAAAAAAACTCAGAAAAGGGAAAGTTTTAATTTCCTTATAAATTGGCAACTAAAATCTTAGACCTGATGGAGATTTTTACTACAGAAAATTTCTCAGATTCTGAGACATTTTTTCTATAAAAAAAATTCAGGTTCTGAGACAGTTTTCTTATAGAAATAGCGTCAGACATTTTTCTTAAAGAAAAAGTCTCAGATTTTGAGATATTTTTCTTATAGAAAAAGTCTCAGAGTCTGAGTCTCAGAGTCTAAGACTTTTTTGTTATAGAAAAAGTCTCAGATTCTGAGACATTTTTCTTATAGAAAAAGTCTCAGATTCTGAGACATTTTTCTTATAGAAAAAGTCTCAGATTCTGAGACATTTTTCTTATAGAAAAAGTCTCAGATTCTGAGACATTTTTCTTATAGAAAAAGTCTCAGATTCTGAGACATTTTTCTTATAGAAAAAGTCTCAGATTCTGAGACATTTTTCTTATAGAAAAAGTCTCAGATTCTGAGACATTTTTCTTATAGAAAAAGTCTCAGATTCTGAGACATTTTTCTTATAGAAAAAGTCTCAGATTCTGAGACATTTTTCTTATAGAAAAAGTCTCAGATTCTGAGACATTTTTCTTATAGAAAAAGTCTCAGATTCTGAGACATTTTTCTTATAGAAAAAGTCTCAGATTCTGAGACATTTTTCTTATAGAAAAAGTCTCAGATTCTGAGACATTTTTCTTATAGAAAAAGTCTCAGATTCTGAGACATTTTCTTATAGAAAAAGTCTCAGATTCTGAGACATTTTTCTTATAGAAAAAGTCTCAGATTCTGAGACATTTTTCTTATAGAAAAAGTCTCAGATTCTGAGACATTTTTCTTATAGAAAAAGTCTCAGATTCTGAGACATTTTTCTTATAGAAAAAGTCTCAGATTCTGAGACATTTTTCTTATAGAAAAAGTCTCAGATTCTGAGACATTTTTCTTATAGAAAAAGTCTCAGATTCTGAGACATTTTTCTTATAGAAAAAGTCTCAGATTCTGAGACATTTTTCTTATAGAAAAAGTCTCAGATTCTGAGACATTTTTCTTATAGAAAAAGTCTCAGATTCTGAGACATTTTTCTTATAGAAAAAGTCTCAGATTCTGAGACATTTTTCTTATAGAAAAAGTCTCAGATTCTGAGACATTTTTCTTATAGAAAAAGTCTCAGATTCTGAGACATTTTTCTTATAGAAAAAGTCTCAGATTCTGAGACATTTTTCTTATAGAAAAAGTCTCAGATTCTGAGACATTTTTCTTATAGAAAAAGTCTCAGATTCTGAGACATTTTTCTTATAGAAAAAGTCTCAGATTCTGAGACATTTTTCTTATAGAAAAAGTCTCAGATTCTGAGACATTTTTCTTATAGAAAAAGTCTCAGATTCTGAGACATTTTTCTTATAGAAAAAGTCTCAGATTCTGAGACATTTTTCTTATAGAAAAAGTCTCAGATTCTGAGACATTTTTCTTATAGAAAAAGTCTCAGATTCTGAGACATTTTTCTTATAGAAAAAGTCTCAGATTCTGAGACATTTTTCTTATAGAAAAAGTCTCAGATTCTGAGACATTTTTCTTATAGAAAAAGTCTCAGATTCTGAGACATTTTTCTTATAGAAAAAGTCTCAGATTCTGAGACATTTTTCTTATAGAAAAAGTCTCAGATTCTGAGACATTTTTCTTATAGAAAAAGTCTCAGATTCTGAGACATTTTTCTTATAGAAAAAGTCTCAGATTCTGAGACATTTTTCTTATAGAAAAAGTCTCAGATTCTGAGACATTTTTCTTATAGAAAAAGTCTCAGATTCTGAGACATTTTTCTTATAGAAAAAGTCTCAGATTCTAGGAAATTTTTCTTATAGAAAAAGTCTCAGATTCTGAGATAATTTTCTTATAGAAAAAGTCTCAGATCCTGAGACATTTTTCTTATAGAAAAAGTCTCAGATTCTGAGACATTTTTCTTATAGACAAAGTCTCAGATTCAGAGACATTTTTCCTATAGAAAAAGTCTCAGATTCTGAGACATTTTTCTTATAGAAAAAGTCTCAGATTCTGAGACATTTTTCTTATAGAAAAAGTCTCAGATTCTGAGACATTTTTCTTATAGAAAAAGTCTCAGATTCTGAGACATTTTTCTTATAGAAAAAGTCTCAGATTCTGAGACATTTTTCTTATAGAAAAAGTCTCAGATTCTGAGACATTTTTCTTATAGAAAAAGTCTCAGATTCTGAGACATTTTTCTTATAGAAAAAGTCTCAGATTCTGAGACATTTTTCTTATAGAAAAAGTCTCAGATTCTGAGACATTTTTCTTATAGAAAAAGTCTCAGATTCTGAGACATTTTTCTTATAGAAAAAGTCTCAGATTCTAAGACATTTTTCTTATAGAAAAAGTCTCAGATTCTGAGACATTTTTCTTATAGAAAAAGTCTCAGATTCTGAGACATTTTTCTTATAGAAAAAGTCTCAGATTCTGAGACATTTTTCTTATAGAAAAAGTCTCAGATTCTGAGACATTTTTCTTATAGAAAAAGTCTCAGATTCTGAGACATTTTTCTTATAGAAAAAGTCTCAGATTCTGAGACATTTTTCTTATAGAAAAAGTCTCAGATTCTGAGACATTTTTCTTATAGAAAAAGTCTCAGATTCTGAGACATTTTTCTTATAGAAAAAGTCTCAGATTCTGAGACATTTTTCTTATAGAAAAAGTCTCAGATTCTGAGACATTTTTCTTATAGAAAAAGTCTCAGATTCTGAAACATTTTTCTTATAGAAAAAGTCTCAGATTCTGAGACATTTTTCTTATAGAAAAAGTCTCAGATTCTGAAACATTTTTCTTATAGTGTAACGACTTGTTTTCGCTAGGGTAAATACTCAGCCTTTGTCCAGGTTTCGCTACAAGAAATAATGAACACGTGCATTTTTTGTTTCAATACTTCACAATCTCGGTTTATTTAAAACATTGATATAAAATTTCATTCAAAATATATAATATTAATTGATCGTTCCTCTTCGGCTCCACTTCGGCAATCTTCGTGTTTGGCTCCCTGTGACCGTTTTCCTGTTCCGGGTATTCTCCTGAGGAAGTTTCCACTTTGGGATGACACTCGTGTCCCTCGTTTCCCTCTCGGACTTGGTCGGGTCCCCTCGCTCGTGCTTCGGATTTTATGCTGGGTTGTCCACTGTTCGTGCTAGGAAACCACTAGCAATTTCCAACCCAGTTGCCTTCACGAATCGGCTGTCCAGTGGTCCACTCGTGTTCGGTAACCACTCGTGAACCCTCGTACATCCGACCCGTGATCACTGGCCGACGTTTACCGTACACTCTTACGCCACAATTTTGTCTCGGATGTTAGACCTGGTGAAACTCGTTTGTCCTGACGCTCGGAACACCTTCGGTAAATGCTCGTTTAATTATCCGCCGAACCTATAAGCTGAAAAGAACGAATCCTACTCTACCTTCCACCACACGTTCCTCGGAAGCTGACTTCCACGGGTGCTCGCTAACCACCCGGTGAAGTATTCCTCGGTTCGCCTACTTTCTAATCTTCGCCTGGTGCTCGGTAACCACCAGCCGAAGTGAATACTTAACTCCTCTAAAGGTAAGATTATTCCATCCGGTGCTCGGTAACCACCGGGCGGAATAGTTTCTATACTACGACTTAATCTAATTCCCTCCGGTGATCGCCAACCACCTTCGGGAATGCTCGTTAAAAATCTAAATTATGGTTAACTTCATCCAGTGTTCGGTAACCACCGGCTGAAGTGTACTACTCGCTACTGATGATCCACTGGTGTCCTCGGGTGCTCGCTAACCACCGTCGGAGGATTATCCTACCATTACCCTAGCTTCGGCCTGGTGCTCGCTAACCACCAGTCGAAGCGTATACTTAATCCTACTTGTGTTCCTACGTCTTTCCCTGGTGCTCGATAACCACCAGTGAAAGTGTACTACTGCTTATAATAATTCTAACTTCATAAAGTGTTCGCTAACCACCAAATGAAGTGTCTACCTTATAATAATTTTAGTACTTACAGACCGAATCGCTGATAAAAGAATGAGACCTGTTTGTTAAAACCACGCGTCTTTTATACAAACCCAAGCTCATAGAAACTACCAACAAAGTATTACTCCTGTGTGTTGTTTTATTTATCTAACGGTCAATATTAAAAACAAGTCCTTATATTTTGTTGCTACTTGTTTACTTGTTTATTACAAAAAACAAAAGCCCACTGTATGTTGTTGCTACTTGTTTGTTACAAAATATTTCTACTGTTGGGTTCTGTTGCTTGTGTGTCTGCTAAATCAAAACCACACAGTGTGTGTGTTGTTGCTACTTGTTTGTTACAAAAATATTTTCACTGTTGGGTTCTGTTGCTTGTGCCTGCTATATCAAAACCACACAGTGTGTGTGTTGTTATTGGCATTCCTTTGTTAGGGTATTTGTACACTGTGTACAATAAGTATACGGACACTGTCTGTGACCCAAGTTTGTTAACAAACTTGTCGTCACATTCCCCCCTTTCTTTAATAACATGCTAACCCCCCCAAAGAAAAATACGACTCCTTACTCCTGGCTACCCTCTTCAACATTAAACGCCTTTAGTTCGCCAATGTGCGCATTTCTTTTACGTCTACCGTCACCCTCCAGCACCACAATTACCGGTGATATAAACCTTTTAACTTTATAAGGCCCATCATATTTCGGAGCCAGTTTCGCAGCAAACCCGTCGACTGCACTAGAAAGATGATGTTGTTTTACCAGCACTAAGTCTCCTTTCCTTGGTTTCCATTCCCTTCTCCTCAGATTGTAATGCCGCCTCTGATCTTGTGATGCGACCTCCAAGTTACGTCTTACCAGTTTAAAAATCTCCTGTATCATTTCTGCCCTTTCTTCTGGCTCCTGAACATCGCCTCCTGTACCAACAGTGACTTCATCGTACAGCGCCTTTGGAAGTCTTGGCTCCCTTCCCTGTACCACAAAACTGGGACTGTATCCCGTAGAATCCGAAACACTAGAATTTACCGCCAACATAATCTCTGGTAGATGTTCGTCCCACGTTCGCTGATTTTCGCCTGCAAATTGTGCTATCATTGTTTTCACCGTCCTGTTGGCACGCTCAGTAGGGTTTTCCTGTGGTGTATATGGTGCCGTTAACTGATGGCGTACACCCAACTTCTCCAAAAACGTTTTGAATGTACGACTAGTGAACTGTGTTCCATTATCTGTCACCAATACTTTTGGAACTCCGAACCGGCTCACAATCCTTTCCCGTAACGCCTTCATAACACCCTCGCTCTTAGCCTTCCTCATTGGAACTAGCTCCGTCCACTTTGAAAATTTGTCAAAGAAAACCAACAGCATTGAGTTCCCGTGCTTCGATCGTGGTAGTGGTCCGACAAAATCGGAACATACGACCGCCCATGGTTCCTCTGGTACTTGCGTTAACATCATTCCCGCTGGCTTCTGTTGACTTGCCTTATACCGTTGACAAGATTCACATTTCCGTACGTAGCTGGTTACGTCGCGGAATAAACCTGGCCAATAGTAACGCCTTGCTACTCGAGCAATAGTCTTTCTACTACCAAGATGACCCGCTGTTTCATCGTCATGATTCTCCTTCAAAACCCTCTCGCGCATGTACTTGGGGACACATAGCTTCCATTGAACTCCACCATCGACTTCATCACGACTCGGAATATGTCTATACAATTGGTCGTTTTCAATAACAAAATCAGCATACTTTTCCGGGTCTTCTCGTACCTCCTTCATCTTTTTCTCCAACCAGGCACACTTATCTTTGACCGACTCATCAGCCATAGCACACAATATGTTAAGGGGTTCTCGTGATAACGCGTCGGCCACCACATTACTTTTTCCTTTGCGATACTCCACATCAAACGTGTACTGCTGTAGTTCTAACGCCCACCTCGCAATTCTTCCAGAAGGACTCTCAATGCTATTTAACCATTTGAGAGAGAGATGATCAGTTATTACCTTAAACCGATAACCCTCCAAATATTGACGCATTTTTCGAATACCCCACACAATCGCCAAGCACTCCTTTTCCGTTGCGGAATAATTGCACTCTGCTTTATTTAGCCGACGACTCGCGTATGCGATGACCCGTTCCTCGTCGTTGATGTTTTGCGTGAGCACCGCACCCAAGCCAAAGTCACTTGCATCAGTCTGGAGAATAAACTGTTTGTCGAAATTTGGACAAGCCAACACTGGTGCACCTGTCAATCGCTCCTTCAGTTTTTCAAAAGCCTCCTGTTGCTCCTTACCCCACTTCCATCTTGTACCCTTTTTCAATAAACTTGTAATTGGGGACACCAAATCGGAAAAATCAGGTACAAACCTTCGATACCATGAGGCAACGCCCAATACCCGTCTCACTCCTTTAACATCTTTTGGGGGTAGCATTTCCTTGATCGCCGCTATCTTGTCTGGGTCGGTTTTTATCCCATCCTCCCCCACAACATGGCCAAGGTATTTTATTTCTTTCTTCATAAATGAGCACTTTTCTGGATTTATTCTCAGATTCGCCATCTTTAGTCGCCTAAACACCTCTCGCAAATTCACCATATGCTCCTCCAATGTCTTTCCAATCACAATTATGTCGTCCAGGTAAGCAAATGCATGTGGTTCCATCTCCGGACCAATAACCTGGTCCAATGCGCGCTGAAACGTAGCCGGCGCCGAATGTAATCCAAAAGGCATTACCTTCCACTGGAACAACCCTCGACCTGGTACTGTAAATGCCGTTACTAACCTACTTTCCTTCTCCATGGGTATCTGCCAGTAACCATTTTTAAGATCCAGTGTACTGAAATATTTAGCATCTCGCAGCCTCTCCAGAATGGAATTGATACGTGGTAAAGGGTATGCATCTGTTACTGACCTGCTGTTTAATTGCCGAAAGTCACAGCAAAGCCTCCATTTACCATTCTTTTTAGGTGCCAACACAATCGGTGAACTGTATGGACTATATGAAGGTTCAATACATCCATTCTCTATTAACTCATCCACCAGATCACTTATTATCTTTTGCTTTGCCGGGTTTGTCTGCATATACCTTTGCTTAAACGGAGTTTCATCCTTCATTACAATTCGATGTTCTGCAATATTAGAAACTCCAGTCAAAGTTTCAAAACCTCTTAATTCACCTTCTAAGAACCGCTTTATACGCACTTCCTCCTCGTTGCCTATAGCTTCTACACCCGTGCATCGAGTCTTCGGACTTCTTACTCCTCCTACCTCCTCCTTTAATTGAAGTGTTACACCGCCATAGCTCAACGTAGCATTTACTTTGATTAAGAAATCCATCCCCAGTATCAACCCGTCCATTACCTCAGGAAGAATTAACAACGACATTTTAAAGCTCCTATCGCCTACCGCTACTTCCAACACCACTGCCTCGTTCACCTCCGCTTTTTTACCGTCAGCCAGAGTTATACCTACATCAACCTTTACTCGTTCTACTCCTTCTATCATCTTGTCTGCCAACTGGGTACATATAAAACTGTTGGACGCCCCGGTATCTACTAGCGCCTCTGCCACTTGACTTCCCAATGTCACTTTCGCAAATATATGACCTTGTCTCATGTAGATTGCGTTCCTAGATTTTGTAGATGTACCTGCTGCCTCCGATATGGATCGTTTACCCTGAAATACACCATCACTCAACGACCATTTTTCCCTTCTCTTATTGCAACACTCCCTCGTACGAACACTCGGCTTACCACACTCCCAGCAAAATAGTTTGGATTCATTTTGACAAAACCGATAGCCATGGCCCTCCTGTCCACATCGCCTGCATGCCGCTCTTGGATTAATCACATCGATCACTTGCTTTCCATAACATCGATTATTATCACACACTGCTCCTGCCATAACGACCATCTTATGTTGGTTATCCAGCTTCATTGGTTGGAGTTGTGTTTGCGTATCCATCGTCGGAGTAGGTGGCGTTTGTTGAAAACCTAAAGCCTCCCTCATCAAAAGCTCAAAATCCCCTGCCAATCTGAGTAGCTCCCGCTTGTTCCTGAACTCTCTACGTTTTATATATAATCTATAACTAGGGTTCAAATTCTCATAAATCCGTTCCAATTTTTGTGCCTCGCTGTATCCTGCCTGCCTCATCAAATCCTGTAAACTAACCATGTAAACCTTAAATAATTCACCTGCCTGTTGCTTCCTGCCCCTGATCCTATCCTCCAGTGTCTTGAAATATCCCGTTGGTAAAAAGTATTCGAGAAAGTCCCGTTGAAACTCATTCCAGTCGCTCCAATTATCATTATTATTTCTAAACCATAATAGTGCCAAGTCCTTCAGCAGTTCCGGCATTATCTTAGGTACTCGATCCAGTGGAATTTTATAGGCTTCAGCCAGTTCCCGTACCCGTTCCAGAAAATCTAACGGATTCATGCTTCCGTCATACTTAAGAGACCATTTTCTTACTCGTTCTATGGCGTATAAACTGCTTGCGTATTCACTTGTACTGGTTTCATGACTAACATTTTTGATAAAGTCCTCCAAACGTTTTCGTAGTTCCTCTACATTTTCCTCCGCATCGACACCAAATTCTGTTGCAAATGCTGCTACTTCATCATAAAACTCCTTTGTATTCTCCATGTTGCTCGTGTATTCTTCGTGTTTTACTTTCTTGTTTAAATAGCCTGCTCGGGCGCCACTTGTAACGACTTGTTTTCGCTAGGGTAAATACTCAGCCTTTGTCCAGGTTTCGCTACAAGAAATAATGAACACGTGCATTTTTTGTTTCAATACTTCACAATCTCGGTTTATTTAAAACATTGATATAAAATTTCATTCAAAATATATAATATTAATTGATCGTTCCTCTTCGGCTCCACTTCGGCAATCTTCGTGTTTGGCTCCCTGTGACCGTTTTCCTGTTCCGGGTATTCTCCTGAGGAAGTTTCCACTTTGGGATGACACTCGTGTCCCTCGTTTCCCTCTCGGACTTGGTCGGGTCCCCTCGCTCGTGCTTCGGATTTTATGCTGGGTTGTCCACTGTTCGTGCTAGGAAACCACTAGCAATTTCCAACCCAGTTGCCTTCACGAATCGGCTGTCCAGTGGTCCACTCGTGTTCGGTAACCACTCGTGAACCCTCGTACATCCGACCCGTGATCACTGGCCGACGTTTACCGTACACTCTTACGCCACAATTTTGTCTCGGATGTTAGACCTGGTGAAACTCGTTTGTCCTGACGCTCGGAACACCTTCGGTAAATGCTCGTTTAATTATCCGCCGAACCTATAAGCTGAAAAGAACGAATCCTACTCTACCTTCCACCACACGTTCCTCGGAAGCTGACTTCCACGGGTGCTCGCTAACCACCCGGTGAAGTATTCCTCGGTTCGCCTACTTTCTAATCTTCGCCTGGTGCTCGGTAACCACCAGCCGAAGTGAATACTTAACTCCTCTAAAGGTAAGATTATTCCATCCGGTGCTCGGTAACCACCGGGCGGAATAGTTTCTATACTACGACTTAATCTAATTCCCTCCGGTGATCGCCAACCACCTTCGGGAATGCTCGTTAAAAATCTAAATTATGGTTAACTTCATCCAGTGTTCGGTAACCACCGGCTGAAGTGTACTACTCGCTACTGATGATCCACTGGTGTCCTCGGGTGCTCGCTAACCACCGTCGGAGGATTATCCTACCATTACCCTAGCTTCGGCCTGGTGCTCGCTAACCACCAGTCGAAGCGTATACTTAATCCTACTTGTGTTCCTACGTCTTTCCCTGGTGCTCGATAACCACCAGTGAAAGTGTACTACTGCTTATAATAATTCTAACTTCATAAAGTGTTCGCTAACCACCAAATGAAGTGTCTACCTTATAATAATTTTAGTACTTACAGACCGAATCGCTGATAAAAGAATGAGACCTGTTTGTTAAAACCACGCGTCTTTTATACAAACCCAAGCTCATAGAAACTACCAACAAAGTATTACTCCTGTGTGTTGTTTTATTTATCTAACGGTCAATATTAAAAACAAGTCCTTATATTTTGTTGCTACTTGTTTACTTGTTTATTACAAAAAACAAAAGCCCACTGTATGTTGTTGCTACTTGTTTGTTACAAAATATTTCTACTGTTGGGTTCTGTTGCTTGTGTGTCTGCTAAATCAAAACCACACAGTGTGTGTGTTGTTGCTACTTGTTTGTTACAAAAATATTTTCACTGTTGGGTTCTGTTGCTTGTGCCTGCTATATCAAAACCACACAGTGTGTGTGTTGTTATTGGCATTCCTTTGTTAGGGTATTTGTACACTGTGTACAATAAGTATACGGACACTGTCTGTGACCCAAGTTTGTTAACAAACTTGTCGTCACAATAGAAAAAGTCTCAGATTCTGAGACATTTTTCTTATAGAAAAAGTCTCAGATTCTGAGACATTTTTCTTATAGAAAAAGTCTCAGATTCTGAGACATTTTTCTTATAGAAAAAGTCTCAGATTCTGAGACATTTTTCTTATAGAAAAAGTCTCAGATTCTGAGACATTTTTCTTATAGAAAAAGTCTCAGATTCTAAGACATTTTTCTTATAGAAAAAGTCTCAGATTCTGAGACATTTTTCTTATAGAAAAAGTCTCAGATTCTGAGACATTTTTCTTATAGAAAACGTCTCAGATTCTGAGACATTTTTCTTATAGAAAAAGTCTCAGATTCTGAGACATTTTTCTTATAGAAAAAGTCTCAGATTCTGAGACATTTTTCTTATAGAAAAAGTCTCAGATTCTGAGACATTTTTCTTATAGAAAAAGTCTCAGATTCTGAGACATTTTTCTTATAGAAAATGTCTCAGATTCTAAGACATTTTTCTTATAGAAAAAGTCTCAGATTCTGAGACATTTTTCTTATAGAAAAAGTCTCAGATTCTGAGACATTTTTCTTATAGAAAAAGTCTCAGATTCTGAGACATTTTTCTTATAGATAAAGTCTCAGATTCTGAGACATTTTTCTTATAGAAAAAGTCTCAGATTCTGAGACATTTTTCTTATAGAAAAAGTCTCAGATTCTGAGACATTTTTCTTATAGAAAAAGTCTCAGATTCTGAGACATTTTTCTTATAGAAAAAGTCTCAGATTCTGAGACATTTTTCTTATAGAAAAAGTCTCAGATTCTGAGACATTTTTCTTATAGAAAAAGTCTCAGATTCTGAGACATTTTTCTTATAGAAAAAGTCTCAAATTCTGAGACATTTTTCTTATAGAAAAAGTCTCAGATTCTGAGACATTTTTCTTATAGAAAAAGTCTCAGATTCTGAGACATTTTTCTTATAGAAAAAGTCTCAGATTCTGAGACATTTTTCTTATAGAAAAAGTCTCAGATTCTGAGACATTTTTCTTATAGAAAAAGTCTCAGATTCTGAGACATTTTTCTTATAGAAAAAGTCTCAGATTCTGAGACATTTTTCTTATAGAAAAAGTCTCAGATTCTGAGACATTTTTCTTATAGAAAAAGTCTCAGATTCTGAGACATTTTTCTTATAGAAAAATTCTCAGATTCTGAGACATTTTTCTTATAGAAAAAGTCTCAGATTCTGAGACATTTTTCTTGTAGAAAAATTCTCAGATTCTGAGACATTTTTCTTATAGAAAAAGTCTCAGATTCTGAGACATTTTTCTTATAGAAAAAGTCTCAGATTCTGAGACATTTTTCTTATAGAAAAAGTCTCAGATTCTGAGACATTTTTCTTATAGAAAAAGTCTCAGATTCTGAGACATTTTTCTTATAGAAAAAGTCTCAGATTCTGAGACATTTTTCTTATAGAAAAAGTCTCAGATTCTGAGACATTTTTCTTATAGAAAAAGTCTCAGATTCTGAGACATTTTTCTTATAGAAAAAGTCTCAGATTCTGAGACATTTTTCTTATAGAAAAAGTCTCAGATTCTGAGACATTTTTCTTATAGAAAAAGTCTCAGATTCTGAGACATTTTTCTTATAGAAAAAGTCTCAGATTCTAGGAAATTTTTCTTATAGAAAAAGTCTCAGATTCTGAGATAATTTTCTTATAGAAAAAGTCTCAGATCCTGAGACATTTTTCTTATAGAAAAAGTCTCAGATTCTGAGACATTTTTCTTATAGACAAAGTCTCAGATTCAGAGACATTTTTCCTATAGAAAAAGTCTCAGATTCTGAGACATTTTTCTTATAGAAAAAGTCTCAGATTCTGAGACATTTTTCTTATAGAAAAAGTCTCAGATTCTGAGACATTTTTCTTATAGAAAAAGTCTCAGATTCTGAGACATTTTTCTTATAGAAAAAGTCTCAGATTCTGAGACATTTTTCTTATAGAAAAAGTCTCAGATTCTGAGACATTTTTCTTATAGAAAAAGTCTCAGATTCTGAGACATTTTTCTTATAGAAAAAGTCTCAGATTCTGAGACATTTTTCTTATAGAAAAAGTCTCAGATTCTGAGACATTTTTCTTATAGAAAAAGTCTCAGATTCTGAGACATTTTTCTTATAGAAAAAGTCTCAGATTCTGAGACATTTTTCTTATAGAAAAAGTCTCAGATTCTGAGACATTTTTCTTATAGAAAAAGTCTCAGATTCTGAGACATTTTTCTTATAGAAAAAGTCTCAGATTCTGAGACATTTTTCTTATAGAAAAAGTCTCAGATTCTGAGACATTTTTCTTATAGAAAAAGTCTCAGATTCTGAGACATTTTTCTTATAGAAAAAGTCTCAGATTCTGAGACATTTTTCTTATAGAAAAAGTCTCAGATTCTGAGACATTTTTCTTATAGAAAAAGTCTCAGATTCTGAGACATTTTTCTTATAGAAAAAGTCTCAGATTCTGAGACATTTTTCTTATAGAAAAAGTCTCAGATTCTGAGACATTTTTCTTATAGAAAAAGTCTCAGATTCTGAGACATTTTTCTTATAGAAAAAGTCTCAGATTCTGAGACATTTTTCTTATAGAAAAAGTCTCAGATTCTGAGACATTTTTCTTATAGAAAAAGTCTCAGATTCTGAGACATTTTTCTTATAGAAAAAGTCTCAGATTCTGAAACATTTTTCTTATAGAAAAAGTCTCAGATTCTGAGACATTTTTCTTATAGAAAAAGTCTCAGATTCTGAAACATTTTTCTTATAGAAAAAGTCTCAGATTCTGAGACATTTTTCTTATAGAAAAAGTCTCAGATTCTGAGACATTTTTCTTATAGAAAAAGTCTCAGATTCTGAGACATTTTTCTTATAGAAAAAGTCTCAGATTCTAAGACATTTTTCTTATAGAAAAAGTCTCAGATTCTGAGACATTTTTCTTATAGAAAAAGTCTCAGATTCTGAGACATTTTTCTTATAGAAAACGTCTCAGATTCTGAGACATTTTTCTTATAGAAAAAGTCTCAGATTCTGAGACATTTTTCTTATAGAAAAAGTCTCAGATTCTGAGACATTTTTCTTATAGAAAAAGTCTCAGATTCTGAGACATTTTTCTTATAGAAAAAGTCTCAGATTCTGAGACATTTTTCTTATAGAAAATGTCTCAGATTCTAAGACATTTTTCTTATAGAAAAAGTCTCAGATTCTGAGACATTTTTCTTATAGAAAAAGTCTCAGATTCTGAGACATTTTTCTTATAGAAAAAGTCTCAGATTCTGAGACATTTTTCTTATAGAAAAAGTCTCAGATTCTGAGACATTTTTCTTATAGAAAAAGTCTCAGATTCTGAGACATTTTTCTTATAGAAAAAGTCTCAGATTCTGAGACATTTTTCTTATAGAAAAAGTCTCAGATTCTGAGACATTTTTCTTATAGAAAAAGTCTCAGATTCTGAGACATTTTTCTTATAGAAAAAGTCTCAGATTCTGAGACATTTTTCTTATAGAAAAAGTCTCAGATTCTGAGACATTTTTCTTATAGAAAAAGTCTCAGATTCTGAGACATTTTTCTTATAGAAAAAGTCTCAGATTCTGAGACATTTTTCTTATAGAAAAAGTCTCAGATTCTGAGACATTTTTCTTATAGAAAAAGTCTCAGATTCTGAGACATTTTTCTTATAGAAAAAGTCTCAGATTCTGAGACATTTTTCTTATAGAAAAAGTCTCAGATTCTGAGACATTTTTCTTATAGAAAAAGTCTCAGATTCTGAGACATTTTTCTTATAGAAAAAGTCTCAGATTCTGAGACATTTTTCTTATAGAAAAAGTCTCAGATTCTGAGACATTTTTCTTATAGAAAAAGTCTCAGATTCTGAGACATTTTTCTTATAGAAAAAGTCTCAGATTCTGAGACATTTTTCTTATAGAAAAAGTCTCAGATTCTGAGACATTTTTCTTATAGAAAAAGTCTCAGATTCTGAGACATTTTTCTTATAGAAAAAGTCTCAGATTCTGAGACATTTTTCTTATAGAAAAATTCTCAGATTCTGAGACATTTTTCTTATAGAAAAAGTCTCAGATTCTGAGACATTTTTCTTGTAGAAAAATTCTCAGATTCTGAGACATTTTTCTTATAGAAAAAGTCTCAGATTCTGAGACATTTTTCTTATAGAAAAAGTCTCAGATTCTGAGACATTTTTCTTATAGAAAAAGTCTCAGATTCTGAGACATTTTTCTTATAGAAAAAGTCTCAGATTCTGAGACATTTTTCTTATAGAAAAAGTCTCAGATTCTGAGACATTTTTCTTATAGAAAAAGTCTCAGATTCTGAGACATTTTTCTTATAGAAAAAGTCTCAGATTCTGAGACATTTTTCTTATAGAAAAAGTCTCAGATTCTGAGACATTTTTCTTATAGAAAAAGTCTCAGATTCTGAGACATTTTTCTTATAGAAAAAGTCTCAGATTCTGAGACATTTTTCTTATAGAAAAAGTCTCAGATTCTGAGACATTTTTCTTATAGAAAAAGTCTCAGATTCTGAGACATTTTTCTTATAGAAAAAGTCTCAGATTCTGAGACATTTTTCTTATAGAAAAAGTCTCAGATTCTGAGACATTTTTCTTATAGAAAAAGTCTCAGATTCTGAGACATTTTTCTTATAGAAAAAGTCTCAGATTCTGAGACATTTTTCTTATAGAAAAAGTCTCAGATTCTGAGACATTTTTCTTATAGAAAAAGTCTCAGATTCTGAGACATTTTTCTTATAGAAAAAGTCTCAGATTCTGAGACATTTTTCTTATAGAAAAAGTCTCAGATTCTGAGACATTTTTCTTATAGAAAAAGTCTCAGATTCTGAGACATTTTTCTTATAGAAAAAGTCTCAGATTCTGAGACATTTTTCTTATAGAAAAAGTCTCAGATTCTGAGACATTTTTCTTATAGAAAAAGTCTCAGATTCTGAGACATTTTTCTTATAGAAAAAGTCTCAGATTCTGAGACATTTTTCTTATAGAAAAAGTCTCAGATTCTGAGACATTTTTCTTATAGAAAAAGTCTCAGATTCTGAGACATTTTTCTTATAGAAAAAGTCTCAGATTCTGAGACATTTTTCTTATAGAAAAAGTCTCAGATTCTGAGACATTTTTCTTATAGAAAAAGTCTCAGATTCTGAGACATTTTTCTTATAGAAAAAGTCTCAGATTCTGAGACATTTTTTTCAATTTAATTTTTTCTCAATTTAATACATTCTTCTTTAAGAAAAAGTCTCAGATTTCGAGACCTTTATCTCAGATTCTTCTACATTATTCGTCTGAAGTAGTCTTCATCATTTCATTCTATAAAAATTGTTTCTGCTTTAATTGCCCACATTTCTAAAGCCACCAAACTCTTACAACAAATATTTTTTTTTGTAATTTTTCCATTAATCTGATTAGCTTTTGTTTTGCTTTTATCATTATTCCATAAAATACAATATTATATTTCTCACTCCCTCTTTCCTAATACTCTAACAAACCAAATGGAAACTTTATACCTTAAAGCCTGAACTACTTTTTTCCCACTAATGCTACTCTACTTACTATACAAAAATAAATACCTTTACAATTACCAACACCATTTGTGGCCATCAAATTGTATGATTGATCACAATTTTCCAAAGTAATTATCCGCTTATGTACAGTGTTTGGTTCAAATAAATGTATACAAATCTACACACGTACTTACAAGGGAAGTATTACAACCGTTATGAACCGATTCTTATATAAAAACATAATGAAGTTTCTTAAGGACCGATTTTTTGACACATATTTGAACCCCTTATGGCCGAGACACCCTAACTTTAGAATTTTCTTTTTTTATAAGGGTTGGCATTCTTCCCTTGTTAGTTAGATTAAATGAATGCAGTCAACCCATGTTTATGGATATTCGTTTAGCTTTAAAAGCGTACAATTAGAGGTTTCCTAAATGGACGGTGACAGTAACCAACAAGTTTTTAATTTTTTTTAAAAGTGACCATGTGCAAAATTTCGAATGGAGTTTCCTGTGATGCTAGCTTTCACTGTCAATATAAAATGCCAATACATAGACTAAAACTTTGTTAAAAGTGTAGTTAATACATTTACAAGGAAGGCTTTCTATGTGACACATTCCGAATTTTATGAAATAGTATATTGCTCTAAATAAGCGGAATGAAAAGAATACATTTATTTTCGGGACCAAGTTCCTTTTATTACTAGCCAAAATCGAAAAATGCTAAATAATTAAGAACAAGTTTTGCAAAATTCAGAAAAATCCTGGGAAAATACTACCACATTTTTTAAAAAATTTAGGAATATTCTGAAATATGACGTAACACCTAGAAGAGTTCCGAAAAAAAATCGAAAATCTGGAAAGAAGAAGAAGATAAGAAGAAATAAGGACAATTGAAAAAAACTCAAGGATGCTAGAAATTTCAGAAAAGTTCCGAAATTTTTTGAAAAATTCAGACTACCGCTAGAAAAATTAGGATATGTTTAAAAAAATTTCAGGAAAATTAAAAAAAAAATTAAATTGAAAACTCATTAAGAGTACATTAATAACACAGGCCAACAAATGTTTAAACTATAGACCATAGACTTACTTTTCTAAGAATTTGAGTTACGATGAATCCGAATCTGGTTACAGAGTTTGCCTATCACATCAGGTTTTCGAGATATCTTAGCTTGAAGTTGAAAAAAACACCGTTTTTGGCCATATTTGAGACGTTGTAACTGCGAAAATTCACCTTTATTTATAAAACCTGATATGGCGTTTGAAAGTCCTACGAATTACCTTTAAAATGAATGTTTAACCATTATAATACCTTGTTTCATCTCTGAGATATCTTAACCTGAAGTTTTTTCTCGTTTCGTGACTCTGGATGCTGCTGAGAGTGGCATGTTTTCACTAAAAACATCATATAAATTTCAACGAGCGATATCTCAGCAAATAGAAAGGATATTTAAACAATTCAAAAAGCATTTTTTTGTTTTTTTTTAATTGAGAATTTAAAACTTTTACAATTTAGTCGTAAAATAAAGGTGAATTTGCATTCATAGGAAAAATACCGTAAATATATCGAAAACCTGGGTTTTTCAAACTTTAAGCTAAGATATCTCGAAAACCTGATGTGATGGAGAAATTCTGAGTACAGATTCGGATTCAGTGCAGCTTAAACCCTTAGAAAAGTATATTCTAGTCCCTTCGTTTTGACCTTTTTTAAATTTTGTTGGCCTGTGTAATATAAAAAATAAATCTGTAAAATTAAGATAAGGTAAAATATATTAAGAACATTTTTATATATTAAGAACATTTTTAAAAATGTACTGAAAACACATTAAGTGTATACATCAAAAAAACACGGATGATGGAACGTTGCAAAATTTCGAAACAGTGTTGGAAAATTTATTAAAAATCAGAAATGCAGAAAATTTTGGAAAAATTAGTAAAATGTGGAAAAAATTAAGAAAAATTTAGGAAAAATCTATATTTTTTTTTTGCAAATTGTAAAAAGTCAACAAAACTTTAGAAAAATTAAAACAAAATCAGAAAAATCTAAAAAAATCTGAAAAAATAAAATTTTTAAAATACAAGAAATAACTGAAAAAGAAAGTTTAGAAAGCTTTAGGAAAACTTAGAAATACACATTAAAATCCTGTACAATTTAAAAAAGTTCATAATTTTTTGTAAAAGATTCAGATATATTATGGGGGAATTCAAAATGTTTTGAAGGATTAGAGCAAAACAGTTCTAGGAAGTTTAATAAAAATCCGATTTACATTTTCTAAAAAAGTTATAAAAAATTGACAAAATATTTTGAGTTATTCTAGTTCGAGGTCATTATTTCCTTTACTAATTAAAAGTTGAGATGCGCGTGTGACACGAAGTTTTCGTGATTCAACTGATTTACGCGGGTATTAAGCGTGATCGTAAGTGAAATTTATTTTTTTTTTATTTTATATGATTAGTAAAAATATTTTCGTGCGTGAGCTTGCGTGATTAATTTTTGTTTCGTGAGTTTGCGTGATTGTTTTGTGCTGAAATAGAAAACAAGTAAGAAAATTGTCATAATATTGAATTTTTAGGGTAATTAATACAAAATCTTGATTTAAATAAATTTTAATAATTGTTTTTTAGGAAATTATATACTTTTTGTGCAAGTAATCAAAAAAAGTAAAATTAAAATTTGTTTATTTGCTTTTTTCAGTAAGTACAGATTGCGCTCGGGATCTAATTATATTTGTAACTAGCTATACCCGGTCCGCGTTGCTGGCCCGAAGAAAAAAATTGTTTTATATTGCATCGTTATTTAAATATAGTGTCGGACAAAATTAAAGCACAGATCTGGGTCTCGGTAAGCACTATCTATAGAGAAATCTCAACAAAATCGGTTCAGCCGTTTTTGCGTGATTTGGAAACAGACAGAGATAACGTTAAGTATAGTACAAAGGGGCGTGTCATTTAACATTTTTATCGAATCGTGATAGTCTAAAGTTTCATGCTGCATCCTCGATTAGTACTATGTGTGCTGCAAATTTCATTGACATCAGTTTTGCCGTTTTTGTGTGATTGCGAAAGAGGAAGAAATAACTTTTTATTTATGAAAAACGGGAGTGACATTTTATACCCTTTTGCCGAATCGCGCTCTACATATGACCTACAGTTCCTGCTCATATAGTTCTATCAGTAGTGACAGATTCGGCTTATCCGTTTTTGCGTGATTTCAAAACAGACAGATATAACGTTCAGTATAAAACAAAGGGGCGTGGCAATTTACGCCTCTTTGTTCAATCGTGGTCAGTATATTACAAAGGGCGTTGCAATTTTGATCCCCTTTTCCAATAATCATCTCATATGGCCTACATATGCACTTGGTTAGCACTGTATGTAGTAAAAATGTCAAGAGAATCGGTTCAGATGTTTTTGCGTGATTGCGAAACAGGCAGACAACGTCCAGTATAGTACAAAGGGGCGTGGCATTTTACTCCCCTTTTTCCAATCGTAGTATAACATGGCCTATAGTTTCGCATTTGGTTAAAACTATCAGTGCTGAAAATTTAATTAAAATCGAATCAACAGTTTTTGCGAAATAATATTCAATTCAATACAAAGGGGCATGACATTTTACGCCCATTTGTTCGATCACGCTCTAATTTGGCACATAGCACAGCGTGACAAAATCGAGGACTTTGAAAGTAACCTGAGGTTTGACCATTGATTTTATATATTTCGGGGATGCTGATTCCAATGGTGCACTCCGTTTTTAGTTCTAAGGTACAGATTTTTCTTAAAATGTCTTCAAAGTTTTTCATGTCCCCGCGAAGTTTTTTTAATATAAATTTTTTTCTATTTAAAAAAACTCATATTTTTTTGTTGAAATTGAGAGCCTAGATCAGTAGCTACATTTTAAGTACAAACATGGCAGTTTAAGGTTACAAAATTTGGTGGTACTTGGAGTTTATAACAAGTTTTTCTCATATTTTAACATTTTCGCGATTTTTAGCGATTTATAAACAACTAACCTAAGCAGCCGTTTTGTATAAATATTGATGAATAAAAAACAGTATGTTTCATTAAAAAATATGTTTTTTTGTTAAGTGTCTTATTCGAAAATTCAGCGATTTGTGAAAATCTCTCTATGAGAGCATCCCTTTCCAAGATGACCACATGATCCAACCTTTTGTATAATGTGTAGAAATCTCTAAAAAAATTTAGTTCCGAATTTCAAGTCAAAATGTTTACATTTGCAAAAGTCATAGATAAAAAGCTTTTATTTTATAACATTAAATTAAATTAGTAAGGAGTTAATTAAAAATAAAAATATAAATACAAAAAAAAATAAAGCATAATGTTAGAAGTTCCTTAACACTGTAAAAAAAACATCACATTGAAAATTTTAAATATTTTACGAGTTTTTTGAAATTTATACCATAATTTATAACAACATATCGTCACCTGAAATGCAAAACAAACTTACAACATTTTTGGTCTTTACAGTAGATGAAAAATAGTTAAAATTTTTTTGAATTTCCTTTATTAATCCGACTTTTTTAATCGCATCGGTCTGAAGTCTTAGACAAATTTTTTGTTAATATAAAACATCATAACGAGCAAATAAAATGTTGATAATTTTATAGGGCAACCAAAATATTTTTTAAAATACGAAATACTATAGTTTTGAATTTAATTTGTTTATAAATGAAATTATTATAATATTTTTTAACGAATAGAATTGAAATTTTGTGGAGATATGTTTGATAATGTGCATCATAATTAGTGCAAGGACTTTCATGAACACGTAATATGAAATATTTATTACAGTTGTTATTGACCTTTCCAAATTTTATTATTACGTTATTTAGAAGTTTCTAAATCGGGCTTATTCAGGTCATTTATTCTGTTTATGTAAATAAAAGATTATTTCATTAATTACCAACTTATAGCTTTTTCAGACCATGTTATCAAGAAGACGATATCGCCCATTTACTTGTACACTCAAAAAAATAAAACTGTAAAGTTAACAAATTTTTTTTTGTTAACTCGAGTTTACTGGCTTTTTAGCAAATTTTAAGTTAAAATCAGCGTTTTAACTGCTTTTTTAGTTAAGTTCAATTTACGAAAATACTAGTTTTGAACAAATTTTGAATTAATTTTTTTTGTTGACTTTAAAACTGTGCTTACGAATTTTTTTAATTAATTTGCTGATTTCTCGTAACATATTTGTCGAAAAAAAAAATTTCTTGTGTAGCCTCCTATGCAAATCTCATAAGTTCTACTTAAGCTGAACTTAATGCTGTGAAAAAAAGAAAAAAATAAGTGAAGTGTTAGTGTATAAAATCAATATTTAACAAACTTACAATTTTTTTACAAAACGTTTAGCTGAATTTAACTAATTTTTTTGTACATAAAATACATAAAAATATTACCAAATTTTCAGCTGAATTTTTAGTTAAAGTTACATTTTTTTGCTACATTCATTCTACGAAATGTTAACTAAATATTTTTAGTTAAATTAACTAGAAATTTAGTAGGTTCAAAATCTGGTGTTTTTTTAGTTAAATTTAACTGAATTTTTTGCTAACTTTGCAGTTTTATTTTTTTGTGTGTATGGTGTCATAATTAAAAATATGTCGTTTTTGCGTAAACCATACAGAACTATTTGTTATATCCTGCTTTATATTGTGTCAAAAATTCGTATAAATATCTTCTAAACTCACCGTTTGAAAAGAGAACACACCATTATAACATTTTCTATGTACGGGCCTTTTGCAATGTAAAACAGGTTTCAATTGTAAACTTTAAACCGGTTTTCTGTAAAACCAAACTCAAAAAAAAAACTGTAAAGTTAGCAAAAAATTTAGTTACATTTAATTAAAAAAGCACCTGATTTTGAGCCTACTAAATTTCTAGTTAATTTAACTAAAAATATTTAGTTAACTTTTCGTAGAATGATTGTAGCAAAAAAAACCGTAACTTTAACTAAAAATTTAGCTGAAAATTTCGTAGCATTTTTATGTAAATATTTACCAAAAAATTAGTTGAATTCAACTAAAATTTTTGTTACTTTTCGTAAATTAAAATTAACAAAATATTTTGTAATTTTTTTTTTTACATTTTCAGGTTGACATTTTTTTTTATTTCACCGAACACTTTAAACACTTCACTAATTTTTTTTATTTTTTTACAGCATTAAGTTCAGCTTAAGTAGAACTTATGAGATTTGCATAGGAAGCTACACAAGAAATTTCTTAAATATTAATTACTCTTTTCACTTAACAAATATGTTACGAAAAATCAGCAAATTAATTAGTAAAAATTCGTTAACTCAGTTTTAATGTCAACAAAAAAAATTAATTCAAAATTTGTTCAAAACTAGTATTTTCGTAAATTGAACTTAACTAAAAAAATTAGTTAAAACGCTGATTTTAACTAAAAATTTGCAAAAAAAGCCAGTTAACTCAACTTAACTAAAAAAAAATTGTTAACTTTACAGTTTTATTTTTTTGAGTACAAACTTTTTGCGTTATGACACTATACAAGTAAATGACCGATATGTCAAAAATATTAGTAAGGATACGTGATACGTCTTGTCTTAAAATTTGTTCTTTTTTTAAAGTTTTTCTGCATATCCGGCCTATGGCCGGGCTTAGGGATTACAAACTCCATGCCTTAAAACTCTCTCTTCGCAAAATAAAACTTTTGGGGTAATATGTGTTTTGAAGAAAACGTGTTTTTGGATTTTTTTTTTTTTTATTTTGGTTCATTTTTCATTTTTTTCTTGGGCTTTTTTTCATTAATTTGTGGCGAAATTTCGTATGTTTTTTTTTTGGGTAATTTTTCATACTTTTTGGGCGATTTTTCATAAAATTTTTTGGGCGATTTTGCCTACAGCCGTCACAACAAACAACTGGGCACCAGCATTTTTTAAAAGGCTTCCTCTACCGAATTCGGCCCAATTCAGTTGTTTTGAGCGATATTATTTCAATTTTATTTTGGAGTTTTAGTTAAAGAAGAAACTCGGTTATCCAAGAAACCAGTTCTTAAAAAAATTTTAATCGAAATTTTGTTTATTTTTTTACTTACATATTACGTATTTATTACTATCAAAGTTATGGACTCCAATATATTTATGTCAAATCATAACAAGTATTGCATTGCCATGAGGAACCAATGCATTTTTCATGCATTTTACCTAAAAAATCAAATCAGTCAATTTCAAAAAACTCGTAAAATATTTAAATTTTTCAATTTGATGTTTTTTTTACAGTGTTAAGGAACTCCTAACATTATGCTTTATTTTTTTTTTGTATTTATATTTTTATTTTTAATTAACTCCTTACTAATTTAATTTAATGTTATAAAATAAAAGCTTTTTATCTATAACTTTTGCAAATGTAAACATTTTGACTTGAAATTCGGAACTAAATTTTTTTAGAGATTTCTACACATTATACAAAAAGTTGGATCATGTGGTCATCTTGGAAAGGGATGCTCTCATAGAGAGATTTTCACAAATCGCTGAATTTTCGAATAAGACACTTAACAAAAAAAAACATATTTTTTAATGAAACATACTGTTTTTTATTCATCAATATTTATACAAAACGGCTGCTTAGGTTAGTTGTTTATAAATCGCTAAAAATCGCGAAAATGTTAAAATATGAGAAAAACTTGTTATAAACTCCAAGTACCACCAAATTTTGTAACCTTAAACTGCCATGTTTGTACTTAAAATGTAGCTACTGATCTAGGCTCTCAATTTCAACAAAAAAATATGAGTTTTTTTAAATAGAAAAAAATTTATATTAAAAAAACTTCGCGGGGACATGAAAAACTTTGAAGACATTTTAAGAAAAATCTGTACCTTAGAACTAAAAACGGAGTGCACCATTGGAATCAGCATCCCCGAAATATATAAAATCAATGGTCAAAACTCAGGTTACTTTTTCACCGTCACACAGTGTAGTTAGTACTTGGTTAGTACTATCGTTGGTTTAAATTTCATCCATCAGTTTTTTATATATAGATGTCATTAGTGCAGTGTAAAAATTCGATTTTGCCCACCCCTCCGCCCACAGGCAAAAAGCGTGGCATTTTACGCCCATTTGTCCGATCACGCTCTGATTTGGCATATAGTTAGTACTAGGTTAGTACTATCTTTGGTTAAAATTTCGTCAAAGTCGGTCTATCCGTTTTTGTTATATATAGATGTCATTATTGGTGCAATGTGAAAATTAGATTTTGCCACGACCCTCCGCCCCAGGCTATTCTGAATATTCCCTGAAAATGTCATCAAGATCGGTTCAGCCGTTTTCGAGTCCATACGGAACATACATACACACATACATACATACACACATACATTTTTATATATATAGATAAGGGTTCAAGTTGAAAAAAATGCCGAAGAAAAATTGAATTTCTGAAAATTATAGACATTTCTGGTATTTATATACCGTTTTCAAATACTCCAGTTAGTTTTATCATCAGTAGGATTTTAAATGTCAGCTTGCCTTGTTAATGGAAATTGTTTTTTATATATCGAGGGCTTATATTCAAAACTTGCTATCTGCATAATGAGAAACTTTTAGAAGATCGAAAAAAAAAATGTTGTTAGGGAACTCTAAAAGTTATAATTAATTTTTCTTCTACAATATTATTTAAAAAAAAACTTGATTTTTATAAAATATTTTAGTTTAAAATTAATTTTAAAGATAACAACTAAATCGGTGAAAACATTTCTATTGAAACGTCTCTTTTGAAAATATTGCAGATATCAAGATTTGAATATAAGCCCTCGATATGCAAATATTTATAGTGTCTACAGAATAAATTTTGACAGTTTCCAACACTACAATTCTATTTCTAGAAATCTCAACCTCACCTAAAACTTTCTTTAAAATTTTTTGTGTCTTACTTTGAGACTTGCATATTTTATTTATGCATTTATTAAGACTTTTGCATATTTTATTTATGCATTTGTATTATATTATATTTGCCATTACAGAAAGTTTAAGTTTCATGACAACCGAATTCTGAAAATATCAAACCATTAAAGATCTTAATCTCAAAACTCACTCTTTTAGACTTAGCATGTTTTAGCTGTTTTTGTGTTTTATTACATTATTCTAAAAATGTACAGTTATTCCGCACCTCTACAGTAAATTAAAATTTCATAAAAATCGGCTTGTGCCTTTGAGGAGTCCTCCCTTGTTAGATGTACAATGTTTGTATGAATGTATAATATTTTGTGGCCATCTAAATAGTTGGTCTGCCGTTTTATCCATCTCTCCAAACTAAAGCTTTATAACATTTGTGGCTAGATTTTGTTGTTTGTGTCACTAATCGTAATTACTTTGTAAATAATTTTATTTTTTTATAGAGAAAGAGAAACATGGACAGTAAACAGTGTACCTAACTAAGGTTTTAGCCATTAAAGCTTTAAAGTTTTTCAGAAGTCACAATGTTATATTGATCAATTCTTATATCTATAAAATAAGTCTTCAAATCTAGTTTCATGTGTTTGTGTATGTGTTGTTAAATGAGTATGTGTGTATGCGAGTGTGTGTGTGTCTGTATGTTTTTAAGTATGAGTGCGTGCATGTATTTCTACTTGATTTAACACTATTAAGAAATTATTTTTATGGCATTAAAGATTTATGTAGTTGTTAACGTGTTCTTTTTTTTTTTGTTTTGTTTTTTCTGTCGTTTATTTCATTTTTCTACATGAATAAATGAAAATCAAAGAAGGATGAGTAATTGCTGGCTTTTTATATCGAAAACAAAACAACAAAAAATATTGGTTCCAAGAAAAAAAAACACTACAATATGCCATTTAGTTGATTGGTATTATTGATACATACAAAGTTGAAGGTTATCAAAAAATTGTTTTTTTTATTTAGTTGTTGTTAGTCAGTTACTTAAGAAAATTATGGCAACATTTTTGTTGATCATTTATAATAATTGTAATGGAAGTAATTTTAATGGCATATACATTTTAGATGTTGGTATATTTGAGAAACATATTATTGAGAAGAGGCTGTTTAAATTTGAAATTTGGTGAATTTTTTAATGAAAATGTAGGGTATTCTTAAACATGAGCCATATGGCCTCATAGTGAATTCGCCAAATTGGCGGGCGCCCATCCAACTTAACCCAACCTAAACATGTATATTTTCTAGTTTATAGAAATGTATGTAATTTGAAATTTTGTATTTAATTTTGGATGATTTTGTTTATAAATCATTTTCAAAAGTTGTTAAGATTTTTTTCAAAAATGATTATATCAATTTTATATATAAAAAAGTAAAGATTGTTATTCTAATATAATTTAAACCCATTTTATTAAATCGATTAAAACGCTATTAAGTGGCGATCCTGTTAGGAGTAACCTGGGATTTTCGATTAAGTAGAACTATATCTTGATCTCGTGGTAAAACATATAATGAGAACTGGCTTTGTACACTCAAAATAAATTCTCTGTCCAATCAGCAGAAAACTCTGCTGAAAATACACCCATTTTGAGCCATATGAGAAATCTGCTGATTTTAGCAGACACGGTTTGCTAAATATCTGTCATAAGAGGTAAATAAATATAACAAGAAAAAAAAAAAAAAACATACGCCGCCAGCCAGCATCGAACTCGCCACCTTCCGATTTGAAAGTACACTTCTTAACCACTACGCTACGGAAGCTTATACTTTTATCTAGCGTTTTAGCTATTAAACATGTGTGTTGTTCGCCAGCAGAGAAATCTGATTTTAGCAGAAATATCTGCTGATTTTAGCAGAAAAATCTGCTGATTTTAGCAGAACAATCTGCTGATTTCAGCAGAATAATCTGCTGATTTCAGCAGAACAATCTGCTGATTTCAGCAGAGCAATCTGCTGACAATCTGTTCTGCTTTTTTTTTATATAAAAAAATTTCTTGAAAAAATAATGAAATTCAGCAAACAAAATCAGTATAAACATAGTAAAATGTCTGTTATTTTCTTAAACTGAATGACAGAGATTTTACTAAAAATATCCTTCTCAGCAGAACAATCTGCTAAAAGATTGCTAATTCAAATTGAAAGTCGTTTTACAGTTTTTTTGACAGAGTTTTTCTTTTGAGTGTAGATATCATTTTAGATTCGGTAATGATTCGAGACGATGTGTACAGCCTTGTTCTTTTTCTTAAAGAAATATACATTCGAAAACTAAAAGTTCCCATTGTTGAGGCGAGAGACAATGGGCATTTGAAACTTTCAACTCGCCGCCTATTTATAAACAAAATCAAACAAAATTAAATGAAAAATTTCAAAGTATATTTTTATTATTGTTTAAGAACATCCTACTAAAAACTGAATTTTCTTTCAAACAACAAAAAATCAATTAATTAATTTAAAAAAAAACTGAATTTTACCAAGAGTACCTCTATAAAACTAATTTTTACATTTTTCTTTCATTTACTTACAGGTAAAAAAAATCCACTGAATTTATAAAAAAAAAAATCTGGTAAGATTGCAAAACTTAATTTTTCAAAGATTTGAATAATAAAAATGTTCATTAAATGTAACACGCATAGAAATATTTTTGAAATTTTTATTAATGAATTTGTTTTACAAAATATAACAATGAGCTATTTTGCCCATGAGCACTAGGACCATGAGCAGGCGCGGATCCACGGGGGGAGGAAATACCCCCCCCCCCAATATCCCCCTCAACCGAAAGAAAAAAAGGAAAAGCAAAAAAAAAAAAAGAAAAACGAAAGTAAAGAAAAGAAAGAAAAGAAAAGAAAAGAAGAGGAAAAAGGAGAGTGAAAAAAAAATAATCAGAAAAAAATTTCTATAAAATATCGGTACCTCAAAATACGAATGTCGTATGTAGCAAAACCTAACTTTTCAGGAGACGGTTTTTAATGTTTAACATCAAATATCTTCAAAATGGTTACATGAATTCCCTCGAGTTTTGGATTGAAAATAGTTTGAGTATTAAATTTTTAAATTCCTAAGTCAAATTTACTGTAATTACAATTACAAAGATGTTATTAGCGTTTTTGCTTCAGAATACATTTGTCGTATGTTACATTTTTTAACAAAACAGTTTTTTTCTTTAAACATACGACAAAAAGCCAACAGGAAATATATAATTTAATAAAAGAAAATGCCAAAATACCCCTTAAGAAAACCATTAAAAAACACATAACTACCCAGGCAGAAACATGCAATCGGAATAACGTCAGAATAGAGTTGGCGGAGTGTATTCCAACACCAAAGTGAGATCCTATTTACAAAATTTATGGTGTTACTATAACATTGAAATGATAACACAAAAAAACAATCGCCTGACTTTTGTTTCTGACGTCGTCACAACACCAAAAAAACAAATTTACTGGGTTGCAATTTCGTTATTTCCACATATTTTTGCCGCTATTTTGGGGTGTTTTCTATTAGAAATACAGTATATAAAAATAATTTTAAATACATAGAAATTTTTCAAAATATATTTTTTTAATAGCCGATCCTTATAAGGTGTAAGGATCCGTATACGTTGCGAGTTATACAGTCGCAACAAAAATTCGACTTTTGACAATTTCTAAAAATTCGACTGTCAATTTTCAAAAATTCGAGTTTTTTAAAAAACCGACTTTTTCCAATCTGTAAAAAGCCGATATTTTTATAAGTTAAAATTTTTATCAAGATTGTGTACCGAAAATAAGTAAAAATAAATCGAAGATTTTTTATTTATAGAACCGAATAAACAGTAACAGTGTTTTGATAATCGGAAAAATTGGTGAAGTCTTTATTGCGATAATTGAAAAAAAACTAAAAGTCAAAAGTCGAAGTCCATTTCGATTTTTTTTTTATACAAAAAGTCAATCAATCGACTTTTCGACTTTACAACCCTTAGGCACCTTGCACATTTCATAAAGAAAAAAATGCAGTGACATTTTTACACAAAAAAAAAAAATATTTTCTATTGTTAAAAAAAGGTATAAAGAAATAAATAAAATATTACACACAAAAAACAAATTTGCCATTTTCCAACTGAAAGTCAGTTGATGCAATAAAAATTCGGTTGACACACTTAAATATTAGTTGTCACAATTGAATATCGGTAGTCACAACTGAATAAGGTTGATAAGACTGACTTTTAATTATAACAACTATAAATTTCGGTTGTCACAGTCCAATATAGTTGCAGCAACCGAATTTTGAGTTGATGCAACTGAAAAATTCAGTTGGAACTTTATTTTTCTGTGTGTACAACAAACGCTTTTTATTTAATAAATAAATAAATAACAAAAACTCCAAAGTGATCGGCTATATCGGGGATTTTGAGGTTCAAAAGAGGTTAAAAAATGGCGAAAAAATCATTATTTGAATATTTTAGCCATTTTTTCTTAAGAAACTATATGATGTTTTGATATATGAAGAAAGGAGTTTTTAATACCTATCCAACGGCGGTAAAACCTTGTAAAAATTCGGCTTATTGTTAGTTTAATATTTTTTTTTTTTTCACAAAAATGTGTAAATTTTAGGAGTTATTATGTGAAGACTAGACCTACGATATCCATATGAATATGAAATAATCTTAACTAAATTTAAGTCGACACATGATTTTTTCTCTTCACCATTTCTAATTATATTTCAGAAGTTATCAATTGTATTTCAGAATTTATCAATTGTATTTCAGAAATTATCAATTGTTTTTCAGAAATTATCAATTGTATTTTAGAACTTATCAAATGTATTTCAGAAATTGTCAATTGTATTTCAGAAAATATTATTTGTATTTCAGAAACTATCAATTGTATTTCAGAAATTATCAATTGTATTTCAGAAATTATCAATTGTATTTTAGAAGTTATCAATTGTATTTCAGAATTTATTAAATGTATTTAAACATGTTTCAATTGTATTTCAGATATTATCAATTGTATTTCAGAAATTATCAATTGTATTTCAGAATTTATCAATTGTATTTCATAAATTATCAATTGTATTTCAGAAAATAACCTTCGGAAAACAATTGAAAATTTCTGAAATACAATTGATAATTTCTAGACGATATTCCTGTTAGTTCCGGAGTTTTCGGAATTTTCCCTAAGGTCCATATTGTTTCATAAGGTTGCAGCGAAATTTTTAATCGCTGATATGTCCGATATTCCGAGCTCACCCCAACCTTTAAAATCGTTTATTTTATTTATATTTTAAGATTCAGGCGACTCCATTCATAAATGTTGGGGTACTTCCCTTGTTAGTATAAAAATATATGACATATAACAATTGTATTTTCAATTGAAAATAATAACTTTGCATACAAAAAATGTCGTATGTCCATTATTTGTGCACATACCACAAAATTCTTACTCAAAACGATAAAATTTTGTAACATGCGACTAAAAGCATTCCGAATATTTCAGAAACTATAAGGTTTATAAAAGAACTGATTCGTATTTTGAGGTAGCGATATGTCCAATGATCTAAAAAAAATTTCTATGAAAAATTTTAAAGAATCTTAAAATTTTTCTAGAGGAAAAATATTTCGGAATGTTAAAATTTTTCTATATGAAAAAATTTGAGAATTTTTTTAGAGAAAAAATTGAGAATTTTTCTATAGGAGAATTGAGAATTTTTCTAAAGGAAAATTCTTTAAAGTTTCCTGAAGGAAAAATTGGGGGATTTTTTTTTTTTTATTAGAAAGATGTCTCAGAATCTAAGACTTTTTAGTAGGAAAAGCTGAGACATTTTCTTTAGGAAAAAAATCCTGGAATCTAAGAAAAAAGTTCCAATTTGTTCAATATTAAAAATATCTCAGAATTTTTTAATTTTAATATTAAAAAAATACTCTAAAATCTATGACTTTTTCGAAAGGGAAAATAACTCAGAATCCAAGTCTTTTTTCTATAAAAATTGCCTTAGACTCTGAGAATTTTAGAAACAATATTCTGAGAATTTTAGAA
This sequence comes from Pegoplata infirma, assembly GCA_963921195.1. NCBI lineage: Eukaryota > Metazoa > Arthropoda > Insecta > Diptera > Anthomyiidae > Pegoplata > Pegoplata infirma. The sequence continues at coordinate 205,905,780 of OY992537.1, read as the reverse complement.
AAAATATCACAGAATCTAAAAAATGTCTTAGAATCCGATTTTTTTTTTTATTTGAAAAATGACTTAGAATCTAAGACCTTTTTTGTAGGAAAAAAATCGGAGACTCAGACTCTAAGACTTTTTCTATGGGAAAAACGGCTCAGAAACTAAAACATTTTTTAGAAGAGAATTTCTTAGACTCTCTTATGAAAATAATTCTCAGAAAATATATTAGACTTTTTCTAGGGAAAAGTTTCTCAGAAAAAAACTTTTTTAATAGAAAAATGTCTCAGAATCTAGAAAATTGCCTCCAAAAACTTAAAAATGCATAAAAGTCTTTAATTTTTCTAATCTCAGGTACTTTCTACGGAATATTTTTTTAAACCCTAAAAATTTTGGTGTAGAAAGATCGTTTGGGTATCTTAAACATTTTCTGTAGAAAAATAGAATTGAAAAAATGTTTAATATTTCAAAACCTAAGATGTTTTCAGTGAGAAAAAAACCCACTAAATCTGAGAATTTTTCTTTACGAAAATTTTTTCTAAATATAGAAATTTTTGGTGTGAGAATTGCATAAGTATCTGAGAATTTTCTATATGAAGGTGTGTCTGAATTAAAAAATTTTTGTATAAATTCTGATTAATTTTTATTCAAAAATAAAAATCGTTACTTTCTAACTTTAAAATAGTATATTTTAAGTTGGTTTATTCTAGCTCGAGGTCATTATTTCCTTTACTTATTAATACTTTGATATATAAATGACCTCGAGCTAGTATAAACCTACTTGAATTTTTTTTTGTATAAATTTTAAAAGCTTTTCTGTGTCATAATGCCTCAGAACCTCAGAAGTTTTCTATTGGGATAGCGTCTCAGAATCCTTAACTTTCTTTTAGAAAATTATGTCAGAATCTGGGTCTTTTGCTGTCAGAAAAATGCTTTAAAAATGCCTGAAAATTTCTTGAAGAGGCATTTTTCAAAATATCAAACATTCAAGTTTTTTTTATTATAGGAATAAATTTTTAAAATTTGAAAATGTTTCTACAGAAAAAATCATAATAAATAAGAATTGAACAGTAAAAAATCTTAACCAATGATTCAAATTCGACCTGAAGTACCCTGCAAAAAAAATTTTTGAGCAAAAAAAATGTTTTCCCAAAAAAAAATGCCCAAACCCAAAAGCTGGATCCGCGCCTGACCATGAGACACATTTGTGCTAAACTTCAGGCTTCTAGCTCTTTTTTTTGGACTGCATCGTGTATACAGATGGACGGACAGACGTTTATAGAATGTCTTAGAATCAATTTAGATCAAAAAAATATTAATATATGGGGTATTTCCGATATTTCTATGCGTTAGACGTGGAATTACAAAGTGAGTGTACCGCTATGCTGTGGTTGGAGGGTATAATAAATGGTAAAAAAATTGGGTTTTCAGAAGCTGGTTTAGTTCTTCATTGTTAAACTTTTTTTTCCAAAATGTTCTATGGTGGTATTATTCTTATTTGAATTCATTACTTTTCTCAGTTTGAACTAAAAAATTCAAAACGGTGAGATCTTAAAAATTAGAAAAAAAAAATTCCAGCGAATTTTCGAAAAATCGACTGCATAACTATTTGGATTGGAAAAAAGTTTCTTTGGAGTCGTAGTATGACAGAATTTCATTAAATTTAGGCTAATTCTCAAAAAGTTTTCTAAGAGTCATTTATATTAATTTATAAATTTTTTTAAAACTTTCGAAAAGGTTCTTAAGGTCGTTATGAATCCGGGTTCTTAAACAATTGACCCCAAGTGTTTATTTAAAAATTTATAGATTTTCTGGACACAATTAACACTTTACTACGTAAAGTAATAAAATTTCAAAAATTGTGTGTTTGACCACTTGCCCGTCGGTCAACAAGGGTTAAAAATGTACTGGACAAGTAAGGTTTGAAAACTGTGTAATAAAGCTCAAATGGAACAATATTCAATTGAACTTTAGTTAATTTTTACCAAAATGTTGGTCAAAACAAAGAAAATAAACAATAATGGCTGGAAAATATATTTTCTTGAAAATCGCTAAAATTAAATCCCTACATGTGCCAAATATACCAAAACTTAACATTTATTCTCCAAGGTGTATTCAATGACATTGAGCAATAAAACTTGAAGATTTTAAAATTTAAGGGAACTAAATTTTAAAAACCATGAAATCGTGTCCTTGGGCCTAATCTCAAAAAAAGGACATTTTTTTTTGACATTACACAGTAAAAGGTTAACTATGTCCAAAAAATCTATAAGTTTTTAATTTAATACTTCGGGTCAATTGTAAAAGAAACCCAGGTGGCCCGGTGCGACCTTAAGAAACTTTTCGAAAATTTTGAAAAAATTTTGCTATAACATTTTCATGAATCTTAATAAACTGAGGAGGCGTTCCCTGCAGAAATCCAACTTTTTTTAAGTACCACTCAATTCCACATATATAAAAACTTCCCAGATTCAGGAATTTTCTCAAAATATTGATGAGAAATTTTGTTAATGAAACACATCACAGAGCCCGAAATTTTGTATACCCTTCAACCACAGTATGGGGGTATACTCACTTTGTCATTTCGGGTGTAACGCATAAAAATATCGGTCTAGGACCCCATAGAGTATATACAGTGAGCGTCAAAAGAAAGTGTACAGGTCTAAAATAGATGTAATTCCTTAACGAAAAAGTTGACAATAAAACCCCTTATTATTATCAATCGATTGTCATTTAAAAACATGCTATAGAGGAAATTTTACAAGCTTTAATTTAAGCTTGATAGTGTCCAGATTGAGCAAATATTAAATGAGATACGAGGGTCGAGCTGAAAAATGAAATTATCTGTAGACATTTTTTAGAAAAATTTTAAAAAATATTTCTAGGTTGATTTTTGGCAAGTACAATGGTTTTAATTCAGTTATCAACTGATTTTTCCAATGACCTAAACAAAAACCAAAATGTTTCTATCTAAATCTACAAAAAATTGGTGGCCAAAAGAATTGGAGGTCAAAAAAAATGCATATTTTTTTACAGCATTTAAAAAATTTTGATTTTTGTTTGGGTCGTTGGAAAAATGAGTTGATAACTGAATTTAAACTATTGCACCATTTTTTAAATTTTTAATGTTTGAACTTGAAAAACATCAAATCAGAAATATTTTTTAAAAATTTTCTAAAAACCGGTCACAAAAATTTTCAATTTTCAGCGCGACCCCCGTATCTCATTTATTATTTGCTCAATCTGGACGCTATTAAGCTTAAATTAAAGCTTGGAAAATTTCCTTTATAGCGTGTTTTTAAATGATAGTCGATTGATAATAATAAGGGGTCGTTAACGAATTATATCAATTTAAGACCTGTACACTTTCTTTTGACGCTCACAGTATATTTACGAACATTGATCGATTCTAAGGCATTCTAGCGATGTCCATCCGTCCGTCTGTCCGTCCGTCTGTAGTTAACACGATGCAGTCCAAAATAAAAGAGCTAGACTCCCGAAATTTAGCAGGAGTATGTCCCTAGGTAGGTTAAGTTCGTAAATCAGCAAAATCGGCCCAGGGTGAAAAAGTACCCTCTTGAAGAACTTAAGCAACCTCTGAAAAACACCATGTTTTTACATAATTTTTTATGTTTTTGTTTAACAAATGCAACATTTTTGTAAAACAAGACGTTCAAAATCCTGCATTTGGACCCAAGAATTAGAAAATATCGTTTTTTTGGGTCTCCTACCCCCCTTTCGTGGGCGTGGATTAAAAAAAATAGTTTAAATAATTATAAACTTGTATTTATTTAGTGCAAAACACATAAAAATGAATTTGTTAACATATATTTCGGGGAAAATTTGTCCCCATTATAACCACTGACTACCCAACCTCCCCCCCCAAAAAAAAGAAAACGCCCCTGAAATTTTTTGTTTATTTTTTTATGTTGGAGCTTATGAAAGATTCGGCACAGCCGAATTTAGCACTCTTACTTGTTTTTACTGAAATTATGTTTCGGAATTTGGAAGCTTTTTTTGGAAAAGTTGTGTAAAAATTAATACATTTTTTACATATGAGGCCCTATATGGAACTTAGAAAATTGCGTTTTTTGGTTTTTCAATTTTTCAAAAACTGGGCTTAGGACGCGTGGTCAAATATTGGAAAAATGGTAAAATTAGTGGCGAGTTGCCTTGGTTAAATATTTATCACATTAAAATGGAATGCACCACAATCTCAAAAATTTTCATTCTTATATAGTTTTGTATGGGCTATCGATTAAAATTTTTTTTTGGAAAATTTTCAGAACCCGTTCTGAAATTTTCCATTTTTAAAAAAGTCAATTTATCAAAAATCCAGCCACTTTTTTTTTTTTTATTTTTTTTTTTTTAAGTTTAGATGTTTGTCCATCCATACATTACACATTTAACTTCTCCTGCGATAGTTAGAGCGGTGGGAGCAAGATTTACAAAAATGTCGTTTTGTGTGGGAGACCCCTTAGGAATTGGAGATATGGAATTGGTATGTTCAGAAGAAGTGTTGGGGGCTAAAAGTTAATGGGGGTTGATATTGATAATGACCCCTCTAGGAGGCACCATTGGACCTGTAGGAGCTGATTTAATATGACAATTTAAGAAAAAATAAAAAAAAATGTATGGGGACCACCCTAAGGATTGAAGATAGGGGGTAGGTATGTTCTAAGAAAATGTTGGGGTTGAAAAAATATTGGGGGTGGGTCATACATTTGATTCCTCTAAGGTGACTTTTAGGACAGCTAGAGCGGTAGAAGAAAGATTTTTTAAAAATTGAACCTTTGTATGGGACCCCCCTTAGGGATTGGAGATAGGGCTTAGGTATGTTTGGCAAAAGTGTTCACGGGGAAAAAATAATGGGGGCCGGTCTCACATTTGACCCCTCTAGGAGCAATACCAGGGGAGTTTTGGGGCTTTTTGTGGATTTTTTTCCCTCTACGCCCAACTTTGTCCCCGATGAGCGACCCCTAGATCCTATCCGACCTCCCCCATTTTTTGGCTCATACACTTTTTTTACCAACCTCACAAAATGAGCGGTTCTAGCGCTTCCAAATATTGCTGCTTAAAATCTCACACAACACTATCCCACCCTTAATGTACATAAAACAAGTGTGAGTGTTATATTCCTTGGTGCCGAATCTTTTATACTCTCCAAAATGTAAAAACACTTTTTTGCACTTATTTTTGCACTCACTTACGAAATGTACAGCTCTTTTGGGTTTTTAATAGGGTCCTCGACTGATATTTAATTCGTTTTGCATGGAATAGCAAAGTAATATAACAGTATTTTTTCTAATAAAAACTTTGCTTTGGCAAGTACACCCAAATCTTCCGCAAATCATTACCATGATTTAATGTTTTGGGCAAGAGTACAAAATTCGCAGGCATTTTTTTCTTACTTTTTTGGATCAATACTTTGGAAGATATGGCGTTTAAAAAACGATTTTTTGACAGTATTGACTTTTAGACAGTTTTTTAACATTTTTGTGCTCGGAAACCGTAAGTCGTACTAAAATAAACTTATAAAAACCGTATTGTATATAAAATTATGAAGATTTAAAATTCAGAAATTTTTTTTTTTTAATTTAAAAAAAAATTTTGAAAACCATATTTGAATGTACTTTTTTCCTGGGAAGGACACCATGAATTTCCAAAATCAAAATTTTGTAATTAAGTTTAGAATGGCCTTTTAATACTGTAAAATTTTCAAAGAGGTGTTTTTTCGTATTGTTGAGCAATAAATTTTTAAAATTTTTAGATCGCCAAATATTTGATTTTTTCAAAATTTTTGGCAAAAAAATCAAAAATTTAGCTTATCACCAACTTTAAAAATTTATTGCTGGACAACACAAAAAAACCCCCCGGAAATTTAAGCAGCGTTAAACAGACATTCTAAACTTTAATAAAAAATTTTGGTTTTGGAAATATATGGTGTCCTTGTTACGATAAAAGGACATTCCAATATTGTTTTAAAAAATTTTTGTTAAATATTTTTTGAAATTTTTTTTTTGTTTTTAAGTTTAAAATCTCCACAATTTTATCAACAATATTTTCACAGAAAATTTTTCATACAACTAACGGTTTCCAAATTAAAACGCACAAAAAAAAACTGTCAAGAGTCAACTATATGATTTTTTGACAAAATTTGGAAAAAATAATCAAATATTTGGCTGTCTAACAAAATTTTGAAAATTTATCAACAATACGGAAAAACACCTCCCCGAAATTTTAACAGCGCACATTGGGGCAGCTATATGGGGGCCCTTGGCAAAAAGTCAAAAACTGAAACCGCGAATTTTTAAAAACGGGTAGCACCAATGGAAAGACAACAAAATTCTGCATATAACCTCATACTTATTTTTTATTTTTAGCTTAGGGCCTTCCTATAGGAAGGGTTCAAAGTCAAGCAAATATATGTTAAATTAATAAATTAAAATAATTTTAATTTGAAGGCAATGTTTGGTGCACTTAAAGATACATAAAACGTCCACAATCCGAAATTTTTTGAATGCCTCATGATTAAGAATTATGTTAAGAAAATTTTTGAACCGCTAAAGCTATTAACACATGCAAACAAGTTATACTTTTAGGGGATTTTCAAATAGGCTATTAAGAAAATAAAAATTAATAAAATTCATAATTTCAAAGGAATAAAAGTATACTGCGAATTGCACTGAATTGATACTGCTCATATGTGGAATATAGAGCGACATGTATACAACAAGATTCCAAGTAAAACGGTTGCCTTAATTTGCCTTTAGGCCATGTTATCGCGGTTTTAAAAACCCTCTAAAATCGAAAAAAAAAAAAAATAAAATATTAAAGTGTTTTATAGAATTTAATTTGAAATCTTACAAATTTCGATATATAAGAAAATAAGCAACAAAGGAGGATTAAGCGATTTTATATAAGGGGTTCCGCACTAAAATTCCAACTCACAAATTTTATTCGAATATATGAGTGGTTCCACACTAAATGTCCAACTTGAAAATTTTATTCATATTTATTCCGACCTTACTCTTTCGATTATCAATTCTGAAGTTACTATTTCGATATTCTTAAAAAATAAATACTATTTGGCGATTTTATATGCGGGGTTTCACACTCAATTTTAAATCAACAAATTTTATTCATATCAATTTCGAAGTTACTGTTTTGATAATCTTGAAAAATAATAAGTTAGAGGGATTTATATATGAGTGGTTTCACACTAAATTTTCAACTCACGTATTTTAATCGTATCCATTTTGAATTTATTTTTTTATTTTCTTGGAGGAGAAATATTGCCATCCTTTGTGCTTTTTCGTTAACATCCTTTTCGCTTTTGTAAAAAGTTTTTTTTTCTAAATTGTTCATCTACGAAGATTTAGCTTTACATATATAGCACAATTTAGTTGACCTGTTTTTTTAATAGTTTCAATGTTTAAGCAACAAATAATTTTGTTACTTCAAAAAAATTTTAAATTTGGTTAATTTAATATTTTCTTTTAGCTAGTGTTTAAATTTGTTGAATTTTTTATGGATTTCTGTTTTTTGATTTTATTCTTTGTTAAATATAAATTTGCATTGTTTTCGCAAAATCGAAAAAAATGGTTTTATACACACTTTTTACTCGCTTTTTTACATTTAATTATTTTTACTTGATTTGTTTCCAAAAAAATTCGCACAATTTTTTTGCATGTTTTTTTTGCAAAATGCTAAAAAAATATGATATTATTAAATATTTCTTATTCACATTTGTTGAAAAAAAATAGTTTTTATTGTTTCTGAATTGTATTTTTTGATATTTTTTTTGCATTTTTTTTTTTGCAAACTCTTACAGAAACCAGAAAGTATATGCATTTTATTATTCCAACTGAGTTTGTTTTTTTTTTAACGTAATTAAAGATTTTACAAACAAAAAAATACATTAAATGAACATAATATTGCAAAAATTTCAGAATTTTGCAAGGTAACCATGAAATTTTATAATGCAAATATGATCTACAGATTGTCCCCTTTACAACGGTACCACACACTCTTATTAAAAATAAGCGGTTTATTTAATGCCAAGAATCGTATATGTTTGCCCCAATGTGCAGCGTTAAAAGGGCATACTGAACTTTAAATCCATGGTGTCTTTCCCAGAAAAAAAGGGCATTCAAATATTGTTGTCAAAATTTCTTAATGAAATTTTTGAAAAAAAAAATTTAAAAAAAAATTTTAAATCTTCATAATTTTATCTACAATATTGTTTTAATAAGTTTTTTCGTACGGCTTACGGTTTTCGAGTACAAAAATTTAAAAAAACTGTCCAAAAGTTAATATTGTCAAAAAAGCGATTTTTTAAACGCCCATATCTTCCAAAGTATTGATCCAAAAAAAAAAAACAAAAAAACGGTTTTTAATGACTTACGAAGCTTTATCAAATAACCACAACTAAGCAAAATCGGTGATCCATCCGTTAAATTTCCCATGGATTTGCTAATTATCAATTTTATAAATGGAGAGTCAGCAGTATGTCACGGGTGATTTTTTTGCAGACTGGGATTTTACTGGTAACGAATTACCGGGCGTTTATGCCAATTTTATATAGCTGGCTACTTTAAAAATAATACTTCATATGTTTAAAAGTAGCTAAATATGTAAGGGATTATAAAAGCAACACTGAACACTGCTGATTATTTTAAAACAACAACAGATGGACTATAGACGATTTAATAAATAGAACAGAGTTTCTCTAATGATTCCATTCGGTGAATTAAAACATCACACTTAAAAGAAAAGCTCTACCAAAAAATCTGTAGAATGACCTTCAATTTGAATAAGCAAACTTTTAGCAGATTTTTCTGTTGAAATAAATATTTAAAGTAAATTCTCTGTCATTCAGTTTTAGAAAATAACAGAATTTTTTTTTTGCAATTTTACTGATTCTGTTTGCTGATTTTCAAAATATTTTTGTACATATTTTTTCATTCTTGAAAATCAGTTCAACTTATAAAAAATTTAAAACACTTAAAAAACGTAGAAAATTTGCTTGTGTTTATTTTATCACATTTTTCTGCTGTCTGGACAGATTTTTCTGCTGTTTTAACTCAGATTTCTCATATGGCTCAAAATTAGTGTATTTTCAGCAGATTTTTCTGCTGATTGGACAGAGATTTTATTGTGAGTGCAGTTTTTAGTAGAGGTGAGCATATCAATGAATGTTGACTAACCTTACGGAATAAAAAAAATTTTCACACATGTTCACGAAAGTAAAATAAAAATGCCTGCGAATTTTGTACTCTTGCCCAAAACATTAAATCATTATAATGTTTTGCGGAAGATTTGGGTGTACTTGCCAAAGCAAAGTTTTTTTAGAAAAAATTATTGCTATGTTTTTCAATAAGTCGATTTATTTTCGGATTTATCTTATTTTGTTAAAAATAAATATTTTAACATGCCAAAACAAATTTGGAATATATTTTTTTCCGTAATCTATGATAAATTAGCAATTTAAATCCGAAAAAATAATAAAAGATTTTGGAAAATTAAAAAAGATATAAATAAATCAAAAATAATCCAAATAAATTTTAGGATTTAGTAAGTCCATTTTGGATTAATTTTGATTTATTTATATCTTTTTTTATTTTCCAAAATTTTTTATTATTTTTTCGGATTATAATTGCTAATTTATCGATTAATGAAAAAAATATTCCAAATTTATTTTGGCATGTTAAAATAGTTATTTTAAACTAAATAAGATAAATCCGAAAATAAATCCAATTATTGAAAAACACAGCAAATGTTATATTACTTTGCTATTCCATGCAAAACGAATTGAAATATCAGTCGAGGACCACATTAAAAAACCAAAAGACCTGTACATTTCGTAAGCTAGTGCAAAAATAAGTGCAAAAAAGTGTTTTTAAATTTTAGAGAGTATAAGAGATTCGGCACCAAATAATATAACACTCTCACATGTTTTATGTTCATTTAATAAACAAATGGAAAATTTGTATGCGAAAAGCTTAGACTTGGTGAACAAGTAGCTTTGGTAAAAAAATATGATTTTTTTCACGAAAAACAAAATTAAATGAACCCAAAATCTTTGGTGAAAAAAAAATTATGATGAAAAAGTTTTTAATGAATTTTTTTGATGAAAAGAAAAATTTTTTGATGTAAAAAAAATGATGAAAATTTTTTTGATGAACTTTACATTTTCTATGTAGACGAAAGTCTCAAATTCTCACACATTTATCGTATGAAAAAAATTAAATCTGAGAGTTTTTTTAAGGAAGAAAATTTTCCTACATAGAAAATATCAGACTCTAAAACATTTTTCGTAAAGAAATGCTTTTTGTGTAGGAAAAATGTCTCAGAATCTAAGACTTTTTTTAACGAAAAATGTCTCCGAGCATGAGACTTTTTTCCTATAGAAAAATTTTTACCAAAAGTAGTTTTGGTAAATTTTTTTTTTTTTTTTTACAAAAAAAAAAAAAATTATGTTAATAAAAAAATTAATGAACCTATAATTTTTGGTGAAAAAAAAAAATTTGATGAAAAAAAGTTTTTGATGAATTTTTTTGATGAAAAGAAAAATTTTTTGATGTAAAAAAATTATGATGAAAATTTTTTTGATGAGAAAAAAATTGATAGTAAAAAATTAGTTAAAAAAATTTGATAAAAAAAATTTACGAAAAAAAAAATTTTATGAAAAAAAAAATAATAAAAAAAAATTAATAAAAAAAAAAATGATGAAAAAACAAAAAAATTGATGAAAAAAAAATTTTGATGAAAAAAAAAATTTGATGAAAAAAAATATTTTTGATGAAAAAAAAAAATGTTGATGAAAAAAAATTTGATGAAAAAGAAAAAAATTTATGAAAAAGAAAATTAATGAAAAAAAAAAAAAATTGTTGAAAAAAAAATATGATGAAAAAAAAATTGATGAAAAAAAAATTAAAAAAAAAAAAAAAATTTGATAAAAAAAAAATTATGAAAAAAAAAATTTGATGAAAAAAGAAAATTCGGTGAAAAAAAAATTTTGATGAAAAAAAAATTTATGAAAAAGAAAAAATTTGATGAAAAAGAAAATTAATGAAAAAAAAAATTGATGAAAAAAAAATTTGATGAAAAAAAAAATTGATAAAAAAAAATTAAAAAAAAATTCATCAAATTTTTTGATGTAAAAAAAAATTTATGAAAAAAAAAATATAAAATAAATAAAAAAATGATGAAAAAAAAATGTTATGAAAAAAAAAATGTTATGAAAAAAAAAATTTGATGAAAAAAAAGTTTGATGAAAAAAAAAAAAAATTGATGAAAAATTTGATGAAAAAATTTTTCATAAATTTTTTTTTTTTGTATTGTTGATTTGGTTCGGCTTAAGGTCATAAGTTAGAGAAAAATATTGTTAAATAAAAAACACTGCTTTTAATTTTTCAATTTTTTTTTTATACCCTCCACTTTAGTGATAGAGGGTATATGTATATAAGTTTGTCATTCCGTTTGTAACACATCGAAATATTGGTCTAGGAACCCGTTAACTTTTGAAAGACTTTACGGAGGCTCCTGAAGTTTGACATGTATGTTCTCCATTTACCGGGTCAGGTTGGTATTGCAATCCAGCGAAATCGGTCAAGTGGTTCAAAAGTTATGAGCAAAAGAGTAAATTTTGGCAAGGGTATTTTTCGAATTTACAATATTAAAACCACTATAACTTTCGAAAGACAATTCTGAGGGGGCTTAAGCTTAGCATATATATTTGTCGTTCCCCAAGGCTATTTGGTTTTGAATTTCAGCAAAATCGGTTCAGTGGTTCAAAAGTTATAAGCAAAGCACTGAATTTCAGATTTGTTTCACCTTAAAATGTTGAAAACTCGTTAAACAAGTTTTAATAGCATGGTGAAATACCAGTTTTTTAAAACTTGTTGTTATTTGTTTTCTTGTCGTGGGGTGCAGTTTAGTTGTTAGACAAGTAAATATTTGTTATTGTTTTGTTATTGTAACTGTATGTAACGGTGTATAGTAAGAATTTTTGGAAAAAAAATCAAATGAAGTAAAATAAAAAGTGGGAAATATGTGAAATATTTTTTTTTGTATTGCATACAGGTATAAAACAACAAAAATATTTTACAAAGTAATTTTGTTACTCAAAGAAATTGTACACTAAAAAAAATATTTACACTAAAAAAAATGTTACACTCAAAAAAAGATGTATACATATTTTTTTTTTTTTAATGATATGTCACACTCAAAAAAATGCTGACAGTTAAAAAAAATTTTACACTCAAAAAAATTTGATTGATTAAAAAAAAGTTTTACTCAATATAATATATGTATTTCTAGTAAAAAATTTGTGATGCAATTTTTTGAAATTTTTTTAGAAAATTACTATCAGATGACATTGTGGAGGGTATTCATAGATTCGACCAAGTCGAACTTAATTTTTCTACTTGTTTTTTATCAATCTTTTTTTTTCATCATATTTTTTTTTTTTTCATAACATTTTTTTTCATAAAATTTTTTTTTTCATCATTTTATTTTCTTTTTTCATAAAATTTTTTTTTCATCAATTTTTTTTTTTTTTTAATTTTCTTTTTCATTAAATTTTGATGGAAAAAAATTGATGAAAAAAAAAAATTTGATGAAAAAAAAGATTGATGAAAAAAAGCAAAAATTGGATAAAAAAAAAATTGATGAAAAACAAAAAGTTGGATAAAAAAAAAATTGTTTTTGCTGAAAAATAATTATGGTACTTTTTATTCACCAGCTGGTGAAAAACGGGTTTATTCCCCACACGGTGAATTATTATCCAAGTTACTAACCCAAGTTATTAAAATTTTTGGTTTTAAGAAAATGAAAATATTAGTTCTTGTTTTTTTTTTGTGAATTGTTAGCTTATATGTATATAGGCTGACCATTCGTACTGATTTAATCAGTACATGTACCGATTTTTGATCACGTGTACTGATCAAATTATGTTGTACTGATTTGTACTGATTTTTTGAAATATGTACTGATTGTACTGATTTTTGAACATTAAAACATAAAAAATTTTTTGTTTGAAAATTCTACACAAAAACTTGTCAGAGTAGATTTTTAAAACTTATAAGTTTGACAATGAGGTAATTTATAATGAGTTACGTCTAAGGAGTTTGGAGTTCGTGAACCAAGAGGTTCCTTAACGCAAAAATGTTTCTGAGCATGAATTTATTTTGATCTTCATATATTTATATAAAAAGGCGTACAGCATCTTTGAGGTTTTCTACAACGAAAAGTTTAAGGGATGATAGATTTTCTATATTTTTTGAAATATAATGTAATTGCATGAATGCAAATGATTCTGATATTTTCGATAAGGTAATGTCATCAGAATTTGTTGAAAAAAGCGCTCGAAACATCAGGGATATTTAAAGAAACATATGCATATTTTATGGGATGTTTTCGAAAATGAAAAGTTTACAAAACTTAAGGGAAAACGCACTAAGAATTGAGGGACTTTATTTTTCTCAAAACATGTGGGTTTTTGTTATATTTTCTGAACTGAAACAATCAAATTATTCAAATTAAGTTGTTTAAAGTCACACAAATTTTCTGCAAAATAACGACAACTGTTTATGGCAGTTGTTTTTTACAGTTGTTTTTGCAGAAATACTAATTGAACCCAAATTAGTGTAACCGAAATTTTTTGAGTGTTAAAAAAATACTCACAAGGGAAGTATCTCAGCCCTTATGAACCGATTTGACTGAAACTTAAAATATACATAAAAGAGACGATTTTAAGGTTGGGGTGTCTTGGCTTATCGGCCATATCAGTGATTCAAAATTTCGTTGTCCCCTTATGAAACAATGTGGACCTCTGGGAAAATTTCGATAACTCCCGAACTAATAGGAATATCCTCTAGAGCAAAAATACGTGTCGACTTATATTTAATAAAGATTATTTCATATTCATATGGACATCGTAGGTCAATGTCTTCATATAAATACCCCCCAAAATTTACACATTTTCATGAAAAAAGTTTTTAACGAAGCCAAACTTTTACAAGGTTATGCCACCGTTGGATAGACATTAAAAAAACCTTTCTTCTCATATGTAAACATTATATAGTTTCTTCGAAAGAAATGGCTGAAAAATCCAAAAAACGATTTTTTCGCAATTTTTTGACCCATGTTTTGAACCCCTAAATCCGCGATATGGCCGATAAGCCGAGACACCCCAACCTTAGAATTGTCTCTTTTATATATATTTTACGTTTCATGCAAATCGGTTCAAAAGGGTTGAGATACTTCCCTTGTCAGTGCTTTCCCATAGAAAATACTTTTCACAGAGTTATTTCTAGAAAATAAAACTTGTGCGTACTGATTTGAGTTCAGAAAAAAAATGGTCACCCTACTTATATAGTCAAACTGAGGTGGCGTCCTGTAATTTTTTTAAATTACACTCAAAAAAAAAAAACTGTAAAGTTAACAAAAAAATTAGTTAAATTTAACTAAAAAAGCACCTGATTTTGGGCCTACTAAATTTTTAGTTAATTTAACTAAAACTATTTAGTTAACTTTTCGTAGAATGAATGTAGCAAAAAAAACCGTAACTTTAACTAAAAATTTAGCTGAAATTTCGTAACGTTTTTATGTATAAATATTAACAAAAAAATTAGTTGAATTCAGCTAAACTTTTTGTTACTTTTCGTAAACTTAAATTTAGAAAATATTTTGTAAAAAATTAAAAGATTATTTTTTATATTTTTTCATCAGCTTAAGTAGAACTTATGAGATTTGCATAGGAGGCTTCTCAAGAAATTCCACTTAACAAATTTGTTACGAAAAATCAGCAAATTAATTAGTAAAAATTCGTAAACTCAGTTTTGAAGTCAACAAAAAAAATTAATTCAAAATTTGTTAAAAACTAGTATTTTCGTAAATTGAACTTAACTAAAAAAAGTAGTTAAAACGCTGATTTTAACTAAAAATTAGCTAAAAAGCCAGTAAACTGGAGTTAACAAAAAAAAATTTGTTAACTTTACAGTTTTATTTTTTTGAGTGTAAGACACCAGCCTAAAAACATTATCATGTTAAAAAAAGTTCAAAAAGGCGTACACTCAAAAAAAAAAACTGTAAAGTTAACAAAAAATTTAGTTAAATTTAACTAAAAAAGCACCTGATTTTGGGCCAACTAAATTTTTAGTTAATTTAACTAAAAATATTTAGTTAACTTTTCGTAGAATGAATTTAGCAAAAAAAACCGTAACTTTAACTAAAAATTTTGCTGAAATTTCGTAACGTTTTTATGTACATATATTAACAAAAAAATTAGTTGAATTCAGCTAAACTTTTTGTTACTTTTCGTAAACTAAAATTTAGAAAATATTTTGTAAAAAATTAAAAGTTTATTTTTTATATTTTTTCATCAGCTTAAGTAGAACTTATGAGATTTGCATAGGAGGCTTCACAAGAAATTCCACTTAACAAATTTGTTACGAAAAATCAGCAAATTAATTAGTAAAAATTCGTAAACTCAGTTTTGAAGTCAACAAAAAAAATTAATACAAAATTTGTTCAAAACTAGTATTTTCGTAAATTGAACTTAACTAAAAAAAGTAGTTAAAACGCTGATTTTAACTAAAAATTTGCTAAAAAGCCAGTAAACTCGAGTTAACAAAAAAAAATTTGTTAACTTTACAGTTTTATTTTTTTGAGTGTACCTTTCGACTCAGAATCTGTTTTTAAGATCGACGTCCATCCTTCTATCTGTCCTCTTTTTATATTAAGTAAGTAATTAATTAAAATATTTATAAAAATTTTCAAAAGTTTTTATTGGCTTAAACACGATCGCTTTTTAAATAATTTGTAACACCGTCCGACAGCCAATATTAAACATGAACCGATTGATATACGCCTGAAAGTAGAGATCAAATGAAATAAAACTGCATTTACAGTTTTTCATTTCGTGATCCTGTATCCTTTTAAAAGGAAGAATACATTTTGTAAAATATTTTTGAAATATTTGTACTTGGCAAATGAAAGATAGAGAAAAATTTGGGAAGAAGGAATTTTCCCATTTTTTTATTTTGCCATACCAGGACAAAAGGATGTGAATAAAGTCATTTGAAAACTTTATCAAAATATTTTGTTGAAAATTTTGAATGATATTAAAGGAAATATTTTTGAAAGGACGAAACTTACCACATTTTTCCTGATATGTAAAAAAAAAATAAAATAGAAAAATTAGGGGAAATCCTCATCATTCATTTGCTATCATTAGCGACGTCCTAGGACAAGTATAAATATTAAAAAAAAAAATTATAAAACTTAATCCTTTTAAATTTGGAAGTATTTTGAAAAAGAAACAGGACCACGAAAAGAAAAACTGTAAATGCAGTTTTACTACGTTTAGTCTCTAGTTTCAAACGTATATATCCTAATCGTGTTTAAGGATTTTTTTTTATTTTTGTCGGACGGTGTAATCGTACCATATCTGACCTATCTCCCAAAATTCTTGATTTGAGAAACTCTGTGAAAATTCAACTTTATATAAAAGACACAATTCTCTAGTCTAGAGCCTTTAGACTTAAAGCTTATATGAGTTCTATGTTCATACAAAAGCCGAAGTGGTGATTAGCTTGACTTTTTTTTTTAGAAAGCTTTTAGTAATAATTGTAAATCAATGAATTGCAAAACTTAAAATGACCACGAATGACTTCCTCTTGTTTATTATGAATACTCGTATTTAGGTATTTAACTTATTTTCTAATGTTTTTCTTTCTTTCATTTTAATGCTAAAAGCTTTAAAAAGTTTTGCCAGGATAATAAAAGAGATTTAAGTGGGTGAAATGGGGAGGTTAGAAATGAATGGCAGTAGAAAATTAGTTTTTAAAAAGTATTTCTTTTTTTATAATCCTGACAGGTACTAAGGATGTTTACAGTTTTCTTTTTTATTTGCTCTATCTTTACTTGAGTAGTGTCTTATGAGTGGATATAAAAATAATTTTTGAAATTAATTTTTAATTATGGTGTGACAATGATTAATTATAGTTTTAAGGAGGTAAGGAACAAAAAATGGCTATTCGTAGAAAAGGTTTCATTAGAAGATTTTAATTTATAATGATTTAATGGTATGGATTTAAAAAAAAATGATTTAAATGGAAAAGGTAAAACAAAACGATTAAAAAATATGGTCCAATCATAGCACAGTAGGGGAAAAATAAAATTTATTTAGTCAGCCTTGTAATTTTTAAATTTTACATTCATAATGGATCTATGCGTGTACTTATTGCAAAGTAAAACATATTTATTAATCATACGCCATGTGGTGAATTTTTAACTTTTTTTATAACCTACGAATGCAAGACCTCTCTAGCAAGAGTGGTTGATAACACTATGCAACAAATAAAGACTTTTTGAAAAAACACAAGAATTTGACTATAAAAATTCGATTCTACTACCAACAGGCAAATACAAGCAAATTACAAAATTGTTATGAAATTTCAAATTCAAATGCGATTTTCTCGAAAAAAACGACGAACTTTTTTCTGAATTTTTTTGTGTTGATGGACAAACATCTAAACTTAAAAAAAAAAAATTAAAAAAAAAGTGGCCGGATTTTTGGTAAATTGACTTTTTTAAAAAATGAAAAATTTCAGAACTGGTTCTGAAAATTTTCCAAAAAAAATAAAAAAATTTAATCGATAGCCCATACGAAACTATATAAGAATGTAAATTTTTGAGATTGTGGTGCATTCCGTTTTAATGTGATAAATATTTTATCAAGGCAACTCGCCACAAATTTGACAATTTTTCCATTATTTGACCACGCCTCCTAAGCACAGTTTTTGAAAATTTGAAAAACCAAAAACGTAATTTTCTTTGTTCCATTTAGGGCTATCCAAACAACCTATTCAGAAATTTACGGGACACATGTTTTTCAGTAGCTGGACATTTGGTGTGGAATGACTCATATATTCTGTAGTGGAGGGTAACATTTTTGAAATACCGTTTTATAAAGAACACACAAATCATTTTACATAAATGTTGCCCTATAGTTTTGTTTCATTTTATGATTCACACTACACTCTCATGATGATGACTGACCTATACATGGTCACAAATATGATGTGACCCTGATGTGTGTGAGGACTAGATATTCATATAAAAATTACAAAAATAAAAAAAAAATAAACGATACATAAAAAATACTTATAACATATGGAAACTTTTGTTAAAAAGCCAATAGTTTGTTAGTTTAATATACTATGAAAATTAGAGGGGACAGAAATTTGAGAATTTCGGAAGTTTAAAGCAATACAGTGAAGAAAAATGCCTGCGAATTTTGTACTCTTGCCCAAAACATTTAATCATGATAATGTTTTGCGGAAGATTTGGGTGTACTTGGCAAAGCAAATTTTTTTTTAGAAAAAATAATGTTACATTACCTTGCAATTCCATGCAAAACGAATTGAAATATAAGTCGAGGACCCCATTAAAAAATCAAAAGAGCTGTACATTTCGGAAGTGAGTGCAAAAATAAGTGCAAGAAAGTGTTTTTACATTTTGGAGAGTATAAAAGATTCGGCACCAAATAATATAACACTCTCACTTGTTTTATGTACATTTGATAAACAAATGGAAAATTTTTATGCGAAAAGCTTAGACTTGGTGAAAAAATAGTTTTGGTAAAAAACAAATGATTTTTTTTTTCAAATATGAACCCAAAATTTTTTGTGAAAAAAAAAAAATTGATGAAAAAAGTTTTTAAAAAAAAAATATGAAAAAAAAAAATTTGGTGAGAAAAAAATTGATAATAAAAAAATGGAAAATTTTTATGCGAAAAAGTAGTTTTGGTAAAAAAAAAGTAGTTTTGGTAAAAAACAAATGATTTTTTTTTTCAATTATGAACCCAAAATTTTTGGTGAACAAAAAAATTGATGAAAAAAGTTTTTAAAAAAAAAATATGAAAAAAAAAATTTTTGGTGAGAAAAAAATTGATAATAAAAAATTTTATGAAAAAAAAATTGATAAAAAAAAATATGATAAAAAAAAAAATTATGAAAAAAAAAATTTTGATGAAAAAAAAATTAATGAAAAAAAAAATTGATGAAAAAAAAATTGATGAAAAAAATTTGATGAAAAAAAAATTTATGAAAAAAAAATTGATAAAAAACAAATAAAAAAAAATTTGATGAAAAAAAAAAAATTATGGAAAAAAAAATTTATGAAGAAAAAAGTTTGATGAAAAAAAATAAAAATTGATGAAAAAAAAAAAATTGATGAAAAAAAAAAATTGATGGAAAAAACATTAATGAAAAAAAAAAATTATGCAAAAAAAAAAAAATTGTTTGTTGAAAAATAATTATGTAACTTTTTATTCACCAGCTGCTGAAAAACGGTTTTATTCACGAGGTGAATTATTATCCAAGTTACAAACCCAAGTTATTAAAATTTTTGGTTTAAGAAAATGAAAACTGTAATTCTTGTTTTCTTTTTCGATAATTGTTAGCTTATATAGTCAAACTGAGGTGGCGTCCTGCAACTTTTTTAAAATTAGACACCAGCCTTAAAACATTATCATGTTAAAAATTTCTATAAATTTTCACAAACAATTAATCGCTAAGGACCGTCCCAACATTTCACCACAACCTAACCTTTACCAAAATTTTTGACAAAGTTTTCAAGTAAAAACGCTATCTTTTGCTGAGTCGAATCAGAAATTACATTAAAAATTCTTCAGATTTTTCAATAAAATATTCTTGAATTTTTCAATTTTTCACTGCGTTTAGATCCCGAATAATTTTTCTTGATTTTTCTGAATTTTTTATAATTTATTAATAAATTTTTATTTGTTTTGGTTTGAGTCTACGTTAATTGCTTCTGAGAATTTATAATTTTTTGGTGTACAATGCGAAATCTGATAAAAACTAACATAAGTGACAACAAAGTCTATGTGCTGATATTGACAGCTTTTACCAAATGCCAGAAAGTTCCATCATCAGCACTTTTCGATTGTCACACTTGAAGTAAGTCAGATTAGAATCACCTATTTTAATGAATTTTTTTAAAAGATATAATATGAGAATTTATAATTTCACATTACCCAGATGTAACCATTTTACCGAACTTTATTATATTTTCTTGTTATTTCTTAATTATTTAAGTTTTTTTTTTCGTTTTTCTGATATCTTCCAGAAAATTTCTCTGAATTTTGTTTCGGAGTTGTTGACAATTTTTTTTTAAATCTTCATAATTTTTCATAATTTTTTACGAAATTCTTTGTATTATTCTTAACATTTTTTCATTACTTTTTTAGTCCACTCTATTGCCCATAAGTATGTCTGTCCTAACCCTCACTATATGCTAGAAGTCCGTATTTATTTTATAACAACATAATAGGCTTTAGCAAAATATTCTTTTTATACCCTCCAACCACAGTAGGGGGTATACTCACTTTGTCATTCCGTTTGTAACGCATAAAAATATCGGTCGGGGAACCCATAAAGTATATATATTATTGATCTATGATCGATTCTAAGTCGTTCTATGAATGTCCGTCCGTCCGTCTGTATAAAACACGATTCAGTCCAAAATAAAAGAGCTAGACCCCTGAAAATTGACAAGAATATGTCTAATGTTCATAGGCCGGTTAAGTTCGGAAATGGGCAAAATCGGGCCAGGGGGAAAAAGTTCCCCCTTAACGAACTAAAAAAACGTCTTAAAAAACGACATTTTTACATCTTTTTTGCCATTTTTTTTAAACAAATGAAACCGTTTTATGTCAGAAGGGGTTTTAAACTCCTGCACTTAGACCAAGGGAGCTGGAAAATTTATTTTTTTTTCTGCCCGCCCCCTTTTGTGGGCGTGGTTTTAAAAAATCATTAAAATAATGAGAAAATGGTATTACTAAATTTCAAAAAGCATAATAAATAAATTTGTTAACATTTATCGCGATGGGGAAATATCCCTCACCACCCCCACGGACCCCCCCCCCCCCACAAAAAAACCACCCTGGATTTTTTTATATGTTTTAACATGTTGGAGGGTATCATAGATTCGGCATAGCCGAATTTAACACTCTCACTTGTTTTTTTGTTTTGTTTTACAAGTATGATGATGTTGACTTTTTTACTATTCATAAGGTCAAGGATAATGATGATGGTGATGTTACTCATGTTGCTGATGACGATGGACATTGGATGTGAGAATAAAATTAAATATGAGCTTTTAAGTGTATATGAAAATTGAAAAAAAAAAATATTATTAAATACTAAGAAGAAAAATATATTAAAGTTAAAGAGGATATTCAGCAACTTAATAGATCTTTCCAAGGATATTATTTTAATGATATGAGCAATTACACCAATCGACAAAAATTTTAAAAAGGTCGTTAAACACGAACTGGATAATATACGTTTGAAACTAGAGACTAAATGTAGTAAAACTGCATTTACAGTTTTTCATTTGGTGATCCTGTTTCCTTTTAAAAGGACTTCAAAGTTTAACAGGATTAAATTTTATAAAATATTTTTTTAACATTTCTACTTGGCCTAGGATGCTTCTAGTGATGGCTAATAAAAAAGGAGGATCTCCTCTAATTTTCCTATTTTATCATTTTTACATATCGGATAAAAGGAGGTTAGTTACATCCTTTCAAAACTTTATCCTTCAATATCATTTAAAATTTTCTACAAAATATTTTGATAACGTTTTTACATGCTTTTGTCCTGATGTAGCAAAATTAAGAAATGCAAAAATTAGGGGAGATCCTCCTCTTTCATTTGCCATCACCAGTGGCATCCTAGGACAACTACAAATATTTCAGAAATATTTTACAAAATGTATACTTTAAAATTTTCAAGTCCTTTTAAAAGGACACAGGATCACGAAATGAAAAACTGTAAATGCAGTTTTACTCCATTTGATCTCTACTTTCAGCATATACCATCCGGTTCATGTTTAATATTGGCTGTTGAACGGTGTTATAACACCGACCAACAATGGATTTGTTATTTGAAATTTAAACAGATTTTTTTTAAGTGGCTGTTGACTCTGAGGTCCGTTCGGAGCATTAGTAACAATAACTAAACTTAAAATTATTACAAATCCTAAAAAAAATTGAAAAACATTTTAAATATTAATTTTTATATTTTGAGTAGGATATTTTCTAGCTCGAGGTCATTATTTCCTGTACTAATTAAAACTATAGTTCTTTGAGAATATCAAAGTTGTAATTAGTAAAGGAAATAATGACCTCGAGCTAGAAAAAAACCTACTCAAAATATAATATTTTAAAGGTCAAATAAAACAATTTTTATTTTTTAATAAAAGTTAATCAGAATTTTATTAATTTTTATCTAAAACCTTTTTATAAAAAGGATTTTAGAAATTTCAATTCCAAAGGGATAAAAAGAATTACTTTTGATAACAATTGAATTGGAGACCCCACAATCTTAAAATTTATATTTTTCTTTTAATTTAATTGTATTTTGTATATTTTTTTTATTAAATTCCCCACCCGAAATTTCAAAAAAGTTCTTTAAATTTTTATTTAAAATCTCATTTTCATTATTATATTCTTTTTTCTGCATTTCATCATTGAGACTTCTTATATAAATATTTGCATTTTATTAAAAAAATATAACAAACCGTAAATAAAAAAAGTTATAATAGAAGAAAGAGTACCATTTTGCATAAATTTTAACAACCTTTATGGCTTCTTAACTTACAGAAAAAAAACCTTGAACGTAAGAGTTTTAACAACACAAGAAAAAAATTGTAAAGTAAACTGTTGAAAAAGAAAAATCCTCGAAAGAAATTAACATATATGCAAATCATTGCATTCTGATACAACATGCAACACTTTTCATTTTATTTTTGAAACAACTTAAAAATGGTTAGGTCAGATGGAATAGAGGCGACAGAATTGAGGCCACAGAATCTGAGACTTTTTCTATAAGAAAAATGTCTCAGAATCTGAGACATTTTCTATAAGAAAAATGTCTCAGAATCTGAGACTTTTTCAATAAGAAAAATGTCTCAGAATCTGAGACTTTTTCAATAAGAAAAATGTCTCAGAATCTGAGACTTTTTCAATAAGAAAACTGTCTCAGAATCTGAGACTTTTTCTATAAGAAAAATGTCTCAGAATCTGAGACTTTTTCTATAAGAAAAATTTCTCAGAATCTGAGACTTTTTCTATAAGAAAAATGTCTCAGAATCTGAGACTTTTTCTATAAGAAAAATGTCTCAGAATCTGAGACTTTTTCTATAAGAAAAATGTCTCAGAATCTGAGACTTTTTCTATAATAAAAATGTCTCAGAATCTGAGACTTTTTCTATAAGAAAAATGTCTCAGAATCTGAGACTATTTCTATAAGAAAAATGTCTCAGAATCTGAGACTTTTTCTATAAGAAAAATGTCTCAGAATCTGAGACTTTTTCTATAAGAAAAATGTCTCAGAATCTGAGACTTTTTCTATAAGAAAAATGTCTCAGAATCTGAGACTTTTTCTATAAGAAAAATGTCTCAGAATCTGAGACTTTTTCTATAAGAAAAATGTCTCAGAATCTGAGACTTTTTCTATAAGAAAAATGTCTCAGAATCTGAGACTTTTTCTATAAGAAAAATGTCTCAGAATCTGAGACTTTTTCTATAAGAAAAATGTCTCAGAATCTGAGACTTTTTCTATAAGAAAAATGTCTCAGAATCTGAGACTTTTTCTATAAGAAAAATGTCTCAGAATCTGAGCCTTTTTCTATAAGAAAAATGTCTCAGAATCTGAGACTTTTTCTATAAGAAAAATGTCTCAGAATCTGAGACTTTTTCTATAAGAAAAATGTCTCAGAATCTGAGACTTTTTCTATAAGAAAAATGTCTCAGAATCTGAGACTTTTTCAATAAGAAGAATGTCTCAGAATCTGAGACTTTTTCTATAAGAAAATTGTCTCAGAATCTGAGACTTTTTCTATAAGAAAAATGTCTCAGAATCTGAGACTTTTTCTATAAAAAAATGTCTCAGAATCTGAGACTTAAGAAAAATGTCTCAGAATCTGAGACTTTTTCTATAAGAAAAATGTCTCAGAATCTGAGACTTTTTCTATAAGAAAAATGTCTCAGAATCTGAGACTTTTTCTATAAGAAAAATGTCTCAGAATCTGAGACTTTTTCTATAAGAAAAATGTCTCAGAATCTGAGACTTTTTCTATAAGAAAAATGTCACAGAATCTGAGACTTTTTCTATAAGAAAAATGTCTCAGAATCTGAGACTTTTTCTATAAGAAAAATGTCTTAGAATCTGAGACATTTTCTACAAGAAAAATGTCTCAGAATCAGAGACTTTTTCTAGAAGAAAAATGTCTCAGAATCTGAGACTTTTTCTATAAGAAAAATTTCTCAGAATCTGAGACTTTTTCTATAAGAAAAATGTCTCAGAATCTCAGACTTATTCCATAAGAAAAATGTCTCAGAATCTGAGACTTTTTCTATAAGAAAAATGTCTCAGAATCTGAGACTTTTTCTATAACAAAAATGTCTCAAAATCTGAAACTTTTTCTATAAGAAAAATCTCTCAGAAGCTGAGACTTTTTCTATAAGAAAAATGTCTCAGAATCTGAGAGTTTTTCTATAAGAAAAATGTCTCAGAATCTGAGACTTTTTCTATAAGAAAAATGTCTCAGAATCTGAGACTTTTTCTATAACAAAAATGTCTCAGAATCTGAGACTTTTTCTATAAGAAAAATGTCTCAGAATCTGAGACTATTTCTATAAGAAAAATGTCTCAGAATCTGAGACTTTTTCTATAAGAAAAATGTCTCAGAATCTGAGACTTTTTCTATAAGAAAAATGTCTTAGAATCTGATACTTTTTCTATAAGAAAAATGTCTCAGAATCTGAGACTTTTTCTATAAGAAAAATGTCTCAGAATCTGAGATTTTTCTATAAGAAAAATGTCTCAGAATCTGAGATTTTTCTATAAGAAAAATGTCTCAGAATCTGAGATTTTTCTATAAGAAAAATGTCTCAGAATCTGAGACTTTTTCTATAAGAAAAATGTCTCGAATCTGAGACTTTTCTATAAGAAAAATGTCTTGAATCTGAGACTTTTTCTATAAGAAAAATGTCTCAGAATCTGAGACTTTTTCTATAAGAAAAATGTCTCAGAATCTGAGACTTTTTCTATAAGAAAAATGTCTCAGAATCTGAGACTTTTTCTATAAGAAAAATGTCTCAGAATCTGAGACTTTTTCTATAAGAAAAATGTCTCAGAATCTGAGACTTTTTCTATAAGAAAAATGTCTCAGAATCTGAGACTTTTTCTATAAGAAAAATGTCTCAGAATCTGAGACTTTTTCTATAAGAAAAATGTCTCAGAATCTGAGACTTTTTCTATAAGAAAAATGTCTCAGAATCTGAGACTTTTTCTATAAGAAAAATGTCTCAGAATCTGAGACTTTTTCTATAAGAAAAATGTCTCAGAATCTGAGACTTTTTCTATAAGAAAAATGTCTCAGAATCTGAGACTTTTTCTATAAGAAAAATGTCTCAGAATCTGAGACTTTTTCTATAAGAAAAATGTCTCAGAATCTGAGACTTTTTCTATAAGAAAAATGTCTCAGAATCTGAGACTTTTTCTATAAGAAAAATGTCTCAGAATCTGAGACTTTTTCTATAAGAAAAATGTCTCAGAATCTGAGACTTTTTCTATAAGAAAAATGTCTCAGAATCTGAGACTTTTTCTATAAGAAAAATGTCTCAGAATCTGAGACTTTTTCTATAAGAAAAATGTCTCAGAATCTGAGACTTTTTCTATAAGAAAAATGTCTCAGAATCTGAGACTTTTTCTATAAGAAAAATGTCTCAGAATCTGAGACTTTTTCTATAAGAAAAATGTCTCAGAATCTGAGACTTTTTCTATAAGAAAAATGTCTCAGAATCTGAGACTTTTTCTATAAGAAAAATGTCTCAGAATCTGAGACTTTTTCTATAAGAAAAATGTCTCAGAATCTGAGACTTTTTCTATAAGAAAAATGTCTCAGAATCTGAGACTTTTTCTATAAGAAAAATGTCTCAGAATCTGAGACTTTTTCTATAAGAAAAATGTCTCAGAATCTGAGACTTTTTCTATAAGAAAAATGTCTCAGAATCTGAGACTTTTTCTATAAGAAAAATGTCTCAGAATCTGAGACTTTTTCTATAAGAAAAATGTCTCAGAATCTGAGACTTTTTCTATAAGAAAAATGTCTCAGAATCTGAGACTTTTTCTATAAGAAAAATGTCTCAGAATCTGAGACTTTTTCTATAAGAAAAATGTCTCAGAATCTGAGACTTTTTCTATAAGAAAAATGTCTCAGAATCTGAGACTTTTTCTATAAGAAAAATGTCTCAGAATCTGAGACTTTTTCTATAAGAAAAATGTCTCAGAATCTGAGACTTTTTCTATAAGAAAAATGTCTCAGAATCTGAGACTTTTTCTATTAGAAAAATGTCTCAGAATCTGAGACTTTTTCTATAAGAAAAATGTCTCAGAATCTGAGACTTTTTCTATAAGAAAAATGTCTCAGAATCTGAGACTTTTTCTATAAGAAAAATGTCTCAGAATCTGCGACTTTTTCTATAAGAAAAATGTCTCAGAATCTGAGACTTTTTCTATAAGAAAAATGTCTCAGAATCTGAGACTTTTTCTATAAGAAAAATGTCTCAGAATCTGAGACTTTTTCTATAAGAAAAATGTCTCAGAATCTGAGACTTTTTCTATAAGAAAAATGTCTCAGAATCTGTGACTTTTTCTATAAGAAAAATGTCTCAGAATCTGCGACTTTTTCTATAAGAAAAATGTCTCAGAATCTGAGACTTTTTCTATAAGAAAAATTTCCAGAATCTGATACTTTTTCTATAAGAAAAATGTCTCAGAATCCGAGACTTTTTCTATAAGAAAAATTTCCAGAATCTGATACTTTTTCTATAAGAAAAATGTCTCAGAATCTGAGACTTCTTCTATATGAAAAATGTATCAGAATTCTGAGACATTTTTCTTATAGAAATAGTTTCAGATTTTAGGACATATTCCATTTAGAAAAACTTTCAGATTCTGAGATATTTTTTTTATAGAAAAAAATCTGAGACTTTTGAATCTTGAGAATCTGAGAATTTTTCTATAAGAAAAATGTTTCAGAATCTGATAATTTTTCTACACGAAAAATATTTCAAAATCTGAAATTTTTCTTTACGAAAAATATATCAGATTTGAAAACTATTTGGGAATATGATTTTTAATTTCCAAAAAGGTTTGCCTAAATCTGTTGCCTGTGGTCTTAATTGCAGTTCATCTCGTACAATTTTGATCATCTTTAAGTTGGAACAGAAAGTAAAAAAGAAATCACACAAATTAAAAACATTGCAAAATTTTTCCATTTAAATCTACTCTTTTTAAGTTTTTTATTTTGTTAAATCTTTACAATTACTTCAGGCTAACGAAGCACGCAAAAACCACCAATGAATAATGCTTCAATTGTTGTATGAACAATTTTTGGTTTACAATTTTGCTTTTCAGCAGGGTGTTTAACTAGTCTTTCACATAAACACACGTATGCTATTTTAGTTTTCTTTGTCTGCTCCCATTTTGGTGGAATACTCTAGGTCTCGTCGAGTGGTTTAATTGCATTTCATTTCAATTTGGGTTTATTCTTTTATAAGTTTTATTGTTTCGGTTTGTTGAAAAATGCAAAGATATTTTTAAGCAAATTTTGTAAGCATTTTGTTTGGGGAAGTGTGTATAGTTTCTTGTCTTTTTTAAATACAGTTAAAAGTAGACGTAGTTTAATGGCGTTTTCTTTTCTGAAACAAAATGTTGCACCCTTAAATAGTATCATTTGTAAAATGTAGCCACAACCCTTTTAATCTGTTGCCAGTTTTGTGATTACAAAAAAACAAAAAATTTTGAAAATTTTTCTTTCAACCAAAATATTGGCAATCAGCTGTTTTTATAAGGCAATTTTACTACCCCGTCAATTTATGAAAGTGGGAAAAGTGTGACATTTTCAAACTTAAAAAATGCAACATTTTTAGAAAAAAACATAATAAATTTTTAAAGTGTTGCCAGTTTTTTAGAAAAGAACAAAAAAAGTGCAATATTTTTTAAAGGGACGGTAAAATGTGACATTTTTTGCCAGAAAAGAAAACGCCATAAGTATCAGTTTTAAGGCAGGTGACCCTCGGTTTAAGAAACAATTTCGACAGCCGTCATATGCAGATTTATTAGCAATTAGAGTGTGATCAGACTATTTACTTATTTATTTAATTTATCTCACTTTGTTGGTTTTATATTAAAAATTCGTCAATCGAGGGTGAGTTTAATTTTAGTTATTGTTGTTTTTCTTTAAATTCTTATTCAATTAAATTTTTTTTGCTAAATTTATGTGCATTTATTTTTTTTAAATATGACCTTAAATTTGCTTCTTTTTCTATTCAGTTTAAATAATTTTTTTTTTTGAAATGTTAGCAATATAATTGTAAAACTTTCACTGTTATTATTATTTATTTTTTTGTTTTTTTTTTTTGAATAATACAAAAAATATGCTAAAATTTTAATTGGCCGCCTAAAAGTAAACTTTTTACTGTATTTTGTAAGTCAGCCTTAAGGTAGGCAACAAAAGTTGTTACTTTTTTACTTACTGCAATAGCCTTGAGTTAGACAACAACGCATATTTTAATTGAAAACAATCTTAAATCAACTGTAAATATGTTTTTTTTTTTTTTAACTGTTTACATCTTTGCCTTGATAAACACAATTAAAATCTAATTGTAAGAAAAAAAAATTAACTACAAAATAGTTTATCAATTTTCCCATTGTCTTATTAATTTTACTTGAAATTGGAAAGAGTCACTTTAGTATGAGTATAAAATTCTAACAGCCAATAGGTACATGGGGAAAACATGACACCACCTCTAAAAAGTTGCATATTTCCTATACACTCAAAAAAAAAAAAAAACTGTAATGTTAGCAAAAAAATCTTGTAAACCTACAAGAAAATTTGCTGATTTTGAACCCACAATTTTTTTGCTAAAGTTAGCAAAAATGTTTTGCCAATAATTAGTTAACTAAATATTTTTTTTTTGAACTTAGTTTATACACATCTGAGGACCCCATTGGGTTCGGACCCGATAGGTCAAGACCCCGATGGGCCTAGACCTAGTTGGGTTCCTTAAAAATCGTCATAGTTTTTGATCCAAAATTTGTGTCCGTTTCGCTCTACCTTGCTTAGTTTTTGAGATACGTGATTATAGGGGACCACTGGGGTCTTGAGAATTAAAAAACTCGATAACTTCAAAAATATTACTCGGAGAGCTTTTGACTATTTTGCGGTCTTGTTCTACGTGTTGAGAGCTACAAAAATGCTTTTGAAGTTTTTGTTGTGTCGGCAATATTTACCGAGATATGAGCATTTTAAAATTTTCGGGAATGCTAACTTTTTTGGATCCAAAGTTATTGCCCATTAGGGTCCACACATGTGAAGAGGACCGGCGATACTATGGAGATTCTAAGAACCAAAAATGGCCTCCATTTTGCTCTATCTGGCTTAGTTTCCGAGATAGCACCATTTTAAGTTTTCTGAAAATAAAAAAAAATTTACCATTTATTTTGCTAATATTAGCAAAAAATCTTGTAAAAATGTAGTCAACTCAATTTCAAATTTAGCAAAAGAAATTAGTTCAAAGTTTGTTTAAAATTGCTAATGTGCTAAATGAAGTTTACAAGAATTTTTTGCTAACATGGTAATCTCAACTAAAAATTTGCTAAAAGTTAGCTAACTAGCGTTAGCAAAAAAAAATTAGTAAATCTACTAACGTATTTTTTTGAGTGTATGTTAAAGTAACATATAGGAAATATAAACAACAACGACCTCGAGCTTGAAAATTTATTACTTTTAACATATATTAAAAGAAGGTCGAATAAAAACAAAATTTATTGTTATATATTTCCTATTTCTTCAAAAATTTTTGAGGAATAAATTGACGCACGTTTCGCGGATTTGCCAATTTCCCCATCATCAGTATCCTTTACTTAAAATCGGCTCTTTTATATTTGCATATTATTAATTTTATACAAATCAGTTGGAAACTTCCCTAATAAGATTCTGCTAAATTTTTGATGTAGAAAAAGTCTCAGATTCTGAGACATTTCTTTCTTAAAAAAAAATTTAAAATTTAAAAATATTCTTGCTATAGAAAATGTATCAGACTCCTAGAATTTTTTTTCTTTAAAACAAAGTTTCAGATTCTGAGATATTTTTTGTAGAAAAATTCTTATATTATGAGACATTTTTGGTACAGGAAAAAGTCTTAGATTCTTAAACATTTTTGCTAAAGAAAAAGTCTCAGATTATGAGTCATATTTTCTGCAGAAAAAATCTCTGACTCTGCGAAATTTTTATACCATCCAACTACAGTGTGGAGGTATACTTACTTTATCACTCCGTTTATAATGCATCGAAATATGGCTCTAGGACCCCATTAAGTATATATACTAGTATTATTGATCAGCAATTGATTTTAACACATTCTGTGAATGTCATTGAGCTACACTCAAAAAAAAGCTTTATTATACTTATGAAAACTGACATAAATATAATAAAAATCTTCATTAAAATAACAGTTTCATAAATACAATGAAACAGTTTCATAATTGTTCATGGGGTCAATATTTCTGAAATTTTTCATCAATATAATAGATTAAATTTCATAAATTTTTATGAGACTTTTCATAAATATTATGAATTGTTTCATAAATATGATAAAAAATTTCATAGTTTTATTTTAAATATTTGATCATATTCGACAACTATTTTATAGGATTTATGAACCACTTAATTGGTAATATAAAATAGTTCCTTATTTATAATGAAAAACTTAAAAAAAAGTTTTATTTTCATGAATGTTTTATATCATTTATGAAATATTTCATAATATTTATGAAATATTTCATAATATTTATGAAACAGTAACATTGGTCAAACTTTAATGACAAGTTTCATTATATTTATGAAAAAGTTGTATAGTATTTATGAACTGTTTCATTTATAAGCAAATGCTTTTTTTGAAATAAAATTTATGATAATTACATTGGAAGAACTAAAAAAGGAATTAAAATATTAAAATTCGTTATTGTTTTGCCCCAATTTCTTTGTCATATTATAAAAAATCATATGACACGTTTATGATTTTTTTATGAAATCATGAAATTTTTTGAAGTGCATTTCGTAGACTGTTTTCATTAAACTTTATTATATTTATGAAAATTTCATAAATGTTGAAAAAATATTAAATTATTGTTGACCTGTGATATTGTATGTTGTTGATTTGGTTCGGCTTAAGGTCATAAGTTAGAGAAAAATATTGTTAAATAAAAAACACTGCTTTTAATTTTTCAATTTTTCACTCAAATTTTTGTTTATTTTCCGATATTTCGGCCAAACATCGTTGACCATCCTCAGGGATCTGGCAAGATACGATAAAAATAAAAATATATTGTATATTTATAGATTAAAAATACAAATAAAAAAATCACTAAAATATATTTATTTTAAAAAATATAATTACTTTAAAAACTTTAAAAAATCAAAGTTTTTTCTGTGAGTTGAAAAAGCTCTTAGCTGGTGTGTAAGTTTTTGTCAACTAGTTTCTGTTTAGTTTTTTTGTATTTATGTACTGTGTGTTTATAAAGCTGAGTACATTTTTCCGTATCTATCCTATAATTGAGACGCACATTTGGGGAGAGATTAATTATATGGAGCATTTCTAAATTAAATCTCTTGTTGTAGTTATTCTCTTCTTGTAGAATTTTCGTATCCTCAAAATTGGGTTTATGTCCACTAGTTGCACAGTGTGCTGCAAGTGCCGTTTTTTGCTCAATTGGTTTATTGACTGCTTTTATATCCGATTTGTGCGATGAAAGCCTGGTCTTCAATTTGGTTTTAGTGGTGCCAACATATTCCTTGTTGCATGGATTGGATCCGTTCCCGTTACAACTAATTTTATATATAAGATTTGATTTGTCTTCTTTGTCGATTTTTGATTTTGTTTTGCTAAATAATTGTTCGACCGAATTATTAGTTTTAAACGCCAATATGTACTTTTCTCTATCATATAAGTCTGAATCCCTAAATCTTTCAGACAAGCCGGGTATATAATTATTAGATTTGTAAATTTTTCCGGGTTCTAACTCTTTGGCTGCTTTATTTTTGCTTAATTTGACATGTTTGATTAGATCATTTACAGTTTTTCTCGGAAATTCGTTTTTCATATTATTTAGCAAAACAAAATCAAAAATCGACAAAGAAGACAAATCAAATCTTATATATAAAATTAGTTGTAACGGGAACGGATCCAATCCATGCAACAAGGAATATGTTGGCACCACTAAAACCAAATTGAAGACCAGGCTTTCATCGCACAAATCGGATATAAAAGCAGTCAATAAACCAATTGAGCAAAAAACGGCACTTGCAGCACACTGTGCAACTAGTGGACATAAACCCAATTTTGAGGATACGAAAATTCTACAAGAAGAGAATAACTACAACAAGAGATTTAATTTAGAAATGCTCCATATAATTAATCTCTCCCCAAATGTGCGTCTCAATTATAGGATAGATACGGAAAAATGTACTCAGCTTTATAAACACACAGTACATAAATACAAAAAAACTAAACAGAAACTAGTTGACAAAAACTTACACACCAGCTAAGAGCTTTTTCAACTCACAGAAAAAACTTTGATTTTTTAAAGTTTTTAAAGTAATTATATTTTTTAAAATAAATATATTTTAGTGATTTTTTTATTTGTATTTTTAATCTATAAATATACAATATATTTTTATTTTTATCGTATCTTGCCAGATCCCTGAGGATGGTCAACGATGTTTGGCCGAAATATCGGAAAATAAACAAAAATTTGAGTGAAAAATTGAAAAATTAAAAGCAGTGTTTTTTATTTAACAATATTTTTCTCTAACTTATGACCTTAAGCCGAACCAAATCAACAACAATTTCATAAATATAATGAAATGTTATAAACAAATATTAATGAATATCTCTGAGTGTATAACCACGAAGTTTAGCACAAATGTGTCGTATGGTCATAGGCTGGCTCAGTTCTTGAATAAGGGAGAAAAAATTTACTCCTTGAAGAACTAGAACTATCCCAGAAAAACGCAATTTTTTATGTTTTTTTATTTTTGTATATTTGTTCAATAAATGAAATATTTTTATGACATGAAGTTCATCGACCTGCACTTGGACCTAGGAGGTCAGGAAATACATTTTTTTGCAGTCCGCCTCTTTTTGGGATGTTTATATGAAAAAAAAAATATTTAAATAATGATAAAATTTCATTAAGACCAAAAACCATAATTTTACTATTTGGCAACATTTATGTCAAGGAAGGTGTCCCCCGACGTCCCCCTACCAGCCACCCGCAAAAAAAAACTCCTGTAATTTTTTGTTTTGCTTTTTATACCCTCCACTTAGTGATAGAGGGTATATATAACTTTGTCATTCCGTTTGTAACTCATCGAAATATCGGTCTGGGACCCCATAAAGTATATATATTCATGATCCCCCTTGAAGAACTAAACCAACCTCTGAAAAACTTTATTTTTGCAGGATTTTTATACTTTTTTAAGCAAATGCAACATTTTCATGTCGGAGGAAGCTCAAAACCCTTCATGTGGACCCAGCGGATAAAAAAAATTAAAAACAAAGTTTGACCCGCCCCTTTTGTGGGCGTGGATATAAAAAATGTATTTTAATAATGATTAATTGGATTAAATAATTGCATGAATCATAATAAATCCATTTGATAACATCTATCGTCTCCCACCGAACCCCCCCCCCCCCCCACCAAAAAAAGACGCCCCTGAAAAAAATGTTCTTATGTTTTTTTACATTTTGGAGGGTATTAAATTTAACACTCTCACTTGTTTTTTTTTAAAACTACTTTTTCAACAAGTCTAAACATTTGACATAAAAATGTTCCATTTGTTTAACAAATGTACAAACAACAAGTGAGAGTGTTGAATTCTTCGGTGCCGAATGTTTTATACTCTGCAAAATGTAAAAACACATTTTTGCACTTACGTAAGTAATACACTCATTTACCAAATTTACAGCTCTTTGAGTTTGGACTGCACTTGCTTATTACTGACAAGTGAACGGATGTATATAGCGAGAGTGCCTTAGAAATGGATCAATAATATTAAAACTTAAAATCTGGTTCTCGACCGATATTTCAATTCGTTTTGCATGGAATGCCAAATAAATTTAATATTATTTTTTCTAAAAAAAACTTTGCTTTGGCAAGTACACCTAAATCTTCAGCAAAACATTATCATGATGTAATGTTTTGGGCAAGAGTACAAAATTCACATGCATTTTTGTTTCTTGTTCTGCAAAAATAAAAATTATTTTTAATTAGGTTTTTGCTGAAAATATAACGTAGAATTAGCTTAATATTGAGAAGATGTATATTTTAATGTAACGTATTATTTGATTTGGCCATTTATGCAATTTGAAATTAATTTAAAAAACCGATACAAATCGAGAGAAGTCATTACCAACACCAAAAGCATTCAGCTTAGCCACGAGTGCGCCGTGCCACACGCGGTCAAACGCCTTAGAAATATCAACAGCAACCACCTTACTCTCACCAAAACGGTGAATGGATCGACTCCAACGTTCCGATAGAAACGCCATCAGGTCTCCCGTAGAACAACTTTTACGGAAACCATATTGCCGATCATTTAGAAGTGAATTAGACTCCAAATAATTTACAAGATGGTAATTAACCATGCTCTCCATCACCTTCGAGAGCGCAGAGCAAATTGCAATTGGGCGGTAATTTTCGGGGTTATTGGCCGCACCCTTTTTTGGGATTGGCTGAACATTAGCAACCTTCCAGCACGCTGGAAAGACACCAACGCGAAAGCGTTGAAGAACACTGCTTCAGTACCAGTGGTGGTATGCCATCCGCCCCGAAGACTTGTTTACGTTGAGATTCGCAAGAACCCTTTTGACGGCACGAGCTCGAAAGAACATTTTGAGTGCATACTACTTTTGTACTGTGTTTTTAAAAACATATTTAAATTTTATAGAGTTGGAAGCGCAGGGCAAGAGATTCTTTGCTTAAAAAATTAAGTCGCTTGCTTGGGAGTAAATGTGAATTGAATTAAAAACGCTTTTTAGGGAATAAAGTATTTTATTCGAAAGTGTGAGTGAATATTTAGTAAATACCATACAAAAAAATTTAAATTGTCATTACCCATTTACACAGTAATTATTCTGAGTGCAGTAAAAGGCCTTCAAAAAGTATGCTTTTTATTGTATTTACTACAGTAGCCTAAAGGTATGCAACGAATTTTTTTCTTTACTACTACTACAACCTTGAGTTTAACAACAGTGCAATAGTTAACTTCAGCAGTAACTTATATTAAGAGTAAATAAATTTTTAAAAATTCTTAAATACACCTATCACTTGTTTTACACGATATACTGTGTTGCCTTTAGTATTTAATTTTTTTTTAGTCTTCTGTAAAAATTTACTCAAACTAATTTCCTGTTTCCGTTTGTTGTAGCCAGTATTAAATTTTAATATTTTCAAATAATTGTCTTACTCCTGTGACCCAGAAATTATACTTTTTCTTTCAAGGAACAATAGAAAAAAATCTAACAACTATTGTTAATCCTTGTAGAACATTTTCCATACTTAATTTTTTCTTCTTTCAACATTTTGCCACAATTTAACGGTTGGTCATACAACAAGTGCATAACTTGCCACAAGTCATTAATTAGATTTTGACATGCATACATGCAAACACCTCGTATAACAAAAAAACAACAAGAAAAACATAGAACGTCATCATCGTCATCCACATCGTCGTCGTCGACATTCTCATGATTATTATACATTAGGGTGTACTGTCAAATACAAAATTTCAAAATTCGTATCGTAATAACTGTCGAACAATGCCAGGGAGCAGTTGATTGTGGGCAAATTTATGAAAAAATTTTGCCAGGGCATCTTCAGTCGCCAACCAGCGGTGAAAGTTAGAAACAAATTACGTATTTCGGCTAAAATTCACGTCCGAATTTTTTAACCAAATTTGGCTCAAAAGTTCGGAAATTTTTCGTACTTTATTGGAAAAATATTTCAAAAATTCCAAAATAACAAGTTGGAAAATCTTGAGTATGTCATGTGAAAAATATTTAAAAAAAATAAAAACACGATTTTAATCAAAAAATGCTGATCAGCATCTTGTTTTTATATTTTTTTTTAATTTTTTTGGACAACATGCTTAACACTTTCCAACTTTTGGGACCAATTTGGATGAAAAATATTTTTTTTTTTGTTCAAATTCTGATTAATTTCACTGTGCTCGATTTTGACACTTTTTTTTAACAAGCTGGGCACCCTTCTGGAAAAGTTAATTCGAGTACGCTGAATTCAATGGTGCTAGCCGTTTTTCGAAGCTAGCGCTCAAATTCGCGATAATCGCAATATAAAATGTTGATGCTCAAGTACAATAAAAACGATATTTTTATACTTTTGCGATAATTTTTAAATTTAAAACCATTCAAGTCTGTTAAACTAACATTACAAACCATAATACCGTGATTTTTTTTTCGCGAAAAACATTTTTTGTTCGCGAAAAGTCTTTGTTTTCGTGAAAAAATCGGTTTAATACAAATATTTTTATTTTTATTTGAATTTACGACAGCCTTCTGGTAAAGCTAGTTCATGTACACTAAATCCCATTGTAATATCAGTTTTTTTTTAATTTTGCGTTTGTATTAGCGATAATCACGTAAAAAAATCAATGTTTTATTCCATTATTACTCAATTGCTGAATTTCTGTCATCTAAACTCTATTAAATATACAAAAAATAAGATAGCACTCTAAATTTTATTCGCGAATATTTTTTTCGCGAAATTTTTTTTCGCGATTTTTTTATTTTTATTTTGATATAAATTTATTCATTTATTAGCGACATTAGCGATATTCGTGATTTTTTTTTTTTTATTTTTAAGTAAAAAAAAATATTTTTTTATATTATTTAGACAATTGCTGAATGTTTATTATCTAAACTCTATTGAATATTAAAAAAAAAAATATATTCGCGGAATTTTTTTTTTCGCGAATTTTTTTTCGTGAAATTTTTTTTCCAAATTTTTTTTTATTTTGCTATTAATTGATGTATGTGAGTAGAATACAATTCATAACAGACACAAAATTTTTCGAAGAAAAAAAATTAGCAGAAAGTTTTTTTTCGCGAAAAATACAATGCATTTTCTAAATTTAGATTTAAAAAGTATCCCAAAAGCATAAAAATTAAATTTTTATAGTACCTAGGCCTTACAATTTTAAATCGCGAATATCGCTAATATCGCGAATACGAGCGCTAACTTCGAAAAACGGCTAGCACCATTGAATTCAACGTACCCGAATTAGCTTTAGTAGCAGGGTGCCCAGCTTACTAATTTTTGCGACTAGCACAGTGTTTGTATTAAAAAATAAATATTGTTTTATTAGACCTTAAAAGTATTAAATTTTAAGTAGGTTTATTCTAGCTCGAGGTCATTATTGCCTAAACTAATTAAAACTATGATATTCTCATAGAATAATTTTCAAGAAAATTATTTTTCTGTTTTAAATTTATTTATGTTGGTAATTTTTTGCAAGACTTAATCGACACATGTTTCGGAATTTGTCAGATCACATTGTCCAATGATAATATCATAGTTTTAATTAGTAAAGCAAATAATGACCTCAAACTAGAATAAACCTACTCAAAATATAATATTTTTATTTTGTTTAAAAATCAGCAACTGTAAACCAAAATCTCTGTTTGGAATTTTTTAAATATTTTTCCCATAAAGTACGCAAAAATTCCTAGTTTTTGAGACGGATTTCGTCCAAAAATTCGGACATGAATTTTGATCAGACAACGCCAATTTTTTAAACTTTAAACGCTGTTTGCTGACTGAAAATGCCCTTGCAAAATTTTTTCATAAATTCTTCATTTTTCATAAATTAATCGTTCGGCAGCTATTACTACACGAAATTAGAAATTTTAGATTTCACGGGACGCCCTATTTCCCATGCATGAAAAGTAGCACGTTTTGTTAATATAAAAGAATTTTTAAATGTTTGTTTTTAACCAGAACTAAAGCAATGTCGCCAAAACGTTGGATTTTATGTTCGCTACTAATAAAATAAAAATTTGTAGAAATTAAAGGAGGTTTTTCTTTCATAACAATAGAAAAAACAAGCTTTTAGGAGGTACAAAAGAGTAGGAAAGAACCAACAACTAGTTAGAAAAATCTATTAAATTTATTGTTATTACTAGATTTTCTTCAATGTGTTTTATTATTCCGTTTTTTGTTTTCTGTAGCACTCCAAGCAAGGCACTATGGAGTGGTGAAATAGAGATGCTGAGACATTTTTCTTATAGAAAAAGTCTCAGATTCTGAGACATTTTTCTTATAGAAAAAGTCTCAGATTCTGAGACATTTTTCTTATAGAAAAAGTCTCAGATTCTGAGACATTTTTCTTATAGAAAAAGTCTCAGATTCTGAGACATTTTTCTTATAGAAAAAGTCTCAGATTCTGAGACATTTTTCTTATAGAAAAAGTCTCAGATTCTGAGACATTTTTCTTATAGAAAAAGTCTCAGATTCTGAGACATTTTTCTTATAGAAAAAGTCTCAGATTCTGAGACATTTTTCTTATAGAAAAAGTCTCAGATTCTGAGACATTTTTCTTATAGAAAAAGTCTCAGATTCTGAGACATTTTTCTTATAGAAAAAGTCTCAGATTCTGAGACATTTTTCTTATAGAAAAAGTCTCAGATTCTGAGACATTTTTCTTATAGAAAAAGTCTCAGATTCTGAGACATTTTTCTTATAGAAAAAGTCTCAGATTCTGAGACATTTTTCTTATAGAAAAAGTCTCAGATTCTGAGACATTTTTCTTATAGAAAAAGTCTCAGATTCTGAGACATTTTTCTTATAGAAAAAGTCTCAGATTCTGAGACATTTTTCTTATAGAAAAAGTCTCAGATTCTGAGACATTTTTCTTATAGAAAAAGTCTCAGATTCTGAGACATTTTTCTTATAGAAAATGTCTCAGATTCTGAGACATTTTTCTTATAGAAAAAGTCTCAGATTCTAAGACATTTTTCTTATAGAAAAAGTCTCAGATTCTGAGACATTTTTCTTATAGAAAAAGTCTCAGATTCTGAGACATTTTTCTTATATAAAAAGTCTCAGATTCTGAGACATTTTTCTTATAGAAAAAGTCTCAGATTCTGAGACATTTTTCTTATAGAAAAAGTCTCAGATTCTGAGACATTTTTCTTATAGAAAAAGTCTCAGATTCTGAGACATTTTTCTCATAGAAAAAGTCTCAGATTCTGAGACATGTTTCTTATAGAAAAAGTCTCAGATTCTGAGACATTTTTCTTACAGAAAAAGTCTCAGATTCTGAGACATTTTTCTTATAGAAAAAGTCTCAGATTCTGAGACATTTTTCTTATAGAAAAAGTCTCAGATTCTGAGACATTTTTCTTATAGAAAAAGTCTCAGATTCTGAGACATTTTTCTTATAGAAAAAGTCTCAGATTCTGAGACATTTTTCTTATAGAAAAAGTCTCAGATTCTGAGACATTTTTCTTATAGAAAAAGTCTCAGATTCTGAGACATTTTTCTTATAGAAAAAGTCTCAGATTCTGAGACATTTTTCATATAGAAAAAGTCTCAGATTCTGAGACATTTTTCTTATAGAAAAAGTCTCAGATTCTGAGACATTTTTCTTATAGAAAAAGTCTCAGATTCTGAGACATTTTTCTTATAGAAAAAGTCTCAGATTCTGAGATATTTTTCTTATAGAAAAAGTCTCAGATTCTGAGACATTTTTCTTATAGAAAAAGTCTCAGATTCTGAGACATTTTTCTCATAGAAAAAGTCTCAGATTCTGAGACATTTTTCTTATAGAAAAAGTCTCAGATTCTGAGACATTTTTCTTACAGAAAAAGTCTCAGATTCTGAGACATTTTTCTTATAGAAAAAGTCTCAGATTCTGAGACATTTTTCTTATAGAAAAAGTCTCAGATTCTGAGACATTTATCGTATTGAAAAATTTTCCGATTCTTATACATTTTTCGTATAGAAAAATTCACAGATTTTTTTTTCTTTACGAAGTGTTAGCCCCATTGTTCAACACTTTAACCATTGTTTCATTTGTTCATGTGTACAATAAATGTTAGCTAAAAATAGTATTAGAAACATGAAAGAAAATCTAACAAATTTGTAACAAAGTAAGTATAACAAAGTATTAAATTGTTCATACACAATGCATGCAAGGACGACGACATATATTTAAGAGAGAACAAAATTTTTTATATAATAAATTTTGAGATTTTGTAAAACAGAGTCGTTTTCTCGGAGACGATTTTTAAAGATATATTTATAATATTAATAGGGATTTATTTTACAATATGTTCACCAGACGTCTCTGAAAATTCATATAAAATCCTTGTATTATTGTATTCACATTGTGTGCTTTATTCTTATTATATACCCTACAGTTATCGTTAATCTAAAGGGAATTTATTGATTGATCTTTACGTTTGATACACATCAATATAAAGGTCAGTAGCCCCGTAAACCATACATATTCATGATCTTTGTAGGATTTTGAGTCGATCTGGAAATTTTCGTGTGTTTTTATGTGGAAATAAAGCTTTTCAAAATCCATTAGATCGTGGGCTTTATTTGAATATTTCTGTGGACGTTTGACAAAAGCACTTATTTTTTTTTAAAAGTTTTTTTGGAGCTTTTTTAAGAGACTGAAATGGCAAGAACTGGCCGATTTTCTCTATATTTTTTAAGAGATCTGATAAGCAGATATTTCAAATTGTGGAGATCTCTAAAAAAAATCATGTTAAAAGTTTTTGTTGTAGCCGAAAAAGTCTATCTTAATATTTTGTTGACAAAAGAACTTATGTCGATTTA
Source organism: Pegoplata infirma (assembly GCA_963921195.1). Lineage (NCBI taxonomy): Eukaryota > Metazoa > Arthropoda > Insecta > Diptera > Anthomyiidae > Pegoplata > Pegoplata infirma. Next base: position 205,864,765 of record OY992537.1, on the reverse strand, counting down.
AATGCTTTTGTCAAAACTCCACAGATTTATACTCTGCACTCAAAAAAATATCTTTGCAAAGTTCCTGGGAAGTTTGTCATTCTAATGGAAAGATCATCAAAAAGTCATACTAGAAAAAAGTTACTGCAAAATAACTCCCAAATGAAATAACTCCCCAAAATAAAATGCAATAACTCCCAAAATTTTTCCATACGATTTGGGACTTATTTCATTACAACCTCCATAAATTAATTTAGCGGCTTTAGATCCATTTTAGTATCTTTCTGTTCAATAATTTCGCCATTCAGTAATTATCTGGGTAAAAGGCTTGACACACAAAAAAAAAACTTCATTAAGCGAAGCCGCTAAATTAATTTATGGAGTTTGTAATCCCTAAGACTTAAGAAAAATTTTAAGCAAAATAAAAAAAAATATTGCACAGAGGTGACTTATTTAATTTTTTTTGCACTTATTTCATTGGAAGCTCTTTCATTTTTTTTTGGGAGTTATTATTTTGATTTTAAATAACTTCCAAATATTGGGACACATTTTATTTTTTCTTCGGGAATTATTTCATTTTTTTAGATTGGGAGTTAATTCATTTTCCTTGGCACTTATTTCATAAGGAATTATTTCATTGGGACTTATTTCATTTGGTAGTTATTTCGCAGTGGGGGTCGGTAGTGGTAATTGTGGGGGGAAAATTTCCTCTCGTAATATATGATTAAAAATTCATTTTTGTGCTAAAGAAATACAATTTCATCAATATTTAAAAAAAAAAAATTATCCACACCCACAAAAGGGGGGTCGGACCGAAAAAACGACATTTTCTAATACTCTGGGTCCAAATGCAGGACTTTGAACTTCTTGGAACATAAAAATGTTGCATTTGTTAAACAAAAACACAAAATATCATGTAAAAAACTGGTATTTTTCAGAGGTTGGTTTAGTTCTTCTTGGGGGAACTTTTTTCGCCTGGCCCGATTTTGCTCGTTTACAAGCTTAACCTGCATAAGAGCATAAGACATATTGGTGCCAAATTTCGGGAGACTAGCTCTTTTATTTTGCACTGTATCGATCACTGATCATAAATATATATACTTTATGGGGTCCTAGACCGATATTTTGATGCCTTACACACGGAATGACAAAGTGGGTATACCCCCATACTGTAGTTGGAGGGTATAAGAATTGCAGGAGCGTTTTTTTTTGGGGTGGGGGGGGTCGGTAGTGGAAATTGGGGGGAGGGGCAAATTCATTCGTATGCTTTTTGCACTAAAAAAATACAAGTTTATCATTATTTAAAATTTCTTTTTTATTAAACGCCCATAAAAGGGGGGCGGAACGAAAAAAACGGCATTTTCTAGTTCTCTGAATTCAAGTGCAGGACTTTGAACTTCTTGTAGCATAAAAATGTTGCATTTGTTAAACAAAAACACAAAAAATCCTTTTAAAAAAATGGTATTTTTCAGAGGTTGGTTTAGTTCTTCAAGGGGGAACTTTTTTCCCCCTGGAGCGATTTTGCTAGGAACATAAGACATATTCGTACCAAATGTCGGGAGTCTAGCTCTTTTATTTTAGACTGCATCGTGTTAACTACAGACGGACAGACGGACGGACAGACGGACGGACAGACGGACAGACGGACGGACAGACGGACATCGCTAGAATGTCTTAGAATCGATCACTGATCATAAATATATATATACTTTATGAGGTCCTTGACCATATTTTGATGCGTTACACCCGGAATGACAAAGTGAGTATGCCCACATACTGTAGTTGGAGGCTAATATCTAATTCTCAAATGAAGTCTCTATTCTAAAAATTTAAACTGAAGTAGTATAGGTAACCTGACCAACTATCCCGCTTTTGGCGGGATTATCCCGCTTTTTGAAGTCTCGTCCCGCCTTGATTTTCCATCCCGCTTTTTAAGCAAAAGTCCCGCTTCATCCCGCTTTATCCCGCTTTTTGACTTTTAGAACAGTAAAGCACAATTCATAATTTTTTAAATAATGTTTTTGTTTTGTAGTTTTTTTTATTCATTTTTGATCAAATAAATATGGTAACATTTAGAATTTTTACCGTCTTAAAAAAATGTAAAGGAAATTACTTCTAAAATTGTGTTGGAGTTCGAAAAAATTTCCAAAAACTTTTTAAATGTTTGTTTAAAAATTAAACAAAAAAATTTAGAATTCAAAAAAAAAAAATCAAGTTTTTAGATGTGGTCAAATATGGTAAAATTGACCAATTTTTGCATGACATCGCATTTTATTTAATTTTTTCAATGGTAAATAATTCAAAAATTGTGCAATTTTCGAAACACATTTATTTATAGAGTTTTATGTGGGCTATCGATTGGCATTATTCTGAAATTTTTCCAAAAACAAATAATGCCAATCGATAGACCGTACAAAACTTTATTAAATAGATTTGTTTCGGAAACTTCAGAACTGTTAAGTTACAGTAGAAAAAAAAAAATAAAGCGATGTTATGCGAAAATTGCACAATTTTACCAAAGTTTACGAAACTTTGAAGTTTAAAATCATTTTTCTCGAAAACAAAAAATAACTGCCATCTAAAAAATTTACATTTTCTAGAGAATTTAATGAACTTTCATTTAAATTAAAAAAAAAAAAAATAACAATTGCATGTTTTTTGCTACATCGATTTTTAGGCTAAATTCGGAAAATTCAGACATAGTTCTGAGTTTTATCCAAAAACAAATAATGTCAATCGTTAGCCCAAACAAAATAAATGTATTTTGAAAAAATGTAGAAAAAATTATATAAAGCAAATTGCTCAATTTTACAATTTTTGATTTAGCCAATCTCGATAATTTTTCCGAAAAGCTTAAACTTTTGTTCCACGAATTTTAATTCCATATAGGGCAATAAGCTCCGTAGGGATGACTTTTATCCAGCAACATTTTTTTTCGTGGTAAGTTTGAAATAAAAAGCTTCATATGCTTCAGAGTTATCTTTCCAAAGCAAGTATATTACAAGGAATGACAAACTAATATATATTCCCTATCGCTTATTGAAGGGTATAAAAAAGTCCCGCTTTTTAGGTCAAAATCCCGCTTTTTCAACCTTTTCATCCCGCTTTTCAGCCAAAAACAGTTGGTCAGGTTAAGTATAGGGGATATATTACATATGAAGGACTTATTGTAAAAACTCGATAAGCAACATTTCATTTTATGGTGGGTTTTGCCTTAAAACATTAAAAAAAAATGTAGAAAATATAACTTTTGCAGAACTTTTATGCTCAATATACTTGTACGAAGGGTTAAACCAAGACTTCTGCAAAAAATCTGTCAATGGAACATCAGCAGAAAGCGAAAAACACGAATAAATAAAATGTTGCTTATCAAGTTCTTGCAGTAAGCCCTTCATATATTTTATCCAGAATTTAAAAAATACCGTTTTTTCAGATATAGCCTTCCAAAAATTCGGCTCAAAACAATGACCTCTGACCATTTTCAAAAAAAAAAAAAAAATGTCAAAACTCTTTTGTCAAATGCTTATATACGATTTTCACCATATCTTGGGAAGAAAAATCACCAGAAGTCCAAAATTGTATATATAATTCCAATATAATTCCAAGTTTCATCCAATTTGAAAGGGGTACAGTCAGAAATGTTACTTTGTTTCGGTTGAGATGACATGTCTTAACTCAGACGTTTTTTTAGTTTTTTAGGGGGAAGCATTTTTTCCCCTGTCCGATTTTGACCATTTACGAACTTAATCTTTCAAAGATTTGCCAGATGTTATTATTTAGTCTTCACTTTTTGTTTAGACTCCATCGAGCTTTCAATAGATAGACGGACGGGCAGACTGGCAACGACAGATATTTCGATGCTGTACACACGCAATGCAAAAGTAAATTTCTGAAAAAATTAAAAAAATCGAAAAAACTTCTAAAAATTATGGGTACACACAAAAAAAAAAAACCTTGTCAAATTACTGGGAAAATTTGGTAATCCCATTTTTACCTATATTTGACAGTTTTCCTTGTTTTTTAACAAACAAATTTCGATCGAAATTTACATTTTTTTTTTGTAATTTTAAATTTTTTTTGTAATTTTACAATTTTTTTTTGTAATTTTAATTTTTTTTGTAATTTTACAGTTTTTTTTTGTAATTTTACAATTTTTTTTGTAATTTTACAATTTTTTTTTAATTTTACAAATTTCCAAGATAATTTTACAAAAAAAAATCTAGTAAATTCATGAGAATTCCTTGTAATTTTTATTGCGCCAAGAAAACTATAAATTTACAATTTTATTGGTAAAAAGCTTGTAAAATTGCAAAATTATTGGTAAAAAGCTTGTAAAATAACTAGGAATTCTCGTAAAATAGGAGGTAGCAAAAAATTTAGTAAAGTTACGAAACCTCCTTGTAAATTTTATCGTGTCAAAAAATTTGTTAATTTACAATTTTATTGGTAAGAACCTTGTAAAATTACAAAATTATTGGTAAAAAGCTTGTAAAATTACTCGGAATTATTGTCAAATAGGAGGTAGCAAAAAAAAAAGTTACAAGTTTATCTTGTAATTTTACAAGGTCTTTTTTTGAGAGTAATTAAGAAAAAATTTAAAAAAAATGAAAACTTTAAGAAATGCTGGAGGGTATTTTGATTAAATGGAACCGCTAACGATGCATGTTATTGATCCTTTTACCATAATTCGTTATAGATATGTTTTACTGTATTATAATAAAGAATTGTAAAATCTTTATGTTTTTGGCAATGAGTCTTTCTTCTTTTTTGTATTTTATTTTTTGCAATATTCTCCTTACAATATTTTGTCAGTAGCTTAATTTTTTTGTGTCACTTTTATACACTCTAAAAAAAATTGTAAACTCATCTGTAACAGAACCGATTATCAGCTTACTCTTTATCCATATTGCGTTTCATTGAAATTGTAACAACAAAAAAATTTTATGTTTTCAGTGTATATTTTTTTCGATTTCTCTATTTTAGTATGTTGTATTGTTGGCAAAAATTAATTGCAATTTTCATTTGTGACATATTTATATCACAAGACATGAATGTGCAAAAAGAACAATACGACAGAAATTTATGAATGTGCACAAAAAAAAAAAGCTTTCTGTATATTAAAGTCTTAAGGATAAATTGAAATTTAAATTGCTAGTTGTACAACAACAACAAAAAAGGATTAGACAAATTTTGTAATTATGAGAAGATTTTGTGGGATTTAAAATCAATTTTCTTGTGTTTTTATTACAAAAATAAACAATAAAGCCTTAAAGTAGACTTTAGCTTTTTTGTGGCATTGTTGTTTAAATGTAGGCTATAATTTTGTGTTAATTGTTAAGATTAAAAGTATGCTTTAGATAATTTCTTAATAATGATTGTCTTAAAAGTAGGCCAGATTTTTGTATTAATGTGAGTTTTAAAGAAAATTAAATTGATGGGGAAAGTGTATAGTAAATTTAATAAGGAGATGGAAAAATTACTATATTATCTAATGTATAATTAAAAAATTAAACAAAAAATATTTTTTTTTTTTTTTTATAAATTGGGTCCCCTTCGGAAATAAAAGCTTTCTCAAAAAAAAAAAAAAAATATTTTAGAATCAGAAATTTTTTATAGCAACACACAAAATTTATTTTTTTTTCCATGAACGATTTTCATAGTATTTATGAACAAATTCATACAATTTATTAACTTTTTCATAATTCTTATAAATTTTTTCATAGTATTTATGAAAAATGTTAAAAATTCTTAAATTTCACATATTATGATTTATTCATAAATACAATGAAAAAGTTTATAAATATTATGAAAAAGTAAATAAATTATGTGAATTTGTTCATAAATACTATGAAAATCATTCATGGAAAAAAAATTTTTGTGTGAAGTATATTTTAGAGCTTAGGAATCAAAAACTGAGTGGGAGGTCATCGACAATGTATCAGAATCTGAGACTGAATAAAAAAATTTCCCAAAACTTGTAGGAAAATTTCTAGAATTTTAATATCCTTTGTTGACTGTTAAAAATATGTTTCAGAACTTAGCAAATCATCTGTACACAAATGCTTCAGAATCCGAGTCTTCTGAAGAAAGTCCTGTTATTTTTTTTTTTTTTTGACAAAAAATGACATCTCAATTATCGACAAATTTTCTATCGTATCAAGTGTTAGGAACCTTCAAATGCGCCTGATCTTAGTAAAGATTACCAGTCTTTTAAATTTGCTTTAAACTCAATTATTTTTTTAAGCCTAAAAGTAGGCAACATTTTACATGAATAAGCATTCCTAAGAGAATTTGTAAATTATGCCATAATCTTCCAATTATTATTTTTTTACATTCAAAATTCAAGTAATTTTATGTCAAGGTTAATTTATATTTAAAACAAAAAAAGTCCTTTTATTTTAAGTTTTTATTATAAAATTGCATTTAATTTTATTTATTTGGCCAAACTAAAGAGTTGACACCTACTCCATCATTTATAATTCCCTTTATGTCAGTACAAACTGGGGAGATTTAATCATATAGAGATGAATGGATAAAAATAAACCCAAACACAATTTTTAAACAAACATCAGTCGCATGCATCGACGACCGACGACGACAACAACAACGACAGCAAACAACATGGGGTATCAGAGAGACAATTTTATATAAAATGAAATCGAATGTCATATGTCAGTTATAGGCTACGCAATTCTGTTGATAACATAGAATGTCATAGACTGTAATGGAAAGGTAAAGTGCAGTTACAAGCAGTGAAGGGCAGAATGTTAGGCTTGTTTTACATGTGATATATATTCAAATATTAACTACTAGCTTACAATCCCGGTACTTCGTTACCGGTTGTATTGAATACCGGATAATAGAAGGATCAGGATTACTCTATCGATTTTCAAAAAATTCCCCTACGTAGTCTTTGTTTTATTTACTTGTGGACGTTTAAGTCTTCCATAAAAAAATATTTCAATGAATAATATAAACAATAAAATTTTAATAACTTTGCTGGTACATTATCATGTTCGTTCCGGGGGAAAAATATAATGACAATTTTCGAGTCCTTATGTCGGGATTTTGGATTTTGAGTGAATAAATATTTCAGTGAAAAAAGAAATTGGAATAAAAAAAAAATATGGAGTAAAAAGAGCTAAACACCAAAAATTTGGGTTAAAAATATCATTCCATATTGTTCCCTGCTCTATGCCATATTGTTCCCCGCTCTACTCCATTTCCATCTCCATCTTCTAAGGTCATTATAATAGGCAAATAAAAAGTACCAAAAGTACACTTTATTACCCCCATTAGAAACGGAATTTAAAAAAAGTACCTCTTTCAGAATGTTTTTTCTTCACCGAAGGATCCTACAATCCATATTTCAATTATCTAGGATCATTGTTTCAGCAAATATTAAAAGTACTTTTTATCCCCGTTAAGAAACGGAATTTCCAAAAAAAACTTTTTCCCAATTTCTTTTTTCACCAAAGGATTTTACATTCCAAATTTTAAGTTTCTGGGGCCATTATATCAGGAAATAATAAATATGTACACTTTTTTATTCCTTTTAACCTCATTATTTTCCGAGAGGCGAACCTTTTGCGATTTCAAGTTTCTATGTTTATTATTTCAGGAAATAAAAAAGTACCAAAAAGTGTACTTTCGGCATTTTTAACAAAACGTACTTTTTATGAAAGGTACTTTTTATAAAAGGTAACTTTTATAAATGGTATTTTTTATAAAAGGTACTTTTTATAAAAAGTATTTTCTATAAAAGGTACTTTTTATAAAAGGTACTTTTTATAAAAGGTACTTTTTATAAAAGGTACTTTTTATAAAAGGTACTTTTTATAAAATGTACTTTTTATAAAAGGTACTTTTGATAAAAGGTACTTTTTATAAAAGTTACTTTGTATAAAAGGTACTTTTTATAAAAGGTACTTTTTATAAAAGGTACTTTTTATAAAAGGTACTTTTTATAAAAGGTACTTTTTAGAAAAGGTACTTTTTAGAAAAGGTACTTTTTATAAAAGGTACTTTTTATAAAAGGTACTTTTTATAAAAGGTACTTTTTATAAAAGGTACTTTTTATAAAAGGTACTTTTTATAAAAGGTACTTTTTATAAAAGGTACTTTTTATAAAAGGTACTTTTATAAAAGGTACTTTTTATAAAATGTACTTTTATAAAAGGTACTTTTTATAAAAGGTACTTTTTATAAAAGGTACTTTTATAAAAGGTACTTTTTATAAAAGTACTTTTTATAAAAGGTACTTTTTATAAAAGGTACTTTTTATAAAAGGTACTTTTTATAAAAGGTACTTTTTATAAAAGGTACTTTTTATAAAAGGTACTTTTTATAAAAGGTACTTTTTATAAAAGGTACTTTTTATAAAAGGTACTTTTTATAAAAGGTACTTTTTATAAAAGGTCCTTTTTATAAAAGGTACTTTTTATAAAAGGTCCTTTTTTATAAAAATACTTTTTTAAAAGATACTTTTTATAAAAGGTACTTTTTATAAAAGGTACTTTTTATAAAAGGTACTTTTTATAAAAGGTGCTTTTTATAAAAGGTAATTTTTATAAAAGGTACTTTTTATAAAAGGTACTTTTTATAAAAGGTACTTTTTATAAAAGGTACTTTTTATAAAAGGTACTTTTTATAAAAGGTACTTTTTATAAAAGGTACTTTTTATAAAAGGTACTTTTTATAAAAGGTACTTTTTATAAAAGGTACTTTTTATAAAAGGTACTTTTTATAAAAGGTACTTTTTATAAAAGGTACTTTTTGTAAAAGGTACTTTTTATAAAAGGTACTTTTTATAAAAGGTACTTTTTATAAAAGGTACTTTTTATAAAAGGTACTTTTTATAAAAGGTACTTTTAATAAAAGGTACTTTTTATACAAGGTAGTTTTTATAAAAGGTACTTTTTATAAAAGGTACTTTTTATAAAATGTACTTTTTATAAAAGGTACTTTTTATAAAAGGTACTTTATATAAAAGGTACATTTTATAAAAGGTACTTTTTATAAAATGTACTTTTTATAAAAGGTACTTTTTAAAAAAGGTACTTTTCATAAAAGGTACCAATATTTCAGTAAATTAAAAAAAAAAAAGTACCAAAAGTACACTTTTTTCCATTTAATCCCCGTAGAGTCAACATTGACAAAAACCCAGCCTTGGTGAATATTTTTTCCGGGAGGTGAACCTACATTGCAAATTTTAAGTTTTTTGGACTATTATTTAAGAAAATATAAAAGGTACGTAAAGTACAGTTTTTTACCCTTTTTACCCCTAATAATCAACATTGGTAAAATCCAGCCTTAGTAGATTTATATTCCGGGAGCTGAACCTACATTCAAAATTTTAAGTGTCTAGGACCATTTTTTAAGGAAATATAAAAGGTACCTAAGGTACATTTTTTTACCCTTTTTGCCCCCTTAGAATCAACACTGGCAAAACTCCAGCCTTAGTGGATCTATATTTCGGGAGGTGAACATTCAGTCCAAATATCAAGTCTCTATGACCATTATTTCAGGAGATATAAAAAGTACCAAAAGTACAGATTTTTACCCTTTTTACCCCCTTAGAACCAACATTGGCAAAAATCCAGCCTTACTGGATCTAGATTCCATAATGCAAACATACAGTTTAAATTTCAAATCTCTGTGACCATTATTTCAAGAGATATAAAAAGTACCAAAAGTACAGATTTTTACCCTTTTTACCCCCTTATAATCAACATTGGCAACAGTCCGGCCTTATTGGATCTATATTTCGGGAAGTGAACATACAGTCCAAATTTCAAGGCTATATGACCATTATTTCAGTAGATATAAAAAGTACCAAAAGTACAGTTGTTTACCCTTTTTACCCCCTAAGAATCAACATTGGCAAAAATCCAGCCTTAGTGGATCTATATTCCAGGAGGTGAACTTACAGTCCAAATTTCAAGTCTCTAGCTTCAGCGGTTTGGGCTGGGTGATGATGAGTCAGTCAGTCAATCAGTCAGTCACGTTACTCTTTTATATATACAGATATCTGATATTAATTCAAATTTGACTATAAAAATATGTGTTCTTTCAACACCTACAAACAAATTTTTAACAAAAAATATCTAAATTTCATGAATTTTGACAAATTTATGTGAAAATCTGAGGGTGGTATGTATGGGGATTACAAGTATGTCCGATTTCTTTTAAATTCGAAATATGTTAACCTGCAAAATTTCGGTTTTTAGGGTCATTTACCTCCTATAAAGACGGGACGTTTGTATGGGGACTAGTTTTAATTTGTTTCGATTTTGGGAAAAAAGAATCTAAAGCTTAAAATTTCAGACAAATCTGTTAAAAAATTGCGCTCTGTATCGTGTTCACAATGTTTACATGGACCGACAGACGGACGAACATCGCTAAGTCGAACTATAAAGAGATTTTGAGTCAACAGGTAAACTTAAGGGAGGGTCTAGAACTAATATTTCGGGTAGTTACAAACCTCAGCACAACCTTATATTACACTGTACCACAGAGTCGTGTAGGTTTCATATTATTTTACCCATCGCTGTAAATAATTGCACACATTATGCTGCAGTACGTTTATAACACAAACAATATAAAATACTGTTATTTAAAAACTCCAAAGAAAAACTCATCAGCTCCCACACAACCCATAACATGGATGGATGGCCTTGTCATCATCATCATCATCATCATAATATTAAATAATATGGAGGGTATCATACATGCATCACAAAATTCCATATTCTGTGTTAAACCCCTTTCAAAATTTAAGAGAAAATTGTATGGTGGAAAATGCGACACAAAAAAAAGCAGCTTATGATTCTATTTAGTTTTTTTTTACTGTTTGCTGTTATGTAATAGTCCTGCATATGGGGTCTACCACTTCTATTTGTTTGGTATTGGTAACTCTGTTGGATGGTTGACATTATTATACGCCTGATGCATTCCATTTATGATGGTTTTTTTGTTTTGTTAGTACTAAATGTCATCAAAGAAGGTACAGTACAGTGTCGGATGATAAAAATGAAATGAAAATAAAATGAAATAAAATTGCATTGGAGAAAGTTGGGTCATAATGATGGTGTTATTTTACTTTTTTTAGTTGTTGTAGTTGTTGCCATTGTTGTTTATTTTTTTATGATGATGACGACGTTGGCACAAGTGTCAAAATAGGAAGGAGTTATAAATAACGCGTATAGTTGAATGCTTTAGGACACCAACTATGGAATGAATATTAAACCATTGTGAAACTGAACGTTTTTTTTATGAAATGACTGAAATTTGTTTCAAATTTACATTGGGAGACAAAATTTAAATTTTCTGATTTTTGGAACTAGGCTAGGCTCTGAGGTCCGTTGTGAGACCACGGGACTGTAAGAGGTTTTCCCACTAGTCCCTGTCGTTGAACCAATTCGAGCTTCTTATGAAACTCCTTAGATATTGAATTTTGGCATCAGCTGCCACTGCCGGGGAATGGCAGACGAAGTGTTCTATAGTTTCCAACTCCTCGTCATCCATGCAACTCTGGCAAAAGTCAGTCGACGGCACATTTCACCGCTATGCTTGCTTCCCTATAAGACGGTACCCTGTAATTAAAGAAACCACAGTCGAAATCTCAGCTCTTGGAAGCGATATCAGCTCACTTGTGCGCTTCTGATTAAGAGAAGGACAAATCTGTCGTGTTGTCTCACACCTCCATCCATTTGCTAATCTTTGATTACTCTCCGTCGCGGAACAGAGCCATCGATTTTCGTTGTGATACCACGGGACTGTAATGAGGTCCGCCACTAGTCCCTGCCGTCAAACTAATTTGACCTTCTTATGAAACTCCTAAGAATTTTGACATTTTAAAAATCAGAAAGAACGTGCAGCTAACTAGATCCCAGCAAGTCTCTGACCAGTGCCGGGCAACGGCATTTATAGTGTTGGACAGTTTCCAATTACTACTCATACAAAAAAAACACCAGCAAAGGTCATTTTACGGTACATTTAACTGCTCTGCGTGCTTTCCTAAACGACAGTTTACGGTAATCACAGCAACCCTTCTTGAATGCGTTATCAGCTCTCTTGTGTGCCACTGATTAAGAGAGTGCCACTGAAATCTGTCGCATAGTCTCACACGTCCATCCATGTGCCTATTTATGATTAGTCTCCGCCACTGAAGAAAGCCGTACATTTTGCTTGCAAGCTTCTAGAAGCATAACAACATATTGCAATTCTTTTCAAACCTATAAGGTAGTTTCTAGTCTTGCGAGCTAACCGGCTTTGCAATTTCCTGGAATATCTCTCTGCCCTGGGACCCATATGAGTCGTATGCCAAACTACTTGGTCATCTCATTTAAAGACGTGTGACAGTTAAGGGTGGACCTTGTTTTCAGACACATTGACTCCAAGGACTCCAGAAACAACTGCTGTCAATATCTATTCTGACTGTCAAGACGCGGTGACTGTCACAATAGATTTTGACAGCGGTTGTAAGCAAGACATTGCAACTCAACCAGTTAGCCACTTCCTTTATTGCCAGCATCTCTGTCTGGTAAACACTGCAATGATCTGGCAATTTTCGAGCCAGGCTCAATCCAAGCTCTTCCGAATAGACTCCAAAGCCCACTTAAACGTGCAGCCTCGATCCACCCCTTAACAGGTTAATCTTTTCCTACAAAGAGTTTATGTTATTTTTTGTATGTCGGTGTTTTTATGCTACATATGTATATGAAAGTGAACGTCTATGTCATAAAAGCTAAAAATGTTTTAAAATATTATACAACATGGTATTTGTTTAGATATCCAGGCAATAATGATGATGACATTAGTTTTTACAGATCACCAGTTTTAATTTTTCACCTGTATGAGTTTCGCTTTTAATGTTGCCAATGAAAATGAAAAATAAAATGTGGTTTCAATGATGCGAAAAGTGCTTATAATTTTAATAGGTCAAGTAATAAACAATAAAAAAATTAAAGTTTTAGCTCTGAGAATTAAGGATAAATCTTAATTGTTATAGCCAAATACAAAGCTTACTTATTTTGTTAGGAAAATTTAAATAAGTAAAAAAAGTATGCAATTAATAATAATTTTTAAACTGCCTTAAAGTATGCTTTGAATTTATTTATACTTTAAAAATAAATAGATGAATGAATTTGGAATTATAACCGAACACATAGCGGTCATAAGCTCCGTAATTGTGATTATAATTCTGAATATTGTCAAAATGGTCATAACATATATGAGGCATTCCACACCAGAAAAACATGTGTCCCGTAAATTTCTGAATAGGTTGTTTGGATAGCCCTATATGCAACTAAGAAAATTGCGTTTTTGGTTTTTCTAATTTTCGAAAACTGTGCTTAGGAGGCGTGGTCAAATATTGGAAAAATGGTAAAATTTGTGGCGAGTTGCCTTGATTAAATATTTATCACATTAAAACGGAATGCACCACAATGTCAAAAATTTACGTTCTTATATAGTTTTGTATAGGCTATCGATTAAAAAAATTTTTTTTTTAAATTTTTCAGAACCCGTTCTGAAATTTTCCATTATTTAAAAAAGTCAATTTATCAAAAAGCCGGCCACTTTTTTTTATTTTTTATTTATTTTTTTAAAAGTTTAGATGTTTGTCCATCCACACAAAAAAAATCAGAAACACTTTCATCTTTTTTTTTCGAGAAAATCGCATTTGAACTTTAAATTTCATAACAATTGTGGTATTTGCTTGTATTTCTTTGTTTTAAAGTTGCGAATGAGTAATATTAATTGCATAAATATTCGTCATACGCTCTGTTGACACAAGAAAATACAAGCAAATTACTAAATTGTTATGAAATTTAAAGTTCAAATGCGATTTTTTCGAAAAAAAAGATGAACGTGTTTCGGATTTTTTTGTGTGGATGGACAAACATCTAAACTTTTAAAAAAATAAATAAAAAAGATAAAAAAAGTGGCCGGATTTTTGATAAATTGACTTTTTTAAAAAATGGAAAATTTCAGAACGGGTTCTGAAAATTTTCCAAAAAAAAAAAAAAATTTAATCGATAGCCCATACAAAACTATATAAGAACGTAAATTTTGATATTGTGGTGCATTCCGTTTTAATTTGATAAATATTTAATCAAGGCAACTCGCCACAAATTTGACCATTTTTCCAATATTTGACCACCCCTCCTAAGCCCAGTTTTTGAAAAATTGAAAAACCAAAACGCAATTTTCTAAGTTCCATATAGGGCTATCCATATCACCTATTCAGAAGTTTACGGTACACAAAGCCTCATATCGAATATGGAAATGCCTCATATCGAATATGGAAATTTTGTGAAATTTTGTCGAAGATTTAAGAACACCTCAAAAAAATACTAACTAGGGAAATATCCCAACCCTTAAAAACCGATTTGCATGAAACTTAAAATATATATAAAAAAAGCAATTCTAATGTTTGGGTGTCTCGGCTTATCGGCCGTATCGGGGATTTAGGGGTTCAAAAAATGCGTCAAAAATGACAAAAAAAATCGTTTGGATTTTCAGCCAATTCTTTCTCAGAAACTGTATGATGTTTCGATATGAAAAGAAAGATTGTTTAATGCTTATCCAACGGTGGCATAACCTTGTAAAAATTCGGCTTCGTTAAATATTTTTTTCATGAAAATCTGTAAATTATGTGAAGCAGGGGCGTATCCAGGATTTTATTTCGGTGGGGGCCCAACCTTTTTTTAATTTTTTTTTTTACAAAAAATTTACATAACAGCACATGTTTTAGAATTTTTCTTGATCTTTTCCTTAAACTGAATGTAACACAATCAGATTCTTCATTTTTGAGTAAGCTTAAGACTGTTTGGGACAAAAATTAAATTTTTTTATATTTTACAATTTTTTGAGAGACAAGCATTGAATTGTATCAGATGCTGATAAATTTTTACAAAGAATATTATTTTTTTTCAAAGAAAAGTCTAAGATTCTACGACAATTTCCAGTTAAGACAGTTTTTATTATAGAAAATGCCAAAGACTCTAAAACATTTCCAAAGGACAACGTTTCTCGGGAAAAAGTCACTTTAGAAAATGATTCTATAAACATATTCATAAAATACTTTTCGAAAAGAAAAGACTCCGATTGTATGACATTTTCCCAGAATCTGAGATTCTGAAACATATAAGAAAAATAATTCACATTCTGAGACCTTTTTAAAAAGAAAACAGTTTTCCTAATGAAAAACTCTCGGATTCTGAGAAAATTTTCCTATAGTTTTTCTAAGATTTTTAGACATTTTTCCTATAGAAAAATTTTCTAATTCTGAGGCATTTTTCCTATAGAAAGACTTAGATTCTTATAGAAAACGTCTTAGATTCTTCGACATTTTTCCTATAGAAAAAGTCTCAGAATCTTTGACATTTTTCCTATAGAAAATGTCTCAGATACTCAACCATTTTTTCTACAGAAAATTTCTTAGATTCTGAGACATTTTTCCTATCGAAAAAGTCTCAGATGCTTAATCACTTTTCCTATAGAAAAAGTCTCAAATTCTTAGACATTTTTTTATAGAAAAGTCTCAGATTCTGAGACAGTTTGCCTATAGGAAATTGACAGATTCTGAAACATTTTTCATAAAGAAAAAGATTCTGAGACATTATTTTTATAGAAAAATATATTTTTACAATAGAAAAAGTCTCAGATTTGGATCATTTTAGATCTATGATTTTGAGATAATTTTCCTTTAGAAAAAATCGTTGATTCTGAGACATTTTTTCGTAAAAAAGTATGAGATTCTGAGATATTTTATTTTGTAAGAAAAATTCCCAGATTCAGAGACATCATTCCTATAGAAAGTTCACAGATTCTTAAACATTTTTCACATAGAAAAGCCTCAGATTCTAAGAATTTTTTTTATAGAAAAATTCTCAGATTTTGAGACATTATTCCTATGGAAAATTCTCAGATTCTGAAACATTTTTTATACAGAAAATAATTTTTTATAGAAAAAGTCTCAGATTCTGAGACATTTTTCCTATAGAAAAAGTATTAGATTCTGAGAAAAAGGCCAGTATTTTGAGACATTATTCCTATAGAAAAAGTCTTAGATTCTTAGACATTTCTCTTATAGAATGTTTTAGATTCTGAGACATTCTTTTTTATGAAATAGGCTCGTTTTGACACATTTTTCTAAAAGACAAAGACGCATTTTAATATTTGACTACAATTTACTTACAATTAGGTCCATTTTCTGTGTACATAAAGCTTGAGGTTCTAGGATATTTTTCATTAGAATCTTAAGTTGAAAAGTTTCAAATTCTAAGAAAAAATTTTCAGATTTTGAGATTATTTTAACAGAAAAATTTTCAATTTCAAAACATTTTTCTTCCGAAAATTTTGGTTTCTTGTTTATCGAATTTTTTAATATTGTACTTGTTATTTGATACCAAATCCTGAAATTTGTAAAATCATTTCGGGTGGGGCCCGTAAGGGTTGAGTTACTTCCCTTGTAAATATTTTTTTTATACCAAAATTGTAACGTTTACAACAATTTTACACAAAGAAAATTGCTCTTCATAATAAGAACTTTGACAAATATTTTTAACAGAAAATTTTCAGATTTAGTCATAATTTTCCTTTAAAATTTTTCAGATTTTCCCTATAAAATTTTTCAGATTTTCCTTATAAAAATTTTCAGATTTTCAAAAAAAAAAAAATTGTCTGGACTAAAAAGATCAGGACAAATCTAAAGAATTATTATAAATTTGTTTGGTATTTGTTAGATCATAGCATGCATACTTGTTGGAAATACATACCTGTTTACAAAATGCTTGAATAATTAAGATTATGAGTAATTTTTTTTAATATAGAGTGAAAGGTTTAATTTACAAAAATGACGATATTACAATGAAAATGACAACGAAAATCAAAAGTTCAAAGTAATATATCTGTTCTTTTTTATACAATTTTTAATGTTTTCCATACAAGTAAGTTGTTTTTTAAATGCAGACATTTACAAAACAAAACAAAAATATAATTTAATACAGGACATTCCATCATATCGAAAACGTTCTGATATTCTCGTCATCATAGACAAACAATAGTATAGCTAAAGCTACTTGGGGTAATAATATCATGCTGGTTGAAAATGTTAAGAACGCTGCTGTACGTAGCAAAAAAAAAATCGTTTTATTTTGACAAGTATTGACAATGACACTGACACGTGTCAATTTTCCCTTTTTTCGTTTGTCTGTTGCGTCATGGAGTATTGTATTCTTTTGCTCAAAAAATCTACTCCCCCCTAAAAAAAAAATAACTCTGACATTTTGTTTGGTTTGTTATGTTATGATGCCATATAACACATGCATGTTATGTTAAAGTTCCTCATGCTCATCATTATGATGACGAGGATGTTGATGAGATCAAGGATTATAAATATGTCTGGAATTTAAGCTGCATTATAAATGTATCGTATATATTCAATTTTCCATTTGTAGACTTTATATTTGTACTTTCATTTATTTCTTTTACGTCTACTATGTAGTTATATGATACTTTATGTAACACGGAAGGCAGCACTTAAAGGAATGTAATATTAGAAATACAAATTTTTGTTCATGATTTTATTATTATGGGCTATTGGTTAAATTTTTCTGTGTGGCAGAATGCCTCAGAATCTTAAACCTTTTTTATTGAAAAATTTGTCAGTACCTAAAACCTTTTTATACAAAAACTTTTTAAAATCTGAGATTATTTTATACGAAAAATGTTTCAGAATCTCACACTTTTTCTGTACAAAAAATATTCCAGAATCTATGACTGTTTCTATACGAAAAATGTCTTAGAATCTCAGACATTTTCTATAGGGAAATGTCTCAAAAAATTAGACTTTTCTATTCGAAAAATTTCTCAGAATCGAAAAGTTTTTCTATTTTCTAAAAATGACTTAGAGTCTGAGAGTTTTCTGAGACTTGTCACGGTGCCCTGGAGAGGATTTAAATAAAATTTTGGTGTTACTCCAATTTTTAGGCGGATTATGTTTTTAGACTATAATAGAAGGAAAATGAGCCAAAAAAGAAAAAAAAGTACTAGGCGCTTTTTTTTGGCGGGCAAAAAAAAAAGAATTAGAAATAGAGAAAAAAGAATTTATTCTTTCAAATGCAATAACATTTTTTTATACAGATGTAAATTCATCACATATTCACTTATCAGTGAGATTTAAATATATATGTGACACATATTTTCAGATATGAGACTTAAAAGAATAATTTCACTATTTAGTGAACTAAATAAAATTTCTTCTTTAATTTAATGAAAATTTTAACTCTTGGAGTTATTTCACTTTTAAGAATAATCCTGTTTCTAGATTTTGAAGGAGGGAAGTTACACCAACAATACAAACAAAATTTTCAAAGTATTTTTGGCGAAATAAAAAAAATTAAAAAAGGATATTTAGCGCATCCATAAGATTGGCAATAAACAAATAGTCCCAACCACTTTCTTCATCTCTTTTCAAACTATTTATATTGTTTTACTCTTCCTTAGGCACTGCAAACACATTTTTCAATGGTTTTTACTATCGTTTTCTGATTTTATTTAGTTTTGAAAAAACATTTTTAACAAAAAAGAATAAATTCTTTTAAAATGATATGAATGACTAATGTCTATATTGAGGAAACTTTGAGTTTTGCTGTCCGTCTGAGTAGTACACTGAAAACTTTTAAGAACTTACATTTTTAAATAATTTACAAGGACATATTTCATTTAGTTTCAATTAATAGTGAATTTATTCTTTTAAGTCTCATATCTGGAAAAATATGTTACATATATATTTAAATGTCACTGATAAGTAAATATGTGATGAATTTACAACTGTATAAATAAATTTTAATGCATTTAAAAGAATAAATTATTTTTTGTTTTTTAGAAATTCTTCTTTTTGCCCGCAAAAAAAAAGCGCCTAGTACTTTTTTTTCTTTTTTGGCTCATTTTTTTTCTTTTATCGTCTAAAAACATAATCCACTTAAAAATCGGAGTAACACCAAAACTTTATTTAAATCCTATCCAGGGCACCGTGTTGTATCAACTTCAGCATTTAAGAAATTTTTTCAGAAATTTCAGAATCGGAGACGTTTTCCAATATGAAGAATATTTTTCTCTACGAAAAATGTCTCACAAGCTGTGACTTTTTCTTACGAAAAATGTTTCAAAATCTGAAACTTTTTCTATACGAAAAATATCTTAGAATCTGAGAATTTTTCTATACGAAAAATGTCTCAGAATCTAAGATTTTTCTATTCGAAAAATATCTTAGAGTCTTTCTTTACGACAAATGTTTCAGAATTTGAAACTTTTTTTACGTGAAAAATGTCTCAGAATCTGATATTTTTACATACGAAAAATGTTGCAGAATCTTAGATTTTTTTGCACGAAAAATATCGCAGAATCTTATACTTTTCTATACGAAAAATGTCACAGAATATAAGACTTTTTCTATAAAAATGTCTCTGAATGTGATATTTTTTCTATGCGAAAAATGTCTCAGAATCTGAGACTTTTTTACGAAAAATGTCTCAGAATCTGAGACTTTTTTACGAAAAATGTCTACACGAAAAATGTCTCAAAAATAAAACAGATTTTTCTAACATATAAGCGAATTGATTGTTCTTTCCGGACCCCTGAGAAATTAGTGGCCCTGGGCACGTGCTTAGTGCACCCTTGTGGTTAAAACGGTACTGTGTATACTCAGAGAAAAATGAGTCGTAATATTTATGATATGGTTTCATAAATATTTTTGTCATAAAATTTCATTATATTTATGAAACCTTCATAAAAATAGTTAAGTTTTATGAAAAAAGTCTATGAAATGGACTTAAAATAAAATGGATATAAAAAAGTTATAAACGTGTCATATGATTTTTTATAATATGAATAAAAAATCTGGGCAAAACAATTATAGCTCCTGAAGATGATTTTTAAAATTTTAATTCCTTATTTTAGTTTTTCCAATATAAATATCATTTATTTTATTTCTAAAAAATAATGCATTTGCTCTATTAATGAAACATTTCATAAATACTATGAAACCTTTTCATAAATATAGTAAAACTTGTCATTAAAGTTCATCCAATCTAACAGTTTCATAAATAATATGAAATGTTTTATAAATACTATGAAATAAAAAAATAATATAATTATGGACCTATTTCCGCCCTATATTCCGTATAGGAACGTCAATTGGACAACATATATGTTTGAATTGTATTAATTGTAATATAATGTATTTCTATTATTTTCATAATCTTTTACAAATTTAAATAAATATGTTTCCTTTGTCAAGGAAAAAAGAAATTGAATTATTTCATAGTTTCAATGAATTGGTTCATAAATACTATGAAATAGTTTCCTAATATGATCAAATATTTAAGAAAAAAAATTAAATCTATGAAATGTTTCATCGTATTTAAAAAATATTTCATAATATTTGTTAAGATTTTGAGTAGGTTTATTCTGGCTCGAGGTCATTATTTCCTTTACTAATTAAAACTATGATATGCTCATAGAATAATTTTCAAGAAAATTATTTTTCTGTTTTAAATTCATATATGTTGGTCATTTTTTGCAAGACTTAATCGACACGTGTTTCGGGATTTGTCCGATCCCATTGTCAAGATTATTTAGCAAAAATAAAAACCCTATACTACAAGTAGCAAAGGGTCTTTAATGACAATCGTTAATGATCAAACTAAAATATTAATAAATATTCAACTCTACTCTCATTGGGAATTAGAAGACCAAAATTATACCATCGTAGTAGATCACGATCATCAACTAACCTACAAACCAAATATTAAAACAGAAAAGAATTTCATAAAATTGATGAAATTTTATTCATCATATTAATGAAACCTATCATAAATATATGACAAGTTTAATAAATATTGACTCTATGAACAATTATAAAACTGTTTCATTGTATTTATGAAACTGTTACATTGGATGAACTTTAATGTAGATTTTCATTATATTTATGACAGTTTTCATAAATATTATGAAGCTTTTTGTTTGAGTGTAGGATCCTCCTTCTCATCCAGGAGAATGACATACATATTTAGAAGTTTACAGTTTTAAGGGAAAAAGGCGGTAAACAATGGGTAAAATAATAGTAAAATACTACTTTTTATGTCTATTTGAACATGGATTTTGAAAATATTTGTATTATTTTAGCGTATGCTATACGGAAAGGAATAAAACCTTAATAAAATGAAACAAGGAACGAAACTGAAGTAAACAGGGAATGAAATAGAAAAGAATAGGCAACGATTTGAAATAAAATTTTTTACTCAGTTTTTTTTTTTTTTTTGTTCACTCAATGATATATGCACTCAACATTTTTTACCACTCAATATTTTTGTACTCTAATTTTCATTCACTCAATAGTTTTTTTGCTCAAAATTTTTTTTTTAGTTTTTTTATTTAAACTTTTGTCTTGTGACTAAAATTTTTTTTACTCAAAATATTTTCCACCCTAAAATTTAAAATTTTTTTTTTCAACTCAAATCTTTTTTCACTCAATATTAATACCTGATTTTGTAGGTTTTATTAGGATAGGCCCGTTTTTAGACTTGAACGTATCAATCATTTTAAAAGTAAAATGATTTTTTTTACGCCTCGGCCAAGCCAACTTTAAATTCAAGTTGCGAACACTCTAAATGTTTATCTTGATTATGAATCTAGGGTGCCCCACTACTATATATCGATAAAAATCAAAATCTTTGCCAGACGTTTTTGATAAATCCCGGTCAAACGTAAAAAACTTGATAAAAATTAAAAGTAAAAAGCGTGTCCCGCATTTCGAAAAAAGGAGAAAAGATTTGTAGAATTTTTCACCCAAAAACAATTTTTTTTTTCCATCAATTTTTTTTCCATCAAATTTTTTTTTTTTTTCATCAATTTTTTTTTTTTTTTTGTTTCATCAAATTTTTTTTTTCATAAATTTTTTTTTTTTCTTCAAAATTTTTTTTTTTCATAATTTTTTATACCCTCCAACTACAGTATGGGGGTATACTCACTTTGTCATTCCGTGTGTAAAGTATATATTTTATTGATCAGTGATCGATTCTAAGACATTCTAGGGATGTCCGTCCGTCCATCTGTGGAAGACACGGTACAGTCCAAAATAAAAGAGCTAGACTTCTGAAGTTTGGCACATATATGTCTTATAGTCATAGGCTGGTTAAGTTCGGAGATGGGCAAAATCGGACTAGGGGGAAAAAGTTCCCCCTTGACGAAGTAAACCAACCTCTGAAAAAAGGTAACTTTTTATATGCTTTTTTGTATTTTTGTTAAACAAATAAAACATTTCTATGCTTCAAGAAGTTCAAAGTCCCGGACTTGGACCCAGGGGATTTAAAAATTACCTGGTTTTTGGTCCGCCCCCTTTTGTGGGCGTGGATATTAACAAATAATTTATATAAGGATCAAATTGTATATTTTTTTGTACAAAAAGCATAATAATTAAATTTTTAAACATTTTTTAGCAAAGTGAAGTGTCCCCTAGGATCCCCGCAAGCCCCCCTCCCCCCCCAAAAAAAACGCCCCTGCAATTTTTATTTTTTTATTTTTTTTTTAATGTTGGAGGGTATAAAAGATTCGGCACAGCCGAATTTAACACTATCACTTGTTCTTTTATCATTTTTTTTTTTTATAAAAATTTTTTTTTTTCATAAATTTTTTTCGCTAATTTTCTTCATCAAATTTGTTTTTCATCAAAATTTTTTTTTCATAATTTTTTTGTTTTTTCATCAAAAATTTTTTTTTTATCAACTTTTTTTTAATTTATTTTTTCATCAAAATTTTTTTTTCATAAATTTTTTTTTTCGTAAATTTTTTTTTATCATATTTTTTTTCATCAAATTTTTTTATCTAATTTTTTATTATCAATTTTTTTCTCACCAAAAATTTTTTTTTCATAAATTTTTTTTACGTCAAAAAACTTTTCTTTTCATCAAAAAAATTCATCAAAAACTTTTTTTATCATAATTTTTGTTCACCAAAAATTTTTGGTTCATTAAATTTTTTTTAACATAATTTTGATTTTCGAGAAAAAAAAATATATTTTTTTTTACAAAAACTACTTTTTCACCAAGTCTAAGCTTTTCGCATAAAAATTTTCCATTTGTTTACCAAATGTACATAAAACAAGTGGGAGTGGTATATTCTTTGGTGCCGAATCTGTTATACTCCCAATATGTAAAAACACTTTTTTGCCCTTATTTTTGCACTCACTTACGAAATGTACAGCTCTTTTGGTTTTTTAAAGGGGTCCTCGACTGATATTTCAATTCGTTTTGCATGGAATAGCAAAGTAATATAACATTATTTTTTCTAAAAAAACTTTGCTTTGGCAAGTACACCCAAATCTTCCTCAAAACATTATCATGATTTAATGTTTTGGGCAAGAGTACAAAATTCGCAGGCATTTTTTTTTAGGATTAGCAATATTTGTATTGTCTTCACAGCACACTTTATCTTATAAAATATGCACATCAGTGC
Source organism: Pegoplata infirma (assembly GCA_963921195.1). Taxonomy (NCBI): domain Eukaryota; kingdom Metazoa; phylum Arthropoda; class Insecta; order Diptera; family Anthomyiidae; genus Pegoplata; species Pegoplata infirma. The sequence goes on along the minus strand of OY992537.1, from coordinate 205,841,263 downwards.
TTAAAGAAGCTAAGTCCATTTAATAAATTAATTCCTTAATAGCTCTGATTTGCCAAATACATTCAACACTAATACCTTGATAAAAACTTTATGCACGCAATATCATGCTTTCTCTACGTTGTTAATAATTTATTGTATTTCATTACTCATATTACGGAAAAAAAAATAAAAAAATTTTCATTCTTCTTGAAAATATCTTGTCAAGTGTACGAGATTAGTTTTGTAAGCTCATCTTATAAATATTTTTATAACCCCAACACACGATATAAACAACATGTTTTCACAAACTTACAGGGTTGTTATGGCATTCCTGCCCAAATACGCAGTCTTGTATTGTTTATTGTAAATTTTGACAATGCATGTAATTTTCTTATTTTCAATTCTTTTGCTGAAGAGGGTCATATTTTGATTACGCACTTTTGTGGATAAGGGTGTTTTCCTTTAAAATTACCTTAATTATTAGTAAATTTATGCTTCAACAGATTAATTCAACATATTTTATCCTCGTATAATTCTTTATAATAATTGAATGTGTCAATACTTTTGTTTAGTATTTCATCATGGAAAAAAAAAATTATAAATATAAAAACGGTCGAGTGTTTACATATGACTGCATTTGAATTATGGTATAGACGTCAGTTCTAGGATTACATAAAAGCTTAAAATATTCTATATCAAAATGATGTCTGTCAAATGTCATTTATAAACGGATGAATAAATTGAAATTATTAAAATGAAATGGTTGATGTTTTTTTAGAAGTTTGGTTATATAGAGGAAAAAATTAGATTTTTGGTGGGTAACAAGTTAAAAATATAAATTCAGCCTTGCCTTCTTTAAAGTAAAGAAGATTTTTATAAAAAATTTGGTGAAAAGAAAAAATGGTGAATACAATTTTTTGGAAAAAAATTTTTGTTGAAAATTTTTTTTGTCGAAAAAATATTTTGCAGAAAAAATATTTTGGCGAAAAAATAATAAAAAAACACTAGTTTCCACGCCATATTGTACATGCTTGAATTTTGTAGTTTTTGTTGTTCTTTGTGTCTATGTTTTCATTCTTATTGTTAGTAATTTTTCATAACGCATAAAAAAATGCATTATCAAATGCTTGCTGGTTGGACTAGTAAAAGTATAAAATATGTGTTATGTTTTTCTACGTTCAAATTTTATTTTTTTAAAAAAAATCTTAAAATTTCCGACCCATGACATTGCATTGAACTTAAGGCAATGTTTTATTTATCCTTAATTTGAGCCAAAGCCGATCATTTTAACAAACGGCGCATTTCGATAAAATTTCGGTGAAAAAATTGAAAATTAGATTGGCAGCGAAATTTTAATTTTGGATTTTCACCATTTTCCGGGCTGAATATTGTGCCACATGGTCTTTAGCTGATGTACTTAGAACAAATGTGAACCAAATCGGATTACTTTAACCTATGCCCCTTTGAGGTCAAAGTTCAAAAGGTAAAAAAAATCCATACAAGCAAAAAAAATTTTTTTTTTTATATTTTTATTTTTTTTTTTATTTTTGAATAATATTGAACTTTAGTAGCTTATTAACGGCAAAAAAAAAAATCATTTCAATCCGATAAGTTTTTCAATGCCAAAATGGACTTCGAAAAAAAATTTGAGGCTGAATGCATTCGACCGATATTTCAATTCGCTTTGACAAATGAACACAATATTATTTTTTGTTTTAATTTTCAATATCTTCACCAAAACTTTATAAGGATTTAATGTTATGGGCAATAATAAAAAGTTCTTTAATATTAATTTTGAGTGAAAACAAAATGTAAAAGAAAAAAAATTTTGAAAATTTTAATTAAAAACAAAAATTCGAATGAGAAAAGGTTGACTAAAAAATTTAAACGAAAAACTCTTTTGAGAGAAAAAAAATTGAGTGAAAAAAATAAATAATTATAAGCGCAAAAAGAATATTGGGTGAAAAAAATTGAGTTAAAAAATTTTGAAATATTTTTATTCTTTGTCCTCTTTTATTTCGTTTCATGAATTTGTCATTCCTTACCGTATAAAAAAGGAAAGGAAATAATGTGAGAACTTTTTCGTGGTAAAATGTCCCAGAATCCAAAACTTTTCAGAATTTAAAATTTTTTCTACACCGAAAAAAATCCATGCAACATTTTACGAAATAAAATTTCGTACTTGCTTGTTTCGTAAAATATACGAAAATTTAGTTAATATTACGAAAAACAAATTAGTCCGGATTTTCGTAGATTTACGAAACCTACGAAAATATTTCGTAATCATGAAAAAAAATTTTAATGTCGCTGATGGAAAAGCGACCGGTCCTTTATAGGTCACGTGACATGTCACACGGACCCATATGACCTATTACAAGCTTTGAAACCTTTGGAATAAATATACGTAGGACTTAGAAAATTTACATTTTTTTTTTTGGAACATCGAAAATTTTATTTTAAAGTTTATTTCTTCTAAAATCATTTTTAATGATTTTTTAAATTTTAAAACGCAAAACGAAATCAAATGCCAAAAAAAAATCGTCTCTGAGAAATTTCAAGATTTTTTCGCTTAGAAAATTTTTAAAAATTTGTAAAAAATTTTTAGAATTGTTAAAACAATATATATTCACCTAAAATGCAAAACAACGTAACAACACTTTTTGCTATTTTACAGTAGTAGCGAAAAAGGTCGTTAAGCATTTTTCTAATTTTGTTTATAAGTCCGTCAAATTTTATCGGATAGGTCTAAAATTTTGGACATATTTTCGGTTAATGTAGTGCATCTAAACTAAAAAATCGCATTTTGATAATTTTGTAGGGGAACCAAACACTTTTTGAAAGTACAAAATATAATATTTTTGAATTTTGATAGTATAGTTTGTATTTTTTAATGTAGAGAACTAAAACTGTATGGGGACATGTATTTTGATAAAATGCATCACAATCAATCAATAACTCGATTTTGAAAAAAAATTTACGTTGTTTTGCATTTTAGGTGACGATATATTTTACTTATATGTACGAATTTATTTTTGTAATTTACGAATTTATTTTGTATAATTTAGAAAATTGTTTCGTAAAAACACAAAAATATTTCGTACAATGTAGTAATCTTTTTCGTAAGAACTTATAATTTTTACGAAATAATTTCGTAAGCAAAAACTACGAAACTTTTCGTACAATGTACGAAACATTTCGTTTATATAAGGCATGAATTTTTTTCGGTGTATTTGATAGATGTCTCAGAATCTACACTCAAAAAAAAAATCTAAAACTACAAGAAAAGTTTGTAACTTTTTTTTGCTACCTTCTATTTCACAAGAATTCCTAGTAATTTTACAAGCTTTTTACAAATAATTTTGTAATTTTACAAGGTTTTTGCCAATAGAATTGTAAATTTACAAATTTGTTTGCACAATAAAATTCTCGTAATTTACTAGGTTTTTCGCTACCTCCTATTTTACAAGAACTCCTAGTAATTTTACAAACTTTTTACCAATAATTTTGAAATTTTACAAGCTTTTTACCAATCAAATTGTAAGTTTACAGTTTTTTTGGCGCAATAAAAATTAAAAGGAATTCTCGTGAATTTACTAGTTTTTTTTTGTAAAATTATCTTGGAAATTTGTAAAATTACAAAAAAATTTTTAAATTACAAAAAAAAATAAATTTCGATCCAAATTAGTTTGTTATGAAACAAGGAAAACTGTCAAATATTGGTAAAATGGGATTGCGAGACTTTTCCTACTAGTAATTTGACAAGTTTTTTTTTTTGTGTGTAAGACTCTTTTTAATAGGAAAAGATGAGTACTTTTCTATAGGAAAGAAATCTCAGAATTCTAGAAAAAAATCTCAGACTTTTTCGTTCGGGAAAACATCTCAGAATTTGTATGAATTTGTAAGGTCTTTTCTATTTGAAGAATGTCTCATAATCTAAGACTTGTTCTGTAAGAAAATGTCAAAGATTTAGACTCTGAGGATTTTTCTATAGGAAAAATGTCTTAAAAGCAAGACTTTTTCTAAAGGGAAAATATCTCAGATCCTAAAACTGCGTTGTAGAAAAAATGTCTTAAATTCAAAGATTTTCAATAGGAAATATGTCTTAGAAAATGTTTGAGAATGTTAGACTTTTTTAAGGAAAAGTGTCTTTCTATAAAAAAATGTCTCAGAATCTAGGAAATTGCCTTAAAAAAGTAGAATGAATGTTTCGGTATCTTAGACTTACAAGGGAAGTATCTCAACCCTTATGAACCGATTTGCATGAAACGTAAAATATATATAATAGAGACAATTCTAAGGTTGGGGTGTCTCGGCTTATCGGCCATATCGGGGATTTAGGTGTTCAAAACATGGGTCAAAAAATGCCAAAAAAATAGTTTTTTGGATTTTTCAGCCATTTCTTTCTAAGAAACTATATGATGTTTACATATGAGAAGAAAGGTTTTTTTAATGCCTATCCAACGGTGGCATAACCTTGTAAGAGTTTGGCTTCGCTAAATACTTTTTTCATGAAAATGTGCAAATTTTGGGGGGTATTTATAGGAAGACATATACCTACGATGTCCATATGAATACGAAATAATCTACACACAGAAAACAAATTTGCTAATATCCAACTGAAATTCAGTTGTTGCAACAAAAAATCGGTGGATGCATTTGAATTAAGGTTGAAACAACTAAAAATCGGTAGTTACAACAAAATGTTGTTGCTCCAACTGTCTTTTAATTGAAACAACTATAAAATTCGTTAACCACATCAAAATATAGTAGCAGCAACCGAATTTTGAGTTAACACAACTGAAAAATTCAGTTGGAAATTTATTTTTCTCTGTGTATATAAAATTTAACTCGACACGTATTTTTTCTCCAGAGGCAGTTCCGGTTAGTTCGGGAGTTATCGAAATTTCCCCGGAGGTCCACATATGGCCGATAAGCCGAGACACCCCAACCTTAAAATCGTCTCTTTTATATATATTTTAAAATTCAGGCAAATCGGTTCATAAGGGTTGAGATGGGAAGTATCTTGTAAGTAAAAAAACAGTATATTGTTAGTAAAAAAATAAAAAAATAAATGTTTTAGAACTCCGTTATAAAATAAGTTTCTGTTAAATTTAACTTTTTCATAAAAATTTTGGCTTGAGGCTCCGTTAAATCGACAGTTAGCAGCTAACTGGACATTGAGTAATCCGACATAAATCCGAGAATTATTCGATACAAAGAATATTTCTTAATATACGAATTTTTTGATGTTAAAATTGCTTAAGTATCTGAGAATTTTATATAAGAAAGTGGATGCTACAAAACATACCATTTTTCCCCTATGTGCGAAAGAGGACATCCATCATACAGGAAATTAAAAAAGACTAAAATACTTGAACCAAAACTTTTTAAATGGTAAATTTGTCAGATCATACATTCAAAATTTCGAATTTTTAGAAGTATTATTTTAGGAAATAGAAAAAGGAACACAGTGCAATTTTTAACTCTTTTAAGATGCGTTAACTTTTACACAAGAGAGATATCGCCATAGAAAATTCAAAAATATGTCATCTCTACCATTCTGAAATGTTGTCTCTAAAACAAAAAAAAAAAAAAATTTATCATTACAGTTTTTTTTTAAATAAAATTAATTTGTCATGCTGATGGATGGGGCATCCATAATACATTCCAAAAATCACGTTTTTATGACCATTGTTTTAGGATATCGAAAAAGTACAAAAGAAATTTTTTAACCCTCTTAGAATCGAAACTTTCTAAAAAGAAAATTTATTAGATCATTTCGTCATGTATTCAATGTTTAGAGTTTTTAGAAACCTTATTTTAGGAGATAGAAATGGCGTTTTCTTTTCTGAAAAAAAATGAGTTTTTTGATATTTTATTGAACAAAAAAAGAGTGTTTCGACATTTTATTGTATACAGTTAGATAGAAATCAACAATACATTTCTTTTGGTACCAAACATATTTATTATTAATTTTATATTATGACGTCATATCTTAATTATTTGAAAATTATCACAAACTCATGACTACCTATCAGAAGGAACCAGCATTTAACTAATTTATAACATCCGCGAAAAAGCACCAAAATTCCGCTATTATAATCTTTAGTTGCTGAAAAGAATTACTGCCTCATAGCACCTATCACTTGACACAAAAATTTAGCTAATTTAAAAAATCCGCGAAATAGCGTCAAAATATCTCGATTTGATGAGATTTTGTTTTTTTATTAATGAAATTACAAGAAAATCCTAAATATTTTGCAATTAAGTTTAATTTGTTTATACTTAAAAGAAAAACTAATATTCAAAACTTCATCGCGTTTGGTGCGTGAACTTTTTTAACGATCGCGAAAAAGTAAGACATCATTTCTTAATATTTTTTCATGGCCTATACGACTATGGAATAGACTTTTTGATGTTTGTAAAAAATTCAAAAAGTTATAACCCTAATGTCTATACTTATTGTTCATTACTGAGCACAAAGAGTCATTAAAGAAAAAAAAGTACAGACAGTTTTTTTAGAAAAATTACTAAAGTACACTATGTGCCTCTTAGACTCGAAACATTCCAAAAAATTATTTGTCAGAATATTTTGTCATACATTCCAAATTTTAAGTTTCTAGAAACATTAGTTTATAAGATAGAATAAATAGCACAGTAAAAATTATTGCCCTTTTTACCCCTTTGTAAACAGACTTTCCAAAAGGTGCCTTTTTCAGATATTTTTTTTTTGCGATGGAAGGTCCTAAATGAGCACTATTTTAGAAAAATGAAAAATTAACAAAAGTACACTATTAAAAAGAAAGTACACTGTTTTACTCCTTTTAGCCCTTTTGGAATCGGAATTTTAAAAATTTACTTTATTTAGAATGAAAAAAAAGAAGTACAAAGTGCAAAAAGTACCTAAAAAAAAGTACCCACTTAAAATTTTCAAAAACCCAGCTTTAGTTAGTCCATTTTTAGAAGGTTAATCGATATTCCAAATTTCAAGTTTCTAGCTTCTGCAATTTTCGATGCTACGTGATGATCAATCAGTCAGAGACTTATCAAACTCTTTTTTTTTTTTTTTTTTGGGGGCATTCCATGCCAAATTAAAAAAAAATGTTTGCTGTTTATAGAAAGATTTGTTTTCTTTGTAAAAACTAAATTATACAAATTTAAATTCATTTTCTATTATTGTGTTTCATTTTAAAATTTATTTATAATTTTTAAAACATCCTTTCTTTAAAAAAAAGTAGAAAAAATAATAAATTTATCTTTCTTCTTCATTTAATTTAGTAATTTCCTTGGAATTTTTATTTTTTGTTATCTTCCTAGATTTGGTTTTTTTTTCAAGTCTATTATACTTTTGAAAATATTTAAATATTTTTTCAAACAGAAATTCCTTACCCTTTTCTTAAACTGATATCTCAACACTTACTTCGTTACATTTAATTTCCGTTTCTTTATAAAAGCAAAACTCTAAGAAAAATCTCTATTGTCTGGAATATTTTGCAACATATGGTAATGTTCCTGTTTAAAGAAAAGACAGGTTGGAGATGGAATCATTTTAGAGTGTCAGGAGAAAATTGGAAGCAAAATGTATAAAAACTGTTATGTCAGATAAGAAAGGGAGGGTTGGTATAACACTGTTAAGTATGTAAAATTCAGAAGTTTGTTTGAGGCAACTCACAATTTTTTTTGAAAAAATTTAAATGTATAAAAAATTAAAAAAAAACTAATTTCTTTTACTATTGAACGACTAAATTTACATTACAAAACAAAAAGAAGCAAAACCTCCCAGCCAAAGTTCTAGGTCGATTAATTTCAGAATTAAGAAAATTTTTAACGATTTTTTACTCTAAAACTTCAACTAAAATTTTAAAAAAGTTTTTGTGTCCGGAAAATTTTCAAAATATTTTCAAGATTAGGAAAATTTTTTCAAAAAGTGTCGACTTTTTATACCCTCCACTCAAGTGATAAAGGGTATATATAAGTTTGTCATTCCGTTTGTAACACCTCAAGATATTGGTCTAGGACCCCTTAAATTATATATATTCATGATCCTCGTTCGATTTTAAGACGATCTAGCGATGTCCGTCTGTCCGTCCGTCTGTCTGTCCGTCCGTCTGTCTGTCTGTTGAAATCACGTTTAATCACCGATTAAAATGCTTGTGGTACCAAAAGTTGCGGAATTTATCCAGGAAGAAACTGATGTATTTCTTTTTTGAAATCGGTTAAGTATTTTAAAAGTTATGAGTGAATTTCTGCAAAAACTCTTAGATGTTTTCAACATAACCCAAAATTAACTCATTTTTTGTGTAGATACATAACAAAGAATACGGAAATGAAAAAAAAAAACGGAGAAAATGAAAAAAATCCTTACAAAAAAACTTTAAAATATGTAAAACAAAATTTAAATTTAATTAAAAAAAAGTTCGTTAAGTAATAATACAAAAATTGATAGTTATTTTTATGTACATAGCATGTGTGTGTCCATTTTTTTGCTTCGTCATATTAATGGGGTTGCCAGACTTTTTTTGGCTTTGTCGCCAAATCGGATGTAAAATATCGCCAAAATTCAATTTTGTTCAGATTTCTTAAAAAAAAATATTTTCATTTAAAAAAATAAATTTTGTTAAATAATAAGACAGAAATAAACTTTATGGCAAAAATCGCCAAAATCCGGAAAATCTAAATATATAAAAGAGTAATGCGACTGACTGACATACTCATTCATCATCGCCCAGCCCAAACCGCTGAAGTTAAAGACTTGAAATTTGAACTGTAGGTTGACCACCCGGAAAAGATCCAGTAAGGCTGGATTTTTGCCAATGTTCATTCTAAGGGGGTAAAAAGGGTAAAGAACTGTACTTTTGGTACTTTTTATATCTCCCGATATAATGGTCATAGAGACTTGAAATTTGGACTGTATGTTCGCCTCCCGCAATATAGATCCACTATGGCTGGAGTGGTGCCAATGGTAAGGGGGTAAAAAGGGTAAAAAACTGTACTTTTTGTACTGTTTATATCTCCTGATATAATGATCATAGAGACTTGAAATTTGGACTGTATGTTCACCTCCCGGAATATAGATCCATTAAGGCTAGATTTTTGCCAGTGTTGTGTTGATTCTAAAGGGGTCAAAAGGGTAAAAAATGTACTTTTGGTGCTTTTTATATCGCTTGAAATAATGATCACAGAAACTTGAAATTTGGACAGTACGTTCACATCCTAGAATATATGTAGATCCAGTACGGCTGGATTATTGACAATGTTGATTCTAAGAGGGTAAAAAGGGAAAAAATCTGTACTTTTGGTACCTTTTATATTTCCTTAAAAAATTTTCACATAGAATTGAAATTGGGACTGTATGTTCACCTCCAGGAATATAGATCCCCTAAGGCTGGGTTTTTGCCAATGATGTTTCTAATAGGGCAAAAAGGGTAAAAATATGTACTTTTGTTACATTTTATATTTCCTTACATAATGGTACTAGAAAATTGGAATTTGCAATGTCGGTTCACCTTCCGGAAAAAAGATTCACTAAGGCTCGGGTTTTGCCAATGTTGATTCTACGGAGGTAAAATGGGTAAAAAAGTACTTTTGGTACTTTTTTTATTTACTGAAATAATGGTTATTCAAACTTGAAGTTTAGAATGTAGGATCCTTTAGTGAAATAAAACATTCTTGAACAAGTACTTTCTGAAAATTCTGTACCGTTTTGAAAAAGTACCTTTTATAAAAAGTACCTTTTATAAAAAGTACCTTTTATAAAAAGTACCTTTTATAAAAAGTACCTTTTATAAAAAGAACCTTTTAATAAAAGTACCTTTTATAAAAAGTACCTTTTATAAAAAGTACCTTTTATAAGAAGTACCTTTTATAAAAAGTACCTTTTATAAAAAGTACCTTTTATAAAAAGTACCATTTATAAAAAGTACCTTTTATAAAAAGTACCTTTTATAAAAAATACCCTTTATAAAAAGTACCTTTTATAAAAAGTACATTATTTAAAAAGTACCTTTTATAAAAGGTACTTTTTATAAAAAAAAATACCTTATATAAAATTACTTTTTTTAAAAAGTACCATTCTTAAAAGTACCTTTTATAATAAGTAGCTTTTATAAAAAGTACCCTTTATAAAAAGTACCTTTTATAAAAAGTACCTTTTATAAAAAGTACCTTTTATAAAAAGTACCTTTTATAAAAAGTACCTTTTATAAAAAGTACCTTTTATAAAAAGTACCTTTTATAAAAAGTACCTTTTATAAAAAGTACCTTTTATAAAAAGTACCTTTTATAAAAAGTAACTTCTATAAAAAGTGCCTTTTATAAAAAGTAGCTTTTATAAAAAGTACCTTTTATAAAAAGTACCTTTTATAAAAAGTACCTTTTTATAAAAGTACCTTTTATAAAAAGTACCTTTTATAAAAAGTACCTTTTATAAAAAGTACCTTTTATAAAAAGTACCTTTTATAAAAAGTACCTTTTATAAAAAGTACATTTTATAAAAAGTACCTTTTATAAAAAGTTCTTTTTATAAAATGTTCCTCTCATAAAACTACCTTTTATAAAAAGTACCTTTCATTAAAAGTACCTTTTATTAAAAGTACCGAAAGTACACTTTTTTGGTACTTTTTTATTTCCTGAGGTATAAATAAAACAAACTTTTTTGTTTTTTAAATCATTACATTGGTGGAGGATATTTAAAGATTCGGCACAGCCGAATATAGCTTTCTTACTTGTTTTTCCTAAATTTTAAGAAAATTGTAAGTGTTTTTTTTGGTGCATGTGTTAATTTTTGGGCTGGTGTGTTCTGACTTACTTATACAGTAAAATTTTATGACCAACATTTTTGTGAAACATTTCATCCCAGCCCTACGTCTTTTTCGGGGAGCCAAAAAATATTGTTATTAGGGCGAGTTAATTAATATATTCCACAAAAATGTTAACGCTGATATTTTCTACAAAGTTGATGAACACACCATACACCTCAGATGTAAAGAAAACAATGTTCTATATACCGTTATGCTGCAAGAATAGGCCAAAGCCGGGAAACTTTAACCGCCTCTAAAATAAAATTCCGATGTGATCTTTTAAAACGCTGACACCTGTATCTTTTTTTTGTCTCCTTTACCAGAATCAATGGTCGGAACCCCGTAATTTTGGAAAAACTTTTAAGTTGTTGTACAGTGTAATTATTTCGCTCCTTTGTTTCAAAGTTGCTTTTTTTTCAAAAATATTAGTCACGGATTTTTATAATTCCACAAGCCTAAAATTATAATTTTAAAATACAAAATTAAAAAAACCTCCCCATTAAAATTATTTTCTATTTCTCAATTTCAAATAACACATAATTGAAACAAAATTGTTGACCACTTGACAATCTATCTTGGTTTTAATTTTTTTTTTCTATTTTTCATCTTTAAAATTCCTATTGCCATTTGAATTTCAAAAAAAAAAAAAAATGCTTGCCTTAAGGCACAAAACATTTATGAAATCCTGTATAGACCTGATATTAGAGTGATATGACTGCAAGGCATTTATGTAATGTTTGATGTGCTTTATGATGCCATTTGACAAAAACCAAATATGAACGAAAGATTGGGTGGATGAAAATGGCACAGAAAGAAAAACCCACAATATTCATTTCGAAGTAAGAAAAAATTCATTTCGAAGTAAGAAAAAAATTGAAATAAACCAATAATGTTTGCAAAACTGGCAGTAAATGTGACAGTTAGGATGTTTATTTTGTTGGTCAAATTTTAAAAGGGGGGGGAGTTTAATAAAAATCAACACTTATAATGAAGATGATTGAGTTGGTTGTATGGAATATTAAGGGTGTTTGCAATTTTGTTAATAAGGGTTGCTATTTTTTTGGGATGAAAATGCTATTTTGTGGTTAAGCGGAAATGTTTGTTTTGATTCAAAGAAGGTTTAGAAAACAAAATTAAATTTTTCTGCAAATAAAAATTTTAAATATTTATTATGTCGTCGAAACGCATTAATACAATTACACTACTGAACATTTTGAACAAAAAAAATGATGCGACTGGGACGCGTCCTTACACAGTTAATTTCAATTGTTCTAGTAATCACAAATCTGGTCTCCAAACTTTTCCATCACATCAGGTTTTTGAGAAAATTGAGGTCAAAGTTAAAAAAATCGCCGTTTTGGGCATTTTTGAAAACTCACAGCGGATGAACCCGATGTGATAGCGACTTCAAAATATGTCGAGGGTAAAACATAAACATTGCTCTTAAGGATGCTGAACTTATTTGGTCAGTCGCCTTAACCCTTAGGGAACCAATTCTTTATCAATGATGTCTTATTTCTAGAGATGGGCACATGAGCAGATTGGAGCGCGATTCACGTGAATCACGCGTGATCACGTGTGAGTGTGACTGAATCCAATTTTACTCACGTGATTGTGAGTGAGTGTGAGCGGAGAAAAAAATTGCGTGAGTGAGTGTGCGTGAGTAAGGTTTTTGCGTGAGTGAGTGTGCGTGAGACGATTTTTTTGCGTGAGTTTGCGTGATTTATTTTCAATTTATATTTCCTTTCGTACCAAAAAAAAGCAACAAAAAATTTTAAGATTTCGCCCCGAAAAAAGCACAAAAAAAATGTAAAATTTCGCTGAACTTTTTTTGCTAAAAATTTTTAAAGACTTTTGAAATAATAGTTTTGGAATTTTTTTTGTATAAATAAAAGTTTCGTGAGTGTGAGTCGACGTGAGTGTGAGTGAAGCTTGCGTGAGTGTGAGTTGTATTAAATTTACTCACGTGATTGTGAGTGAGTGTGAGTAGAAAAAATATGCTCGTGAGTGAGTATGCGTGATTCAAAAATTTCTGTCGTGAGCGTGAGTGAGTGTGAATCAAAAATCACTCACGCGTCCATCATTCGGACATATTTGACTACTCATTTGATCAGTCGCATTAACCGTTGGAGCACCAATTGTACACTCAAAAAAATACGTTAGTAGATTTACTAATTTTTTTTTGCTAATGCTAGTTAGCTAACTTTTACCAAATTTTTAGTTGAGATTAACATGTTAGCAAAAAATTCTTGTAAACTTCATTTAGCACATTAGCAATTTTAAACAAACTTTGAACTGATTTCTTTTGCTAAATCTGAAATTGAGTTGACAACATTTTTACAAGATTTTTTGCTAACATTAGCAAAAATAAATGGTAAATTTTTTTTTTATTTTCAGAAAACTTAAAATGGCGCTATCTCGGAAACTAAGCCAGATAGAGCAAAATGGAGGCCATTTTTGGTTCTCGGGCTGTCCATAGTATCATCGGTCCTCTTCACATGTGTGGACCCTAATGGGTCCTAACTTTGGATCCAAAAAAGTTAGCATTCCCGAAAATTTTAAAATGCTCATATCTCGGTAAATATTGCCGACACAACAAAAAGTCGAAAAGAATTTTTGTAGCTCTCAACACGTAGAACAAGACCGCAAAATAACCAAAAGCTCTCCGAGTAATATTTTTGAAGTTATCGAGTTTTTTAATTCTCAAGACCCCAGTGGTCCCCTAAAAACACGTATCTCAAAAACTAAGCATGTAGAGCGAAACGGACACAAATTTTGGATCAAAAACTATGACGATTTTTAAGGAACCCAACTAGGTCTAGGCCCATCAGGGTCTGGACCTATTGGGTCCGAACCCAATGGGGTCCTCAAATGTGTATGAACTAAGTTCAAAAAAAAATTCAGTTAACTAATTATTGGCAAAACATTTTTGCTAACTTTAGCAAAAAAATTGTGGGTTCAAAATCAGCAAATTTTCTTGTAGGTTTACAAGCTTTTTTTGCTAACATTACAGTTTTTTTTTTGAGTTTATCAACTTACACAAGGAATTTTGAGTGCACTGTTATCAAGTTGTTGTAAAAGTCTTAAAATAATTTTTTTACACACAAAAAACTTTGTCAAGTTACTTAAAAAAGTATCGTAATCCGATCTTACCGATATTTGACAGTTTTCCTTGTTTTACGACAAGCAATTTTCAATAAAAATTTAAATTTGTTTGTAATTCTACATTATTTTTGTAATTTTACAAATTTCCAATATAATTTTACAAAAATAAAATATAGCAAATTCACGAGAACTTCTTGTTAGTTTTTTTTTCGCCAAAAAGTTGTAAATTTACAATTTTTTTGATGAAAATCTTGTAAAATTAAAAAAAAATCTCGTAATTTTTAATATGAATTCTCGTTAAATAGGAGGTAGCATAAAATCTAGTAAAAATATGAGAATTCATTGTAAATTTTATCGCGTCAAAAGTGTAAATTTACAATATTATTGGTAAAAAACTGGTAAAATTACAAAATTATTGGTATTATTGTAAAATTACTACGAACTCTCGCAAAAAAGGTGTTAGCAAAAAAACAGCAAGAGTTTCTTGTCATTTTACAAAGTTTTTTTTTTTTTAAATGCACATTCGACTAAAATGTGTAATGATATGTCTCAGAAAATTAGAGACCGATGAAAGTAAATACCTGGGATCTTTAAAAAGTAAATAAAATGCTATTTATTTTTTTTTTAAGTTAAAATGAACATAAGTTTAGAGATTTCTTTTAGCGAAAATTTTTTTTAATTAAAGTTGTATTTTTCGACCCTTCCAATTTAAATAAATAAATACCCGAGTAAAAATAAACATATATTAAAATATATAACTTGATACAAACATAATAAATTATATATGATTATTAGAGTGTCCCTTATTTTGGAAATGTTGGAAATCTTGAGACGGTACCCGCTCATTTTTTTCCTTTTGACTTAAAAATAACTCAGGAAAAATTTTACGCCCCTAGGACCACGCCTTCCCTACGCGACGGGGCCTTAAAGAGCGGGGCCTAAAAAATCATTTTTCCATACAAACCAAAAAAATTTTTTTTTGATTTTTAATTTTTTTGTTATTAATTATTATATTACTTGGTTTGCTTATTCACGACAAAAAATTTGATTTTGGAGGGATAAGTCTTTCAGCGCTAAAAAATTTTTCGCAAAAAAAAAATTTGGGCGGCCGGGGTCCTACAGTAAAAAATTTTTAAAAAATATTTTTTTTTAGTTTTGACCAGCAACGGTTTTAGCTGCTATGTTGCTTTAAATGATATATATTCCAAAAAAAAAATTATTCATATCTGTGACATCTTTATCTTTTTCGAAAAAAAAAATTTTGAGCCGTAGGAATCCTACGGTAAAAAATTTTTAAAAAATATTTTTTTTTAGTTTTGAAAAGCAATGGTTTTAGTTTTTATGTTGTTTTTAATGATATATATTCCAAAAAAAATATTATTCATATTTGTGACATTTTTATCGTGTATCGAAAAAAATCATCAATGCATTTTTTACCCTTTTTTAGAACACGATTAAGATGTCACAGATACAAAAAATATTTTTTTATGAATATATATCATTTAAAGCAACATAGCAGCTAAAACCGTTGCTGGTCAAAACTAAAAAAAAATATTTTTTAAAAATTTTTTACTGTAGGACCCCGGCGGCTCAAAATTTTTTTTTGCGAAAAATTTTTTAGCGCTGAAAGACTTATCCCACCAAAATCAAATTTTTTGTTGTGAATAAGCAAACCAAGTAATATAATAAATAATAACAAAAAAATTAAAAATCAAAAAAAAAATTTTTTGGTTTGTATGGAAAAATGATTTTTTAGGCCCCGCTCTTTAAGGGCCCGTCGCGTAGGGAAGGCGTGGTCCTAGGGGCGTAAAATTTTTCCTGAGTTATTTTTAAGTCAAAAGGAAAAAAATGAGCGGGTACCGTCTCAAGATTTCCAACATTTCCAAAATAAGGGACACTCTAATGATTATACATCCGTGAGATATTTTCTAAATTTTTTTAATGCAGTCATATGTAGTAATATATAATTTAATCATGATTCGGATTAAAAGGTGTACGGTTGATATAATTAAATAAAATAATATGAGGGTCAATACAAAATCTGTTTTTCTGTATAATTTAACATCAAATTATATATAGCTTATTCTGTTCCATATCAAACTTTATATGTTTCAAATTAACCAAAAAGTTTTTTAGAAAACTTTTTAAAATGTTCCTAAACATTTCCTTATTAGGGTTATGTATATCACCTATCTGGTTCGAAGCGTACCCAAACAAAAAATTATATGTTTGGTGAATGTATCGTTGACCTGTGGTGTATCTCAACCCAAACCAAAAAACACCAGGATTTTATATGTTTTTATGAAATTAGATCTAATTAGATCCACCAATATATAGCAATGTCTGGTCAAAACTCGGATAAAATCAAATCATATTTTATACAAGTTGATCTTTTTTAATGCAAAAACATCCACCATTATTCGGATCAAATTGCGTATAAATTTATATTGTGTTACATATCATTATATATTGCATCATATAAAAATTTTTACTCGGGTATTCTTCAAGCTCGAGGCCAGTTTTAATCTTGTAAATAAATATTTTTTTTATTTTATTTCAATATGTCGATCCTGTTTGAGGATCATCATCGGGGGATT
Organism: Pegoplata infirma; assembly: GCA_963921195.1. Taxonomy (NCBI): domain Eukaryota; kingdom Metazoa; phylum Arthropoda; class Insecta; order Diptera; family Anthomyiidae; genus Pegoplata; species Pegoplata infirma. Next base: position 205,824,783 of record OY992537.1, on the reverse strand, counting down.
TAGTGCTCGAAGAATTTTTATTTATTGAAAAATAATTTTTTTTTAGAAAATTCTGGCTCTAAAGTTATACTAGAGCCAGAATTCCTCAATGATGAAATTTTTTAAAATTTTGTTACTTATTTAATTCTTAATTTTTGTATTTTATCATTTCAGAAGTTGCATAATTGGTCCTGAATATAGTGTCAAAGTCTGCACAATTGGTACTGTGATAAATCGTTCGGCTTATACAAACGACTATTGTCAATTGGAAGGATCACAAGGTCGTCAAACGCAACCAATGCCCATAAGATGGATGGCTTGGGAAAGTGTGTTAATGGTAAGTTAAGCCAACTATAAATAAACTTTAAAAAAATACTTGTAAATTAAATCAACAAAATAACCCTTTTATTAATTAAAATCTCTAAAAACACAATTTTCATATTTTTTTTTTGAGTTTATTTACTGAAAGTTAAAACTCTATATTTTTAGAATTTTTATTAACATTTCGTTTATTTTTTTTTTTGCTATAATCTCTTTTTCACTATGAAATCATAAAATTTGTAAATTCATGGTTGTATTATTTTAAAATTTTTTTAGTTTCGTGTATGCCTTTTTTTTAGAAGGGATACTCAAGGATATTTGGTATACATTTGTTTTAATATATATTTTTTTTTGGCTATTTTTGGAGTTTATTTTTTTTTGTAGCTTTTCACTCATTGCCAGTAATTTTTATATGTACGTATTTTTTTCGTTTTCCTTAATCCTATTGCCGCAGCAACCATAAATATTCATTTTTACACTAATTTTCCACTTGGTAGTTATTCGTTTGGAAAACTACTACGAGTAGTGTTGAGATTATAAGGATTCTTCTATACTAAAGTTTTGTATGAAACATTTTTGTTTTTAAAGGGGATTTAGTCATATAAATGCAAAAAAAAAAAAAATGGTGGATAGATTTTTTTCCTCCAATTTTAAAAAAAAGGGTTGAGGTCTATTTAAAGTAAAAAAAGCTTTAAGAAAATATTTTTCTTAAATAAGCTAATCAAATTATTTTTTTTTTGTAATCAGAAAGGAGGTTTCGTGACTTTATTCAATTTTTTGCTACCTACTATTTTACGAGAATTCCTAGTAAAAACTACGAGCTTTTTTGTAATTTTACAAGATTTCTACCAATAGGATTGTAATTTTACAACTTTTTTGGCAAAATAAAACTGACAAGGAATTCTCCTAAATGTACTAGATTTTTTTGTAAAAAACCTTGGAAATTTGTAAAATTACAAGAAAAACTGTAAAATTACAAAAAAAAATTAAATTTCGATCGAAAATTATTTGTTAAAAAAACAAAGAAAACAAAAATTAGTAAAATGGGATGACGAGACAGACTTTCAAATTAAATTCACCAAATTTTTTTTTTTTTTTGAAAATGGTCACACGGACGAACGAACGGACGGACAGAAGGACGGACAATCGAACGGACGGAAATTGTTAGATCGACTTAAAATGTTATTACCAGTTTTAAGACAAATAAACTAAAAATAATATTTTGAGTCGGGATATTCTAGCTCGAGGTAATTTTTCTTTATTTATTAAAACCATGATATTTGTGTAGACCAATTTGGTTTTAATGAAACCTTTTCTATCACAGAAGACTTTTCCTATACGAAAAATGTCTCAGAATCTAAAACTTTTTCTATGCGAAAAATCTCTAAATTTTTTTTTTTTATACGAAAAATGTCTCAGAATCTTTGAAAATTCCTTTACGAAAAATGTTTTAGAATCTGAGACTATTTTTGTACGAAAAATGTCTTAGTATTTAAGATTTTTTTATACGAAAAACGTCTCAGATCTGAGGATTCTTCAATATGAAAAACGTTTCAGAATCTGAGATTTTATCTGCACGAAAAATGTCTCAGAATCTAAGACTTTTTGTATACGAAAAATGTCTTAAAATATGAGATTTTTTCTATACGAAAAATGTCTCAGAATCTGAGACTTTTTCTATACGAAGAATGTCTCAGAATCTGAGACTTTTTCTATACGAAAAATATCTCAGCATCTGAGACTTTTTCTATATGAAACATGTCCCAAAATCTGAGCCTTTTTTTAACCGACTTTTTCTGTACGAAAAATGTCTGAGAACAGTTTTTTTATGCGAAAACGTCTCAGAATTTGATACTTTTTCCAAGCGAATAATAACTCGGAATCTAAGACTTTTTCTATATGAAAAATGTCTCAGAATCTTTTTCTAAAGGAAAAATGCCTCAGAATCTGAGACTTTTTTTATACGAAAAATGTCTAAGAATGTGAGACTTTTTCTATATGGAAATTGTCTCAGAATGTTTGATTTCATTTTATACAAAAAATGTCTCAGAATCTAAGAATTTGCATATGATAAGTGCCTCAAAATCTGAGACTTTTTATTTTGGAAAAACTTCTATGAAATTTCGACTTTAAAAATCTCAGAAATTTTTAACATTTATATTTTTGGGAAAAATCGACCAACTTCAGAAATATTTTAACATTTATATTCCAAATTGTTTGTGAAAATTTGCTAAAAAACCAAAACTTCGATTGAAGAACCCACGCACAGTGGGGAAAATGGACTTTTGTTGTCCAATTTTGCCTACAAGTCGCAATTCTTAACCCATCTTAGCTTTTCTTTGTTTGAATTTTACTAATTTCATTGAAATCATTTTTTATAACAATTTCTTCCATTTAAATATTTTCTATTAAAATCTCTCCATTTATGTCAGCCACAAAATTTCCACAATATCATTACTAATTATTTTATATTTTAATTTATCATATAAATTTCATTATGTCCTCTTCAAATATTACCGCATAAAGGACTCTTTGTCATGTTCAACAATACTTATAATGTTTGAGAAGACTACAGATTTTATTCCGACAGATGTTTTAAAGTTGCTACTCCCACATAATAATGATAATTTTCTTTTAGGTACACATAACAATAAGTAAATACAAATATGGGGACCTTTCATTTTGAAAACTCTCTTATTCATTTTAACAAACTACACTTGTTTAATGAAAGAAATATTTTTGGCAAAAAAAAAAATAAATTCAAGTCTACGGTTTGTTTGTTTGTCTACTTAATCATATTTGTTAAGGTCTCTAAAGTATGAAATTTAACTTTGATGAAACACCCAAAAAAAAACCACACACACACACAACCCTTAAGAGATGAACAACAATCAAATTTGTTAACCAAAAAAATATGTTTTTATTTATATTTGGGATTTATATTTAGCGTTTCTTCTTTGAAACTAAATAACTGACTGCACAGTGGGATCGATCTTAAGTCGATCCAGCGAGGTATGTCTGTCCGTCTATTTGCTTGGCTCCAAAATATTTATTTGCTTTTCCTAAAATATCTTTCACATTTTGTAATTTCAGTAAAAATAAATTTTTAAATAGATCTGAAATATTAAATAATTTCGGAAGGGTCGTAGTAACCTTGTCTACACCTTTGACAGATGTAATTCCAAAAAAGATCAATTCTAAAAAGATTCTATTTGTAATTCGAAGATGCCATTTGTTACTAGAAGATTCTACTTATAATTCGAATATTTCAGTAAATATTTCTTAAATCGGTCGAGCGGTTTTTGAGATGTCGCCATCTGAAATTTGTCAAAAAATTTTAAAAATTAGTTTCCACTGACTTTTTCAAAGAGCTTGAGACAATCATTAATTTTAACTCAACTAGAGCCAAATCGGAACATTTAACCCATGACGCCTTCGATCACAGTTTAGAGATTTTGGTGAAAAATTAAAAAAAAAAAAAAACTTTGATAAAAGGGCACAATGGGTTTAAATGATCGGATGTGGCTAAAGTTTGTTTTGAATCTTAGATTGTCTCAAGTTCTATAAAATGGTGAAGGGAAAGAAATGTTACGATTTTTTTTAATTTCTTGATCTAATGAAATACCTCCATTTTTTGAAAATTTCAAATAGCGATATATTGGAAACTGTTTAATTTTTTCTGTATTCGAGTTCAGTGCATTAAAATTAATAAATATAATATGTCGCAAGACATTCATATTAGGGTGGTTCTTAAAAACAAAAATTTAATTTTCGCACGGGACGCCCCACATTGGAGCGAGATGAACTTTTTTTGTCAGAATTACAGGACCTTAAAGTTTTAGAGGTTTAAATTTTATAAAATATTTTTTAATATTTGTGCTTGTCCTAGGATGCCACTAGTTATAGGAAATGAAAGAGGAGGATCTCCCCTAATTTTATTTTTTTTACACACCAGGAAAAAGGAGGTATGTTACGTCATTTCAAAAATTTATCCTTTAATATCATTCAAAATTTTTAACAAAATATTTTGAAAAAGTTTTCAAATGACCTTTTTCACATCCCTTTATCTTGATATCCCAAAATAAAAAAAATTAGGGGAGATCCTTTTCTTTCATTTGCCTTCACCAGTGTTATCCTAGGACAAGCACAAATACTTCAAAAATATCTATAAACAAAATGTATCCTTTAAAACTTCAAAGTCCTTTTAAGAGAAAACAGGATCAGGAAATGAAAAACGGCATTTACACCGTTTTACTCCATTTGATTTCTACTTTCGGACGTTTATCATCCGGTTCATGTTTAATATTGGCTGTTGGACGGTGTTATAGAAAACTCGGCACAATTGATCTTTTTCGAACTTTAATTGATATTTTTTTGAATAACAATTGATCTTTTTCGAGTCACAGTTGATCTTTTAGGAATTACAATTGATATTTTTAGAATTGAAATTTAAATCTTCGAATTACATTTGGAATTACAAATGCAATCTTCGAATTACAAGTAGAGTCTTCGAAGAACAAGTGATCATTTAATGTTAAGTTTTTCAAAAGCTTACATTTTTACCAGATTTTTTTTATACTCTCCACTCTAGTGATAGAGGGTATATATAAGTTTGTCAATCCGTTTGTAACACATCGAAATATTGGTATAGGACCCCCTAAAGTATATATATTCGTGATCCTCGATCGATTTTAAGTCGATCTAGCGATGTCCGTCCGTCCGTCCGTCCGTCTGTCCGTCTGTAGTTAACACGATGCAGTTCAAAATAAAAGAGCTAGACTCCCGACATTTGACACACATATGTCTTATGTTAATAGGCAGGTTAATTCGTAAATGAGCAAAATCGGACCAGGGGGAAAAAAGTTCCCCCTTGAAGAACTAAACCAACCTCTGAAAAAATACACTTTTTTTACATGTTTTTTTGTATTTTTGTTAAATAAATGAAACATTTGTTATATATATCGGGATGGGAAGGTGCGGTCAACATCCTCCACTGTCCCCCATCAACCCCCCCTCCCCCCCCCCCCCCAAAAAAAAAAACGAACGCCTCTGACAATTTTTTATTTTTTTACATTTTGGAGGGTATAAAAGATTCGGCACAGCCGAATTTAACACTCTCACTTGTTTTTTATACCCTCCACTCTAGTGATAGAGCGTATATATAAGTTTGTCATTCCGTTTGTAACACATCGAAATATTGGTCTAGGACCCCATAAAGTATATATATTTGTGATCCTCGATCGATTTTAAGTCGATCTAGCGATGTCCGTCCGTGCGTCTGTGTCCGTAGAAAACACGATAACTTTTGAAAGACTTTACAGAGGCTACTGAAGTTTGGCATATATGTTGGTCAGGTTGGTATTGCAATCCAGCCAAATCGGTCCAGTGCACAGTGGCCGAAATGGCCAATCTAGCGGCGCTTAATTCGGAAATGTAAAATAATAAAGACTAATGCTTATTTGCGATTATAAAATTTAAAAGGAATTAATTTTTAAACAATATTTATTTATTTTTATGTATTTTGGGAAATTTATGTGAATATTGAGAGGGTGGTTTGTATGAGGCCTAGAAATTAAACTGGTCCGATTCCATTAAAATTTAGAGCGATTGTTACTGAATATAAAAAACATTTATTGGTCGAGTTTCAAGAGGATATCTTGAATACTATTGTTAGGGGTATTTAAGTAAAACTTGAAGGGGACATTTACATGGGGGCTATGGGTTAACATGGATTGATTTTGTCAAAATTTAATAGGTTTTGTTCTTGCGATAAAAGAACTTAAATTTCAAATTTCAGCTAAATCGATTGAAAATTGTGGTCTGTAACGCATTTATACTGTTTATTTGGACAGCAGATGGACCCTAAAAAACCGAGCAACTTGCGCGAACTAGCACGCCATACTGAAACGTCACAACAAAAATAACCCAAAATAATAAACAAAACAGGAATTGGACCGAATACGATCGAATTTCAAAAGTTGCAGTCCATGAAACAATAGTAAATATCACAAATGTAAAATCCTATAATGAACTAATAATAAATTAGATACACACAGGCCACAAACATTTATTTTTTAGTTAAAACATACCTTTTACTTTCAATTAAAACTTTTTGGCTCAAAATGTGTAAACAATTGACTTAAAAGTATCAAGAAAAACTCACTGAGTAATTTGGCCACAAATTCCTTTAATACACTTGCTGCAGAAAATGTATATTTGATAGCTTACAGCTGTGCGAATATTTAGAGAAAAACAAAAATGAAAACGTTAATTTTCTCTGTAAAGTATAGGTAATCGATACAGTGCAAAAAAATTTTCAAAATTAATTTTGACTAAAACGCCGCTAGATCAGTGATTTCGGCCACAGTGCAGTGGTTCAAAAGTTATGAGCACAAGAGTAAATTTTGGCAAGGGTTTTTCGCTCATTTACGAGATAAAAAACACGATAACTTTCGAAAGCAAATAATAAGACTGCTGAAACTTGTCACGTATCTTTGCCGTTCCCCAGGTCTGTTTGGTATTGAATTTCAGCTCAATCGGTTCCGTGGTTCAAAAGTAATAAGCATTTCAGATTGGTTTCATCTTAAATGCCACGTGTTAAACAAGTTTCAAAAGCATTGGTGGTAACTTTACAATGCTTTTCAAACTTGTTTAGTTTTAAAGCAATGCTTTTTAAACTTATTTAGTTTAGTCAAAACAAAAATATTTTTTTTTACAAAAATTACAATATTTGGTGTACATACGTACGTGCATTCCCTCAGAAATATTTTTAAGGTAAAAAAAATACACTCGAAAAAACTTTTACACTAAAAAAAATAGTAATTTTGTTTTTTTTTTAAATGACAAAAAAATTGTTAATATTTTTTAACGTTAAAAAATGTACTATCTTGTGGCGTTGTGGAGGGTATTCATAGATTCGCCAAAGTCGAATTTAACTTTTCTACTTGTTTGTTTTATAACCCCACTGTGCAATAGTCTTTTGTATAAATTTTTATCTTTATGTTTTGAAACTCCTGGTAGTTTCTGTTTTTATATTATTTTTTAATAAATATACCCCAAGTTATGGTACTTAAAACGACCTTTTGTTTTTCTGTTTATAAGTTCTTTTAAAGAAATTATAACGAACAAAAAATGTACATACGCAAAAGCTTCATGCATTTTTCTGAAATAATATTAAGTGTATTTAAAAACATCTGTGTCTGTGTTGTGTAAAGTTGAGTTTACGTTTGTTAAACACTTTCATTATACACACACAACGTACTAGAAGGTATACAGTAGGTGGTCAGTTTATTAGGGTACAAAGAAAATTAATTTTCTATAAAATATAATATTCACATGAAGAATGTCTTTGAAATTATTGAGAGGATTCAAAAAAATTACTACCTCCGTCCCAAAATAATCTTAACATTTCTATATTTTGGCTGGGATTATGGAGGATTTTTTGAAAAAGCTTTGTTTTTTTTGTTAATACATATCGGGACATATCAATAATTTAAAAATTCTTTATAGCTTTGCAATTTTTCAATTCACGTGCAAAATGGATGCAATAAACTGCATCCAGATAAATGAGACAACTTGTTTTCGACGTTACAAACAGGCATGGTGTCCACTATGGTCGAAAAGATGAAAATTATTACAAAATGCGGCGTATGAAATGAGAAATTTTACGCTAGAGGCCCTTTTAACGGTTTTTAATAAATGCATTATGGATGCAATAGGGACATCTTGCAAATATTTTTAATTAATTTTGTTACAGTTTTAGTACACGAGATTAGTATAATATTGTTTTTTTAACTTTATCTTGTATTATTTCAACTAAAACACAGCATAATAAAATGTTAAGTTTATTTTGGGACAAAAAAATCTATAGAAATGTTAAAAATATTTTGGGACGGAGGTAGTAAATTTTTTTTTAAATTTTTTGTAAAGCTTTTTTAAAGAATTTTTATTTCATAATTTCCTAACCACCTACTGTAACACTGTGCGTGCATCTTTTTGATTCTGTATGTTAGTGTAAGTGTGTTTGTCTTTTTTCCGGTTGAAGTCATGCCCGTAAGCTTTAATATTGTTATGTTTGTTGTTGTTCTTGTCGTTTTTGCTTTTGTTGTTTTTTTCATACTCTTTTATATATTTTATACTACTACAACCATTCATACATATGTTTGTATTTATTTTTCTCCAAAAAAAAATTGTTTACACATATGTTTGTGTCTCTCTACTATTTTTGTGTGTGTGTGCGTGTGCATATTGTATTGTTCCGTTTCCTGTTCATACAACAAATACATTTTTACTCAAGTATGTTTAACATGTGTGTGCATTTCAGCTTGTTATCGTGTAGTTAATTAATTTATTTAGTGTGGTTATTTCTTTCACTTCTGGGAATTTATCCTTTTTATGTTAGTGTGTATATGCTGAATAGCGTGTCCCGTAAAATAACTTTTTAAGAAAACTGCAGGAACAGATTTCAGGAAAATACAAGGGGCAAGAAAAAAAAGTTATTTAAATCATGAGATTTTTTTGTTATTTTACATGATTTTTTTTTGAGTTCATGCACATCATAGAAACTTCTTCAGATCTTAGAAAATTGTTTTCTTAAATAATTTTTAATGAAATTCTTTACTTTAAAAACGCAAAAAACAATAATTGTGTCCTCCATTTTTTTCACAATTTTTTCGAGACTTAGAAAATGGGGAAAAAAAAATTTATACACTCAAAAAATTATGTCATTAACTGTTTTTAGTTTATATAAAAAGTTTTACGTTAAGTCGTTTTTAAAAGAAAAAACCTTTCTTTAATATTCAAATTTTTTTAATGACTTTTTGTTTCATCTTCGTTTCAAAAATAACAACATAAAAACTAAAGACTTTCATTAGCATTAAATTTTTAAAGTTATTTATTTTTGTTCTGTTAGTAAAAATAAGTGATTCTTCTTTCATTTTTAATGATTTGTGTACGTTATTTGTTTTTAACTGTTGGCATTTGTTAAAGAGAAATCATTAGTTTTTACTTACTTGTGTGGATATTTTATATTATCAAAAATTTTTTTATAGAAATATAAAAAACATGTTTGTACCAAGTGAATTTGGCACTATTGGTAGAGTGTCTGGCCAAAATGTAGTTGATTGTGGGATCGAAAAAATAACTTACGAATTCATATATTTTTACTGTTTTTGTATGTAATATTTTTTTTATTTTGTTGGTAAAAATAACACAACAATAATTAATTTTTAATGTTTTCGTAGGTATTTTTTTTTCAATTTGTTGTTTTTATTTTGAGTGACCATTATTTTTATACCCTCCACTTAGTGAAAGAGGGTATATATAAGTTTGTCATTCCGTTTGTAACTCATCGAAATATCGATCTCGGACCCCATAAAGTATATATATTAATGATGCCCGATCGATTTTAAGACATTCTAGCGATGTCCGTCTGTCCGTCTGTCCGTCTGTCCGTCTGTCCGTCTGTCTGTCTGTCTGTGGAAAATGCTCTCGCGGACAAAATATTGCACAGAGATGACTGAAACTTAACATATATATTGGAAGTTCTCCCGAGAAGTTTGGTATTGCATTTGAGCGATATCAGTTCAGCGGTTCAAAAGTTATGAACGAAAATGTAAGCACACCTCAAAAATTTCAGTACATTCAACATAACCTAAAAATACAAAATGCTTTAATTCGGCTTCTGGTTGACATATGTGAACATAATTGAACACCAAATGGTATTTAAACAAGTACGAACATATTTTTTGACAAAAAAAAAAAAATCGCGGATTATTTTTTTTTTAATTTTTTTTCGCGGAAATTTTTTTTCAATTTTTTTTTTTTCAGAAGTAATTTCCTTTTAAATAAAGTTGTTTGCAATAATCTTTTGAAATTGTGGAGGGTATCACTACATTCAAAAGTTATGAACGAAAATGTAAGCACACCTCAAAAATTTCAGTACATTCAACATAACCTAAAAATACAAAATGCTTTAATTCGGCTTCTGGTTGACATATGTGAACATAATTGAACACCAAATGGTATTTAAACAAGTACGAACATATTTTTTGACAAAAAAAAAAAAATCGCGGATTATTTTTTTTTTTAATTTTTTTTCGCGGAAATTTTTTTTCAATTTTTTTTTTTTCAGAAGTAATTTCCTTTTAAATAAAGTTGTTTGCAATAATCTTTTGAAATTGTGGAGGGTATCACTACATTCGGCAAGGCCGAATTTAACTTTTTTACTTGTTAGAAATATAATAAGTACCAAAAGTACACTTTTTACCCTTTTTACCCCCTTAAAATCAACATTAGCAAAAATCCAGTCGTAGTGGATCTATTTTGCGGGAGGTAAACCAACATTCCTAATTTCATGTCTGTAGCATTAGCGGTTTGGGCTGGGCGTTGATAAGTCAGTCTGTATGTCCGTCTGTCACTCACGTTACTCATGTATATATGGGGCATTCCATGTCAAAACGGACACTTTGAATTTTTTTTTTTTAGATTTCCCCAATTTGGTGACAGGTTTTAGTACCCTTTGAAAACTCCTTCGTGGTAAATGTTCAGATTTTTTTGGATGGCTCGTTCAAAAGATATTGAATATTAAGAAATTGGTAGGTTCTTCCTTTACTCAAACTTCTTTGACTTAAAACTTTTTCAAAAATGGTCCAATTTGGTTTAAGTACTTTTTAAAAAAATCCCTAAAAAAATTTTAAGTTTTAAAATTTAAATCTCATTTTTGAAAATGTATGTATTTTTAATTTTTTTTTTTTTTTTAGTTTTTTTGTGGAAAATTTCTACCAATTCTATAAAATTTTTTGTCCAGTAGAATCGTGGGATAACGATTGTTACTATTTTTTAAAATTTTTAAAAAAAAAAATTATTGTAATTTTCGATTCTAACAATCATTTCTAAAAAATATTTTGATAATGTTTATTCTGGCTCGAGTTCATTATTTTCTTTACTAATTAAAACCATGATATTCTCATAGCATAATTTTCAAGAAAATTATTTTTTGTTTAAATTATTTATGTTGGTCATTTTTGCAAGACTTAATCGACACGTGTTTCGGAATTTGTCAAATTCCATTGTCAAGATTATTTAGCAAAAAATAGAAACGATTTACTACAAAGTAGCAAACGAGTCTAATGACAAATCGTTTGTGCACAAACTAAAATATTAATACATATTCGCCTCTATTCACAATGAGAATTAGAAAGATGAAGAAATTGTACTATACTAGTTTGTTGGTTATTGACAATCGTTGCCTTATTAGTATGGTACAATTTCTTCGTCTTTCTAATTCTCATTGTGAATAGAGGCGAATATGTATTAATATTCTAGTTTGTGCACAAACGATTTGTCATAAGACTCGTTTGCTACTTTGTAGTAAATCGTTTCTATTTTAGCTAAATAATCTTGACAATGGAATCTTGACAAATTCCGAAACACGTGTCGATTAAGTCTTGCAAAAATGACCAACATAAATAAATTTAAAACAAAAAATAATTTTCTTGAAAATTATGCTATGAGAATATCATGGTTTTAATTAGTAAAGAAAATAATGACCTCGAGCCAGAATAAACATCCTCAAAATATAATTTTTTTTTTCATAAACTTTTTGTTATCATATTTTTTTTCAGCAATTTTTTTTTCATAAATTTTTTTTTCATAAATTTTTTTTCATCAAATTTTTTTATCAAATTTTTATACCCTTCACCACTCTGTGGTACAGGGTATAATGAGTTTGTGCTGATGTTTGTAACTACCCGAAATATTGGTCCTAGACCTACCTTCAAGTATACCGATCAACTCAGAATTTATTTTTGAGTCGATTTAGCGATGTCCGTCCATCTGTCCATCTGTCCATCTATCGGTTTAAGCACGATACAGGTCGCAATTTTCAATCAAAGTCTAATAAAATTGGAGAAGATCGGCCCATGTAAAGACCTAGCCCCCATACAAAGGCCCCCTGTGGATTCCGATTAAATGACTCTAATAACCGTATTATAATAGATATCGCTTTGAAATTTAGCAGGTAATCAAATTTTGTATGCAGAATCACCATTCCAAATTTCAAAGAAAACGTATCAGTCCTTCTGGTAGTCCCCATACAAACCACCCTCCAATATTCACATATTTCCCACAAAATTCATTAAAATGGAAATTTTTGATAAAAATTTTATTTTTAGGTGTTAAACGTGTACTTTAGTAACCTAATCAAATAGGAATATAATTGCACCATTTTTGGACTTGGTCCCCCATATACAAATTTTGACCGATATGCAGTTAAATCTATTGCCAAAAAAATAAACCAATTCCACTAAAATTTGATCTGTGTGTGTTCTCTACACTGAATAACGATCTAACAAAGGACAGATCCAATTGGTCCATGTTTGGACTTGGGACCCATTTTCCGGAAAACACTGGTGTAGGGTATCATATGGTCGGTCTTGACCGACTATAACTTTTTGACTTGTTTATTATCAATTTTTTTCTCACCAAAAAAAATTTTTTTTTTCATCAATTTTTTTTACATCAAAAAATTTTTCTTTTCATCAAAAAAAAATCATCAAAAACTTTTTTTCATTAAAATTTTTTTCACCAAATATTTTGGGTTCATTAATTTGTTTTTAACATAATTTTGGTTTTCGTAAAAAAAAATCATTTTTTTTTACCAAAACTACTTTTTCACCAAGTCTAAGCTTTTGGCATACAAATTTTCCATTTGTTTATCATATGTACATAAAACAAGTGAAGATCTTTGGTGCCGAATCTTTTATACTCTCCAAAATGTAAAAACACTTTTTTGCACTCACTTACTAAATGTACAGCTCTTTTGGTTTTTAAATGGAGTCCTCGACTGATATTCCAATTCGTTTTGCATGGAATAGCTAAGTAATAAACCTTTATTTTTCTAACAAAACTTTGCTTTGGCAAGTACACACAAATTTTCCGCAAAACATTATCATGATTTAATGTTTTGGGCAAGAGTACAAAATTCGCAGGCATTTTTTTAAAAGTACGTAAAGAACAAAAATAAAAAAAAAAAAGTAGAAAAGTTAAATTCGATTTTTTTTTTGAGTGTAAATTTTTTTTCCGAGTGTAATTTTTTAGCTACCAATGCTATTAAAACTAAAAAAGTTTAAAAATCATTGCTTTAAAACTAAACAAGTTTGAAAAGCATTGTTAAGTTACCACCAATGCTTTTAAAACTTGTTTAACATGTGGCATTTAAGATGAAACCAATCTAAAAGTCAGGATTTTGCTTTTAACTTTTAAACCACTAAACGGAATGATCTGAAATTCAATACCAAACAGACCTGGGGAACAGGAAAGATACACGGCAAGTTTCAGCAGTCTCATTATTGTCTTTCGAAAGTTATCGTGTTTTTTATCTCGTAAATTCGCGAAAAACCCTTGCCGAAATTTACTCTTTTGCTCATAACTTTTGAACCACTGGACCGATTTGGTTGGATTGCAATACCAACCTGACCCGGTAAATTACCAACATATATGCCAAACCTCAGTAGCCTCTGTAAAGTCTTTCAAAAGTCTGCGTGACAGAAAAACAGACAGACGGACGGACGGACATCGCTAGATCAACTTAAAATCGATCGAGGATCATGAATATATGGGGCATTCCATGTGAAATCGGACACTTAGAAAAACTTTTTTTTTAGATTTTCCCAATTTGTTTACAGTTTTTAGTACCCTTCGAAAACTCCTTGGTGGTAAATTTTCAGATTTTTTTGATGACCCGTTCAAAAGATATCGAATTTTTAAAAATTGGTAGTTTGTTCCTTTACTCAAACTTCTTTTAATCATAACTTCTTCAATAATGGTCCAAATTTCAAATTTTTTTTTTCAAAATTTTAGTTTTTTACGTACTTTCTAAAAAAAAATCCAAAAAAATTCTTAAAAGCGCTCTAGTATGCAATTTTTAAGTTTTAAAATTTAAATCTCATTTTTGAAAATGTATGTACTCTTCGATTTTTTTGAAATTTTTTTGTGTAAAACTTCTATCAATTCTACAAATTTTTTGCCCAGGAGGATCGTAGGATAACGATTATTACTATTTTTTAAAATTTTTTGAAAAAATTTTATTGTAATTTTCCAATCTTAAAATCATTTCTACTGCTCCAATGGTGCGTCATAGAGGGGTCCTTTATTAGACCGACCCCCATTAATTTTTACGTCTTAACATTTCTTTGGAACAAACTAATACCCTATCTCCAATTTCTAAGGGGGCTCCCACACAAAACGACATTTTTTAAAATTTGTTCCAACCGCTCTAACTGCCCTAATAGTGCCCTTAGAGCAACAAAATGTATGACCGACCCAAAATATTTTTTCAGTCCAAACATTTTCTCTGAACACACCTACCCTCTATCTTTAACTGTTAAGGCGGTCCCCATACAATTTTTTTATTTTTTGTAAATTTGATTTATTTAATCAGCTTCTACCGATCCAATGGTGCATCCGAGAGGGGTCATTAGTGAGACCAACCCCTATTTATTTTTACCCTACAATATTTTTTCAAAACATACCTACGCCCTATCTCCACTCCCTAAGTAAGCTCCCATACAAATAACAGTTGGAGCAAATTTTATAAAAATGTAATTTTGTATGGGAGCCTACTTAGGGAGTTGAGATAGGGCGTAGGCATGTTTTGAAAAAATGTTGTAGGGTAAAAATAAATGGGGGTCGGTCTCACTAATTACCCCTCTCAGACGCACCATTGGACCGGTAGAAGCTGATTAGATAAAACAAATTTACAAAAAATAAAAAAAAAATGTATTGGGACCGCCTTGACAGTTAAAGATAGAGGGTAGGTGTGTTCAGAGAAAATGTTTGGACTAAAAAAATATTGTGGGTCGGTCATACATTTTGTTGCTCTAAGGGCACTATTAGGGCAGTTAGAGCGGTTGGAACAAATTTAAAAAATGTCGTTTTGTGTGGGAGCCCCCTTAGAAATTGGAGATAGGGTATTAGTTTGTTCCAAAGAAATGTTAAGACGTTAAAATTAATGGGGGTCGGTCTTATAAATGACCCCTCTATGACGCACCATTGGAGCAGTAGAAATGATTTTAAGATTGGAAAATTACTATAAAATTTTTTCCAAAAATTTTTAAAAATAGTAATAATCGTTATCCCACGATCTTCCTGGGCAAAAAATTTGTAGAATTTATAGAAGTTTTACACAAAAAAATTTCCAAAAAATTGAAGAGTACGAACATTTTCAAAAATGAGATTTGAATTTTAAAACTTAAAAATCGCATACTAGAGCGCTTTTAAGATTTTTTTGGGTTTTTTTTTAGAAAGAACGTAAAAAAACAAAAATTTTGAAAAAAACTTTTGAAATTTGGACCATTATTGAAGAAGTTATGATTAAAAGAAGTTTGAGTAAAGGAACAAACTACCAATTTTTAAAAATTCGATATCTTTTGAACGGGTCATCAAAAAAATCTGAAAATTTACCATGAAGGAGTTTTCGAAGGGTACTAAAAACTGTAAAAAAATTAGGAAAATCTAAAAAAAAAGTTTTTCAAAGTTTCCGATTTCACATGGAATGTCCCATATATACTTTATGGGGTCCTAGACCAATATTTCAATGTGTTACAAACGGAATGACAAACTTATATATACCCTCTATAACTAGAGTGGAGGGTATAAAAATTGGAATTTGAAAGTTATGAATAAAAGAAGTTTGAGTAAAGAATGAAACTACTAATTTTTGAAAATTCGATGTCTTTTGACATCCACCAAAAAAAAGTGCCCCTTAAATTGCTTTTTATTTTGATTTTAACTTGTATAATTATTTTATCTACTTTTTTCTAAAAAAAACTTTAATTTATATTAAGATATATTTTTTTTATTCCAGGGTAAATTTACCTCAAAATCTGATGTTTGGTCATTTGCTGTTACATTATGGGAAATATTAACATTTGCCCGTGAACAACCTTATGAATATCTGAACGATGCCAAAGTTATTGAAAATATTGGACATATCTATCAAGATGATAATCAATATGTAAGTTTAACAAAACATTACTAAAAAAGATATTTAAATTATTAAAATATGTAAAACATAAATTATATTTCTTAGGAACTTTTACCGATACCCATGAATTGTCCACGAGAAATATATGATCTTATGTGTGAGTGTTGGCAACGTAATGAATCAAATCGTCCTAACTTCAGAGAAATTCACTTATTTCTGCAAAGAAAGAATTTAGGATTTAAACCAACTTTAATGACTTACTAAAAAAAATCTTCAAGACGAATTTAAGAAAACACAAAAAAAAATATCACTAATTTAAATTAAAACTAACAAAATATCAATTATGAATTGAAAGTTTTTTTTATGAAAAAATAAAACTAAAAATTAATTAAAAATTAAGTATTAAATTAGAAAATAATTTTAAAGTTTTTTTTTTTTGTTGTAAAATGTTTTTTTTTTTTAATAATAAGATAATGTAAATTTTTAAAAGATAATCCTAATACCCGGAGAAAAATGTTCGCATATGTGCACATATCGTTAAATATCCTCGTATATATATTCATATACAGACATTTTTCACCGGGTACTTAAAAATAAGAAAGGATTATTTAAAACACAATTTGTATTGAGCAATCACCATTAATAGTTGTATTAAATTTAAGTAAAAAAAAATCATAAATCGCTTTAAAAAAAAAGATAAAATTTGTTTGTAAATAGAATTTTTAATTAGTTGAAATGAAATTTTTTTTAATCATATAAATTTAAGATGCGTGTTATTATTTATTTTTTCTCTCTAAGTGTGTCATTAATTAAGTACCTCTAAAACTATATCCTACTATTGACCTGTCATTTCACTAAAATATAATAAAAAAAAAATATCCTAAAACATTAACCTCATCTTGAAGTCCTTCAAAACAAAACTCACTTATTTTTTAAGTTTTATTCGAACAAAAAAAAAAAGAAAAATCATAAAATATCATATACATCTTCTGAAATTAAAAACTATCATAAATTAAAATCTTAACCTGCATATTCACGTTTTTGACAATAACTGTTTAAGAAAAAATAAAAAAAAAATAAATGAATTGGACAAAAAAAACCTAAGAAATTTAAGCTTCTCTAGTTATAAAGGCCTATTTTGGATTTGAATTTTAATTTGATATTTAAATTTTTTAAAAGTTTTGATTGAATTGCTCAATTTTGAATTTAAACAAGTGAGAGTTTTAAATTCGGCTGTGCCGAATCTATTATACCCTCCAACATGTAAAAAAATTAAAAAAAATTTTGACAGGGGCATTGTTTTAAGGGGGGCAAGGTAGGGGGAGGGGTCGATGAGCTGGGGTGACTCCTTGGCCCTCACGGTATATGTTTACAAGTCCATTTTTGTCTGCTTTGTGCACTTAAGTATTATAGTTTTATAATTATTTAAATTATTTTTTTATCCACGCCCTTAAAAGAGGGGCGGGCCAAAAAAATGGACATATTTTATTTCCCTGGGTCCAAGCGCAGGACTATAAGCTACTACGAACAAAAAAATGTCTCATTTGGTTCACAAAAATACAAAAAAACATCAAAAAAATTAGCATTTTTAAGAGGTTGGTTTAGTTCTTCAAGGGGGAACTTTTTTCCCCCTGCTCCGATTTGGCCCATTTCCGAACTTAACCTGCCTAGGATCATAAGACATATTTATGCCAAACTTAAGGGGGCTAGCTCTTTTATTTTGGACTGTATCGTGTTAACTACAGACGGACAGACGGACAGACGGACGGACGGACGGACGGACATCGCTAGAATGTCTTAGAATCGATCACTGATCAATAATATATGTACTTTATGGGGTCCCCGACCGATATTTCGATGCGTTACACACGGAATGACAAAGTGAGTATACCCCCATACTGTAGTTGGAGGGTATAAAAATAGGAATTGAAGAGAGAAGAGAATAATTATTTGTTTGACAGTTACAATTCCCTGAGTCGATCTTAATTTGAACCTCCATTAACAGAAACTAAGAATAAAATGAAATTAAAAGTACCAAAAATAAAAGAGCCAACTTTTTAACCATTACGATACACTGGACACGTGCCTAGGGCCCAGACCTCACGGGGACCCCGGAATGCCAATAAATTCGCTTACACTAAAAATCCTTTTTATTTTTTAGAAATTTTTCGTGTAGACAATTTTCGTAAAATGTCTCAGATTCTAAAACATTAATCTTTTTAAAAAAGTCTCATATTCTTAGAAATTTTTCGTATAAAATATGTCTTAGATTCTAAGAAATTTTTTGTATAAAAAAAGTCTCACATTCTGAACCATTTTTCGTATTGAAAAAGTCCTAGATTCTGAGACATTTTGCTTATAGAAAAAGTTTCAGATTCTGAGATATTTCAGATTTTTGATTTAACTTAAGTTTTCAAGATATCGCTTAAATAAATTTTGTTTTTTTTTTTTATTTATGCCCTTTTTATATCTAAGTACGTTTATCACTTTGCCACACTCAAAATAATTACTCTGTTAAATACTCTGTAAAATGACTGTAATCTCAATTCGACAGATATTCGACAAAGTTATCTGCTGAAATACAGATTTCTTGTGAGCGAAAAACAAAATTGTATGTGAAATTTAACTGTTTACTTTGTAATCTTTATTTTACTGATATTAAACAGAGTTTTTTGTTAAAATACAGATTTAAGAAAAATATTTTGTTGTTTTCTCGTAACCAAAATACCTAATTTCATTATAACCTACACCACACTGTGGTACAGGGTATAATGAGTTTGTGCTGATGTTTATAACTACCCGAAATATTGGTCCTAGAACCACTTTTAAGTATACCGATCGACTTAGAATCACTTTCTGAGTCGATTTAGCGATGTCCATCCGTCTGTCCGTCTGTCTGTCCATGTAAACGGTGTAAACACGATACAGGTCGCAATTCTTAATCAATTGACTTGAAATTTAAAACTTAAGCCTCTTTTGGCACAAGGACGAAGCCTATTGAAATTGGAAAAAATCGGTCCATATTTAGAC
This sequence comes from Pegoplata infirma, assembly GCA_963921195.1. Classification (NCBI taxonomy): domain Eukaryota; kingdom Metazoa; phylum Arthropoda; class Insecta; order Diptera; family Anthomyiidae; genus Pegoplata; species Pegoplata infirma. The sequence continues at coordinate 205,805,468 of OY992537.1, read as the reverse complement.
CTAGCCCCCATACTAAGGTCCTCCTTAGTTTTGGCTCAAACGACTCTAATAGCCGCATTTTAATTGGTATCTTTTCGAAGTTCGGCAGGTAATCACATTTTATTCACACAAATTACCATTCCGAAATCTAAAGAAACCACCAATGCTTTTAAAACTTGTTTAACAGGTGGCATTTAAGATGAAACCAATCTGAAATTCAGGGTTTTGCTTATAACTTTTGAACCACTGCACCGATTGAGCTGAAATTCAATACCAAATAGATCTGGGGAACGGCAAAAATACATGCCAAGCTTCAGCAGTCTGATTATTGTCTTTCAAAAGTTATCGTGTTTTTTATCCCATAAATTCGCGTGTTAGCAATTATAACCTCGCAAAGTTGGTAAAAACGCACTTTTTTACTCTTTATCAGCGATTTGTCCGTGATCAAAAGCTGATGGTACAAATCGCAAAAAAACAGATTCGGAATCAACAGACCAAACTCCATATAAATCAGATGTCAAAGGTCATGCAAATTCAAAAAGTTCAACTTTTGTCAATACTTTGTTTTTCTTTATTTTTCCCTTTATTCCTATATGGTTCGAAACGCATCAACGCACACAGGGCCAGCATTATCAAATTCCGGCCAAAAGTCTTTATCGTTGTTGGATCCGTCTGAAATTGTGCTTCTAGAGGAATTCGAGGTCGCTGATTTCAAAGTTTAGCTAAAAACCAAAAAAATCAAAATGGCGGATCCAATATGGCGGACAATTTTTTTTTTTTTTTATTGTCCGATTGAACTCAAATTTTGTTTTATGCGGGTCTTGGAGTTACTGAATGAGAATTGTTACTCCAAATTTTGAAAAACAAAATTGCGGACTAAATATGCTTCTTAAAGTTTAAACAATGATCCAACTCCGGCCAAAAGTCTTTATCGTTTTTGCATCCGGCTGATAATGTGCTTCTAGAGTATTTCGGGGTCGCTGATTTAAAAATTTAACTAAAAATTAAAAAAATCAAAATGGCGCATTCAATATGGCGGAATTTTTTTTTTTAATAATTGTCCTATTTAACTCAAATTTTGTTTTAAGGGGGTCCTGGATTTACTGAATCAGAATTACTAAATTTTGTGAATTTTTAAAAACAAAATGGCGGACTAAATATGCTTAGTAAAGGTTGTTACAAATAATTAAAAAACAGTTATATTCCTTTTCTTTGTTGAAGCTAGCTGAAAGTGTCGCTAGTAAATTTCCGTGTCTGTTATCTTAAAATCGAACTGATAAAATTCAATAGGCGGAAACAATATGGCGGCTAGATTTTTAACTTTGTCTGATCTAACTAAAAAATAGTTTTTAGAGTATTAAGAGTGTCTGAAGTTAAATCTACGCACATAATTTTTATATATATTTTTTTTATTTTTGATATAAATATGGAAATGGTGTAAATGACTTACTTAGTTTCAGAAAAGATTTTGGAAATGGTAACGACGGTGTAACTGATATTTTTCATAATTCTACAAAAAAAAACTGAAATGTAGATAATTTTTTTCTCTTACACTTAAGGCACTCTCTGACGATAAAAAACTAATCAAGCCGTAAAACATTATTTTGGGTTAAATTATTTTTTTTAAAAACAAATCTCGGACCTCTGCATATATAGCTGTAGTTTTGCCATTTCGAGCAAGTTTGAGCAACTTTTTTCGAAAGATATAGATCCATTCTATATCAAAAAAAAATATAGACGGATTGTATCAAACTGAGGATAGCTGAGGATTTTTTCGGCGCGAGGTAAATAGCTAAAAAATTATAACTTTTTTTACAAAAAACGCGAATTGCTGCTACACTCAAAAAAATAAAACTGTAAAGTTAACAAAATTTTTTTTGTTAACTCGAGTTTACTGGCTTTTTAGCAAATTTTTAGTTAAAATCAGCGTTTTAACTACTTTTTCTAGTTAAGTTCAATTTACGAAAATACTAGTTTTGTACAAATTTTGAATTAATTTTTTTTGTTGACTTTAAAACTGAGTTTACGAATTTTTACTAATAAATTTGCTGATTTTTTGTAACATTTTTATCAAGTGAAAAATTTTAAACATTTCTTGTGTAGCCTCCTATGCAAATCTCATAAGTCCTACTTAAGGTCTGAACAGAACAAGCCCGGCACGACTTTTTCCATACGATTTGACAGTTAAAAACCGTGACCGGCACGACAAAAAATTAAAACTTATTTTATTTTATCTCCGTGCTTGTTTTGTTTCTACCTTTAAGCTGAACTTAATGCTGTGAAAAAAAAAGAAAAAATAAGTGAAGTGTTAGTGTTTAAAACCAATATTTACCAAACTTAAAATTTTTTACAAAAAGTTTAGCTGAATTCAACTAATAAAAAATGTTACGAAATTTTCAGCTGAATTTTTAGTTAAAATTACGTTTTTTTTTGCTACATTCATTCTACGAAAAGTTAACTAAATATTTTTTGTTAAATTAACTAGAAATTTAGTAGGTTCAAAATCAGGTGTTTTTTTAGTTAAATTTAACTAAATTTTTTGCTAACTTTACAGTTTTATTTTTTTGAGTGTAGGAAATGAGTTATATTTGTCCATGTTATTTTCGTTACAAAGTCTTATATACAAGGTTGAACCACGCAAACAAAAAGTTAAACATTAGAAATAGAAGATTGAAAAAAAAAATTAAAAAAGTATCTCAACTTTTAAACTTTTTTTACCAACATTTTTAACTTTGAAGACCTGTCAAAGGAAAGGGTGTAATTGGATCATAAAGATAAGTTCAGAAAACCTGCTTCTATATATGTATGCCTAATAAACTGGTAAACATTTTTTTGAGAATTTACAAATAAGGACTTTTGGCCGGAAATCGATCTGTCAGGCCCTCTGTGCAACGGTCCAAACAAAAAAACCGGATTAAGAATAATTTTGCAAAAATGTTAGAATAACAATAGGTAGACTAAAGTTCAATTAAAAAAATGTTTTTTTAAAAATTTTTAGAGTTACAGAGATGGGAAGTTTTATTATACCCTCCACTCTAGTGATAGAGGGTATATATAAGTTTGTCATTCCGTTTGTAACACATCGAAATATTGGTCTAGGACCCCATAAAGTATATATATTCATGATCCGCGATCGATTTTAAGTCGATCTAGCGATGTCCGTCCGTCCGTCTGTCTGTCTGTCCGTCCGTAGAAAACACGCTAACTTTTGAAAGGCTTTACAGAGGCTGCTGAAGTTTGACATATATGTTTGTAATTCGGCTGGTCAGGTTGGTATTGCATTTCAGCCAAATCGGTCCAGTGGTTCAAAAGTTATGAGTAAAAAGGTTAGGGTACCTCAAAATTTTTTGGGTATTTCACACAACAAAAATGGTATAACTTGACATCTGTTCAATGAATATTAACGAAACTTGGTATATGTTGTTATTTTGTCATTTCTAACCCATACACAAAATGTGGGCGGAAGTGGACAATGGGGCGTGGCACCTGTAGTATTGCCCAAAATTTTCAAAATGCTTTATCTCAAGTAATAGAAAATATATTTGAGCAAAATTTAAAATTGGTACATATTTTATTGTTCTCTACGTTTTTCTGATCATTTTGGTATTAAAAATGGCAAAATCGGTCAAGGAGTTAAGAAGTTATATGAGTTTTAATAAATTCCACGTGGTTTAATTTTTTTTGTTATTTGATTGCATTTGTATTATCGTTGTTATTGTAGTGTAGTTTTCTCAATAATTTGTGTTAATACAAACTTATAAATTTAAATTTTAAGCAAATTAGCATTTTTTGGTAGAAGATTTGAAGTTTTAAGCTTAAATAATGTGCTATAAACAAGTATAAAACGGCGTTTGTATTTTGTACCCCAACTAATATTTCGAATTAATATATTATCTTTAAAAAGTCGTTAACCCTTCGACATAGGGGGTCAAAAAAGACCTATTCAATAACATTTTTATATATTTTTATAGAAAATTAATTTGTGGCAATCTATTAGAGAACTTTAAATCAGCCCAAAAATCTTACCAATTTAAGATAACTTTAACCCACATTGGGGTCAAAAATGACCCCGGAAAAAACTTTTAAGGATAGTGCTTGAATTTTTTGATATATATATTTTTTACTAAATGCATAATTTTTGGGGCCCTGCCAAGAAGGGTTAACGATTTTTTTTAAAGATAATATATTAATACAAAATAAAAGTTGGGTTACAAAACACAAAAGCCATTTTATACTTGTTTATAGCACAAAATTTGAGCTCTTAAATTCAAACTTTCTGCGGGGGTAATTTTTGATCCCCAGCCAATGTTGGTTAAAGACGTCCTAGATCGGTAAGATTTTATGACAGACTTAAAGTTATTTTATAGAATGTCACGACTCCAAAAAACTGTTAATTTGCCCAAAAATTTTATTTATAAGACTAATCCAAATTTTTGATAAAACCAACATTTCCTTGAAATCCGCTAACTTTCCACCGCGATTCCCGAAATGTGGTCCAACGGATATCCGCCATATTTCACATTTTTATTCTCCAAGGTGTTCTTAATTAAGTCAGAAAGAAAAAATTATATATTTTAATTTTTTTTTTAAACAAAATTTTCAAATTTTGAAAAAGTTGTTTTGAGAACGCCCCCAACCCCAAAATCATGCCATTTTTTGGTATCAAGATTGAACGGGTTTAAGTATTTACGATCAAATATTATACAAAAATATTTTTTTAATTATTTCAATAAAAAAACTTAATTTTTTTTTTCTTTTTTGCAAAAATCCCAATTTTGAGGCTCAAAGTGGGGACAGAAGATAAACTCCGATCGAAATGAGATTTTGCATGTGAGTTACTCTTAGGGGACCGATACTTTTGAAGGGTATTAGAATTTGATCAGAGAAAAAAGTCCAAAAACGAGCCACCCTAGTGTAGAAACACTTTAGAAACTTTGGACTTTATGTTCAGATTCACCGCGAGATTTTACATAGAAAATAACTGCAAAATGTCGTGGATCAAAGTCTCTGTAAACTAATGTTATTAGTTTTCTTGTTGTACCGTGTAATGAAATGTGATCTGTTAAGCTAGTAATGTATTATTATTCTCTCTCTCTCTCTATTTGCCTTTACATTTTTAGTTTCAACTTGTATATTAAAATAAATAATTTTGCTTATGTCAATTCATGTTTAAAACTAATTTTTGAGCTAAACTATTTCCCTGGTGCCTTTTTACTAAAAAAAAAAACTAAAGTTTTTTTCAAAATTCACTTTTCCCTATTTAAATCACAAATTAAATCTTGCTTTATAAGTTTCTTCTACACTCTTTTGTATATTAAAGCTTTATTATAAAAGGTTTCGCTAAAAAAATTATACATTATTAAAAAAAAAAAATATTAACATAAAACTATAATTTTGCTAAAATTATATAGAAGAAATAAAAATATTACTAGAAAATAGTAATTTAAAAAAAAAACTAATTTAATACTGCTTAACATTTATATAAAACTGAATATTTTACAAAATATAAAAATAAAAAATATTTTCTATAGTATTACAATTTTTTGTATCATATTTCATATTGTTTTGCTAAAACAGGTATTAAAAAAAAAAAAAACATAATTAAAAATTTAAATATTTAAAAAATTAAAAAAAAAGAGAAAACATTAATTGAAATTTATAAAAATTATATTAAAAAGAATTAATTGATATATACATATTTAGGTCAGTCTTCATGGAACACAGACATATAATTTCATGTCAAACTAAATAAAATTAATTTCCAACATATACTTTCATTTATTTATAAAACAAACAATGACGATTATAATATAGTTTCACTTACAACGAATATAAATTATTTTACTACTATTTATTTTTAATATAAATATTTTTTTTTTTTTTTTGTTTTTGTAGTTGTTAATTTAACATGTAGAATAATGTTTAATTTATTATATAATTGGATTTATTTGTTGTTTCAACAGTATGAAACCAAAAAAAAAAAAAAACATTAAATATTATTAATTAAAATTAATCATCAATAAAAGAGAAAATTAATAATGTATTGACAAAAGGTTAAGAACAGTGGAACAGTCTTTGACAAAAACCTTTTAAGTATGATTTTAATGAAATGAAATTAAATTGAATTGGCCCCATGTTAAAATCCATTTTATTTTCCTCAAATTGAATAATTTTGAATGGATAATATTCGAGAAAAAAAAATAAAAGCCAAAAAAAAGCTCGAATGAAAAAATGTAAGTTAAATTAGGTAAAAAATGTTAAATTCGACTTTGCCAAATTTTTTATGACCTCTAACCTGACAAAAAAAAATTGTTTGCAGAAGTGTTTTTTTTTTTTGTGGAAAAGGGGTTGGCGGCGGCTGGCGAGAGATACTTTCCCTCTCACGATAAATGTTTTTAAATTTATTTGTTCTCCTTTTTGTACTTCAGTAATAGGTTAGACTGGGCACACTCGCCAACCCCACATATCTCTTAAACTAACAAGGGAAGTCTCTCTAGTGTCACCCGCCGATCTTTATGGAATTGGTTTCATTTTGTAGAGCAGAAAAATAAAGGGACACATATTTTTTCTTAGCGGCCCAAATTCATATTTTGGGGGTGAAAATAAGGGAGGAAGAAACGGTAATTTTTCAGTTTTTTGCGTTTTTCTCCCATATTGTGAAAAGGAACCTAGTCATGTTACATACCAAATGAAAGGTCTTTCGAAAACCTATCTTCGTGTGCAAAAAACGTGTTCAAACGTGAACAACTTTTCGTCATATTGAGTAAAATACTAAAATTTTAGGACGTTTTTGTTAAAAAGTCAAAAAATACTAACTTTTTTGGCACGTTATTAGCATCACGAGATAGGTATTTTTAAGACCTTTAATCTGATATCAAATATGTCTATATTAATTTTGAGTAAATAGGCGTAAATCGTAAAAAACTGAGAAAGGTAAAATTTTCCCCATATAAATCGACCAGCCGTAAAAATGAGTTTGGGCCGCTAAAAAAAATACGTGTCGAATTATTTTTCATTCTGAACAATCCAATATCCAAATTCCATGAAGATCGGAGGGTGACCCCAGGGAAATCTCCTTGTAAGAGAGGTATCAAATTTTGACATTGTGGCAAATGTGTATTTATTAATCATCTTTCTTTTACGCTTTGACCGTTATACTTTACACGTAAGAGCGGAGAGATGAGTTTTTGTATTTTTTTGGTTGATAAAAAATATTACCTAGTCAGAATATTTAGTAATAACTTTTTGTGGGTTACAAACATATTGCTTATTGTCCCAGCAAAAACATGGTAATGAGTTGTGAAAAGTAATCATTACCAAGTACATTATTTATAATGAGTACCCATTACCATTAACATTATTTTAAGCCCAAAAGTAACTACTTCTCAGTAATATGTTATAAAAGCACCTCTAAGTAATAATATCTTCTTGCACTTGCAGTTTTTAACCTTTACAATTCATTTAACTTAAAAATTACTTAAAAACTTAATAAAAATTACGCAATTTTTAAGTTTTAGTAAAAACAAGTTAAATTTTAAGGCTCTTATTCATAATACTTATAACAGACTTATTGTAGGTTTATTTGACAATTGTTCCTGCAATATCTGTCAAATAAACCTACTTTAAATATATTTTAGGTTTTATGAATAACCTCATAAATGTTTTAATTGACTAATTATTTTACTTCTTATTGGTAATGGGTTTTTGCTCCTTATTTGTAATCCGAGGCAGTAACTACTTATTTATCTCCATACTCTTCACTAGTTATTTTTTTCTCACGCCCTTGTTAAAATAATTAGTGTTTCATTCAATAAGTAACTACTGATTAACATCTGTTTCGGATTACAAAACCCATTACTAGTAATGCCAATTTTTGCTGGGGTGGTAAACCGTTACTATCATTTCAAAAAATAAGTAACAATTAAGTGTAAAAGTTTGTATTATTTTGTGAGCACTCGCTTATGGGGCACATTCGCCAGGTTGAGGATGAAGCAGTTTTGCAGGCGTATGTATCGGGCAACATTTTGTCATTAATCCAAATTTGAAGGGAACGTAATATTGAGGTAAAGGGTAAGGATTACCCGATTTTAATCTAATTTCGATTGGCTTCTTCCTTAGGCCAAATAATCATAAGTTCAGCAAATTATATTGATACTTGCGACTTGTATCATGTAATCAATGTCTAGATGGACAGACGGACGGACATCTCTTAATCGACTCAAATAGTGATTCCGAGTCGATCGACTCAAAAAGTGATTTTGTACCACAGAGTGGTGTATGGTATAGAATTGGAGTTTTAAGAGGTTGGTTAAGTTCTTTAAAGGGAAAATGGTTCCCCCTTGGCCGATTTAGCCTATATACCACAGTAAAGACTAGTATGCAAACAATGGTGCTAATTGCGTACTTTCCAATATGGTGGTATGGTTTTAGTACAGAATTATCATCGCTGCCTAGTGTAAGTGTGCCTGTACGTGTGAGCTTTTGTGTATGTATTTATGTTGTTTGTTTACGTTTTGTATGAAACGTCAAACGGTTACACCGTGTGCTGTCACTAATACTTACACACATCAAATGCAACTCTGTGAACCTACTACTCATGTACTGTGCTTTATACGAACTTAACCTGCTGACGGTTAAAAGACATATTCCTAATTTTAGGAGTCCGGCTTTTGTAATTTGGACTGCATCGTGTTATAAATAGACGAACAAACATAAAATTCCACAAAAAAAGTTTCTGACCCAGAAACCAGACTAACAAATCTTAGTGTATTTCGATCCCTTGAACTCAAATCTGCCATCAAATTTAAAATCTATCGTTGGGTTTTCCTGTTGTTTTACAAAGAAAATACCCAAAAGGAGCATTCTAGATTTCTTTAAAATGTATACTCAAGATAGAGAAAAAACCTCCTGAACTCGATTCCACCAACAGAAGGAAATTCTATTGTTGGGGTTTCTTGAAATCTTACAAGGAAAGTCCGCAAAATTAAACTTCCCGATTTCATTAAAACGACATGTCTAAGCGGAAGGTCAGGAGGTCAAAATACATAAAGATTCGATTTAGAGTTTTTCTATGTCTTGTGTATAAATTTTAAAGAAATCTGGAATATACACTTTGGCGACCGTCCTTGTACACTCAAAAAAAAAAATAACTTAGTCAAAATATTAGTAAAAGGTGTTGTAATTTACTTCAACCAAACTTTAGCAAAAAAAATTGTAAAAATTTAACTTTTACAGATTTTTTTTTTTGGCAATTTACTATTGGTAAAATACAACAAGTTTTTTGCACTTTTACTATATTTTCTTACTAGTTTTTTGATTTATTTTACTATAATTTTAGCAAAAATATTAGTATTTTCCTTAAAAAAATGGTAATACTTTTTTTTTTTTTTCTTAGTTTTACGAAAAAAAAAAATTGTTTGTGTTAAAGTGTTCTAGTGGGCAAAAAAACCATTGCAGACTCTGCTGCTGGTGAAAGTCCAGCTGCCGAGAAGAAGCTAAAAGTTGATTCTGCCAACACCATACCAAAGTAGCCATCCATCAACAGAAATAATGGTTGATGATGCTATAAGTAACTTTAAAGAACGTGGCTACACAATTTTTAGTATTTTTTACCATATTTTTTGCTAATTTTACCATTATTTTTTGCTAATTTTATATGAAATTTTTTTAAAATTTGGCATCTAAATTGTTAATAAAAAGTTGATAATTATCAAAAAATTATTTTTTTTTTAAATTTTAACACATCCTAGCAAAACTTTGGTAATGGGTAGTGATTATATAACACATTACCAGGTAATGCATATATTTTATTTTTAGCATTATTTTATGATGTCTTACCAAACATTTGTTCCACAACGTTTTATTTTCAAGTGAAAAATAATGCATTACTAATAATTTGCTACGTAATGCATGATTATTGGAAAAAATGTATTTCATATTTGTTTTTTTTAAACATTAAATCATTGATGACTTATATTTGGTTACATTATGTATTATTTGAAAGTTTGAAATAATGTATTATTTATAATTGGATGCATAATGCGTTACATTAACATAAAAAATAATTATTTTATAAAAAAATGCATAAGTTTAAACTAGAGATGGACTCACGACAGTAAATTTCTAACGACACACACTCACGAGCATATTTTATCTACTTACACTCACTTACAATCACGTGAGTAAATTTAATACAAAATTACTTTTTCACTACTCGTAACACCTTATATATTATCTTCTGGTATGCTATATTATTTCAGTTCTCGTAACCAATAAAATATCATATATTTTAAACCTTACTCGTATTCTTCGTTAAAAATTTATGACTTATTTTATACCTTACTGGTATTCTTTGTGATAATGTGGATGCATTACTTTGAGTCGCATCGCCTGTTAAAATCATCAATGCTGCAATGAATAAAATAAGAGATCCTATACCTTATTTTATACCTTATTTGGTAATCTAAGTTTTGCTGGGATGTCTTACGTTACATCATATTTAATAATTTTGTTGCACTGTGGCATGCTGTAGACGAATTTAAAAAAAAAAAAAAATCTGAAAAAAATTGACAACAAATTTTTTAAAAATTTTTTTAAAAAAATCTCAAAATATTCTTCATTAAGTTTGAGACAAACTTTCATTTAAACTTAATGTGATTTAAATCAAATAGTTTTAGCCCGTGCAGCCTTTTGTTCAAAGTTTTAAATTTTCCAAAACTTTTCCAAAAATTCAAAATTTTGCTTAAAGAGCTCCACGGAATTTTTTTTTTTTTTTTTTAAAAAGAAACAACACTCAGGCAATGCTGCCTATCAATTACTATTGTAACCGTGATGTTTCTTTCGGAAAGGGGATAGAAGAGTGATGAAAAATTTGAAAGATAGAAGGGCTTCAGTATAGCAACACTGTAATTGCGCGTGTTGATAATTTTGAGTACAGTTGTTGCATCGCCATCTGTTATTGATCTGGCGAATTATTTTTGAAGCTGTGTTTAATAGCCATTATTTTATTATTTTACTTCGTTGACGTTTTTTAGTGCTATTTATCAACGAGGGTGCTGCGATAGATATTAGTTATAAATAGAAACTAATAAATATCTGAAAAAATGTTGTTCTGCCTGAACCGGGACTCGAACCCAGGCTTGCTGGCTAGTAGTCCAACGCGCTAACCACTAAGCCACAGCACCCTCATGAAAGGTCTATGAAAGGGTAAAAAAAACATTTTTGAGATTTTTAAAAAAAAAACTTTGACGTAGAAAAAACTAAAATTTTTTTAAAATTTAAAAAAAGTATGTTTCTAAGTTAAATATAATTTAATTATCTAAAAATATTTTAAATTTAATCCCACTGTTCTTTAATAACACCTTCTTATGAAATAAATTATTAAATTTCGTTTTTTTTTTTATTGTATGTTTTTAAATACTACAGTATTTGTATAAACTACATATATTTTATTTCAGTTGATTTATTTAATTAAAGTGTCATATTGCAAGTAAATATTTATAATTTATAAATATTGAATTTAATTATTAATTATTAAGGATTTTAGTACCTACATTATATTTTTAAAAAAAAATTATATAAGCAAAAAAAAAAGACATTTGTATTACACACTCACTAAAAAGAATTCACACTGAAATTAAAAGTAAAATTGAATTAAAAAAAAACAAAGTGGTGCAATATTTGTTAAGCACAATCATACAAACTGAAATTGAATAATGAGAGTAATTCAAAAAAAATTAAATGAAGAAAAAAATAAACTTGAGAGGATAAATAAAAATCATTAAAAAAAAAATTAAAGTGTTTTATTTACTGTGAAGGATTTGTGTTAAAATTTAATGTTAGTATAACATTATAAAAGAGTATTAATATAGCTTGAGGCCCAAAAATTATTTTTATGATATTCTAATAATAAATTATTTTTATATTGCTTTAAAAAAAGTTACTCATTTCATAGTTAATACATCGGTACAGGGGGCTTATCCTCGAAGTCGATAGCGATCAAAATTCTACTCGAAAGTACGATTTTTTAATTTTTCTTATTGCCTGAAATTATGCTTTAATTAAGCTTTTTATATTTTTTTATGTTTCAGCATTGTAAAAGAAACATAATAAAACCTTGTATTTATCAAAGCATAATTTTTTTTTATACACAAAAATTTAATAATCGCACGTTCGAGTAGAATTTTGATCGCTATCGACTCCGGAATTCGGAGATTCTAGATCTGTTTACCCTTACTAACGAATCGTCAGTAGATTTTAGAGAATCATATAAAAATTGCTGGAATTGTTTCTAGATGGAATCCATTTCATCAAGATGGCAGAGAAAGCGGTAGGCCGCGTATAACATGGAGACGTTCAACAGAATCCGAAATGAATCAACTGGGTGTACCTTGGAACGAATTAAGGTATATTTCTCAGAACAGAGTCAGTTGGAGATCTGCAATTATTGGCGCCCTATGCTCCAGTGGGAGTTAGAGAAACATATGTATGGGGCATTCCATGTGAAATCGGACACTTTGAAAATTTGTTTTTTTAGATTTTCCCAATTTGTTTACAGTTTTTAGCTTCGAAAACTCCTTCGTGGTAAATTTTCAGATTTTTTTGATGACCCGTTCAAAAGATATCGAATTTTTAAAAATTGGTAGTTTGTTCCTTTACTCAAACTTCTTTTACTCATAACTTCTTTAATAATGGTCCAAATTAAAATTTTTTTTTTCAAAATTTTTGTTTTTTTACGTTCTTTAAAAAAAAAATCCAAAAAAATTCTTAAAAGCGCTCTAGTATGCGATTTTTAAGTTTTTAAATTTAAATCTCATTTTTAAAAATGTTTGTACTCTTTGATTTTTTTGAAATTTTTTTGTGTAAAACATCTATCGATTCCACAAATTTTTTGCCCAGGAGGATGGTTAATTTTAATTTTTACGTCTTAACATTTCTTTGGAACAAACTAATATCCTATCTCCAATTTCTAAGGGGGCTCCCACACAAAACGAAATTTTTTAAAATTTGCTCCAACCGCTCTAACTGCCCTAGTAGTGCCCTTAGAGCAACAAAATGTATGACCGGCCCACAATATTTTTTTAGGGCGTAGGTTAAGGGCGTAGGTACGGTTTAATAGGGCGTAGCTATGGTTTACAAAAATGTTGGAAGGTAAAAAAAAATGCTGGTCGGTCTCACTAATGACCCCTATCGGACGCATCATTGGACCGGTAGAAGCTGATTAAATAAAACAAATTTAAAAAAAATTAAAAAAATTGTATGGGGACCGCCTTAACAATTAGAGATAGAGGGTAGGTTTCTTCAGAGAAAATGTTTGACTAAAATAATATTGTGGGTCAATCATACATTTTGTTGCTCTAAGGGCACTATTAGGGCAGTTAGAGCGGTTGGAGCAAATATAAAAAAATGTCGTTTTCTGTGGGAGCCCCTTAGAAATTGGAGATAGGGTATTAGCTTGTTCCAATGAAATGTTAAGACGTAAAAATTAATGGGGGTCGGTCTTATAAATGACCCCTATATGACGCACCATTGAAGCAGTAAAAATGATTTTAAGATTGGAAAATTACAATAAATTTTTTTCAAAAAATTTTAAAAAATAGTAATAATCGTTATCCCACGATCCTCCTGGGCAAAAAAATTTGTAGATTCGATAGAAGTTTTACACAAAAAAATTTCAACAAAAACGAAGATTACAAACATTTTTAAAAATAAGATTTAAATTTAAAAACTTAAAAATCGCATACTAGAGTGCTTTTAAGAATTTTTTGGGATTTTTTTTTTTAAGTACGCAAAAAAACAAAAATTTTGAAAAAAAAATATTGAAATTTGGACCATTTTTGAAGAAGTTATGAGTAAAAAAAGTTTGAGTAAAGGAACAAACTACCAATTTTTAAAAATTCGATATCTTTTGAACGGGTCATCAAAAAAATCTGAAAATTTACCACGTAGGAATTTTCGAAGGGTAATAAAAACTGTAAACAAATTGGGAAAATCTAAAAAAAAAGTTTTCAAAGTGTCCGATTTCACATAGAATGTCCCATATATATATTATCCACGGGGGGAAGGAATCCCCGCCTCCCAAAGCGAGAGAATGACCAAAAAAATTAATGATGGCGAAGTATCTTCAATTTTTGATGATGTTTTTAAAAACTTCATTAAAAAACCCGCTTCATTTAAATTAGAAAAATAAATCCTTTAATTCAATAAAAAAATAACACAAAAACAAATATTTTTTGTGTGGCAAACAACTTTATACAAAAAATTGTATTAAAAGGAAAGGAAAACCCTCTGTAAAACCACAAAAATGTTAACGAAATTTACTTTCACACCAGACAGTTCCTGTTTGCTGTTGTCTTTTGTTTTGGCTCAATTCCCATTTGACTAGCAATAAGCAGGAGCCATAGCATGACTAGACGAAAGCTCCCGCAACAGTCACATAATAATGAATTTCATATAGAAACTAAGAGACAATGATACGTCACAGCTGTGCTTGATTAATTTTCTAATACCATCACTGGAATACAAGTTAAACACCTTTTTAATACACCAACTAAATAGACAAAAAGACCGAGATATGAACAAAGGTAAGGACAGACAAATAGACAAGTTTGTTTTTAAATAGAGCTACGCATAATGGTACCTTAGAGCAGAGGGAACAAATTTATTGCCACAAAACCATCATACTAGATAAGAAAAAGCAACAAGACATTTTGAGGTTTCCAATTAACAAGACACGCAGTTGTTAAAACACACTAACAAAAATACAGGATAATGTTTTTAGACTGACTGAAACTAACAAGGAAGGTCTTCCACATTGCACCCACCGATTGTCCTGAAACTTGAATTTTGGAATGAGGGGAGAAAATTAAGAGTCACCTCGTCACCTTATTATTGTTTTGCTCCATACGCCATTTTTGAAAAAATTGAGTTAGTAATGGAATACATATAATATAAATATCCTCTTTCTTATTCCGAAGTCCGTTTTTTAAAACATCTTTTCAAATTTGAGATATCCAGCATTTTCTAAGAAAAAACACACCATTTTGACGTTTTTTGAAAATTACGTTATAGAAAAGCAGACCTTTGAAGAATTAATTCACTTTTTGATTTGATTCGCAAAAAGATTAATTCATATTTATAAATCAAGGAATTAATTCATGCTGATTTGATTCAAAAGAATTAATTTCAACTTTTTGTTGAAAGAATTAACTAATTTTTTGTTTAATTCCTTGTTTAAATAATGATTTGATTCACTTGATTCAAATCAAACAAGAATTAATTCACTTGATTCAAATCAATTTGATTCAAATCAATTGATTCAAATCAATTTGATTCAAATCAATTGATTCAAATCAATTTGATTCAAATCAATTGATTCAAATCAAAAATGTTTTGAATCAGTTGATTTAAACATTTTTTTCTTAAATCAAAGTATTTACTTTACACACGCACACACATACTATAACATTTATGCTTGTGCGGTAGTAGCAAGCAAAAAGTCAAAGCAACAGAATTTAATTGTGTACATTTTATTGGCAGCGCCCCAGTTGGAAAATGTGTCACTGAGGAAATTTCCACAGTGATTCCTTGAGGAAATGTCTTCAGGTACTGACAAATCATAGGCAATCCTTGATGACATGTCCTAACGTTGTCAGCACTGAATGTTTGCTTTAAGAGTGTGGACAATTCCTCTAAGACGTCTAAAAGGAAATGTCTTCAGAATAGCAGTATATTAAATTAGAATTTTAAATCTGGGCAACTCTTCAATTTCCAAGAAAAAGATGGCAATATTATCGACTTAATTAAAATAAAATCAAAATCTAACAAGTAGTATAAAAGTAATAAATAGACAAACAATTTTCAAAATAAAGTTTGGAACAAGTGGTTAGGTGTGGGACTAATAAACTGGAGGTTCCAGGTTCAAATCCAGTTGGGACTAAAAAAGGCGAAAAGTTTTTTCTAAATATGAGAAAGATAATTTATAAAGGAAAATGGATAAAAGTAAAAACTAAAGGAAATACGAAAATTTTTTGTATTTTCGCATGACCTATGTCAGACATTTCCCCAAGGAAGTCTTAGGTGAAATGTCCCCAGAAGGTCAGCCCTGACCACTGCTGACTTTGAGTGAGGACATTTTGAAAATTTGTATGAAACTGTCCTCAACCCAGTACATAGAGATGTCTTGTGGATGTCAGGTGTGACTCTGACATGTCATCGCTCCGTCACTGAGGATGGCTCGAGGACGTTGCCAACTGGGGCATGCCCGCCAGTCAATCAAGCCGACCCAAAATTTTCGGCGGCGGCGGCTCGACCAATTTTGTTCGGCGGCGGCTCAGTGTCGGCTGAACTTTTTTGTTCTATTTTTGTTGTAAAATCTGTTTTTTCAACGGCGGCGGCGCAAAAAAAGGTTAAAAATTGTGCGGCGGCGGCGCGCCGCCGATTTTGAGCCGGTCGACTTGATTCACTGATGCCCGCATGCATAGGAATCACAAAAATACAAGACATTGCTTTAATATAACATTTATTAATTTGCACATATATATTAAGGGTGGGATAATGCACGACTTTTCGATATAATGGAAATGTATGTTTATAATAAAAATGTTAATCATTAATTGTTTTTGTGTTAAATTTAAAGTTATTTTTATGCTGAAGAGCCAAATTCGTTATTGAATAAAGTAGAGATAGGCGCGTGAGTGGATTTTGACTCACACTCACTCACGCAAAAAATAATCGGATCAGTCACTAATCACTCACGCAATATTTTTTTACTCACGCTCACTCACTATTCACGTGAGTAATAAAAAACTTACTCACGCGTGACTCACGCCAGATTCAATCACGCTCACGCGTGAGTGAGCAACAAAATTTTCTTACCAAAAAAAAACAAAAACTCTAAAAAAAAATTTTTCACGAAAATTTTAAAAAAATTGGGCAAATCAAAAAATCTAATCACGCAAACTCACGCAAAAAATAAATGACTCACTCACTAATCACTCACTCAGTTTTTTTTTTCAAATCATGCTCACTCACAATCATGTGATTGAAATGAAAATCACTCACACTCACGCGTGATTCACGTGAATCACGCAAATCACGTGACCAGCGCCCAACTCTAGACTAAAGGTACACATTTAATAATACTGTACAATTTGGAGTGTTGTTTATTGATGGCGTGTGTTTAAAATTGACGATATTCCAATGACTTTAACGCAATCAGACATGATAAGATTTTTATAATGTGCATTTTTAGTGTTTGATTTAAGTGAAAAAAGTTTAAATCAAGTTGATTCAAACCAAAAGTGATTTGAATCAGTTGATTTAAATCAAAAGTGATTTGAATCAGTTGATTCAAATCAAAAGTGATTTGAATCAGTTGATTCAAATCAAAGTGATTTGAATCAGTTGATTCAAATCAAAATGTATTAATTCAATTTAATCAAATCAAAGAATTAATTCTTTGCAATGAAATTAAGTGATTTAAATAATGAATTAATTCTTTTCGATTTATAGAAACAGGGAATTAATTCAATTATTTTAAATCAGATTTAAGAAATTGAATTAGGGAATTAAATCTTCAAAGGTCTGTAGAAAAGGCTCAAGATTATTTAAAAATTAACGGATCTTGCATATTTTTGGAATGAAGTTTAACTATGTTGGTACTATTCTGCGTACCAAATTTTAATACCGTAACTTCTAAACATTTCAAGTAATGTGATATTTGCCATTTAGGTTGTGTGGGAGGTAGGCGTGTCCATTGACCGATCATCCCCATTTTTAATACCATGCAACAAGACTATATAAGTGTTCTAAATACACAGTTTTGTCGATCTAGCTCTTTTTGTTTCATTGTTATTTTGTTTGGCGTTGAGAGCTCATTTGCTCCATATCACACAAAAGTCCCAAATGTGTAAGCAAAATTGGATATGGAGCATAATGCCATAAAATCTTATTTTCTTAAAAGCTTAAAATCGTTTGATCTATTGTATGTAAAAGTCTGAAAACTAGAAGCTTTGTTTACAATATATGTAGCAATAAATGGTAAACATTAAAACAAAATCCATTAATTACTTCTCGAGAAGATTTGTGGTAAACCTATTTTATCGTTTTTCTCGAAACCGAATTGTTGGCGTATGGAGCAAAACAATAATAAGCTGACGACCTGCTTGTTTTTAGCTGCCCAATCTCAAATTTAAAAATGAGTTGCACCCTTATGTTAAAATATGGGCTCTCAGGAAAATCCGAATAAAAGCAGGAATTCCGCCAAACGCAAACATACGGGGTCAGCTAAATTTTAATATAGATTATTATATATGATTTTGGGGGTCGTACGTAAATACATCTCCATATAAACTACCCCAACGTTTGTACATTTTTGACAATAATGAACTTAAGGAAGCCGAATTTGGACACGGTCGATACGGCATTGGATAGGCCCTCAAAAAACCTTTCTATCTGTATAAAATGTTGATATAGTTTATTTTGGAAATGTGAAAAATCTTCAAAAAACTAAAAAAATACCGTTTTTCCCCTCCCCTTTGACCTGCTATATGTGAGATTGGGCAGGTTAAAAACAGGTAACTCTTATTTTGCTTCCCTCTTTCCTATATGCAAGTTTCACGACAATCAGTGGGTGCCCTGTGAAAGGCCCTCCTTGTAAGTTTATAGGATAGCGACTAAAAAAAGAAAATAAGAATTAGTGTTTTTATTTTCTTAATACCAAAAAGGTTTGTAACTTGGATTTGGAACTTGGATAATAATTCACCTGCTGGTAAAAAAAAGTTTTTCACCACCTGGTGAAAAAATCTAAAATTTTTCGTTCAAATTTTTTTTAAATCAATTTTTTTTTATCAAAATTTTTTTTCATCAACAACACCAGTTTACAGAGATTTTAATCCACGACACTTTGCATTTATTTTCTTTGTAAAATCTCGCGATGAATCTAAAAAAAAAAAAATCCAAAGTTTATATAAATCTTTAATTTATAGAGTGTAACACCAGTTTACAAATTTTGAACGATAGCTCAATTCACAGTATTTAACACTTATTTTCCATGTAAAATCAAGCGCTGAATCCGAAAATAACGACTTCAAAATTAGAAAAGTTTTTTATTGCCAAAATCCATAATTCGCATTTAATCGCATTTGAATATTGGATTTCATCAAAATTCTTTAATTCTCTTGTATTTTATTGTGACAACACAGCATATGAGTAACAAATATTTGCGAAACCAACGAATTTTCGTTACTCATACGCGGCGTTGACAATAAAATACAAGAGAGTTACTGAACTTTTTAAAATCCAATATTCAAATTGCGATTTTCTTGAAAAATTCCCTCCAGATTTTTTTTGTGTGGATAGACAATCATCTGAACTTTTAAAAATAACTAAAAAAAATTTAGCCGGATTTTCAATAAATTGACTTAAAAGAAGACCTTTTTTAATATAGAAAAATTCTCAGATTCTCAGCCAATTTTCCTATACATAAATACATAAAAATAAGTTTCCAATCGAATTTACCAGTTGTATTAATTCAAAAATTTGGTTGCTGCTACTATATTTATGTGTGACCACCATATTTTTTGCTTGCCTCAAATAAAAGCCAGTTATAACAACCGAATTCTGTTGTGACTACCGATATTCAACTGTGATGACCTACATACAAATGTTCAAACCGATTTGTTGCTGCAATAACTGATTTTTAGTTGGAAATCAAAAAATTGGCTTTCTGTGTGAAGAAAAAGAATCGGATACCTTTTTCTCAAAGAAAGGTTCTCAGGTTCTAAGACCTTTATCCAAAAGAAAAGTCTCATATTCTGGCCCTTTTTCCTTTAGATAAAGTTTCAGAGTTTGTGATAGAGGGTATATAAGTTTGTCATTCCGTTTGTAACTCATCGAAATATCGATCTGGGACCCCATAAAGAATATATGTTCATGATGCCCGATCGATTTTAAGACATTCTATCGATGTCCGTCTGTCTGTCTGTGGAAAATGCTGTCGCGGACATAATATTGCACAGAGATGACTGAAACTTAACATATTTATTGGAAGTTCTCCCGAGAAGTTTGGTATTGCATTTGAGCGATATCGGTTCAGCGGTTCAAAATCGCGGATTTTTTTTTTACCAAAATTTTTTTTCGCGGAAATTTTTTTTTTCAAAAAAAATTTTTTTTTTTCAAAAGTAATTTCCTTTTAAATAAAGTTTTTTGCAATAACCTTTTTGAAATTGTGGAGGGTATCATTACATTCGGCAAGGCCGAATTTAACCTTTTTGCTTGTTTTTTGTAATTTAATTTTTTTTTTTAATTTTTTTTACAAAAAAATCTAGCAAATTTACGAGATTTTATTGTAAATTTTATTACGCCAAAAAGTTGTAAATTTACAATTTTATTGGTAAAAATCTTGTAAAATTACGAAAAAGCTCGTAATTTTTACTAGGAATTCTTGTTATATAGGATCAAAAAATCTAGTAAAAACATGAAACCCTTGTAAGTTTTATCGCGTAAAAAAATTGTAAATTTACAATTTTATTGATAAAAAGCATGTAAACTTACGAAATTATTGGTTAAAAGCTTGTTAAATTACAAGGAATTCTTGTCAAAAAGGAGGTAGCAAAACATAACAAGTTTTCTTATCATTTCGCATGGCTTTTTTTTTTAGTGTATAGAAACAGTCTCAGATTCCGAGACCTTTCTCATATAGAAAAATCATCAGATTTCAAAACCTTTTTCCTATAAAGAAAGGTTTTAGATTCCAAGAATTTTGTAGTAGAAAAAGTTTCAGATGCTGAGACATTTTGACTGAGACTCTGAGACTTTTTTTTTAATGAAACAAGTCGCAGATTATAAAATTTTTTTTCTATGGAAAAATCTCAGATTATGAGTCCTTTTTCCTATAAAAAATGACACAGATCATCTGAGACCTTTTTCAAAAAGAAACAAACTCCGAGATTTTTTCCACTACACTCAAAATAATAACTCTGTTAAATTACAGAAAAACTCTGCTAATTTAACAGAGTACACCATACTTTTCCAGCTAACAACATTTCTTGGTAATTTTACTAAAAAACTCTGTAAAATGATTTTGACAGAAAAAAACTGTTAATTTACAGAGTTTATAGTAAAATATTGCTTAAATATGAAAACTTTTTTACAGAGAAAACTCTGTAATTTTACCATAAAACTCTGTAAAATGATTTGGACAAAAAAACTGTTAATTTCCAGCTAACAACATTTCTTGGTAATTTTACTAAAAAACTCTGTAAAATGATTTTGACAGAAAAAAACTGTTAATTTACAGAGTTTATAGTAAAATATTGCTTAAATATGAAAACTTTTTTACAGAGAAAACTCTGTAATTTTACCATAAAACTCTGTAAAATGATTTGGACAAAAAAACTGTTAATTTACAGAGTTTCTAGTAAATATTGGTTAAATAAGCCACCATTTAGCAAGGAAAACTATGAAATTTACATATACACTCATGATCATAATAATAGGTACACCACCTGAACTATTTTTGAAATGCCAATAACTGTCAAATTAAGATATTTTTTAATGAGCAAATGTGTTTGTTTTTTTTAGTATTCGATGCGGCAAAGATATTATATATCAAAGCATGGCAAGTCCATCTTTATTTATTGTTTGCCAGTTAACGGTCTATAAAAAGTGCTTCCAGCAGGTGATCATAATAATAGGTACACTCGAAATTTTTTCTATTATTTTCAATTTAAAGGTCATATTTTGCAATTATTTATATCGATTCAAATAATTTGGTAAAAATACTTGAAAAATATAATTAATTATCCAATAATAAGTGTCCATTTTGTTAGAAAATGACTAGAAACAAGTGAGAGTGTTAAATTCGGCTGTGCCGAATCTATTATACCCTCCAAAATGTAAAAAAAATTAAAAACAAAAATTTGTCAGGGGCGTTTCTTTTTTTTTTGGGGGGGGGGGGGGGTGATAGGGTCAGTGGGGGACGTTGAGAGCACCTTCCCATCGCGATAAATATACCAAATGTTTCGTTTAATTAACAAAAATACAAAAAAAAACATGTAAAAAAGTGTATTTTTTTAGAGGTTGGTTTAGTTCTTCAAGGGGGAACTTTTTTCCCCCTGGTCCGATTTGGCCAATTTCCGAACTTAGCCTGCCTAGGAACACAAGACATATTTGTGCCAAACTTGAAGGGTCTAGCTATTTTATTTTGGACTGCATCGTGTTAACTACAGACGGACGGACGGACGGACAGACGGACGGACGGACGGACGGACGGACGGACATTGCTAAAATGTCTTAGAATCGATCACTGATCAATAATATATATACTTTATGGGGTCCCCGACCGATATTTCGATGCGTTACACACGGAATGACAAAGTGAGTATACCCCCATACTGTAGTTGGAGGGTATAAAAAGCACTGTTCTTCTGATGAACGGACCATAGCTAAAAACTTAAAAAAATCTGGAAAATCTATATCAAAATGCTTGGGCCGGTCCGTGAACTTCGTTCAAAATACCTTAAAAATGGAAAAAAAATTAGAAACACGTATTAGATCATATAAAAGATCACCGGTTGCTGATCGCCATATCATTTCTATTTCAAAAAAGGACCCATCCAAGTCCTCAAAAGCTGTTTTTGCGAAATTACAAGCGTAAAAGGCGCACCAACTGTTCACCGACGTCTCCAGTAGGTTAAATTACCCAGCCAAATAGCACGAAGAGTCCTCCTGATGTGCAAGAAGAATATTAGATAGGGTTAAATATAGGCAAGGAATACTTGCTCTAGAGCAGAATTGAAGGCGATGTTTCCCCTACTGAAATTGGAAGCAAAAAATATTCGTAGAACACTTTAACCCTTTAAATGCACGTTTTAGAAGACCAATATAAGAGTATTTTAAAAGAGAACTAAAGTATCCCCTGGAATGACCTCTTAAAATGAACAATAAAGGGTTAATATGTTCTAAAAAAAAGAGCCCCCCGAATAAGTATTCCTTGCCTATATTTAACCCCATCTCATATTCTTCTGATGCATCAGTACGACTCTTCCCGCTATTTGGCTGAATAAATTAGCCTGCTGTAGACATCGGTAAACAGTTGGCGCGCTTATTACGCTTGAAATTTCGGCTGAAATAGCTTTGTGGAACTTGGATGGGCCCTTTTTTAAAAACGAAACGATATGGCGACCAGTGGTTGGGGATGTTTTATATGATCTAACACGTGTTTCTAATTTTTTTTCCCATTTTTAAGGTATTTTGAACGAAATTCACGGACCGGCCCAAGCATTTTGATATAGATTTTCCAGATTTTTTTAAGTTTTTAGCTATGGTCCGTTCATCAGAAGAACAGTGCTTTTTTCTAGTCATTTTCTAACAAAATGGACACTTATTATTGGATAATTAATTGTATTTTTCAAGTATTTTTACCAAATTATTTGAATCGATACAAATAATTGCAAAATATAACCTTTAAATTGAAAAAAATAAGAAAAATTTCGAGTGTACCTATTATTATGATCACCTGCTGGAAGCACTTTTTATAAACCGTTAACTGGCAAACAATAAATAAAAAAGACTTGCCATGCTTTGATATATAATATCTTTGCCGCATCGAATACTAAAAAAAAACACACATTTGCTCATTAAAAAATATCTTAATTTGACAGTTATTGGCATTTCAAAAATAGTTCAGGTGGTGTACCTATTATTATGATCATGAGTGTATTTGATGCAAAAAAAATTTACAGAAAAAACTCTGTAAATTTACAGAGTTTAGTTAAATGTATGTTATTTTGTAAAATTTTTATAAGTTTTCTGAAAAATAAATTTTGATAACTTTTTTTGCTACTTTTTCAACTTTTTCTCAAAAAAAAAAAATTACAGATAAAATTTTGATGTTTGGTAACAAAAACTACTCAAAACAGAAAACTTTTTTGATCTGTATTTTAGCAGAAAACTCTGTTAATTATCTGTAAAATTAAGATTACAAAGTAAAAAGTAATATAACAGAGGAAACTTTGTTTTTTTGTCACAACAAATTACAAAGTCCCAGTCAGAAAAATACAAACGGGCCAACGTTGGAATGAAGTTGGCGGCGACGGTACCAACGTTGGCAAATCATACCCGTTTCTAAGTCTACGACGTCATTCCGACGTTGAAATGATAACAGTGGCCAACGATCGCTCGACTTTTGTTTTAACGTTGGGTTAACATTGATTTTACAAATTTACGACATTGGATTTAACTTTTACTTAGGGATGTATTGAAAATCTCGATGTCGTGCTTTTTAGTTACCATTTTGTACAAATTGGTTGAAAAAGCAACTACTTAAGTGTTCACTTAGATTAAAGAGTTGAGGGGTATGTAAATCGAAAACTTTTTAAAAAAATAAAAATGTTAAACTTTTAAATTATAATCTATAGTGTAGTGTTTTATGTAAACACAAAGTTGTGCCAACACAATATTTTTAGTAAAACTGTTTTACATTATACAATGTTGTATTTTTGGCTAGCCCGATATTGTACCAACACAAAATTTTTGGTACGGTTGGCAATTTCTGACTGGGGTTTTTTCTTTAAATCTGTATTTTGACAGAAAACTCTGTCAAATATCTGTTGAATTGAGATTACAGTCATTTTACAGAGTATTTTACAGAGTTATTATTATGAGTGTAGAAAATGTTTCAAATTCTGAGAGCTTTTTCCTATAGAAAAGTCTCAGATTATGAGACCTTGTTTCAATCGAAAGTCTCGGATTCCAAAACCTTTTTTAATAAAGAAAAAGTTACAGATTCTGAAACCTTTTGGAAATATAAATAATATGAGATTCTGAGACTTTTTCCTTATAGAAAAGAAATCAAACCTCGAACTAGAAAATCCCTACTCAAAAGATATAGTTTTTTATTTTGTGTAGGTTCTACTTATTACAATAGAAAGAGGAGTAAAAAATATTTTTTATTGTCATGCGACTTTTTACTTTC
Source organism: Pegoplata infirma (assembly GCA_963921195.1). NCBI lineage: Eukaryota > Metazoa > Arthropoda > Insecta > Diptera > Anthomyiidae > Pegoplata > Pegoplata infirma. The sequence continues at coordinate 205,780,513 of OY992537.1, read as the reverse complement.
CAGGGGGCTCCCGAATTCTGTTGTGCTCAAGGGCACCGCCATACCATATGACAGTTCTTGCCATCAAATAAGTTTTGTTTTTCTAAGAATCTTTGAAGTTAATTTTTCCGATTTTATTTGTAAGACACAAAAACCGCAACAAAACGTGTACTCATTTACAACTCAAAGTCGATGTTAATAAAAAATTTTAAAAAATTATAACTGAATAAAAAAAAAAATCCCCAAAAAATAACGACAAGAACAAAACATAATTTCTACAAACACCAGTAAAAAGAAATACAAATGAATGTGTGTAGGTATATCTGTATCTGTTAGTGTATGTAGCTTTCTATACATGGTGAACCTCATCTGTTTTGTCAAACATTGAGGATATAAAAAGGATCAAATACTCATTTTGGTTGTATACCACCTACAAGTACAACTACACTACCACCAACAGAAACAACAACAACAGAAGCAGCATAACAAATAAAAAACAACAACAATAACATCAACATGGTTTTGTCATTTTGATCCTAAGCCAAGTTAACTAACACAGCCAAACATACACGTATACCCAACAAACCTCAAACATACACAAGCACAAACGTACACTCAAAATAATAACTCTGTAAAATACTCTGTAAAATGACTGTAATCTCAATTCAACAGATATTTGACAGAGTTTTCTGTCAAAATACAGATTTAAAGAAAATACTTTGTATTTTGTTGTGACAAAAAAACAAAGTTTCCTCTGTTATATTGCTTTTTACTTCGTAATCTTAATTTTACAGATAATTAACAGAGTTTTCTGCTAAAATACAGATCAAAGCAAAATACTTCGTATTTTTTATAACCAAAAAAGTTTTCTGTTTTGAGTAGTTTTTCTCTTTGTTACCAAACATCAACATTCTATCTGTATATTTTTTTTTTTTGAGAAAAAGTTGAAAAAGTAGCAAAAAAAGTTATCAAAATTTTTTTTTCAGAAATCTTATAAAAACTTTACAAAATAACATGCATTTAACTAAACTCTGTAAATTTACAGAGTTTTTTCTGTAAATTTTTTTTTTGCATCAAATGTATTTTACAAATATATGTAAATTTATATAGTTTTCTTTGCTAAATGGTGGTTTATTTAACCAATATTTTACTAGAAACTCTGTAAATTAACCGTTTTTTTTTGTCCAAATCATTTTACAGAGTTTTATAGTAAAATTACAGAGTTTTCTCTGTAAAAAAAGCTTTCATATTGAACCAATATTTTACTATAAACTCTGTAAATTAACAGTTTTTTTCTGTCAAAATCATTTTACAGAGTTTTATAGTAAAATTACAGAGTTTTCTCTGTAAAAAAGCTTTTATATTTTACCAATATTTTACTATAAACTCTGTAAATTAACAGTTTTTTTCTGTCAAAATCATTTTACAGAGTTTTTTAGTAAAATTACCAAGAAATGTTGCTAGCTGGAAAAGTATGGTATACTCTGTTAAATTAGCAGAGTTTTTCTGTAATTTAACAGAGTTATTATTTTGAGTGTATAAACTATATAAAAGGCAGCCAGCAAGCATTTCCGGCGGAAGTTAAATTACAATACATAAGCTCTTTTGTTGCTGCTGCCACTACTACTACAACTACACAGCTACGCGTATTAACATAGACATATAGTTAATTTTTTTTTGTTTTTTTTTTAGTTCTCTGTTGTTGTTTCTATTAGTGTCATTGTTATTGTTATAGATGTTTCTTTAAATGGAAGTTTTGTGGCTGAAGTTGGGGATTTTTCTTTTTTTTTTTTTGGGGTGGCTCATTTAATGAGTTTTTTGTTATTTTTCTGGGGGCGGGGGGAGCATCTCCTCTGTTATTTTTGTATTTCCTTTGTAACATTCTCAACACAAACCCAAAAACAAAACTGTTGCATATTTTTACTTGTTGTAAAAATTTGTGTTATGCTTTTGTTAGGCTTATTTGTATTTAATGTTGTTGCTACTTATTTTTCAGATTTTTTTTTTTTTGGTTTTGAGGATTTTGTTGGATTTTAATTTACTTCTCAATTTTTGAGGTTGAAATTTTATCATGCACCTGCTGTGCTGCTTGCTGTATTTTGTTTGGTAGTTAAATGTTTGTAACAAAAAACTCAAACAAAATTTCTGATAATAAAATGAGTGGATTTTGTATGTGGCTTATTTTTGTTTGGTACTTTGCATATATTTTTGTGGTCTCATTTGAATTTTTTTCTGTTTTGGGTTGTTGTAAAAAAAAACCCAAATCATTTGTTTTAATATAATTTCTATTTTATAAATTGTTATTTGCCTAAACTCAGCTGGTGTGCTGTTATTTGATTTAAATTAATTTTTAAGTAATATAACTGGTTTTAGCAACCGGTTATTTCTCTACAGGATAGTCTAGGATATTTTTGGTTTGGTAAAAAAAAATGCAGATCTACAGTGGCCGCTTTAAGCTTTGGCAGAGTCCAGGGCACACAAGAATTTGGGCCACGCTGGAATGAAAACGTCCTATGACAAAAAAAAAATATATTTTTTGGCACAAATTAAACTCATGTTGTTACTTGTTTTAAGACAAAGAAACTAAACAAAAAAATATTTTGAGTAGGGATATTTTAGCTTGAGTTCATTTGTCTTTACTTATTAAAACCATGATTTGCGTAGAACAATTTGGTTTTAATAAGCCCTTTTCTAAATCAGAATCTAAGGGTGTTTCTTCACGAAAAATGTCTCAGAATCTGAAACTTTTTCTAAACGAAAAATGTCTCAGAATGTGAATTTTTTTCTGTACAAAAAATGTCTCATAATCAGTGACAATTTCTTTACAAAAAACGTTTTAGAATTTGAGTATTTTGTACGAAAAATGTCACAGTATTTTAGATTTTTTATACATATCAGATCTGAGACTTCCTGAGTACGAAAAATGTCTCAAAATATAAGAATTTTTCTATACAAAAAATGTCTCCGAATCTAAGAGTTTTTCTATACAAAAAATATCTCATAATCTGAGACTTTTTCTATACGAAAAATGTGTCAGCATCTCAAACTTTTTCTGTACGAAAAATGTCTCGGAATCTGAAAAATTTTCTATACTAAAAATGCTATCTATACGACAAATGTCTCAGAATCTAAGACATTTTCTATATGAAAAACGCCTCAGAATCTGAGACTTTTCTATACTAAAAGTGTCTTGGAATCTGAGACTGTTTCTATATGAAAATTGTTTCAGAAAGTTAGATTTTTCCTATAAAAAAAATATCTCAGAATTTGAAACTTTGCATACGATAAGTGCCTCAAAATCTGAGACTTTTAATTTTGGCAAAACTTTAGACTTTTAACTTTAGACTTTTAAAATCTCAGAATTTGAAACTTTTTCTGTACGAAAAATATTTAACAATCTGAAACTTTTTATGTAGAAAAAATTTCAATGAAGTTCAGTCTTGTAATATAGCGCAAATTTCTCCTAAAGGAGCAAATCCATGGTAAATTTAACTGACTTATTACCGATTTTATTTATTTTTGGTAATTTAATAGAGCTTCGTAAATCATTAATAACCATATATGTATTCTTTTTTTTTGGATCAATAATTTGGAAGATACATGTGAGCGTTTAAAAAAAAACGCTTTTTTGACGATATTGACTTTTAGAGAGTTTTTTAACATTTTTGTACTCGAAAACCGTAAATCGTACGAAAAAACTTATAAAAACAATATTGTTGTTAAAATTATGAAGATTTAAAATTTTTTTAAAAATAAAATTTTTTTTCAAAAAATTTAACAAAAAATTTTGAAAACAATATTTGAATGTCCTATTTTCCTGGGAAGGGCACCATGGATTTCCAAAAACAAAATTTTGTTTTAAAGTTTAAAATTCCCTTTTAACGTTGCTAAAATATCAGAGTGGTGTTTTTTCGTATTGTTGAGCAATAAATTTTCAAAGTTTGTTAGAGAGCCAAATATTTGAGGTTTTTCAAAATTTTGGAAAAAAATCAAATAGATGGCTCAAGACAGTTTCTTTGTGCTTTTTTTCTGTGGCAATATTGTTGGTAAAATTAAGAAGATTTTAAATATAGAAACGAAAAAAAAAAAATTATCAAAAATTTTTTAAAACAATATTGGAATGTCTTTATCCTTTCAAGGACACAATGGATTTCCAAAATCAAAATTTTGGCAAAAAATTAAATAGATGGCTTGAGACAGTTCCTTTGTGCTTTTTTTCTGTGACAATATTGTTGATAAAATTAAGAAGATTTTAAATATGTATAGAAACGAAAAAAAAAAATTATCAAAAATTTTTTAAAACAATATTGGAATGTCCTTTTAAATTTTTTCTTTAAGCCTAGAATGTCCTTTTAATGCTGTTAAAATTTCAGTGAGGTGTTTTTTCGCCTTGTCGAGCAATAAATTTTAAAAGTTTGTAATAAAGATAAATTTTTGATTTTTTGCCAAAATTAAAAAAAAAAAAAAAAAATCCAATATTTGGCTCTCTAACAAACTTTGAAAATTTAATGCTCAACAATACGAAAAATCACCTCTCTGAAATTTTCACAGCGTTAAAAGTGCATTCTAAGCTTTAAAAAAAATTTGCTTTTAGAAATTCATGGTGGCCTCCCCAGGAAAAAAGGACATACAAATATTGTTTTTAACATTTTTTGTTAAAATTTTTGAAAAAAAAAAAAATTTAAAAAAAAAAAATTTAAATCTTCAAAATTTTATCTACAATATTATTTTTTAAGTTTTTTTGTAGGACTTATGGTTTTCGAGTACAAAAATGTTAAAAAACTGTCTAAAAGTCAATATTGTCAAAAAAGCGCTATTTTAAACGCCCATACCCAGGCAGAAATTGATGATGGTACAAAAAATTAAGTACTATTTTCCAAACGCTCTGAAGACGGTTTGTTTTACCAACTCAAAAGTGCTTTTACAGCAACATTTTTACGAATTAAAAAATTGTTTTATATCTTCCACAAATAAAGTAGGGCAAGATTATTATGCCATTCTGTTTAGGGGAATGTGGCACACATCCTCTCTTTAAAAAAAAAAACACGGAATTTGCTTGAAAATATTAAAAAAACCTCTTGCTAAAACTAAATTATTTTTTAGTCGATTGTGGGAAAATATATCAAAAATATCAATTTTAAAAATTTACAAATTCGAAAAAATCCAGATAAAGCGTCCTTAAACCATTTTATTTTTAGTCCTCCGAATGCTTTTCGAGGGTTTTGAAAAACAATCATAAGACCGTTTAACGACGTTATCATTCGGACGTTATCATTCGGACGTTTAAAAAGCACTCTTAACATAAAAACCATGACGTTCTGGAAACGCTTGCACCACCATCTATAGTACTTTTAAAACGCTTTGATGATTGTATTTTTCTGCCTGGGTATCTTCCAAAGTATTGATTCAAAAAAAATATGGTTTTTAATCATTTACAAGGCTTTATCAAATAACCAAAAATAAACAAATTCGGTGATTGATCCATGATCGAATCTAAGACGTTTAAGGTATACCCGTCTGTCTGTCTGTGGAAAGCACTATGCAGTTCAAGCTAAAAGAGCTAGACTAATGAAGTTTGGAAAAAAATATATCTTACGGTCACCGGCTGGTTAAGTTTGGAAATCGGTTCAGTTGAAAAAAAATTCTCCCTTCGAAGAACTAAACCAACCTCTGAAAAACGCCTTTTTCATGTTTTTTTTTTGCATTTTTGTTAAACAAATAAAGCTTTTTTTGCCAGAAAGCTTTCAAATACCTGAACTTAGACCCAGGGGACACGAAAATGCTTTTGTTTTTTGTCAAGTTTGTGAAGGCTCATTGTGTCCGAGTGACATGGCACGTAACCTATTAAGCACCGGTCAGTTATCCTGCATGGATATAAAAAATATTAAAATTGCTATGAAAATTAATAAAGTTTAATAAAAAAATTATATATTGAACGGATTGCAAAGCACTTTTTCAAATTCATACTACTTTAACACAAAAAATAAAGTTTTTTGCCGACACTTTTTCTTTGAAACGGTTGGCAGTTTCTGACTGGGTTTAACTGACAACGGTCTAAATTCGACTACTAACAACTGGACCGATTTAGCAATTTTTTTTTTTCATGTTAGTAAAATTTTGAATGAGGCTTTAAGAGAAGGACAAATATGAAAAGTGTCCCAGCAAATTGAAAAATTCGGAAAAAACTAAAAGCGTCTTTTTTATAAACTCCAGACCACAATTCACCTTGCAAACGACGGATATGATTAATCCTTTTCGGTTTGTTCGTTATGGTACTAAAAAAGTTTTGAGTTCGTACAGTTTGAAAAAATAGTAATTCGGAAATTCCCAATGAAGAAGACGATAGGATGTTAAGAACATGAATGTCCAATCTTGATTTTCTGTAATGAAAAATAATTTGTTTGTAATTTTACAATTTATTTAAGTAATTTTATATTTTTTTTGTAATTTTAAAAATTTCAAAGTAAATTTTACAAAAAAAAATCTAGTAAATTCACGAGAATTTCTTGTATGTTTTATTATACTAAAAGAGTTGTAAATTTATAATTTTATTGGTAAAAACATGTAAAATTTACAAGGAATTCTCGTAAAATAGGAGCAAAAAATCAAGTAAAGTAACGAAAATGCCTTGTAAATTTTATCGCGTCAAAAAAATTTTAAATTTACAATTTTATTTGTAAAAGCCTTGTAAAATTACTTAAAGTAACAAACTTTTCTTTTAATTTCACAAAGTTGTTTTTTTTAGTGTAAGAATTCCCATTTCTATATCATTTAAATCTCCATTACATCATCCTTCACTTCATTTCCTTCCAATAATATTTCAAATAATTTAACAACAACTGTCAAAAACCAATAATGTAACCAATAAATAAAAAAAGAACTCAAAATAAACCACCAAAAAAAAAAGGATATTTACTTAAAATTTTATTTATTGAAACTAGTAGCTCCCAGGAGATTTATAAAAATGGTACATAATGGCATGACAAAAAGTACACAAAAAATACAAATATAAAAAAAAGGTAAGACTACTGCCATACAAGTTTTAATTTTAATAAAAACAAACGGTAACCAATGTGACCAAGCGGATAAATACGAAGGAATAAGAATAACACACACACACACACAAAAAAAAAATGAAAACAGGAATGGATTAAATGAATGAATTTTAGTGTTATTGATGACATGTTAAAAGTAAATCCTACCCCAAACTCTTGTTTTAACTACTGACAACCAATATAAATGAAAATGGCAAAAATAAGGCTTAAGAATAAGAAAATACTCTGCATATAATTTCCTGCTTACCGAAAACTGAACAGGGACGTATCCTTCTTTTAAGAAGAATGGCAATGGAGCTGAATCGTTATCAATTTTCCTTGAATTTACTTACAATTAGTTTAATTCAATTTTTTTTTGTTAATTTATTTTTAGTGTAGGTTTAATTCCTTCTCGTATAACCGTTAAAGAAATAAAAACAAAAAAATCCAATGTGCGCACCTCTGGGGGGTACAGCCAGCAAACCCCGTCAAAGATGCAAAAAAGTGAAAAATTTAAAATCATTTTAATAAAGCTAAAATTTTTATGGTGGATAAATAATGTAAAAACTATTCCAAAATCAACCGTCACGTGGTGCCTCTCCGGGGGAATAACCGTCACACTCAAAAAAATGTCTGCGAAGTTTGTACTCTTGCCCAAACCATTGAATCATGATAATGTTTTACTGTATAAATATGGGATCTTTCTAAAACAAAATTTTTTTAGAAAAAATAACGCGATATTAATTTATCATTCCATGCAAAACACATCAAAATATCGTTCGAGGACCTCATTATGTTTATATACTATTGGTTCGTAAAGGTTTCTAAGACATTTTAGTGATATCCATCAATCTGTTTGTGTTTGTCGATAAAAAAAGTTTTTTATGAAAAAAAGTTTTTAATGAAAAAAAATTTTGAATGAAAAAAAGTTTTTAATGAAAAAAGATTTTTAATAAAAAAAATATTTTATAAAAAAAAATTGGCTAAAGTGCACTTCACGGGGCACGAATATTTTGGCAAAAAAAAAAAATATGCCACAATTAAAATTAAAGGGGGTAGGGCCCCGGTAGACCCCCTGGAGCAAAACAACCGCCCCATCCACCAACATGAATGTATGAGTATTCAAATGAAAGGTATTTTGCTAACGATTGCAAATATGTATTTTTTGTATGTATTTTAACAATATTGTACCCCCTAGATCCATTTTAGTATATTTTTGTTCAATAGTTTAGCCATTTAGTAATTAACCGGGTAAAAGGCTTTAACAAAACGTTATACCTGAGTTCTGATGAAGGTCGGCTAGACGTCCTTTTTTAATAATTTAGAAAAATTTTAAATTTTTGCATCAGGAGGGTTTAATGAACGTATAAGGGCCTTGGGACCTAGCCCAATGTATTTTTAGTCTTCTTTTTTAATTACCTTTAATTGAAGTACTCACTAGTGCCTACGGTCAGTACCGTAGTACCGGGAATACCGGTATTCCCGGTTCTCGGTATTACCGGGAAATGGTACCGGTTTCCCGGTTCTTAATTCATTCCCGGTATTCCCGAGAATACCGGTATTCCCGGTTCCGGTTCTGACGGTATTCCCGGGACTACCGGTATGTATATTTTGTAAAATTTTGTACAATTAAAATTTTTTCTTTGCTTTTACCAAAAAAAATACAAAACATGTGAAAAACACCATTTCCATTTAATTTTTTTAATTTAAGAAAAAAAAGTTACATGATTTTTAAATAATTTTAAAAACACAACTAAATATTACTGAAATCCTGATTTAATTGTGTATATTAAATATTTAATGGTATAGTATTTTTTTGGTTTTTGAGAACCGGTACCAGGATCAGAACCGGGAATACCGGTATTCCCGGGAATATATCTAGAACCGGGAAACCGGTTCCAGAACCGGGAATACCGGTATTCCCGGGAATACCGAGAACCGGGAAATGGGGGGCACTAGTACCCACACAAACCTGAAGGTGGGTGGGGTGGTGTTTTGGCTCCACGGGGGTCCGGGGCCCTGCCCCTTCAATTTTAGTTTCGTGTTTTTCCCCAAAAGATGTTTGTGCCCCTTAAAGTGCACTTTTACCAAAAAATTTATGAAAAAAAATATTGAGGAAAAAAAATATTGATAAAAAAAAAATTGATGAAAAAAAAATATTGATAAAAAAACAAGTAAGAAAATCATAGTCGGGCAAGACCGACCATATAATACCCTACACCAGAGTTTCCAGGAAAATGGGTCCCAAGTTCAAACATGGACCGATTAGATAGATCTATATTTTGTCAAATCTTTAATAAGTGTCAAAAACTCTCACACATCAAATTTGAGTGAAATAGAGTTATTTTTGTTGACAATAAAGGCGTACGGACATACACTCAAAAAAATACGTTAGTAAATTTACTAATTTTTTTTTGCTAATGCTAGTTAGCTAACTTTTAGCAAATTTTTAGTTGAGATTAGCATGTCAGCAAAAAATTCTTGTAAACTTCATTTAGCACATTAGCAATTTTAAACAAGCTTTGAACTAATTTCTTTTGCTAAATTTGAAATTGAGTTGACAACATTTTTACAAGATTTTTTGCTAATATTAGCAAAATAAATGGTAAATTTTTTTTTATTTTCAGAAAACTTAAAATGGCGCTATCTCGGAAACTAAGCCAGATAGAGCAAAATGGAGGCCATTTTTGGTTCTTAGAATCTCCATAGTATCGCCGGTCCTCTTCACATGTGTGGACCCTAATGGGCCCTAACTTTGGATCCAAAAAAGTTAGCATTCCCGAAAATTTTAAAATGCTCATATCTCGGTAAATATTGCCGACACAACAAAAAGTCCAAAACCATTTTTGTAGCTCTCAACATGTAGAACAAGACCGCAAAATAGTCAAAAGCTCTCCGAGTAATATTTTTTAAGTTATCGAGTTTTTTAATTCTCAAGACCCCAGTGGTCCCCTATAATCACGTATCTTAAAAACTAAGCAAGGTAGAGCGAAACGGACACAATTTTTGGATCAAACATTATGACGATTTTTAAGGAACCCAACTAGGTCTAGGCCCATCGGGGTCTGGACCTATGGGGTCCGAACCCAATGGGATCCTCAGATGTGTATGAACTAAGTTAAAAAAAATAAAAATTTAGTTAACTAATTATTGGCAAAACATTTTTGCTAACTTTAGCAAAAAAATTGTGGGTTCAAAATCAGCAAATTTTCTTGTAGGTTTACAAGCTTTTTTTGCTAACATTACAGATTTATTTTTTTGAGTGTAGCGCCCAAGGTCTTATCGCCCAAAGCCGTAAATGTTATATCGCCCAAGCTGCGACATATAGACCAAAATGATAGGTCTAAAAATGTTATTTCTCCCAAAACAAAATTGTCAAAAAATCCTAAATATTTTTTTTTGGGCGAAATGTCGAAATTACGACTTCCATGATTTCTTTTTTGTAATAAAGGTGTTCTGAGTATCCGGCCTTCGGCCGGGCTTAGGGATTACATATTCCATGCATTAAACCCACCCTCTCTGCAAACCAAAGCTATTTTGGTTATCAGGCCTTTTTGAGGCATAACAAATTTGATAGCGTAAAGGCCTACTACCCTACAAAACTTTACTTTGCGGAGAGGGTGGGTTTAATGCATGGATTTTGTAATCCCTAAGCCCGGCCGAAGGCCGGCTACGCATAAAAACTTTAAAATATTGTGTTAAAAAGCACAATATTGGTGAGTTTTATGATTATTTTTTTGGGTGCTATGACATTTTTTAAATTCAACATTTTGATATTTGGGTAATATGACATTTTTGATAATTTACGTTAATTTAAAGAAAATTGTTAAAATACCCAAAAATAATGGCCATATCGTCCAAAAAATTTTGCAACAACAACTAACACACATTTTTTTTTGGGTGTAATGACTTTTTTAAATTGGGCGATATGCACTTGGGCGCTATGTCCGTACGCCGACAATAAACCGCTTTAACTGAATATCGGGCGAAACTTTCACATGGGCCCAGGTCCAAAAATGGTCCGATGATAATCAGATTTGATAAGGTTGTTAAAGTACGCATTTAGCATACACAAACAGAATTTTAATTAAATATTTTCTATTTTCATAAAATTTGAGAGATTTATGTCAAAATCGGAAACGGTGATTTGTGTAGACAAAACATGATTAGCTGCCAAATTTCGAAACGATACCTATTATAATGCGGTTATTAGAGTCATTTGAGTCTAAACTAAAGAGGACTTTTGTATGGGGGCTAGGTCTAAATATGGACCGATTTTTTCCAATTTCAATAGGCTTCGTCCTTTGGCCAAGAGGCTTAAGTTTAAAATTTCAAGTCAATTGATTAAAAATTGCGACCTGTATCGTGTTTACACCGTTTACATGGACAGACAGACGGACGGACGGACATCGCTAAATCGACTAAAAAGGTGATTCTGAGTCGATCGGTATACTTAAAAGTGGGTCTAGGACCAATATTTAGGGTAGTTACAAACATCAGCACAAACTCATTATACCATGTACCACAGTGTGGTGTAGGGTATAAAAATTGATGAAAAAACATATTGATGAAAAAAAATAGTGATAAAAATATTGATAAAAAAAAATATATTGATGAAAAAAAATATTGATGAAAAACAAAAATAGTAATGAAAAAAAAAATATTGATTAAATATTGATGAAAAAAAATATTGATGAAAAAAAAAATATTGATGAAAAAAAAAATATTGATGAAAAAAAAATATTGATGCAAAAAATAATATTGATGAAAATAAAAATATTGATGAAAATAAAAATATTGATGGAAAAAAAATATTGATGAAAAAAATATTGATGAAAAAAATATTTATGAAAAAAATATTGATGAACAAAAATATTGATCCAAAATAATTATGTTACGTTTTATTCGCATTTTTTGAGTTATGACACTATACAAGTAAATGAGCGATACGTTTTATTCACCACGAGGTGAATTATTACCCTAGTTACAAGCCCAAGTTACTAAAATTTTAGGTTTTAAGAAAATGAAAACAGTAATTCCTATTTTCTTATTTGTTAATCGTTAGCTTACAGTGTCAAACTGAGGTCCTACAACTTTTTTAAAATTAGACACCAGCCTAAAAACATTATCATCCCAATAAACCAAACGATACCGTTATGATATCGAAGCAATATCGTTTAGGTGATATTCATTATCATAAGTGATATTCGTCTCTTATACGAAAACGATAGTGTTTTCGTTCTAAAGTGTACCTTTCCTTATGATATCGTTTTCCAATGAAAAAGTGATATCGTTTTCGCTATGGGTAGAACGATAGTAGAATCGCTTTTGTCCAGTCTGGTATCAAAAATATATCGTTATTCAAGGCGATTATGATATCATTAGCGATACTGTTAGTGATATCATTTGCGATGTAGTTAGTGATACCAATTTTTGTTTAAATGTTAAAATTTATAATTGCACTATATATTTCGTGCAGAAAAAATACAATGTTTTTTTATTTTAATAACAATTTTATTTAATATTTTTATTCACATTTACATAAAAATCAACATATACATATTTAACAACATATTTAATAGAAATATTAAAGCTTTTATGTACTACCATATAAAATTTGGTACAATACCACTTCCACAATCTCCATATTCACCACAACGTTTAAATGAAACTTATACCAGTTTCTTCTAATCTTCACGTGGACTGGACAGCATAAGAATTCCCAAACAGCATTGCAATTAGGTCCCACAAAAAAATATCTCGTGAATAATATCTTCCAAGAACTTGTTGCCTTTATTTCCCAATTGCTCTCCAAGCATGGCATTCCATTGTTTTTGTGTTTTTTTGCCATTGACACGTGCAAATCGATTTTTAAATAAAAATTTAGCTTCAATTTCCTTAATTTATTATTTTGTTTTATTAAAATTTTAAAAATGTTGTCGATTGATTTTTGTTTTTAAAATGAAAAATAATTTGTGAAAATTTTTTGAAGTTTATTTCAAATTCAAATATTCCAATTTTTAAGTAGCCGCTTTAAGTATCATAAAGGTAATAACGTTTACGCTATCATATCGTTCTTGTGTTTATTGGGATGTTAAAAAAAAACTTGTGAAAAAACTTCCTCAAATTAAAGAAGATAAATATGATGAACTAATTGGAAGTAAATTACGTCCTAAACTGTTTTTTTTAAAGTAATTTTTGGTTTAAGAAATATGTCTTAAAAATAACGTTTTTTTCAATTATTTAGGGAACATTTCTTTGGCGGTAAGAATTTCATCCATGTGTTAGGGAATTCCATTTAATGAAAAACTATGGCCTATTTATCAATCAATGAACTAAAATTTTTCCTAACAGTTAGGAAAATTTCCCAAATTTTAGTTAAATTTAACTAAATTTTGGAAAATTTATAATTATTATAATTTTTAAGAACATTTTTCCAAAGTTTAAGTTAATTCCAAGTAAAAATACAAAAAAAGGCCCGCAACTGCTCCTATTGAAGTAAAGTGTAAGATCGACCCCAATTAATTTCCCCCCGCCCCGAACATTTCTTCCAAACATACCTATGCTCTATCTCCACTCCCCTCAAGGGTGCTCCTATACAAAGATTACGTTTTTAAAGAAATTTTCTGCCAACGTTCTAACTGTCCCAATTGAGCTCCTAGAGGAATCAAATGTGTGACCGACCCCTAACACTTTTTAAGCCCGAACATTTTCTAAAAGCATACATACACTCAAAAAATTATGCCATTAATTGTTTGTAGTTTATTAAAAAAGTTTTAAGTTTTGTCGTTTTTAAAAGAAAAAACATTTGTTCAATGTTAAGTTTTTTTAAATGACTATTTCTGTTCTTTGTTTTAAAAATAACAACATAAAAATATAAAGACTTTCATTATCATTCAATTTTTAAAGTCACTTATTTTTGTTCTGTAAGTAAAATAAGTGATTCGTCTTTAATTTTTAATGATTTGTGTTTGTGTTGTACACAAAAAATTATTTATACAAATATAAAAACATGTTTGTATCAAGTGACTTTGGCACGATGAGTAGAGTGTCTGGCCAGAATGTAGTTGATTGCTGGACCAATTCCCTAAAAATTTTGTTAAAAAGTTTTTTAAATAAAATCAATAGAAAAATTGTAAAAATAACCTACGAAATCATTAATTTTTAATGTTTTTGTGGGTAATTTTTTTGAATTTGTTGGTAAAAATGACACACTTATCATTAATTTTTAATGTTTTCGTAGGTTATTTTTTTTTTTCAAATTTGTTGGTAAAAAAATGAAAGTGACGTTATTTTTTAATGTTCCATGTTTTTTATTTTATAAAATTTTTTTAACAGTAAAAAATAAATGTTGATGTTTTTTAAAACAAATGAATAATTACTTTGATTGTTTTCAATTGTTTGTTCACTGGTTTTAAATGTGTTTTTCATTTGTTTTTGCCTACAAAATATTTTAAGTGTAATATCTTGAAAATCTCTTAACCGATTTTAGAAATTTTTTATATTTACATATATTAAGAATGCTCAAATTAAAAAAAAATATAAAATATTGAAAAACATTTTTTTTTATTTTGCATTTTTGAAAAACTTTGATCGCAGGGCGCCACGGGTTAAAGTGATCGGATTTGGCTCAAAATAAATTTTGAGATTTCTTAAAAAAATGTTTGAACGTAGGAAATAACCGAAATTTTTTGCAAATTTTAAGTAGTTATATCTTGAAAACGGTTCTATCGACTTTAATTTTTTTTAATATTCGTGTTCAGCGCATCAAAATTAATAAATATAATGTGTTGCACGACATGTTTCTGATTTGTTTAAATTTTCAAAAATCCAAACCTTTGATTGTCGGGCGCCGCTGGTTAATTTAATCCGATTGGCCTAAAATTTGTACCACATAAGTTTTAGGCCTAGTAGTATAAAAATTCGCCTGGACGTTCCAAATTGGAAGAAAACTTGTTTGCCATACAAGAAAATGCCAGTCCAAAATTCAATTCTCTAGCATCAGTGGTTAGGGCTGTGCTTCCTAATGTCAACAAAAAAAGTCCTACTCTGTGCGCTCCTGCTTTTAACATTTAAGTTAATGCATTAACATACATTTGAGAGCATATAAAACGTAAGAACGTCTGTTAAGTCTATGCCACAAAAAATATTACGAAAAAAATCTAAGGGGTGGTTAAGAAACATGACCTCAAAAAAAAAAAAAAAAAAAAAAAAACAACACACATTACAATTGCAAAAAACACCATCAAATGACAGTAATTTTTTGTGTCTCTTAAGCTTCGTTTTTTATACACTCGTAAAAGTTTTGTTGGTGTATACATTTCTTAGGGTAAGAAAGGATATGAAAATGTATGTATTCCCAAAGGTGTATAAAATTATGCGATTTATGTCTGTTGCATTTTATTTGTTATGTTTTTGCTAGCTGTAGGCTGTTGTGTTTGCTGAGACTTTTCAGGGGTTAGTAGCCTTAAGATATGCTACAGTTTTTTTTTTTTTGTTTATAAGATTTTCTTGTTTATGCTTGTTTGTTTATGTTATACATTCGAATAATTTTTAACAACAAGTTTTTCAATTTTATGATTCTTGTTGTTCCCATTACTCGTTGTTTAGCAATCACACAAAAAAAATCTAGCATATGGTAGAAAAACAATATTTTGCCATCAGGGTTGGAAGAGGGTGGCTAAAGTCAAATTTATTCTTATCCTTAAAATAACAATATAACAAGCAAAATTGAAGTAATTTTTTGTACTTTTGGGTTGTTTTTTTACACTGTCAGATTAAAATAATTAAAGAAATATGATGTAGAATAAAAAAAACTCTGAAATTGATGTAATGTAAATTTTATTGCTGTCTTGTTAATGTTTTAATTTATTACCAAGGATTTAAAATTTTTTTTACCTTTATTTAATAAACAAAAATGAAAGTTTTATATTTTTCTAGTCTTGCAAATGTTTTACTTAATTATTTATTTAATTACAATTTGAATGCCCCTGTTTATTTACAGTTACCAAATTGGTTTGTGTCTTTGATAACAAATAATTTAAACAAAATGTTGCCAGCTGAAAATTTTATTACACTACCTGGAAAAATCTTATTCAAAAGCATTTAAATAATGTATTTTTTTGCTAAAACAAGCACTAAAAATATAAATTGATGCTTGATATATAATTGACCACTTCCGGAGGTATAAACAGCTGGCGAGCCATCAGCACGTCTTCCATTTATGATAATTTGACCCTGAAAAGAAAATGAGAACCGGTGTTTAACAATATGATGTTGAAAATAGAAACAATTACTTAAATATATGCTGCACAAATAGGCCCACAAAAATAGGGCAATAATTTTTTGGAAAATTTCTCAAAAATTTTTCTAAATACTTTTGATTACAACTTTTTTTCAATTTTGCTGTTTTTAAACCCTTCGACCTACACTACAGTATGGGGTACTTTGTCATACCGTGTTTAACGCATCGAAATATCGTTGGGGGACCCCATAAAGTATATATATTATTGATCAGTGATAGATTCTAAGACATTCTAGCGATGTCAGTCCGTCTGTAGTTAACACGATACAGTCCAAAATATACAAGAGCTAGACTCCTCAAGTTTGGCAAGAATATGTCTTATGGTCCTAGGCAGGTTTAGTTCGGAAATGGGCAAATCGGACCAGGGGGAAAAAAGTTCCCCCTTGAAGAATTAAACCAACTTCTGAAAAAAATCATTTTTTATATGATTTTTTGTCTTTGTGTTTAACAAATTCAACATTTTTGTGCTACAAGAAGTTCAAAGTCCTGCATTTGGACCCTGAGAATGAGAAAATGTAGTTTTTTTGGTCCGCCCCCCTTTTATGGGCGTAGAATAAAAAAAATTTAAATTATGATAAATTTCTTTAAAACAAAAAGCATAAGAATGAATTTTTAAACGCATATCTGAGAGGAAATTTGTCCCCCCTCCAATCACCATTACCCCCCCCCAAAAAAAAAATAAATAAAACGCCCCAGCATTTTTTTTTTTTGCATGTTGGAGGGTATAAAACAATGGTTCCCAACCTTTTTTACGCCACGCCCCACTTTTAAGTTTAAAAAATTGCCTTGTTCCCCCTTCAATCAAGAAAAATTAGTTAATTTTTCTAATTTTTGTTTTTATTATTTTTGATTTGAAGTCTGTATTTTGTTTAATAAAAAAATTATAACGTAAACAAAATTTATTTTTTTAGAGATGATATTTAAGAATGCTAGAGGTGCGTGTGAACGCACCTTAATGAAAAATTACTACAGGTTCAGCAAAGTTTTTGTAAAATAGACATTTAAGCTAAGTTTTTAGTAAAAACTTTAAGCAATTAACAATATTTTTGTAGTAAATTTTGCTAAAAAAATAGTTTTTGTAGTTAATTTGACTAAAAAAAATCTTGAAAATTTGCTCGTTGCCCCCCTGAAACCTTCAATTTGCCCCCCAGTGGGGCGAGAATCAAAGGTTGGGAACCATTGGTATAAAAGATTAGGCACAGCCGAATTTAACACTCTTACTTGTTTAAAACTCGGGTTTTTAACATGTGAATTTTAGGTGAAACCAATCTGAAATTCACGGTTTTGCTAATAACTTTTGAATTACTGGACTGATTTGGCTGAAATTCGACACGAATCAGGCCCGGGGAACGACAAATATATATCGAGGGCCTATATTCAAAACCCTCTATCTTAAAAAATACAACTTTTCAGGAGAGCCAAAAAACTGTTTATTTCGCGTATTGTAAGAGTAATTAAAATTCGATATTCTACAATATTTTTTTAAATCAACTACTGAATCTCACATATAATTAGTTTTTAAAATTTCGCACTATTGGGGATATTATGAAAGATAGAGGGTTTTGTTTCTCAAAAATATTAAGTATATGAATGAAAATGATCAGATAGAGGGTTTTGCATTTTAATAATAATGAATTATTATGATTTCATTTACGACATTGGTAAATTTTTAACGTGATTTATTAATGATAACGGCTTATAAAGAATTCCGAAGTCGCGGTTTTGGTCCACAGGTGCGGATTTTTGAGACAAAAAATATTTTTTTTCCGAATTCATCTTAAAAGATGACAAACTGTTGAGTATGTTATGTAAAAAATAGTAAAAAATTAAAAAAGCGATTTTGGTCCACAGATGCTGATCAGCATCTCGATTTTTAAGATTAAAATTTTTGTTTCATAATGTACACAAGACATCAAAATTTTGAACCATATTTTTTAAAAAAGTCAAACAAGAATTTTGAGAAAAAATAAGCATCAGTGGACCAAAATCTTGATTCGGGAATTTTGTTGACAAATTCATGTTCAGCATGCAAAAATTAGTATGAAAACATGTAATTTATAATGAAATTATTAAAAAAAAATTTTTATAAATTAATTATTTGAAAAGATAGAGGGTTTTGCATTCAGAAAAATTAATTGTATAAGAGATAGAGAAAACCAAAAATGCAAATAAAATAGCAAAAAAAAATATTTTTGTTCTGAATTTTACACCATAGATGAGGGCCGTTTTACTGAATATTTTGCCATCAAAAAGTCATTTTCGTGAAAATGGAAGATAGAGGGTTTTGAATATAGGCCCTCGATATGCTTCAGCAGCCTAAGAATTGTGTTTCGAAAGTTAACGTGTTTTTATCTCATAAATTTACGAAAAACCCTTGCTGAAATTCAATCTTTTGCAAATAACTTTTAAACTATTGGACCGATTTCGCTGGCATGCAATACCAACCTGACCAGGTACTTAAATACTAGGGTGGCTCGTTTTTGGGCTTTTCTCTCTGATCAAATTCTAATACCCGGCAAAAGTGTCGGTCCCCTAAGGGTAACTCACATACAACATATCACTTCGATTGGAGTTTATCTTCTGTCTCCACTTTGAGCCTCAAAATTGGGGTTTTCGCAAAAAAAGACTTAAAAAAAAAAAAAATTAAGATTTTTTTATTAAAATAATTAAAAAAATATTTTTGTAAAATATTTGATCGTAAATACTTAAATATGAAATTTAAAGATTTTACGGTATCATTAACCCGTTCAAACTTGATACCAAAAAAATGACATGATTTTGGAGGCGTTCTCAAAACACCATTTTTCAAAATTTGAAAATTTTATTAAAAAAAAATTTTAAATATACTATTTTTTCTTTCTGAATTTATTAAGAACACCTTGGAGAAGAAAAATGTGAAATATGGCGGATATCCGTCGAGCCACTTTTCGGGAATCGCAGGGGGAAGTTAGCGGATTTTAAGGAAATGTTGGTTTTATCAATAATTTGGATTAATAAAATCTTATAAATTTCATTTTTATGCAAATTAACGGTTTTTTTGTGTCGTGGCATTCTGTTAGATAACTTTAAGTCTGTAATGAAATCTTACAGATCTAGGACGTCTTAAACAAACATTTGATAGGGGTCAAAAATGACCCCCGCGATAAATTTGAAGTTTAGAGCTTAAATTTTGTGCTATAAACAAGTATAAAACGGCTTCCATGTTTTTTACCCCAACTATTATTTCGTATTAATATATTATCTTTAAAAAAATCGTTAACCCTTCTTGGTAGGGGGTCAAAAATAAAATGTATATATTTTTTCATAAAAAATTAATTTGTGACAATCTATTAGATAACTTTAAATCAGCCCTTAAATCTCACATATTTAAGATATCTTTAACCGAAATTGGCCAGGGGTCAAAAATGACCCCGGCAAAAACTTTTAGGCATAGTGCTTGAATTTTTTGATATCAACAAAATATATATTTTTTATTGAATGGGTCATTTTTGACCGCCTAACAAGAAGGGTTAACGATTTTTTTAAAGATAATATAATAATACAAAATAATAGTTGGGGTAAAAAACAAAAAAGCCGTTTTATACTTGTTTATAGCACAAAAATTTAAGCTCTAAACTTCAAATTTTATTCGGGGGTCATTTTTGACCCCCAGCCAGTGTGGGTTAAAGACGTCTTAGATCGGTAAGATTTCATGTCAGACTTAAAGTTATATAATAGAATGCCACGACAACAAAAACCCGTTAATTTGCACAAAAATGAAATTTATAAGATTTTATTAATCCAAATTATTGATAAAACCAACATTTCCTTGAAATCCGCTAACTTCCCCCCGCGATTCCCGAAAAGTGGCTCGACGGATATCCGCCATATTTCACATTTTTCTTCTCCAAGGTGTTCTTAATGAATTCAGAAAGAAAAAATGGTATATTTAAAATTTTTTTTTAATAAAATTTTCAAATTTTGAAAAATGGTGTTTTGAGAACGCCCCCAAAATCATGCCATTTTTTTGGTATCAAGTTTGAACGGGTTAATGATACCGTAAAATCTTTAAATTTCATATTTAAGTGTTTACGATCAAATTTTATACAAAAATAATTTTTTAATTATTATAATAAAAAAACTTAATTTATTTTTTATTTTTTTTTTTAAAGTCCTTTTTTGCGAAAACCCCAATTTTGAGGCTCAAAGTGGAGACAGAAGATAAACTCCGATCGGAGTGATATTTTGCATGTGAGTTACCCTTAGGGGACCGACACTTTTGGCGGGTATTAGAATTTGATCAGAGAGAAAAGCCCAAAAACGAGCCACTCTAGTAAATACCCAACATATATGCCAAACTGCAGAATCCTCCGTAAAGTCTTTCAAAAGTTAAAGTGTTTTCAACAGACAGACGGACGGACAGACGGACGGACGGACGGACAGACATCGCTAGATCGTCTTAGAATCAATCGAGGATCATGAATATATATACTTGATGGGGTCCCAGACGGACAGACGGACGGACGGACAGACGGACATCGCTAGAATGTCTTAGAATCGATCACTGATCAATAATATATATACTTTATGGGGGTCCTAGACCGATATTTCGATGCGTTACACGAGGAATGTCCAAGTGAGTATACCCCCATACTGTGGTTGGAGGATATACAAATTTGAGCCATTAAGGACCTTCTCTAAAAAATTTCAAATGTTCTATACCCTCCAACCACAGTATGGGGGTATATTCACTTTGTCATTCCGTGTGTATCGCATCGAAATATCGGTCTAGGACCCCATAAAGTATATATTTTATTGATCAGTGATCGATTCTGAAAAATGTATCAATAACAGCAAAATCAAGTGCATATTATGCACTTTTATCGCATTTTATCTATTATCATTTGTCGAATTTTGTCGATTGCCGGGAAAATTATGGATCGTTTTGGTCTAAAAACTTTAAATTTTAACTATTTTAACCTGTGCCCCTAATTTTTTTTTTTTTTTGGTTTTAACAAAAAAACTTTAACTTTCTTGGGCACTTTTAATATTGTCCGATTTGGCTAAAAATTTAAATATAGATTTTTTAAACCAAAACGAACGATAATTTGCCATGCCATCTACAAAAAATTTTTTGTGATAATAAAGTACATAAAATTTGAAAAAAGTGTAAAAACACATTTTTTTTTGTTGATACATTTCAGAAACCGAATATTTTTTTTTGTGGATATGTGTCATTTAAAGCCACCTCTCGGCTAAAATCTTCTCAAGTCAAAACTAAAAAAAAAAATAAAAATTTTTAGAGTTGGACCCCAAAAGTCTTAAATTGTTTTTTTCGAAGTCAATTTTGAAGCAGATCGGTTTACCCACAAAAAAAAATTTTAGTCGTTAATGAGCTAATCAAGTAAAATAATATTTAAAAAAAATAAAATATCGAAAAAAAAATTTTTGGTTTGTATGGGAAATTTTTTTTGTGGGAAAACTTTAACCCCCTAAAGACACGGGTTAATTTTGTCTCATTTGGCTTAAAATTTTAACACATAGTTTTCGACCAAAACGAACCATAATTTTCCCGCCGATCGACGAAATTCAAAAAAAGTCACAATTCGTGACACCCTTATGCTTATAACACACTATAAGAAAACTTACTTCACGACCATTATGACCAAAAAGACCACCTGTGCCAGCTTTTGCGGAGATTCCAGGAACAATAACATTTTCTCTAGCAAATGCATCTAAGCTTGATGGATATCCATTGTCTTCCTGTAAATAAAAATTTGATCTGGAATTAATTATTTTTATGCATTGAATTCCCTAATTCAAATTTTGAAACTTACACCGTGGCGAGCAGGATCTCCCATTATACCGACAAGGATACAACCAAGTAAAAATATTATTTGAAATAATTGCATTTTATTTTTTTAACTTTAACCAACTTCAGTTCTGTTTTAAAAAATATAATAAAACTGTTGAAATTAATGTAGACTTTTTATTTTTATAGAAGTCGCAATTAAAATTTTATATCAACTAATAATAATAAATAAATATTTATAGACATTAGCGTGTCCCGTTAAACTACGTTTGGAAGAAATTGCATTCAAATGACGAGCATTGACTAACTGATTAAGGAAAAATTGGCGAATATATTTTAAAGGGGCCTTTTAAACTCATACACTAAACAAAATGGTTTTTAATTTTTTGTCCAACCTACTTTTTCATCATGAAGCTTTTCAAGCACCCGATTTTTAAAAACAAAACTTTAGTTGTGTACCATCCCAGGCAGGTTAAGTTTGAAAATAAGCTCAATCGGACCAGGGGGAAAAGTTCTCTCTTGAAGAACTAAAACATCCTCTGAAAAACACAACAACTCCTTACAGGATTTTTTGTATTTTTTTAAACAAATGAAACATCATTATGCTACATCATTTATAGAAGTAATTCGTAAAAGATCAATTGTAATTCGAAGATTCTATTTGTAATTCGAAGATTCCATTTGTAATTCGAAGATTCCATTTGTAATTCGAATATTCCATTTGTAATTCGAATATTCTATTTGTAATTCGAAGATTCCATTTGTAATTCGAATATTCAAATTGTAATTCGTAAAAGATCAATTGTAATTCGTAAGAGATCAATTGTAATTCGAAAAAGATCAATTGTAACTCGTAAAAGATCAATTGTAATTCGTAAAAGATCAAATGTAATTCGTAAAAGATTAATTGTTATTCGAAGATTCCATTTGTTATTCGTAAAAGATCAATTGTAATTCGTAAAAGATCAATTGTAATTCGAAAAGGATCAATTGAAAATCGAAAAAAATCAATTGTAATTCGTAAAAGATCAATTGTAATTCGTGTAAGATCAATTGTAATTCGTAAAAGATCAATTGTTATTCGAAAAAGATCAATTGTAATTCGAAAAAGGTCCATTGTAATTCGTTAAAGATCAATTATAATTCGATAAAGATCAATTGTAATTCGTAAAAGATCAATTGTAATTCGAAAAATATCAATTGTAATTCGTAAAAGATCAATTGTAATTCATAAAAGATCAATTGTAATTCGAAGATTCCAATTGTAATTCGTAAAATATCAATGGAAATTCAGTTGATGTTTTTCGAATTACAATTGGAATCTTCGAATTACATTTGATCTTTTACGAATTAAAATTGATCTTTTACGAATTACAATTGATCTTTTATGAATTGCAATTGATCTTTTACGAATTACAATTGATCTTTTTCGAATTACAATTGATCTTTTACGAATAACAATTGATATTTTTCGAATTACGATTGATTTTTTACGAATTACAATTGATCTTTAACGAATTACAATTGGAATATTCGAATTACAAATGGAATCTTCGAATTACAAATAGAATCTTCGAAATACAAATAGAATCTTCGAATTACAAATGGAATCTTCGAATTCCAAATGGAATCTTCGAATTACAATTAGAATCTTCGAATTACAATTGAATAGTTCATGCGAATAAGGACGAATAGACCACTTTTTCGCAAACACGTTTTTTTGTATAAATGCATTTTATTAGCAGAGACCTACAATCCTATGCAGAAATTTTGTGGAAATTTTTACTTTTAAGGCTAAAAAAATTACTTTGAAAGTGCAATAATTCGTATATTTTTATATTTTTGTTTAAATTGGGAGTGAACTAACGCACAATTTTGATTAAATACAATCATAGCTGTATTATTGATTTTTTTTATTTGGATTTTTTGGAAAAAAATAAAATACTTTGATATTTTAGTTGGCTATCAAAAAATAAAATGTTTTGTTATTTTATTTATTTTGGTTTGAATAAAATAAAATTTTATTTTATTCAAATTCATAAAAATGAAATAATATTTCTTTCCAAAAAAATCAAATAATTTTTTCTGATTGCTTATTCAAACAAACAAAATAGAATTTTTCAAAATAATCAACAGAAATTTGTGATTTTTTTTGGTTATTCACAAAAATTCAAATGAATAACGTATTATTTAAACAAAAAAAAGAAATATTCTTGAAAATTTTGTGTTTGAAAAATAATTTTTTTTTTATTTATTTTGAATTTTATTATACAGTAAAACACACAATTATTCTTACAAACCACTATTGTTTTACTTATTTAACCCTGCTGTTAGGTTAGAAAAAACTTACGGATGTTAGGTTAGTGGACCATTTGGTCCATACTTAATATTCAAACAAAATAACAATTTAGTATTATATTTGTATATATTTTGGATCATTTCTACCTAAATACGATTATTTTAAGCTTAACTCAACGTTAGAGATGGGTGCGTGAGTGAATTTTGGGTCACGCTCACGCAAGAAATATTATAATCGCTCATGAATCACTCACTCGATTTTTTTCTTTACTCACGCTCACTTACTACTCACGTCAGTAAGACTAAAATAAGTTACGATCATGCGTGACTCACGTGATTCATAATTACGCTCACCCCAATTCACTCAATATTCACTTACAAATACACAATTTTACGGAAATTAAAAAAAAAATTCATTTATTAGCAGACCGTTAATAAGAATTTTAACTGATTGCTAAACGAAAAATAAAAATAAAACTATAAACAAAACCGAAAACAATACAAAAAAATTATATTGGATCACGCAAGAAAAATGGCACTCACGCAAAAATTAGGCTCGATTTCTAATCACTCACACATAAATTTTGGAATCACACTCACTCTAGCATGATTCTCGTAATTAACTAGACTTTCGCTCGAGCGTGAGTCACGCATGATTCACGAGAACCACGCAAATCACGTGACCAGCACCCATCTCTACTCAACACAGCTAATGTAAACATTTGTTGAAGGATTCCCTTTTTTCATATTCTTTACTTTAGAGATTGTTTTGTATTACAATTCAACAAAAGGTACATACATATGTTAGTTTTGTTTTTTCCTATAATTTCTAATGATTCATCTCATTTAGGTTGCGTGGATATTGCTGATCAAATGGTTGGTTCCTACAGCACAAAACGCGCAAGAAATCGATGGCCTAATGTTGTATTTGCAAACATACTTGATATCCCAGCAAAACCCTAAACATGGTAACGGTTATGTAATGCATTACCATGTAATGCATAGCCAAAAAAAAAAAAATAAAAAATGTGCATTAATTTTCGCCTACCGCTTACCATAGGCATTCACTATATTTATTTTTCATGCATTATGTAAAACTCATACATTACTTTGAGTGACATCCCAAACAAAAAGAATCAATCAAGTATAGGGTTTTGTAAGGTTGCCTTATTCTATACTGGATTAATGATTTTTGTTTGGGATAAGAAAAACACAAAAAAGTTATGCATATGGTAAGCGATAGGGAAAAAATTCATATTTTTGTTTTTTTCTGCTATGCATTACATGGTAATGCATTACATGGCCGTAACTATTTTAAAAGTTTTGCCGGAATACCCGCTTTGAACGTGCATCCTATTTTCTAAAATCGACGTTTCATGGGCTCCGGCTATCGAAATCGCAGGTGAAAATATACTATGGACCAAATGGTCCCTTAACCTAAGAAACGTAACTTTTTATTTTTCTCAGTCCTGGTTTAAGTCAGAACCTAGATTTTTTGTAAATAACATTGCTTTATAAAAAGACTCCATGAGCAAAAAATATAAGCTAGTATATATCACCGTTCAAAAGTAACAAAGGAAACAATCCAAAAATTGGACCAAATGGGCTTAACCTAACAGCAGGGTTAAGGTTTTCTTTACTAAAACATTAATTAGATTATTTTTAATTTTTTCCCAAATTGACTTTTACTGATTAAAAAATGTTCTTAAAACATTTTCTTATGGAAAATACTCTAGTTGATTAGACTTTTCGATATTTTTCTTAAACAATAAAAAGTCGTGAAAGGATGTATAATTACTTAAATACCCTTAATTGTAAAGGTTTATTTTGCAAAACATTGAGATTTTTAAGGGTTTTTTCTTTGGTGACATTTTTAAGAAAATATTCTTTAGTATTAACTGTGAAATGTTTCTACTACACAAAAATTATTTTAATCGAAAAAAATTTCATTCTTTATACAATTGAACATTTTTGCAATAGAAAATGCATTATTCTATTTTTAAAATTTAAATGCATATTTGCTTATAATATTTTTTTATTTTTGACTACTTTTGAGGTAAAACTGATGTTGTACTGATGATGTAATTTATTGTGATTCTCTAGCACATAACGATCTATCCGTCTATCCCTCATTTTACGGATTAACTGTTATATTTTTTAAGCGAGATACATTGAAGTCTACCAAAAGGGAAAAAATATTCTACGAATTAGTGCATGAAATTTCACTGGGGAAGTATCATATTGAAAATAATTAAAATAATAAGTTATAATATATCAAAAATGTTTCAAATTTACTTTATAACTATATCACATAGGCCAGGTAAAATTTGTGACTTTGACCAACCAAGTAAAACACGGGTGGTTGGAAACAGTTTTTGCCTAAAAGTGCGAATACTATATTTTCTTTTTTGAATACGTATTTGGAATGTCTAAGAATAATTTTTTTTCTTCAACATTTTTATATGTAATGTTTGTTCAATTTAAAAATGTAATTTTTTGTTCCAAAATATGTTATAACAGTTTAAAAACGAATTAAAAAAATGTTTCTTTCAAAAATTTTAATATCAATACAAAAACCACAAAAATAACAAACAAAAACAACAACATCCACAATCGACATGAAGTTTTGTATGTGAATGTTAAAAATTTATTACACTTTATCGTATTTATAATATAGGAAATTTACTGAAAAACAAAAATATTTTATTTTCTTTTAAATTTAACCAAATTCGTATGTATATATAAAAATATACAGCTGCGGTCAAAAAAATAGCACCAGGATAAAACAAAATTTTCTTCGTTGGGTTATTTTTAACAATATAAACTTATGTCACTGAAAACGTGTCATAAGTTACTTACAAGAGTGTGAAACAATATTACATAAGAAAAGGCTAATTTGGTTTTTTATTTCATTAAAAATTTTCAGAGTTTTTAAAAAAACTTCAAAAAGACTCAGTCAAAAAAATAGCACCACAGTACTTTTTGTATTAAAATTAAACTCTTAAATTTGAAAAACGAATGGATTATGAATTCAGTATTGTTGTGATATCTTTAAATATTAAAAAAGAATTTGTCGAGTGCTCATTGTTGACAATTACCTCTGTACAACGTTATTGTACCGAATTCACGAGATTTTGGGATCTTTAATTCGAAATTGAGTTCCAGATTTGCTGAACAGCCACCCAAAGTGCTTCATTACAAGTTGGTTGTATTCAAGACACTCCCTTCTCTATATCTGTCCATTAACTATCGATTTGATCTAGATCTGGGGACTGACGAGGCCATTCCATCACGTTTACTTTATTGTCCAGAAACAATTTTTTGCTAATTTTCCGTCATGGTTTGGGTAATTGACGTGCTAAAAGACCTAAATTAGTGGCATTTGCTCAGAAACTTATGGTAACATTACTTTCTGGTTAGGTTAGGTTACTTTCTGGAGGATATAAACGTTAAGTGTATATCCACGATTGTCCTAGTCAAATATGTGAGCCATGGTCCAATATATGAACCCCACTCCACAGTAGGAAAATATCCCCCACACCATAAGCACCATTTTAAGTTATTTTTATTTCGAATTTTAGATTGAAATCCGAGTTAGAGGGTCTTCTGACATAGGTATATGATCCCATGTCTCCAAATAAAGCAACAATGGATTCATTTGTCCATAGAACATTGATCCACTTTTAAGCTGGTCATTCTGAGTTACTGTTAGCAAACTTCAAACGACTTGCAGCATGCTTAAGTGAGAGTAGGCGCACTTTTCCGAATCTACAAGCGTTAATGTTGTTGTTTTGTAATCTTCGACGAACATTTTCGGCATTTGCTGTCCTTTTTTAGCTCTAGTACTGCCGTAAATGGGGCCTTCTTCCATTGCCTTTACAAGTACCTAACCACTTATGGTGACAAACGTCGTTTGTGACTAAGTTTTTCAAGCTCTAAAGTGAATTTTGTTGAATTTTCAATAATTTTATAAGCGCGTCCAACCAATTTTCCAGTTTCAGAATATGGTTTATGTTTAGAAATTATATTTTTTACAAAAGCACGCTTTTGAGGAGTGTAATGCTTTCCACGTCCTATTTTTATGATAATAAACATCAAATTTTGTAACGAACTAATTTTTTTTATAAATAAAAACTATATTCCTTTAGTATTTAACACTTTTATTTTAACAATTTAAGCAATATTAATTTTTTTAATGAAATTTTGTCATTCGGTGCTATTTTATTGACTGCACTTATTCAGAATTTTTTTAAAATATCGATCATTAAAAAAGAACCGTCCACAATTTTTGGAAAAAGTAAAAACATTTAAGGGGTATATACTTAGTATAAGAGTATTACATATTTACTTTAAACGAATACACACATAATATTTTGTTTTAATTGGATGAATAGAGATTTTGTCATTGGTGCTATTTTTTTGACCGGCACTGTATGTATCTATATTAAAAATAATAAAAATATCTTTATTAAATATTAGATAACTGACTTTCAATTAAAACAAAGTGCATTTCTCATATCAGGTATTTAAAAAACAAACCACATTATTTTACGTGTCGTTTGTTATTGCCCGTTATTTAAAAATTTCTAAAATTAAATTTTTTTTTTTTTTTTTTATTTTAATTTTAAATTCAAATTTAGTTGCTTAAAATATAAGTAGCTTGTGGCACAGAGGGTAGCGTGCTGGGCTATCAGCCCGAAATTATGAGCTCGATTCTCCTCAGGTTCGATGTTTTTTAAAATTATTTCTAAAAAATCAAAAATGAATGTAAATTTCCGTAATTTTAACCGTTTTTATAGTAAAAATTTTTCAGTCAGTTTTTACGGATCTTTACAGTTATTTATATAAGTAGTCTTTTTTTTAAATAAAGTTTCATTAGTTTCAAACGTATTTTCTGTTGAATTTACTGACATAATATTTTGAGTGTATGTAATAAATAAACAATTATGTATTTATCATTATTATGAGATATCATTCCATTTCGCAAATCGCATGTTTTTAAATTTGGTTATATGACCGCTAAATTTTATCATAAAATTTCATTTTCTAGTCCCCTGGATTCAACTGCAGGACGTTGAAGTTCTTCTGCCATAGAAATATTTCATTGCTTCTGCCTTTTTTCAAATTTTTAAATATGATCCGATTTGGCCCATTTCCGTACTTAACCAGCCTCAGACCATAAGATATATTTCTGCCAAATTTTCGCAGTCTAGCTCTTTTATTTTGGATTGTATCATGTCTTCCACAGACGAACGGACGGACATCTGCAGAATGTGTAACAATCGATCACTAATAAATAATATATATTTTATTGTTTGTTAGATAGATATTTCGATGCTTACACACGGAATGACAAAGTGAGTATACTCCTTAAACCAACCTATGAAAGTCGCCAATTTTTACAGATTTTTATACTTTTCTTTAAAAAAAAGTTTTGTTAAGTAAATATTTGCATAAGTTTATAGCTCTGCACTTGGAATTTCCTAAATCACTACTTAACTTTTCTGAATTCAAATGGACTTTTTATAAATTACAATTTATAAGAACCTGATATTAAAACAAAACTGTTTTGTAAGAATAATTTTTTGTTAAACTGTACAAAATAAATAAAATAGTTTTTTTTTCAAACACAAAATTTTCAAGAATATTTATTTTTTGTTGTTTGAATAATACGTTATTTATTTGAATTTTTGTGAATAACCAAAAAAAATCACAAATTTTTGTTGATTATTTTGAAAAATTATATTTTGTTTGTTTGAATAAAAAAAATCAGAAAAAATTATTCGATTTTTCGTTATTCAAATAAAATCAAAATAAATATTATTCATTTTCAAATATTTAAATAATCTGTTATTTGATTATTTTTGAAAAAATATTGTTATTTATTCATTTCGTTATTTCAATCATAGCATACAGCTATGAATACAATACAAAAGCATACACAAATTTTACTTTCGGTAACAATGTGTTAAAAGAACATTACGAGGAACAAACCACACTTAATATATTGGCAAACAATTTTACCGTTCTTGAGTTATAAGACTTTAAAGTGTGGAAAGCAAAAAGGGCGAATATCCATCCTTAATAAAATATTATATAAAAATTATTTAGCTGCGAGTTTAAAATTGATATTAGCTAAAATTTGAAATTGTTCACAAAAAAAACAATCTTAGCACATACAAACATTTAGTGTTAATACTGCATCCAATGTCAGGAATAAAAAACAAAAATTTTTTCATGTCCTTTTATGTTACGTCGTAATATGCAGTAAAGGGTTAATATTATAATTCCTAAAAATGTATTTAGTGTCATAAAGAATTACTACTGCATCAAATGGCAGGAATATTAAAAAAAAAAATTAACAAAAAAAATTTTTTTTGCATGTCCTGGCAATCCTTAAAAAGTGTATCCTTGAAGTCCTTAAAGTGTTACAAACAAATACCAACCATAGTTCGTCAAGTATTGCAAGTCTCATGAAAATGTAGTCAAAATCTGCTGCAAAATAACACATTTTTATTCAAATTTCAATACATTTTTTTGGATATTCGCCCTTTTTACATTTAAGCAAAAAATTGAAGTCCAATTTTTGGCAAGTTCTCTTTCGAATGCCTTACTAAAAATTTGTATATAGGTAGATGTGACCTAAATCTTTAAGCTAATACCAAAAAGTTGACAAAAATATTATTTTTTAACCGTTTCCTGCGTTTTTATTGTCCCCTGTAAAATTCTACAAATGGTCTATTCGTCTTTATTCGCATGAACTATTCAATTGATCTTTTACGAATTACATCTGTAAATGGTGTGGAAGAAGTTCAAAGTCGTCCGGGGGGACTACAAAATGTCTTTTTTTTTCCGCGCCTATTTGACAGTGTGGATAAAATTTTTTTTTTTAAAAAATTAAGTTCAAAAAGCATTAAAAACTTATTTGGCATAGGTGTCCCCAAAGGCCCTTCCGTCAAAAATACAATTGATCTTTTACGAAATACAATTGATCTTTTACGAATTACAATTGATCTTCTTCGAATTACAATTGATCTTTTACGAATTACAATTGATCTTTTACGAACTACAAATGGAATCTTCGAATTACAATTGATCTTTTACGAATTACAATTGATCTTTTACGAATTACAATTGATCTTTTTCGAATTACAATTGATGTTTTTCGAATTACAATTGATCTTTTACGAATAACAATTGATATTTTTCGAATTACGATTGATTTTTTACGAATTACAATTGATCTTTAACGAATTACAATTGGAATATTCGAATTACAAATGGAAT
Organism: Pegoplata infirma; assembly: GCA_963921195.1. Taxonomy (NCBI): domain Eukaryota; kingdom Metazoa; phylum Arthropoda; class Insecta; order Diptera; family Anthomyiidae; genus Pegoplata; species Pegoplata infirma. The sequence continues at coordinate 205,748,820 of OY992537.1, read as the reverse complement.
CTTCGAATTACAAATAGAATCTTCGAAATACAAATAGAATCTTCGAATTACAAATGGAATCTTCGAATTCCAAATGGAATCTTCGAATTACAATTAGAATCTTCGAATTACAATTGATCTTTTACGAATTACATCTGTAAATGGTGTGGAAGAAGTTCAAAGTCGTCCGGGGGGACTACAAAATGTCTTTTTTTTCCCGCGCCTATTTGACAGTGTGGATACAATTTTTTTTTTAAAAAAATTAAGTTCAAAAAGCATTAAAAACTTATTTGGCATAGGTGTCCCCAAAGGCCCTTCCGTCAAAAATCAGTTTTGGTTAGAGTATAAAAGATTCCTCACAACGAAATTTATTGTAAATAAATAAAAAATGAAATATGAATGTAAACAAGTGAGAGTGTTACATTCGGCTGTACCAAATCTTTGATACCCTCCAAAATGTAAAAAAAAATCCAGGGGCTTCTTTTTTTTTTGGGGGGGGGTTGGTGGGAGACGTTAGGGGGCACATTCCCCTTGAGATTTTGAACTTCTTCTGAGATAAGAATGTTGCAATTGCTTACCAAAAGTACAAAAAATTCTGCAAAAAATGCGGTTTTTCTTGGGTTGGTTTAGTTCTCCAAGGGGGAACTTTTTTCCCCTTGGTCCGATTTTGCCCATTTCCGAACTTAACCTGCCTAGGAATATAAGACATATTCGGACGGACAGACGGACGGACGGACGGACGGACGGACGGACGGACGGACATCGCTAGAATGTCTTAGAATCGATCACTGATCAATAAAATATATACTTTATGGGGTCCTAGACAAATATTTCGATGCGTTACACACGGAATGACAAAGTGAGTATACCCCCATACTGTGGTTGGAGGGTATAAAAACGGTTTGACAAGCTTTTTAAAGCTTTTTGAAATTTTAAGACCCGCTCTAAAAAAATATTTATATATCCGTATTGCTATTTCATCAAAAAAATTGTCCGAAGGGACACGCTAGCATGCATTGTATTTAAACATAAATTTTACACTCACTTGGGCTTGTGGTCGATATCATTTGATTTTTTATAACTCGATTTTATTTTTATCATAATAACGCATTAAAAATACAATAAATATTTTTACAGAATCTTGAAAATATCATACAAAAGTCATGTAAAATGAAAAGGAAAACTTGTTATTTTTATTTTTGCTATCTCCTATTTGACGAGAATTCCTTGTAATTTTACAAGCTTTTGACCAATAATTTAGTAATTTTACTAGATTTTTACTAATAAATTTGTAAATTTACATTTTTTTTTGACACGATAAAACTTACAAGGAGGTTTTGTGACTTTACTAGCTTTTTTGCTACCTCCTATTTAACGAGAATTCCCAGTAAAAATTACGATCTTTTTGTAATTTTAGAAGCTTTTTACCAATAAAATTGTAAATTTACAACTTTCCTGGCACAATAAAACTTACAAGGAATTCTCGTGAATTTACTAAATTTTTCTTGTTAAAAATCTTTTGAAATTTGTAAAATTACAAAAAAAAATGTAAAATAACAAAAAAAATAAAATTTTGATTGATATTTTTTTCTTAAAAAACAAAAAAAAAAAATTTGATTGAAATTTTTTTTAAAAAACAAAAAAAACTGTCAATATTGGTAAAATGGAATTATAAGACTTTTCTTGTAATTTGACAAAGCTTTTTTTAGTGTATTAATTGTTAAATATTGGTAAAATGGAAAAAGCTTTTTTTTAGTGTATTAATTGTTAATGATTGTTATTGACTGTAATCTAAATTCGTCAGATATTGGACAAACATTTCTTATTTAGGTCAGAAGCAGATTAATAAAATTTTTTTGACTTATTTAACACATCGTTGGTGATAAAAAAAAATTAACAGTATGTGATAATTAAAAACTTTTGGCATTTGACAACAATTATTGAATTTGATGCAAAAAATTTTTGTAGAACATTTTAACCCCTTAAACGCACGTTTTAGTGGTGTTCTATGAGGATATTCGAAATAATTACCAAAACTACCCCTTAAAACGAGACAAAGAGGGTATAAATGTTCTAAGAAAAGGACCACCATTAAATTTCACTGAAGACATCTTTTGACATTATTTTCCTCAGAATTAAATTAAATACTTTTTTTGGACTCATAACAGTGGGCCATCAAAAATAACTCGACTAAGGTTTTGTCTTCTATTGGTATAAAACACCTCAATTCAACCGAGGAGTTGACCGCACCCCCTCCAAATTTAATTAAATTAAGTACTGGGATTTACTTTAACAAAAAAGAGCTTTTTCCAATTTTTCAGGCTTCTGGTCATTCCAGTATTCGAGATATGAGGTCTTGAAAATTCACAAAATCGTATATATTTGACAAAAGTGTTCCGAGATAAATAAAGATAACTCGAAAAGTAAAAACACCACAGGGGTCAGTCAGGTTGCAAATAATAGGTAATGAGACAGCCTTTAAAACGGCGTTCCCCAAGATTTTTTTTTGAAAAAGGTCAAAGGTCATTGATTTTAACCTTAATTTTTGGAGAGCTATATCTCAAAAAACGATATTTTTAAAATTTTTTGGCATTCCCCAAGATTTTTTTTTGAGAAAGGTCAAAGGTCATTGGTTTTAACCTTAATTTTTGGAGAGCTATAGCTCAAAAAACGATATTTTTAAAATTTCGGAAAAAATATATGGGGCATTCCAGGCCAAATCACTCACTTTTAGACCCGATCCCTTTCGATTTATTTTATTTTTGGATATGTTTTAGTACTTATTTAATGCAACTTGGAAACCAATTTTCAGCCTTTTATTCCTAGATGGTGTTGAGTAATCAATTTTTCAAAATGGCGATTTTCTCAAAAAAATTCAAAAATTGAAATTTTTAATTAATTTTGACCATTAAAAAAAATAGATATCTTAAAAAAAGATATCAACTTATTTAAATGTAGTTTTAGAAAAAATATATGAAAAAATTATTCAAAGTAATTCTCACTTATTTTTTGAATTTTAAAAATTAAAATCGACTTTTTGAAATTGCCGAAACCCTTGATTTTTTTGTAAAAAACTAGAAAAATTTTACTCTAAATTACTTTTAAGCCATAATTCGAGATGTGATCACAATTCTTTTTTTTTTTTAATTTTTAAAATTCCACTTATTATTTTTTTGGCTCTAATTTATTTTAAATGGTGCTCCAAAAAAAATAAGTTGGTAGATACCAGACATGTGCACGGATGGTGTTAATATGCGTTTAGAGACATTCTAAAAAATTTAGAATGTGGACAATATTCTATTCTTATCGTTCAAAACGAATGAGTTTTTCATTCTATGCTCACAGTGCAAGAGAAAGCTACACACACTAGTGTAACGACATTCGTAACACGAATGAACCAATTAGGGAGTACATAGATAGCCAATGATTTGAAAATACTGTACTCTGAAGCGTGTAAATAGAATGATTTTTATAAAAAAAAAAATATTGTTTGGCTATTTGGGGGAATTCTTTTATAAAAAAAATATATGTATGTATGCAAGTGCGAATTTAAAATAAACATTTTGTTGTGTAGAATAAATGAGGAGGTAAATAATAAATAATTATGGGGAAAATTAATTTATAAATAGAGTGGATAAAAAAATCTTAATACATAAGAATAAATATTAGGGTGGATTAAAAAATTCTTTTTCTATTTCGAAAAATAATGTTCATTGTGGTCAAAAAAATTTTTTGCTTTATGGCAGAAAATGTTAGTACCTATAATGATGAAATATGTAGTGTGTGACCAAATACATTTTTTTTTTACAAAATTTTCAACTATTGTGCTAATACCGAAAGTTTGTCTATTTTTTTGTATGTACATTAGGGTGGAGCAAATTATGCTTTTTTCGAATTTCGAAAAAGTCGGTGAAAAAAAAAAATATTTTTTTTTTTGTTCAAAATATTAAGGCTGAATAAAATATTGTGCACCCTCAACCGTAAACTAGCGTAGAGAGATTTTCGTTATATGAGAACAAATGAGTGCAATTATTCTTCTTTGCAGACCGTGATTTTCTATTTGATTTGATCACTACGCTACGTAAGGGGACAGTTACGGGTAGCTAACCCAGCCTTTAGTTTATATCCGGACATTACTGAAATGTGTTTTTATGGTAATCATTTTTTTTTTCTGTAAAGAAATTAAAAAAATGTTCTTTAAAAACAACTTATTTTTTTAAATTAATTTCAAATTGCATGAAAGGCCAAATTAAATAAAACGACAAATAAAAATATACATCTTCTCAAAACTGAGCCAACATGACGTTATATTTTCAGCAAAAAATGAATTAAAAATATTTTTTCCAAAACAAGAAATAATATAATATTTTTTTGCAAAACAAGAAAAAAAAAATTTAAAGACAAAAACAAATTTTTACAGACAAAAAAAAAATTTACCATAAAAACACTTTTTAAGTAATGTCCGAATATTAAATAATTTAAGACAAAAAATATATTTTTTTACTTTGTTCGGAACTCTCCGATTTTGAAGCCAAGGCCATTGTCTCACAGGATCAATATTTTAATGTGTTAATGTCAACCCTAAAAGGCAACTTTACCGACCCGACGTTTTCGAAATAGATCTAATTAGCTCCACCCTAATGTATATATATGAATATTTTTCACTACGCTACTATTTAATCTTTTTTATATTTCTCTTCACCCTAACATATTTTCAATTTAAAAAACTTTAAAGCGGTACTTATTGTTGTTGGGAATACTTTTAGTTAAAAATAAAAAAAACAAGTGAGAGTGTTAAATTCGGCTGTGCCGAATCTTTTATACCCTCCAAAATGTAAAAAAAAATTAAAACAAAAATTTGTCAGGGGCGTATCTTTTTTTTTTTGGAAGGGGGGGGGGTTGATAAGGTCAGTGGGGAACGTTGAGAGCACCTTCCCATCGCGATAAATATACCAAATGTTTCATTTACTTAACAAAAATACAAAAAAACATGTAAAAAAGTGTATTTTTTTAGAGGTTGGTTTAGTTCTTCAAGGGGGAACTTTTTTCCCCCTGGTCCGATTTAGCCAATTTCCGAACTTAGCCTGCCTAGGAACTCAAGACATATTTGTGCCAATCTTGAGGGATCTAGCTCTTTTATTTTGGACTGCATCGTGTTAACTACAGACGGACGGACGGACGGACGGACAGACAGACGGACGGACGGACGGACGGACATCGCTAGAATGTCTTAGAATCGATCACTGATCAATAATATATATACTTTATGTGGTCCCCGTCCGATATTTCGATGCGTTACACACGGAATGACAAAGTGAGTATACCCCCATACTGTAGTTGGAGGGTATAAAAAAACAATGTTTATGATTTGTTTCAACGACACAATAAGATTGTGCGTGTGCGTGTACGAGCAAGTGTAAAAAGACAAACAGAAAACTAACTGCATTATTTTGCATATTTTTTTTATACATACATACATACATCCTAATACATTTTTTCACAAAGCATAATTAGTTTTTCATAAAAACGTTTTTTTTTACTACCCCCATATTTATAATAAGTTTTCCAACAATTTTCTTTTTTTTATATTTTTTTACAAAAACATTCTAAGCGATCAGTGTATGTTAAAAATATTCTATAACACGGTGTAATTTTTATAATCTCTACTATGTTTGTTATTCTAAAAACGAACGTTTGTTTCATTCTAATCGTTCAAACACGGCATTTTTCGTGTTCGTTTAAACAAGCACAGCAAATTTTTTAATTTGTTGTTTAGCATCATAGTAAACATTCTCATTCGCAAACACTGTACTCTAAAAATAGTGTACTCTGAAGCGAATGATTTGGTGTAAGCGAAGAAGGGAATACATTTGAGCTCATGTCTGGTTGATACTGACCCTAACTTACCCTAACATACCCTAGATACATTCATTTCGAGGTAAAAATACGTCTCACAAAAATTTAGGACGATCGGAAATGGGTAAAGCGTTTAGCATGGTCCTTGAAATTTAAAAAACGGATTTCAAGGAAAAATATGATTTTTTTCTGTTTTCTCAATTTTTTTGTTATTTTATGTTAAGTTTTACAAGTGATTACAGAATTATGATGTGGAGTAAAATGCCTTTCTAATAAGGTACTAAAAACTAAAATCGGTTGAAAATCAGCCAAGTTATTACAACTTCCCCAGGCATCTAGCGTGTATCATACAACTTGATTAAAGAATACGAGTCCCTTTTTTTAAATTTATTGAAATTTTCTACTGTAATAACATTTTTTCATTATTTATGTTTCAGTGTAATATTTTTTTGGTTTTTCTAAATTTTGAAACAAAAAAAAAACAAATTTTTAAAATAGAGATTTCAAAAATTATTGAAAATGCAGGCATTTTTAGCATTAATTTAAAACATGTTTGCAAAACACAATATGAAAAATACTTATCATCTAATTACATTTGAACTTGAAGAATAAAAAATGTTATTACAGGAGAAAATTTCAATAAATTTCAAAAATCGGAGTGTATTGCTTAATCAAGTGGTCTGCCACACGTTAGATGCCTGGGGAAGTTGTAATAACTTAGCTTTTTTTCAACCGATTTTAGTTTTTTGTACCTTATTAGAGAGGCATTTTACTCCGTATTATTATTCTTTAACCAATTGAGTTAAGTTTAATTTAAAATACCAAAAAAAATTGAGAAAACAGAAAAAAAAATCATATTTTACAAGGCCCATGCGGAACGCCTTAACCATGTCCGATCGTTTTTAATTTTTGTGAGGCGTATTTTTACCACGAAAATAATATATCTAGGGTAAGTTAGGGTCAGTATCTATCAACTTAATTTTTTTTGGAGCACCATATAAAATAAATCAGAGTCAAAAAATTAAAGGTGCAATATTCCAAATTTAAAAAAAAATGGAAAAAATTGCGTTCACATCTCGAATTATGGCTTAAAAGTTGAGTAATTTAGAGTATTTAAAAAAAAAAATGGAAAAAATTGCGTTCACATCTCGAATTATGGCTTAAAAGTTGAGTAATTTAGAGTAGAACTTTTAGACGTTTTAAAAAAAATCGAAGGTTTCGGACTTTTTTAAAAAGTTGATTTTAATTTTTAAACGTTAAAAAATAAGTGATAATTACTTCGAATATTTTTTGTAAAAATTTTTTCTAAAACTACATTTAAATACCAACAAAACATTGTCCAACTTCTTTAAGATATCTATATTTTTAACTGGTCAAAATTAATTGAAAATTTTACTTTTTTCATTTTTTTGAAAAAATCGCCATTTTGAAAAATTGATTACTCAACACCATTTTGGAATAAAAGGCTGAAAATTATGTCCGAGTTGCATTTAATAAATACTAAAATATATCCAAAAAATTAATCGAAAGCGGTCGGGTCTAAAAGTGTGTGATTTGGCCTGAATGCCCCATTAGACTGGCATTTTTCTGTATAGATTAATTTTTTCTTCTCCGATTTTCAAAGTCCGGGCATTTTTTTATTCTACTAAGCCTAAACCTCATGTGGTACCAATTTGAGGCCAATCGGATTAAATTAACCCGTGGCGCCCGGCGGTCAAAGTTTTGGATTTTTCAAAAATTTAAAAAAAATAAATTAAAAAAATATATATCTTTCGACACATCATATTTGTTAATTTTGACGTGCTGAGGACGAATATCAAAAATTAAAATCTGTCGAACAGTTTTCGAGATATCGCTATTTGAAATTTTCAAAAACTGGCGGTTTTTTTCCTACGTTCAAGAAATTTTTTAAAAAAACTCTCAAAATTTCATTCCGCCGACCCTTTTGTAGAGCTTGAGACAATCTTTCATTTAAAACTAGTTTGAGCCAAATTCGTTTTAACCCATGGCGCTCTTCAATCATAGTTTTGGACTTTTGGAAAATTTTCACCAAAATTTCGGATTTTTAAAAATGAAAAAATAAAAATATTTTGCGATACATTATTTTTATTAATTATAGCAGGCTGAATACAAATATCTAAAAATTTATAAAATCGGTCAAACGGTTTTCGAGATATCGCCATTTAATATTTGTCAAAAATTTGCAAAATGGGCGGTTTTATCCTACGTTTAAGATTTTTTTTTTAAAAAACTCAAAAATTTCTTTATTTTAACGCTTTCATAGAGCTTGATACAATCTTTCATTTAAGCTTAATTTGAGCCAAATCCGATCATTTAAACCCGTTGATCGAAGGGTCAATGTGTAGGGTTTTTGGTAAAAAGTTTCTAAAATAATTTGATCGATGGGCCCCACGGCTTAAAATGATTGGATTTGGCTAAAATTAGTTTTAAATGAAAGATTGTCTCAAGCACTACAAAAGGGCCGGCGGAATGAAATTTTGAGACTTTTTTTTAAAAAATTTCTTGAACGTAGGAAAAAACCGCCATTTTTTACAAATTTTAAATGGCGATATCTCGAAAACTGATCGAGCGATTTTATTTTTTTTTTTTTGATATTCGTGCTCAGCGCATCGAAATTAACAAACATGATGTGTCGAAAGAAATTTTTTTTTTTTAATTTTATTTTTAAAAATTTTTCAAAAAGTCCACACTTTGACCGCCGGGCGCCACGGGTTAATTTAATCTGATTGACCTCAAATTTGTACCACATAAGTTTCAGACCTAGGACAATAAAAATTTGCCCGGACACTTGGGAAAATCGAAAGTTGACAAAAAAAAAATGCCAGTCTAATGCCCCATATATGTATATTAGAGTTAATTTTGAAAATTGTATCTGCGGGTATCATAATTGTTTTGAAGGATTTAGGTTAGATAAAAAGAATGCCAATATTTTTTTGGAAAAATTTTAAGCTGATTTTAAGCTGATTTTTCTGCAGAGCAATAATGGCTGAATATATCGCAAATCTGATTGCACCTATCGATTCTACACCAAAAATTAATACAATAGTCGTAAAAAAATTAATACAATAGTAAAAGTTCCAAAAACCCACTCAATTTACAAAACTGAAAATGGGTATGATTTACTGGCTCTATTGACAATGCGTGCTGTAATATAAATAAAATTGATAGATAAGGCCAGAAATTTATTTTTTTAGTTTATTTAATCTTTTTTATTTAAAATACACAAGTAGATATAATAATAACTGATTTTAAAATTTTAAAAGCCTCTAGATGTAAAAATAAATGAATAATCATCAGTTGTTAATGGGAACTCAATCCTGAAAATAAAGAGGATAAATTATGGTATACAAATTTAAAGAAATGAAAGTTTTATTAGCTTTAAAAAATAACTAATTGAAAGAAAACCCGAAAAAGAAAATTAAAAAATTTATTAAAATTATCAAACTTAACAACAACCCAACAAAATTTTTGGAAATCCAATCTCACTGCATTTATTTCAGACTAAATGCATAATTGATCAAGCAAAGCTTGTTGCTTTTAAGATAGTCTCAAAAAAAAATATCGATTTTGGAATAGAAATTCAATAAGTTTTCTAAAACTTCTTTTGCAATCAAAAATATTGCTGGGTTTGCTTTTATACATTTGAATTAATGCTTGTTGCGGCTGTAGGCAAAATCGCCCAAAAAATTTTATGAAAAATCGCCCAAATGCAAAATCGCCCAAAAATATGAAAAATTACCCAAAACGAAAAATACGAAATTTCGCCCAAAATTAACGAAACAAAGCCCAAGAAATGAAAAATGACCCAAAAATAAAAAAATCCGAAAATACGTTTTCCCCAAACCCAAATTAACCAACAAAGTTTTATTTGCGGAGAGGGTGGGTTTAAGGCATGGAGTTTTTAATTTCTAAACCCGGCCGAAGGCCGGCTATGCGGAAAAACTTAAAAAAAAAAACAAATTTTAAGACATGACTTTTTGTTACGTATCCATATTAATATTTTTGACATATCGTCTTCTTGATAATATGGTCTGAAAAAGCTATAAGTAGGAATTGATGTAAAAAATATTAAGTGTGTAACATGAATTATGAAGAAATAGAAAATAAATTGCATGGACGTGCGATGAAAGCGCAGAAGGCGAAAAATTTTAACAACAAATTTTAACCAAAAGTCGCGCGATTTTTTGTTAAAATTTGTTGTTAAAATTTTTCGTCTGCGGCGCTTTCATATCATCTCCACGCTGTTTTTTAATACATTCCCAGCAAAAATTGGCATTACTAGTAATGGGTTTTGTAATCCGAAACAGATGTTAATCAGTAGTTACTTATTGAATGAAACACTAATTATTTTAACAAGGGCGTGAGACAAAAATAACTAGTGAAGAGTATGGAGATAAATAAGTAGTTACTGCCTCGGATTACAAATAAGGAGTAAAAACCCATTACCAATAAGAAGTAAAATAATTAGTTAATTAAAACTTTTAAAATTAAACTTGTTTTTACTAAAACTTAAAAACTGCGTAATTTTTATTAAGTTTTTAAGTACTTTTTAAGTTAATTGAATTGTAAAGGTTAAAAACTGCAAGTGCAAGAAGATATTATTACTTAGAAGTGCTTTTATAACATATTACTAAAAAGTAGTTACTTTTGAGCTTAAAATAATGATAATGGTAATGGGTACTCATTATAAATAATGTGCTTGGTAATGATTATTTTTCACAACTCATTACCATGTTTTTGCTGGGATTACTTTCGATTTTCTACTGTCAGCGGTAGATTAGTATGAAATGTGATAATCTGGAAGTAAGTGCAGTGGTTGTCAGTTCGATTCCCACCAGAACCTTTGTCTGTTACTCCACAAGGGGAAGGTTGTTTATCAGCTGTTTCTTATATATAATTAATAAAAAAACAAAACAATTCGTTGTATTGTTTCTAAAAAATTAAAAAACCATTTGTTTTAGGTTGTTCCATTATATTGGGTATTACATTTTTCTATTGGCTGCTTCATTATTTCGGTTTTGACATTTTAAGATTTTGACAAAAATTCAAACCAAACTAAAAATGGACCATTTTTCATATACTATTTTTGGGCAATTTTTCGTAATGAAAAATCACCCAATTTTTAATTTTGAAATTTAGCCCAAATACTATGAAAATGTGCCCAAAAATTTTGGGTAACTTTTTATATGAAATATTGTCCAAATTTGTATGAAAAATTTTTGGGCGAAATTTCATTTTCTTTTTTGGGCGATTTTGCCTACAGCTGCTTGTTACATTGTCACTTAATTTTCAGCAATAATGAGTTCAAGTTCGACTTGTTTCCAAAAAAGAATATAAGAAAACTTACGTTACTACCAATAAATTCTACCGGCTTTTCCACCTTCACCAGCACTAATAATATCTGTTGGTTTTATGCCTATTGTAATGAAATTAAAGAAAACATTATTGTATGTAATTTTGTTCATATGAAAGTGGTTATAAGTGATAACAGCTTAAGTCGAGATAAGTGCAATTTGTTTTGATTGCAAATTGTTGGGCCCCATACACCGTTTCAAAGTTCTTCTTAGATCAAACCGTTTTAATTTAATTTTTTTATATGCGATCATAGCACCGAAATATAAATCTAAATATAAATTGATTTCTTTCTACTACTGTGGACCTTATCCAAGACAACATGACCGTCCAAACATTTTTTTTTTTTTATTGTTAAAAAATTTTGTTTATGCAAAAGTTTAAAACGATTTTTTTGACATAAGCTTTTATTACTTTCGATCACAAAAATATATTAATTGTAGGAAATAATAAAAAGGGAAAATTAAGGGAGATCCTCCTCTTTTATTTGCTATCACTAGTGGCATCATAGGACAAGTACAAATATTAAAAAAATATTTTATAAAATTTAATTAATCCTCTAAAACTTTGAAGTCCTTTTAAAAGGAAACATGATAACGAAAAGAGAATCTTTAAATGTAGTTTAACTACATTTAGTCTCTAGTTTAAAACGTATATTAACAAGTTCGTGTTTAACGACTTTTTTCTTTTTCTTTTTTTCGGACGGTGTAATGGGAGCAAGTTCTACTTGTTAACAAAAAAAGAATAAAATAAAAAACTTACATTACGACCATTAAATCAACCGCTTCTTCCACCTCGACCAGAACTAATAATATCGGTTGGTTTTAAGCCTATTGTAATGAAATTAAAGATAAAATAATTGTATTTACTTTTGTTCATATGTAATTGGTAATAAGTGATAATAGCTTAAGTCGAGATAAGTGCAATTTGATTTGACTGCAAATTACTGTGCTCCATATTTAGGAGCATATACACAGAAAAAAAAAATTGAGTAAATTTTTAATACTATTGAGTAAAAAATTACTCAATTTTGCACCAGTAAACGATTTAATAGTATTGAGTAAATTTTTAATAAAAAATTATTAAATGCCTACTAAAAAATTTTAGTAAATTTTTAATGGACACAATTAAAATTTTATTAAACATTTTTCAATTTTTTTTTTTTTAATGTTTTTTCCACGATTACGGGATCGTCCAAACATTCAATTTTTTTTTTTTTTTGTTATTACAAAATTTTGTGTATACAAAAGTTTATAGCCACTTTTTCGACATAAGCTATTATTATTTTCAATTATAAAGATATGTTAGGAGATTTGCTAATTTCAGTTAGTAGATTTGCTAACACAAGTTAGCGATTTTGTTTAAATATGCGTTTTACAAAAGTTTTGAACAAAATTTAAATAAAGTTTGCTAAATATTTTGTATGCGGGATTTAAAATTTCTTTGGGGACTTAAAAGCTTTTTTATTCCCTCGACATACACTCAAAAAAAAACCTTGTAAAGTTACCAAAAAATCTCGTAAAATAGGAGGTAGTTAAAATTCTCGTAAAATTACGAGGATTTCCTCGTAATTTTAAATGAACAAAAAATTGGTAAAATAACTAATTTTATTGGTAAAAATATTGTTTTAAAACCGGTAAAATAAAAAAAAAATGGTAAACTTTCAAGAAAAAATGGTAAATATGTTTAAAAAAAAGGTAAATTTACAAACCAAAATGGTAAATTTACAAAAAAAAAAAAAAATTTGTTAAATAACATAAATCCTTTTAATAAAATTATTTTTGTAAAATAACTGTTTTTTTTTTTGTAAATTAACTAGAATCCTCGTAATACATTTTTCAAAATTTTGTCAACTTTTTTTTTTAAATATTTGTCAACAAAAAAATAAATTTTTGTCCGGAACTTGGAAAATTTAAAAAAAAATAATAGAAAATTTACAAAAAAAAAAATATTTTTTTTTTTTTTTTAAATCCTCGTATAACATAATTTTTGTAAAATAACAGTTTTTTTTGTAAATCAACTAGAATCCTCGTAATAAAAACTTTTTTGTAAAATTACAGTTTTTTTTTTGTAAAATAACCTTTCAAAATGGTAAAATTCAATTCAAAAAATAAATTTGTAAAATTACCAATAAAACTGTAGTTCTCGTTTAAGCAAAGTACAAGATTTTTTGTTAAAAAACAAGGAAAATTATTAAATATTTTTAAAACGGGATTACAAGGCATTTTACCAGGTGTTTTACCAGATTTTTTTTAGTGTACAATTAGTGGAAGAGGGTATAATATAAAAAAAAATCTAACTTTTCTGGCTTATGAAATGCTTCCATGGACTAAAATTGATCAGCTTAAAGTCTTATTGGATTTTTTATACCCTCCAACTTCAGTATGGGGGTATACTCACTTTGTCATTCCGTGTGTAACGCATCGAAATATCGGTCTAGGACCCCATAAAGTGTATATATTATTGATCAGTGATCGATTCTAAGACATTCTAGCGATGTCCGTCTGTCCGTCCGTCCGTCCGTCCGTCCATCTGTCCGTCCGTCCGTCTGTGGAAGACACGATACAGTCCAAAATTAAAGTGATAGACTCCTGAAATTTGGCACATATATGTCTTATGTTCATAGGCTGGTTAAGTTCGGAGATGGGCAAAATCGGACCGGGGGGGAAAAAGTTCCCCCTTGAAGAACTAAACCAACCTCTGAAAAATATCATAATTTTACATGATTTTTTGTGTTTGTGTTTAACAAATCTAACATTTTTATGCTACAAGAAGTTAAAGGTCCTGCATTTGGACCCACAGAATTAGAAAATATCGTTTTACGGTCCGCCCCCCCCCTTTTATGGGCGTGGAATAATTTTATTTTTTTATATATATAATGATAAATTTGTATTTCTTTAGTGCAAAAAGCATAAGAATTATTTTTTTTAACACTTATTCGAGAGGAATTGTGCTCCCCAATTACCACTACCGACCCCCCCCCCCCAAAAAAAAAGAAGACGCCCCTGCAATTTTTTTTTATTTATTTGCATGTTGGAGGGTAAAAAAGATTCGGCACAGCCGAATTTAACACTCTTACTTGTTTTTTTTCAAAAAGCTTTATTTACCACATTTTTTAAAAATCTTTTTTTTTAATATTTTTTTTCCAAAAACCGCGAACTAAGATCGCTTGTAAAGGACTAAAAGTACCTCCTAAAATGTCCACATCGTCACCTTAAATGCAAAATGCCCTAACTAACAAATTCAAATTCAAAATCGGTATTTTGATTGATTCTGGTGTATTTTATTACCCTACACGTCCTTACAAAAAATTAGGGTAACATAAAAAAAATTTGCGATTTTGTAGCCAAAAATTAAAAATATGTGAATTGCGAAATTGCCAATGAACATAACTAGAAACACATTTTTTAATCATTTTAATACATATTAACAAAACTTACGTCCTCACAACATTTTAGCCCAATTCAATTAAAACCAACAAAGTTATTAATATATTCAAAATTTTACTCTATACTGTTTTTTGCTTCTCCTGTAAAATTAATAAAATGCTAGTTAAGGCCTTTTGCATTTTAGGCGACGACATGCAGGATTTTAACTTTTTCTGACATTAAAATGTTGCATTAACTTAAAGAAAGTACAAAAAACCCTGCAAAAAATTTCGTTTTTCTGGTGGTGGTTTGGTTCTCCAAGGGGGAATTTTTTTCATCTTTGTCCGATTTTGCCCATTTCCGAACTTAACCAGCCTATGACCATAAGACATATTCGTACCAAACTTCGGAAGTCTACATACAAATTTTTTTTTTTTTATAGAATTACAAAAAAAACTTCTAACTTTTTTTTTTTTGCTACCTCCTATTTGACAAAAATTCCTAGTAATTTTACAAGCTTTTTACCAATAATTTTGTAATTTTACAAGGTTTTTACCAATAAAATTGTAAATTTACAAATTTTTTGATACGATAAAAATCACAAGGAGGTTTCGTAAATTTACTAGATTTGTTGCTACCTCCTTATTTAAAAAGCTTTTTACTTAATATTTAGTAATTTTGCAAGCTTTTTACCAATAAAATTGCAAATTTACAGTTTTTCAGTGGAGTCAGTGGGGGATGTTGAGAGCACGTCCAAATGTTTCATTTTTTTAACAAAAATACAAAAAAAACTTGTAAAAAAAGTGTATTTTTTCAGAGGTTGGTTCAGTTCATCAAGGGGGAACTTTTTTCCCCCTTGTCCGATTTTGCCCATTTCCGAACTTAACCTGCCTAGGACCATATGACATATTCGTGCCAAATTTCAGGAGGATAGCTCTTTTATTTTGGACTGCATCGTGTCATCTACAGACGGACGGACCTTCACAGAATGTCTTAGAATCGATCATGGATAATATATGTACTTTATGGGGTCCCCGACCGATATTTCGATGCGTTACAAACGGAATGACAAAGTGAGTACATCCCCATACTGAGGTTGGAGGGTATAAAAATTTAAATATCGATCCAACTTTGTTAAAAAACAAGAAAAACGGTGAAATTTTTTCAAAATGGGATAACGAGACTTTTCCAAGTAATTTGACAAGGTTTTTTTGTGTGTAGCTCTTTTAATGTGGACTGTATCAAGTCCTCTAGACTGGCAATTTTTTTCCTAGGTCTAAAACTTATGTGGTACAAATTTGAGGCCAATCGGATTAAATTAAGCCGGGCTGTTAAAGTTTTGGATTTTTGAAAAATAAAAAATAAAAATAAAAAAAAATATAATTTTGATGCGCTAAGCAAGACAAACAATTTTAAAATCGGTCAAACGGTTTTCGAGATATCGCCATTTCAAATTTGTTAAAAATTGGCGGCTTCTTCCTACGTTGAAGAACTTTTTAAAAAAAAGTCTTAAAACTTCTTTGCCTTGTCACTTTAATAGAGCTTAAGCCAATCTTTCATTTAAACTTAATTTGAGCCAAATCCGATATTTTTAACCCATGGCGCCTATCAATCAAAGTTTTAGTTTTTTTAGAAACTTTTCACCAAAAACTCTAAATTTTGATCGACGGTTGCCACGGGTTAAAATATGATTTAAAATGAGTTTTTTTTTTTAAATGTCTTGAACGTAGAAAAAATCTCTATTTTTGCAATTATTTGACAAATTTTAAGTGGCAATATCTCTAAAACCGCTCGAACGATTAGAGAAATTTTTTGATATTCTTATTGCCAAAACTAATAAAAACCAAGTAAAAAAGTTAAATTCGGCCTTGCCGAATGTAGTGATACCCTTCACAATTTCAAAAAGATTATTCCAAAAAAACTTTTTTTTAAAGGAAATTAAAAAAAAAAATGTTTGAAAAAAAAAATTCCGCGAAAAAAATGTTGGTAAAAAAAAATACGCGATTTTTTTCTTTTTTTGTCAAAAAATATGTTTGTACTTGTTTAAATACCATTTTGTGTTCAATTATATTCACATATGTCATCCAGCAGCCGAATTAAAGCATTTTGTATTTTTAGGTTATGTTGAATGTACTAAAATTTTTGGGGTGTCCTTATATTTCGTTTATAACTTTTGAACTACTAAACCGATATCGCTCAAATGCAAAACCAAATTTCTCGGGAGAACTTTCAATAAATGTGTTAAGTTTCAGTCATATCCGTGTAGTATTTTGGTCGTGATAACCATTTCCACAGACAGACAGACGGACATCGCTAGAATGTCTTAAAATCGATCAGGGATCATGAATATATACACTTTATGGGGTCCCAGACCGATATTTCGATGAGTTACAAACGGATTGACAAACTTATATATACCCTCTATCACTAAGTGGATTATTTTCAAAAATCCAACATTTTGGTGGAAACTTTCCAAAAATCCAAAATTTTGAAGGAAATTTTCCAAAAGTTCAAAATTTAGATCGGGCGCCATTGGTTGAAAGAATCGGATTTAGCTCAAATTTTTTTTTTAAATTAAATATTGTCTCGAGCTCTATAAAACGGTCAATGCAATAAATATTGAGATTTTTTTTACAATATTTCTTGAACGGCGTTTTTGACAAATTTCAAATAGCGATATCTACACACAAAGAAAAACATTGTCGAATTACTAAAAAAAAGTCTCGTAATCACATTTTACCAATATTTGACAGTTTTCCTTGTTTTTTAACAAAAAATTTTCAATCAAAATTTATATATTTTTTTTTTTTGGAATTATACAATTTTTTTTGTAATTTTAAAAAACTTTCAAAATTTGTTTTCAAAAAAAATCTAGTAAAGTTACGAGATTTCCTGTAAGTTTTATTGCGCTAAAAAACTTGTAAGTTTACAATTTTATTGATAAAATTTTTGTAAAATTACAAAAAAGCTCGTAATTTTTACTAGGAATTCTCGTAAAATAGGAGGTAGCAAAAAATCTAGTAAAAACACGAAACCTCCTTGTAAGTTTTATCGCGTCAAAAAATTTGTAAATTAACATTTTTATTGGTGAAATTACAAAATTATTAGTAAAAAGCTTGTAAAATTACAAGGAATTTGAAGCTGGAGACTAAATGTAGTAAAACTGCATTCACAGTTTTTCATTTCGTGATCCTGTTTCCTTTAAAACTTTGAAATGAAAAACTTGAAATGCAATTTTACTCCATTTGATCTTTACATTCAAACGTACATATATCGTCCGGTTCATGTTTAATATTGGCTTTTGGAAGGTGTATTTAGAAAAAACTAGTAAAGATTTAATGTCTGGGGCAAGAGAAAAAAATCGCAGACGCTTTTTTAGTGGATTAACACAGATAAATTTTTTATAATACTTTAGGAATTCATTTAAGTTTAACTTACCGCTTCCAGCCCCATTAATGATGACTTGACCCTGAAAACAAGAATGATAAATAATTATATTTTCCGAATAGAAATATGTAGATGAAAACTAATAATTTTTTTTATTGATTACTTTTCATTCAAAATTTCAAAATCGATATCAAAAGTAACAAAACTCAAAAATTTTGAAAACTAAAAAACACTTAGGGCATTTTTTGGTTCATGTTTGATTTATCAGAATTTCAATGAAGGATGTATTTTTTTCAGGAGCCACAACCATAACTGGTTCTAGAAACCATGTTCGAGTTTAGTGTCAGAATGTCAAAAACTTTACAAGAGAAAGTTCCGTAAAAAATTTCTTAGCTTCTTTTTGTTATTAAAAAAAATTGTTTGGACAGTGCGTTTTGGGTGAGGGCGATGGGGGTCGGTACACAGAAGAAAATATAAGGGGAAAACATATTAGCATCACTTGCTTAAATTTAAAAAAATTGTAAGTAATTTTTTTAATTGAATCAATAAAAAATTTACTCAAAATGTTTTAAACAAAGTTAAGTAAATAGTTTTATAAAAATGTAGTTGTCTTTTTCTATTTCAATATTTAATTTATAATTAAATATTGGTAGTCACAACTGAATATCTTTAATATAACTGTCTTTTTAGTTGAAACAACCACAAAATTTGGATAAGTCTAGTAGTAGCAACTAAATATTATGTTGGAAATTAGTTTATTTTCCCGTGTGTATTATTGCTTTTAAATATTAAACTTAAGACTAGTAAGTTGTTCCACAACTAGGTTTTTTTTCAAATTTCGAAAATTTTTCTAGAATTTGTTTTTTGAATGATATCAGTAAAACATATATAAAGAAGAAAACTTACATGACGACCATCTCTACCATAAACACCGCCACTGCCACCTCTGCCTGCACTGATTTCGGCAGATGCAATGCCCATAGTGGCCATTAAGACACAACCTAGTACAAATAATGTTTGAAAAAATTGCATATTTTTTTATTTTTTTATTTTGCAAAACTGTAATTTTTCCTTTATCTTTGTTTTAAATCAACTGTATGACTGTTGAGTTGAATGTTATAATTTTTCTTTATATACAGTAAGTCTTAAAGTGAGATGGGCGGGTGAGTTAAGTTTTTGACTCACACACACGAAAGAAATTTTCTTACCACTCGCTTACAATCTTAAGTTTTTTGGTCTACTTATATTATTTAAAATCTTGTAAGTTAATTTTAAAATGAAGCTGTAAATTAAAAGAGCGATAACCAAATATCTTCAATATCGAAATATCGATCTGCGACTTCATAAAGTACTACTTTTCGTGATCCTAGAAGTATTTTTAATCATTCCAGCGATGGCCTTAGTCTATTGAAATATCGATTACTACAAAAATAAAAACAGTGTAAAACAAGTAAACAAGAAGATAGTTGGTCAAGATCGACCATATAATACTCTACACCAGCGATGTATTCAGGAATTTGAAAAGGGGGGGGGGGGGCACAACTCCCAAAATTGTTTGCCATCTCCTATTTATATTTAGTTTTAACTGGAAGTACTTAAAAAGAAATTACACTAGTGTTTGCCACAATATGTGTCCTATTGGCATTTTTCTGCATGGCCAAAAAAAATTTTCTCGAATTTTCAAAGTCCGGGCATTTTTTTATTCTACTAGGACTAAAACGGATGTTGTACAAATTTGAGGTCAATCGGATTAAATTAACCCGTGGCGCCCGGCGGTCAAAGTTTTGGATTTTTGAAAAATTTAAAAAAAATAATAAAAAATTTAATTTTTTTTCGACACATCATGTTTGTTAATTTTGATGCGGTGAGCACGAATATCAAAAAAAAATTAAAATCGGTCGAACGGTTTTCGAGATATCGCCATTTGAAATTTGCAAAAAATGGTGGCCATTTCATAGAGCTTAAGACAATCTTTCATTTAAATCTAATTTGAGCCAAATCCGATCATTTTATCCCGTGGCGCCCTTCGGTCAAAGTTTTGGATTTTTGGTGGAAACTTTTACCGAAGGGCGCCACGGGATAAAATGATCGGATTTAGCTCAAATTAGATTTAAATGAAAAATTGTCTTAAGCTCTATGAAATGGCCGAGGAAAAAACAAGTAGAAAAGTTAAACTTAGGACTAAACAGAGAAGAGGAAAAAGAATTAAAGGAATCATAATGGGCCATGACGTGGCCTCTATGGACGCTGGTTTCCGCCAGCGTCATCCTTCATAACCTAACCTAACCTAAATTCGACTTGGCCGAATCTATGAATACCCTCCACAATGCCCATTTTAAGTGATAGTAAATTTTCTAACGTGAAAAAAATAACAGTTTTGATTATAAATATTTTATTTTGTGTAAATAACATTTTTTTTTTTTTGTAATTTAAAAAAAAAAAAAATAATTTGCTTTTTTTTTTTTTTTTTTTTTAGTGTAAAATTTTTTTTGAGTGTAAAATTGTTTTTGAGTGTGTTTTTTTTTTTTTGTTTTGGTATAAAAATATTTTTGAGTGACAAAAATACGTTAAAAAATATTTTTGTGACTTACCAATGTTTTTAAAACAGGTTTAACGGGGTTTCAACACGTGAATTTAAGGTGAAGCTAATCTGAAATTCACGGTGTTGCTAATAACTTTTGAACCACTGGACCGATTTGGGTGAAATTTAATACGAACTAGGCTGGAACGAAAAATATATATGCCAAGCTTCAGCATCCTCAGAATTGTTTTTCGAAAGTTATAGTGGGGGGCCCCCGTAGGCTAGTTGGTAGCGTGCTAGCCTTTCAACGTGGGGGTCGTGGGTTCGATTCCCACCAGAACCCTTGGTTTTTTTCGCTACAACGAGACGACGGTCATTGTTACCAGTTCTCGGTTAGGTGGAATTTATTAAAAATTAGTTGTAAATAAATAGAAAGAATAAATAAAAATAATTGATCATGTGATCAAAACTATTATATATATATTAGTGCTTTTTATCTCATTCATAAATTCACGAAAAACCATTGCCGAAATTCTGTCTTTTGCTCATAACTTTTGAACCACTGAACCGATATCGCTGGATTGCAATACCAACCTGACCAGGTAAATGCCCAACATATATGCCAAACTTCAGGAGCCTCCGTAAAGTCTTTCAAAAGTTAGGGTGTTTTCAACAGACAGACGGACAGACGGACGGACGGACGGACATCGCTAGATCGTCTTAAAATCGATCGAGGATCATGAATATATATACTTAATGGTGTCCTAGACCAATATTTCGAGGTGTTACAAACGGAATGACAAACTTATATATACCCTCTATCACTAGAGTGGAGGGTATAAAAATTGTGATGTTTTTTTAAAAAATTTCTTGAACGTAGGAAAAACCACCATTTTGGACATTTTTTGGAAAATTTCAAATGGCGATATCTCGAAAACCGTTCGACCGATTTTTTTGCTATTCGTGCTCACCGCATCGAAATTAACAAATATGATGTGTCGAAAGAAATTAAATTTTTTTTTTTTTTTTAATTTTTTAATAATCCAAAACTTTGTCCGCCGGGCGCAGTGGGTTAATTTAATCCGATTGACCTCAAATTTGTACCACATAAGTTTTAGACCTTGGACAAAAAAATTTGGCCGGACACTTGGGAAAATCGAAAGTTGAGAAAAAAATGCGAGTCTAATGTCCCACATACACTCAAAAAAACCTTGTAAAATTACAAGAAAAACTTGTAACTTTTTGTTGTTTGCTACCTCGTATTTGACAAAAATTTCTAGTAATTTTACAAGGTTTTTACCAATAAAATTGTTCATTTACAAATTTTTTGTCATGATAAAATGTACAAGGAGGTTTCGTAGGTTAGGTTAGGTTAGGTTGTAAGTGGCTGCTGACGTTTTACGTCAACACACGTAGACTCTGAGGTCCATTGTGATACCACGGGATCGTAATAGGTTTCAATACTAGTCCCTGTCGTTAAACCATTTTGAGCTTCTTATAAAACTCCTTAGATGTTGAATTTTGACATCCAACAAATCAGAAAGATAGTACAGCTCCCTAGATCCCAGTGAAGCAAGTCTCTGACCAGAAAGTGCCGGGCAATGGCAAATAAAGTGTTCGATAGTTTCCAACTCCTCTTCATCCATGCAACTTCGGCAAAAGTCATTCGATGGCACATTTAACCGCTCTGCGTGCTTCCCTATAAAACAGTGTCCGGTAATTATAGAAACCACCGTCGAAATCTCTCCTCTTGGAAGCGTTATCAGCTCACTTGTGCGCCCCTGATTAAGAGAAGGCCAAATCAGTCGTGTTGTCTCACACGTCCATCCATTTGCCCATCTTTGATTAGTCTCCGTCGCAGAACAAAGCCGTAGGTTTTGCTTGCAAGTTTCTGGAGGTTTCGTAATTTTACTAGATTTTTTGCTACCTCCTTTTTTACGAGAATTAATAGTAATTTTACAAGCTTTTTACCAATAATTTTGAAGTTTTACAAGCTTTTTACCAATAAAATTGTAAATTTACAGTTTTTTGGTGCAATAAAAATTACATGGAATTCTCGTGAATTTACTAGATTTTTTTTTTTTGTAAAATTATCTTGGAAATTTGTAAAATTAAAAAAAAAAAATGTAAAATTACAAAAAAAAATTTAAATTTTGATCAAAATTTGTTTGTTAAAAACCAAGGGACACTGTCAAATAATGGTAAAATCGGTTTACGAGACTTTTCCTAGTGATTTGACAAGGTTTTTTGTGTGTGTATATATATTTATTTGAAGGGTATTCCGGAATTTGGCCACCGCGAGTTAAATATTTTTGCTTGTGTGGTTCTTCTTAAAATCTCGTGAGTAAATATAAAAATACTTAAAAGTGGTGTGATGAATCAACTAAGTTTCCACTATTATTAACCACTGTCGACCACAAAACCAAGTAGAACAATAAAAAATAAATACATTAATTGGATAGTAGGGTGGCACAACACTAAAAAATTTACATTCACAAATTAAATGACTTTTAAATAGAATCAACGAAAGTTGTATTATGTGACATTACTGTATGGTACACAGAAAAAAATAAAAAAAATATTTGAGTAAATTTTTAATATTATTGAGTACAAAAATACTCAATTTTGCACCAGTAAACGATTTAATATTACTGAATAAAATTTTAATAAATATTTATTAAATGTTTGGCAAACAATTTGAGTAGGTTATTAATTGACACAATTAAAACTTTAATCGAAATTTTTCGGGGTTTTTTGAGTAACTGTTTAATTTTTATTAAAAGTTTACTTAAAATTGATCAATTCAAGTTTAAAACAGTTTCAAATTTTCTTACAAAAAAAGCCAAAAAACTTGTTCTTTCAAACTTTACCAAACATATTTATGTCTCCAAGACACAGTTAGCTTTTATAAAGACAATTACAAACTTTCATATACATATGGGGCATTCCATGTCAAATCGGACACTTTGAAAATTTTTTTTTTTAGATTTTCCTAATTTGTTAACAGTTTTTAGTACCCTTCGAAAAATCCTTCGTGGTAAATTTTCAGATTTTTTTGATGACCCGTTCAAAAGATATCGAATTTTGAAAAATTGGTAGTTTGCTCCTTTATTCAAACTTCTTTTAATCATAACTTCTTCAATAATGGTCCAAATTTCAAATTGTTGTTTTCAAAATTTTTGTTTTTTTTACGTACTTTTAAAAAAAAATCCTAAAAAATTCTTAAAAACGCTCTAGTATGCGATTTTTAAGTTTTAAAATTTAAATCTCATTTTTGAAAATGTTTGTACTCTTCGATTTTTTTGAAATTTTTTTGTGTAAAACTTCTATCAATTCTACAAATTTTTTGCCCAGGAGGATCGTGGGATAACGATTATTACTTTTTAAAAAAAAATCCCAAAAAATTCTTAAGAGCGCTCTAGTATGCGATTTTTAAGTTTTAAAATTTAAATCTCATTTTGAAAATGTTTGTACTCTTCGATTTTTTTGAAATTTTTTTGTGTAAAACTTCTATCAATTCTACAAATTTTTTGCCCAGGAGGATCGTGGGATAACGATTATTACTGTTTTTTAAAATTTTTTGAAAAAATTTTATTGTAATTTTCCAATCTTAAAATCATTTCTACTGCTCCAATGGTGCGTCATAGAGGGGTCCTTTATAAGACCGACCCCCATTAATTTTTACGTCTTAACATTTCTTTGGAACAAACTAATACCCTATCTCCAATTTCTAAGGGGGCTCCCACACAAAACGACATTTTTAAAAATTTGTTCCAACTGCTCTACCTGCCCTAATAATGCCCTTAGAGCAACAAAATGTATGAACGACCCACAATATTTTTTTAGTTCAAACATTTTCTCTGAACACAACTACCCTCTATCTTTAACTGTTAAGGCGGTCCCCATACAATTTTCTTTATTTTTTGTAAATTTGTTTTATTTAATCAGCTTCTACCGGTCCAATGGTGCGTCCGAGAGGGGTCATTAGTGAGACCGACCCCCATTTATTTTTACCCTACAATATTTTTTTAAAATATGCCTACGCCCTATCTCAACTCCCTAAGTAGGCTCCCATACAAAATTACATTTTTATAAAATTTGCTCCAACTGTTATTTGTATGGAAGCCTACTTAGGGAGTGGAGATAGGGCGTAGGTATGTTTTGAAAAAATGTTGCAGGGTAAAAATAAATGTGGGTCGGTCTCACTAATGACTCCTCTCGGACGCACCATTGGACCGGTAGAAGCTGATTAAATAAAACAAATTTACAAAAAATAAAAAAAAAATTATGGGGACCGCCTTAACAGTTAAAGATAAAGGGTAGGTGTGTTCAGAGAAAATTTTTGGACTAAAAAAATATTGTGGGTCGGTCATACATTTTGTTGCTCTAAGGGCACTATTAGGGCAGTTAGAGTGGTTGGAAAAAATTTTTAAAAATGTCGTTTTTTGTGGGAGCCCCCTTAGAAATTGGAGATAGGATATTAGTTTGTTCCAAAGATATGTTAAGACGTAAAAATTAATGGGGGTCGGTCCTATAAATGACCCCTCTATGACGCACCATTGGAGCAGTAGAAATGATTTTGAGATTGGAAAATTGCAATAAAATTTTTTCAAAAAATTTAAAAAAATAGTAATAATCGTTATCCCACGATCCTCCTGGGCAAAAAATTTGTAGAATTGATAGAAGTTTTACACAAAAAAATTTCAAAAAAATCGAAGAGTACAAACATTTTCAAAAATGAGATTTAAATTTTAAAACTTAAAAATCGCATACTAGAGCGCTTTTAAGAATTTTTTGGGATTTTTTTTTAAAAAGTACGTAAAAAAACAAAAATTTTGAAAAAAACAATTTGAAATTTGGACCATTATTGAAGAAGTTATGAGTAAAAGAAGTTTGAGTAAAGGAACAAACTACCAATTTTTCAAAATTCGATATCTTTTGAACGGGTCATCAAAAAAATCTGAAAATTTACCACGAAGGAGTTTCCAAAGGGTAATTAAAACTGTAAACAAATTGGGAAAATCTAAAAAAAAAGTTTTTCAAAGTGTCCGATTTCACATGGAATGCCCCATATATACAAAAACTGTAAACTAAATGAGAATTCAAAAAGCTATGAAAAAAAATAAAAAAAATACTAAGTTTTTATTAAATTGTTTACTCAAATTTTCTGAACAACTTTTGAGTAAATTTTTAATTACCTTAATTAAAAATTTACTCAAATTTAATTTAAAAATTACTCAATTTTTATACCCTCCACTTACAAGGGAAGTCCCCCTGGTGTCACCCTCCGATCTTCATGAAATTTGGATATGTTGTTAAGAACGAAAATAAATTCGACAAGTATTTTTTTAGCGGCCCAAACCCATTTGTAGGAGGTTGATTTGTATGGGGAAAATTTATCTTTTTCAGTTTTTTACGATTTACGCCTATTTAAACAAAATTAATATAGGCATGTGTAATTATCAGATTAACGGTATTAAAAATACCTATCTCGAGGTGCTAACAACGGGCCAAAGAAGATAATATTTTTCGACTTATTAACAAAAATGTCCAAAAATTTTGGTATTTTACTCAATATGACGAAAAGTTGTACATGTTTGGACACGTTCTTAGCACACGTAGATAGGTTTTCCAAAGACCTTTAATTTGGTATGTAACATGACTAGGTTTCTTTGCATAATATAGGAGATAAACGAAAAAAAATTAAAAATGGCCTTGTCTTCCCCCCTACTTTTTACCAGACAAGGAAAAACTCCGTACTTTATTAAAAAAATTTTTAAATTACTCAAATTTAATTTTGTTTTGAAATAAAACTCTTAAAAATGTTGGTGTTTTATAATTTCAAAAATTAAAACTCTTAAAAATTTTGGAGTTTTATAATTTCAAATATAAAACTCTCTCAAAAAAAAGAGTTTTATTTTACCTTAAAAATAGAAAGAAATTTATTTTGGTATTATTTTGGAAAATAATATAAATATATGTATATTAGAGTTTCGATAAATATAATGTATCTCATCTTAAATATTTTCATTAGGTTTAAGGGGGGTATAAAGGAAAAAATTAGTCTTAACGTGAGCAATTTTTAAACAGCTATAAAATATTAATACGCAATATTTTTTAATTCTGTTTTTTTATTTGCAAGATGAATTATTAAAATGTTTTTAAAACTTTATTACACAAAATTTGGTCAACAAGAATTTCTTTTTTTTAAGAGAAAATCGGATGCAGCTGTACAGCAAAAACTACTGAACCCATTTTGATGATTTTTTTTATTTGTAGATTATTAACTTCTCTAGTACCTACTAGCCATTTTTGAAAAATATTGATTTTTGCTGAAATTATGCTAATATAAACTTAAAAAATGTACTTTTCTTCTTTCAAAAAAACACAATTAGGTCAAAATTTTAAAAAATGTCCAGGATAAGTACTAGAGAATTTAATAATCTACAAATCAAAAATATTTCATCAAAATCGGTCCAGTACCGTTTTCCTTTAAAAAAACATTCTATATTTCAGTTCATCAAATTTTGTGATATGCAATTTTAAAAATATTGCAATAAATTATTTTTTAAATCAAAAAACAGAATAAAAAAATATTGCGTTTTTATTTTTTATCGCTGCTTAAAAAATCACATAAAGGCTGTTTATTTTTTCTTTAAACCCCCCTTAAGAAAAATAATATTATTTAAATCTTCGTTTTATTGGTTTTGGAACAGTTACACATGCTGAATCTTTTGCTCAAAATTAGCGAGTTCTTAGATATTAAAGACATGGTGCGTCTGTATTCATTACTTTTCTCACTAGTGGTCATTGATGCTTTAATTTGTTTACAGTATTTATTTCCAGTCTCGAATATTTCGAAAATGGATCGAAATAATCTGGGTTCACGAGGTCTATTACTACCCAAAAAATTTTCTGGTTCCAATTTTCGAATAAGTAAGAGTGGAACTACAGAAGGTACTAAATAAGCTGTTATTTGAATCTTCAAACGCGAATATCTTAAAAACTGTAAACGCATATTTAAAGCAGATTTAAAATTAGGAGGGTAAAATCTATTTAGTTCATACATTTAATTTTGCTGTATTTATTTTCTATTTTTTAAAGTTTATACGCGATTTTTGCAAAAATATTTTTTATGCAAAAAACCAACAAAATAATAAGAGAACACTTTTTTAGTGCAATATTTCGTTAATAGAAAGTTATTTTTTACAAATAAGAGTTCTATGAGGAGTATTAATAAATTTAAATAAGATGAATTTAGTTTCAAATAATTTTACTATTTCGTGAGGTCATATTTTATCATATTACTTATATACTATTTTACATAAAAATTTTAAAAACCAAAAATATTTTTTGTTAACTTAAAATAAAATTAATTGTATGAAAATAAAACTCTTTTTATTTCGGAGTTTTATTTTTAAAACTCGGTACCGAGTTTTATTTTAAAATTGTAGGAAATTTATTTAAAAATTGAATTAAATTTTTTTGAAAAAAATACTTTTGGTTTTTTTTCATTGAAGAGTTTTAAGTTTTACACTTTTCCCTTGTCTGCTTTTTACCCCCTAAATATGAACTTGGGCCTCTAAAAAAATACGTGTCCCTTTATTTTTCTGATCTACAAAATAAAACCAATTCCATAAAGATCCGCAGGTGACACTAGGGAGACTTCCCTTGTTAGTGATAGAGGGTATATATAAGTTTGTCATTCCGTTTGAAACTCATCGAAATATCGGTCTGGGACCCCATAAAGTATATATATTCATGATTCCCGATCGATTTTAAGACATTCTAGCGTTGTCCGTCTGTCTGTCTGTGGAAAATGCTGTCACGCACAAAATATTGCACAGAGATGACTGAAACTTAACATATTTATTCTAAACCGAGAAGTTTAGTATTGCATTTGAGCGATATCGGTTCAGCGGTTCAAAAGTTATGAACGAAAATGTAAGCACACCTCAAAAATTTCAGTACATTCAACATAACCTAAAAATACAAAATGCTTTAATTCGGCTTGTGGTTGACTTATGTGAACATAATTGAACACCAAATGGTATTTAAACAAGTACGAACATATTTTTTGACAAAAAAAGAAAAAAATCGAGGATTTTTTTTTTAACAAAATTTTTTTTTGCGGAAATTTTTTAAAAAAATTTTTTTTTTTTTTTTCAAAAGTAATTTCCTTTTAAATAAAGTTTTTTGCAATAATCTTTTTGAAATTGTGTGGTATCGCTGCATTCGGCAAGGCCGAATTTAACTTTTTTGCTTGTTTTTTTTTTAAATTTAAACAAGTGATTACTCAAATTATTTTCTACCATATTTTTTTCTGTGTAATAAGTATACTTGCTTTGTCATACGGTGTGCAATGCACCGAAATATCGATATAGGAACCTTTTAGCTGGAAACGTTGGTGGCCACATTCCCTTGGGTCAAAAGAAGCTTATGTTTCAAATAATGTGCTTACACCGATTACATGTACAGACAGACTGTACTATATCGACTCAAAAAGTAATACGCAAAAAGTAATACGCAAGCATTAGGAAGAAATATCGCCTAAACGAAATTGCGGCAATAAATTATGTTTATCGTAATAAAAATTCATCAAAGTAGTATTATTTTAAAATCTTCCTTTTATCATTTTGAGGATATTTTAGCAATTTTTTAAAAATATGAATTTTTTTGTCATTTATAAAGTAGATAAAATCGCCAAATTATCAAAAATTTATCTCCTTGGTGATTTTTCACCTGCGGGATACATATACGATATCTTCCTTTTATCATACGGATGGAAAATATTCGAAATCAAAATATTTTATTTGATTTTAAATTCATTTTTCTTTGTTTATTTGCACTAAATCAATAAAAAATCATAAAATTCGTGTTTTTGAGGTATGTAAAGAATTCGCAAAAAAAAAACATTGAGCTTCAAGATCTAATAAGTAAATGTGTTTTTTAACTCCATTAGTTCCTACAAATTTCCAAGAATCAATGCCCAAGTTTTGAGGGAGAAAATCAATTTCAAGATCATGCGAACAATGAGAAAATCATTATTTAATACAACTGTTTGTAAAATGCCTTTTTAATTAAACTAAGCAAAAATAAATGTTAATTTATCTCCGATGTGACAAAATGGCAACATCTTCTTTTAATCTTCTACGTAAAATTTAAGTGATATCCTCAAGTTATCTTCCAAATGATTATCTGGCGATATTGCGCATTTATCCTCCAGAAGAATTGCTTTCGTATCTTCTGGACGTATTGCTTTCGGGACACGATTTCTACCAACGGGTGTTTCTTCCGCAATACGAAGAAGATATCCCCCGCAATACAATTTATCTTCCAGACGATACGCTGGGGAAACTTCTTCGTATCGAAATGCTTGCAGGGCTGAGTTGATCGATACACTTCAAGGTGGGTCTAGGATAAATATTTCGGGTTGTTACAAATATCAGCACAAATTCGTCTTACCCTGTACGACAGAGTGTTGTAGGGAATAAATATTAAAGATCTCTTCTCATCATTTTCGAGATAAGCTTGATATATCAGCTTTGTGTGTTTCTTTTTGAGAAAACCCATATTCTTTTTTTTGTTTGTTGATTGTATAATTAATTATCTTTATGGGAATTCTTTGTTTTTTTTTTTTCTTTTTTAAATTTCTATATAAATATAGAAAAAAAATCCCGTTTTAAATCAGTGTTAAAATTATTATTAAACCAACCCAATGTTAAATAATTTACTATCAAATAAAAAAAAAAAATAAAAATAATATGCAATTTTTTCAAACAATATTTGTGCTTGGTTTTTTACTAGCCGGTATATTGGCAGATTCAGCTTATAAACCTATCCATGGACGAAATGGTGATTTTAGAGTTTTTAGAAAACCGGAACCCGGAGTAAGTTTAAAGATATTTCTTTTCTAAGTTTAACTATAAAATTTTAAAGTTAAACTTAGAGTAGTAATTATTCGAACTTTAAAATTTTAATTAATTAAATAAATATTTGGGCTCGAGGCCAGTGTTTTGTTAAATAAATCTTCTGTGTTATCTTCCAATATTTCGATCCTCATCGAGAATCATCATCAGGGATTAAAATTAGATTTCTAACGCAAAAAACTTAAAACTTTTAATTATTCTTCTTTGTCGATTAAATATTGACGAAGTGCAATATTTAATTACGAAGAAGGCGGATTAATGGTTTAGGTTTTTTGCGTTAGAAATCTAATTTTAATTCCTGATGATGATTCTCGATGAGGATCGAAATATTTGAAGATAATAAAGAAGATTTAGTTAAAAAAACACTGGCCTCGAGCTCAAATATTTATTTAATTAAATTTTTTAAAAATAATTTATCATTAAATAATAAATATTGAAATTAGATTACACTGTGCAACACAAATTTTTAGGTTTTTGATGCAATGATCAGTTTCTTTATTTATTTTTCCAACTTAATTACAAATCATTTTTAATAATTCAACACTAACCGAGAACTGGTAACAATGACTGTCGCCTCATTATAGAGAAATCGACAAAGCCTTTTTGTGGGAATCGAACCCGGGACCCCTGTTTCATATGCTAGCACATTACCAACTAACCTACAAAGGCCCGCGAAATTTGTAGATTGAATAAGACCAACAAAATAGAAGGAGACTAGTAATAGTCAAAATCACCCGTATGGTTTTAAAAATTTAGTAATTTTTTTTATAGTTCACTGTAGTTTTTGAAAGCTCTAGTACCTGACATGGAGAATTTCAATTTTTATACCCTCCACTCTAGTGATAGAGGGTAAATGTAAATTTATCATTCCGTTTGTAACACCTCGAAATATTGGTCTACGACCCCACAAAGTATATATATTCATGAACCTCGATCGATTTTAATACGATCTAGCGATGTCCGTCCTTCTGTCTGTCTGTTGAAAACACGCTAACTTTTGAAAGACTTTACGGAGGCTCCTGAAGTTTGGCATATATATTGGGTACTTACCTGGTCTGGTTAGTACTGCAATCCAGCGAAATCGGTTTAGTGGTTTAAAAGTTATGACCAAAAGACTGAATTTCGGCAAAGATTTCTCGTGAATGTATGAGATGAACAAAAGCTAACTTTCGAAAGATAATTCTGAGGATGCCAAAGCTCGGCACATATATTTGTCGTTCCCCTGGCCTGGTTTGCTATGAATTTCAGCCAAATCGGTCCAGTGGTTCAAAATTTACTAGCAAACCCGTGATTTTCAGATTAGTTTCACCTTAAAATCATGTATTAAAAACCCGTTAAACATGTTTTAAAAACGTTAACCATGTTTAAAAACATCACAAAAATATTTTACAACGTATGTTTGTCACTCAAAAATATTTTTACACTAAAAGCAAAAAAAGAATACACTCGAAAAAAATTTACACTCAAAAAAAAGTTTACACTCGAAAAAAAATTTAGTAAATTATATTTTTTTTTTTTTTTTTTAAAAATTACAAAAAAAAAAAAGGTGTTTTACACAAAATAATATATTTCTAATCAAAAATGTTATTTTTTTACATTAGAAAATTTACTATCACTTAAAAAGGGCATTGTGGAGGGTATTCATAGATTCGGCCAAGTCGAATTTAACTTTTCTACTTGTTTTTATTTTTTTTTATTTTTTTGCTTTTGAGTTAATTAGCCACCGAGAAGCCGAGACACCCAAACCTCAAAATCATTTCTTTTATATATAATTTAAGTTTCAGGCAAATCGGTTCATAAAGGTCGGAGTTCTTCCCTTGTTAGGTGTAGTAGTCTTCTTCCATTTTTGTGGTAGCATTTAAGATTAAATCGATGTTCTCAAGTTTGTTGCATAGTGTAATTTATTATTTTCCGTTAAAATAAATATGTCTAACATTATTTATTTCTAATTCTTATCGACAGGAGGATATAAGCGTTTCGGATAATGACAATTTATCAAATACTTATAATTCAGAACCTGGTAAAGGCCATTTAAATAATACTCATACATCTGTTAATTCAGCTAATAAACCTATTCATGGCCGTGATGGTGCTTCTAGTTGGTTCGGAAAGCCTGAACGTGGGGTAAGTTTAAAAAAAAAAAATTGTTTGATAATTGTAACTACCCGGAGAATAATCTTGATATATGCACATTAGGGCGTCCCGTCCAATTTAAAATTTGGAATTTCGTGTCGTTATACCTGGCAAACGATGGTCACTTTAGAGCTGAATATGAGAAAATTTATGAACAAATTTTGCAGGGCCATCTTCAGTCAGCAACCAGCGTTCAAAGTTGGAACAAATTACGTATTTCAACCAAAATTCATGTCCGAATTTTTTAACCAAATATGTCTTAAAAATTCGGAAATTTTGCGTATACTTTACACAGAAAATAAAATTGCCAAATTTAAATCAACAAACTTCAATTGTAAATCAACCAAACATGATATCAACAAGACATTTAGTAAAAACGGCCGCCCGTTAGTCCATAATACAAAACTTCGATTTTGTTTTCAACAAACTCAGTCAAGTAATTTTATTTCAAAATTCTTTTATCATGTCAACAAAAAGCGTTCGTGTTTGTGAAATTTCTTGGTTGAAAAAAAAATCATTTGTCAGATCAACAAATTGTGTTTGTTGAAATTCTTTGTTGAAATTCTTTGTTGAAAAAAATTAAGATTTTTTAACTTTTGTTAGATCAACACATTGTGTTTGTGTTTGTTGTATTTCTTTGTTGAAAACAAAAAAAATCTTTTTTCAACAATCAAAATTTACAAACGTTTGTTGATATTACAAATTTCTTCTTTATTATTCAGATTAGTTTCACCTTAAATTCATGTATTAAAAACCCGTTAAACATGTTTTAAAAACGTTAAACATGTTTAAAAACATCACAAAAATATTTTACAACGTATTTTTGTCACTCAAAAATATTTTTACACTAAAAGCAAAAAAAAGAATACACTCGAAAAAAATTTTACACTCAAAAAAAAGTTTACACTCGAAAAAAAAATTAATAAATTATATTTTTTTTTTTTCAAAAATTACAAAAAAAAAGTTGTTTTACACAAAATAATATATTTCTAATCAAAAATGTTATTTTTTTACATTAGAAAATTTACTATCACTTAAAAAGGACATTGTGGAGGGTATTCATAGATTCGGCCAAGTCGAATTTAACTTTTCTACTTGTTTTTATTTTTTTTTTTTTTTTTGCTTTTGAGTTAATTAGCCACCGAGAAGCCGAGACACCCAAACCTCAAAATCATTTCTTTTATATATAATTTAAGTTTCAGGCAAATCGGTTCATAAAGGTCGGAGTTCTTCCCTTGTTAGGTGTAGTAGTCTTCTTCCATTTTTGTGGTAGCATTTAAGATTAAATCGATGTTCTCAAGTTTGTTGCATAGTGTAATTTATTATTTTCCGTTAAAATAAATATGTCTAACATTATTTATTTCTAATTCTTATCGACAGGAGGATATAAGCGTTTCGGATAATGACAATTTATCAAATACTTATAATTCAGAACCTGGTAAAGGCCATTTAAATAATACTCATACATCTGTTAATTCAGCTAATAAACCTATTCATGGCCGTGATGGTGCTTCTAGTTGGTTCGGAAAGCCTGAACGTGGGGTAAGTTTAAAAAAAAAAAATTGTTTGATAATTGTAACTACCCGGAGAATAATCTTGATATATGCACATTAGGGCGTCCCGTCCAATTTAAAATTTGGAATTTCGTGTCGTTATACCTGGCAAACGATGGTCACTTTAGAGCTGAATATGAGAAAATTTATGAACAAATTTTGCAGGGCCATCTTCAGTCAGCAACCAGCGTTCAAAGTTGGAACAAATTACGTATTTCAACCAAAATTCATGTCCGAATTTTTTAACCAAATATGTCTTAAAAATTCGGAAATTTTGCGTATACTTTACACAGAAAATAAAATTGCCAAATTTAAATCAACAAACTTCAATTGTAAATCAACCAAACATGATATCAACAAGACATTTAGTAAAAACGGCCGCCCGTTAGTCCATTATACAAAACTTCGATTTTGTTTTCAACAAACTCAGTCAAGTAATTTTATTTCAAAATTCTTTTATCATGTCAACAAAAAGCGTTCGTGTTTGTGAAATTTCTTGGTTGAAAAAAAAATCATTTGTCAGATCAACAAATTGTGTTTGTTGAAATTCTTTGTTGAAATTCTTTGTTGAAAAAAATTAAGATTTTTTAACTTTTGTTAGATCAACACATTGTGTTTGTTGTATTTCTTTGTTGAAAACAAAAAAAATCTTTTTTCAACAATCAAAATTTACAAACGTTTGTTGATATTACAAATTTCTTCTTTATTATTCAGATTAGTTTCACCTTAAATTCATGTATTAAAAACCCGTTAAACATGTTTTAAAAACGTTAAACATGTTTAAAAACATCACAAAAATATTTTACAACGTATTTTTGTCACTCAAAAATATTTTTACACTAAAAGCAAAAAAAAGAATACACTCGAAAAAAATTTTACACTCAAAAAAAAGTTTACACTCGAAAAAAAAATTAATAAATTATATTTTTTTTTTTTCAAAAATTACTAAAAAAAAGTTGTTTTACACAAAATAATATATTTCTAATCAAAAATGTTATTTTTTTACATTAGAAAATTTACTATCACTTAAAAAGGACATTGTGGAGGGTATTCATAGATTCGGCCAAGTCGAATTTAACTTTCCTACTTGTTTTTTTTTTTATTTTTTTGCTTTTGAGTTAATTAGCCACCGAGAAGCCGAGACACCCCAACCTCAAAATCGTTTCTTTTATATGAGGCATTCCACACCAAATGTCCCGCTACAGAAAAACATGTGTCCCGTAAATTTCTGAATAGGTTGTTTGGATAGCCCTATATGTAACTAAGAAAATTGCGTTTTTGGTTTTTCAAATTTTCGAAAACTGGGCTTAGGAGGCGTGGTCAAATATTGGAAAAATGGTAAAATTTGTGGCGAGTTGCCTTGATTAAATATTTATCACATTAAAACGGTATGCACCACAATGTCAAAAATTTACGTTCTTATATAGTTTTGTATGGGCTATCGATTAAAAATTTTTTTTTTGGAAAATTTTCAGAACCCGTTCTGAAATTTTACATTTTTTAAAAAAGTCAATTTATCAAAAATCCGGCCACTTTTTTTTTTCTTTTTTATTTATTTTTTTAAAAGTTTAGATGTTTGTCCATCCACACAAAAAAAATCAGAAACACGTTCATCTTTTTTTTCGAGAAAATCGCATTTGAACTTTAAATTTCATAACAATTTTGTTATTTGCTTGTATTTCTTTGTTTTAAAATTGCGAATGAGTAATATTAATTGCATAAATATTCGTCATACGCTCTGTTGACACAAGAAAATACAAGCAAATTACTAAATTGTTATGAAATTTAAAGTTCAAATGCGATTTTCTCGAAAAAAAAGATGAACGTGTTTCTGATTTTTTTTTGTGTGGATGGACAAACATCTAAACTTTTAAAAAAATAAATAAAAAAGAAAAAAAAAAGTGGCCGGATTTTTGATAAATTGACTTTTTTAAAAAATGGAAAATTTCAGAACGGGTTCTGAAAATTTTCCAAAAAAAAATTTTTAATCGATAGCCCATACAAAACTATATAAGAACGTAAATTTTTGACATTGTGGTGCATTCCGTTTTAATGTGATAAATATTTAATCAAGGCAACTCGCCACAAATTTGACCATTTTTCCAATATTTGACCACGCCTCCTAAGCCCAGTTTTTGAAAAATTGAAAAACCAAAAACGCAATTTTCTAAGTTCCATATAGGGCTATCCATATCACCTATTCAGAAGTTAACGGTACACATGTTTTTTTTCGCTGGACATTTGGTGTGGAATGCCTCATATATAATTTAAGTTTCAGGCAAATCGGTTCATAAAGGTTGGAGTTCTTCCCTTGTAAGGTGTGGTAGTCTTCTTCCATTTTTGTGGTAGCATTTAAGATTAAATCGATGTTCTCAAGTTTGTTGCATAGTGTAATTTATTATTTCCCGTTAAAACAAATATGTCTAACATTATTTATTTCTAATTCTTATTGACAGGAGGATATAAGCGTTTCGGATAATGACAATTTATCAAATACTTATAATTCAGAACCTGATAAAGGCCATTTAAATAATACTCATACATCTGTTAATTTAGCTAATGGACCTATTCATGGCCGTGATGGTGCTTCTAGTTGGATCGGAGAGCCTGAACGTGAGGTAAGTTTAAAATTGTTTGATAATTGTAACTACCAGGAGAAAAATCTTGATATATGCACATTGAGGCGTCCTGTCCAATTTAAAATTTGGAATTTCGTGTCGTTATACCTGGCAAACGTTGGTCACATTAGAGCTGAATATGAGAAAATTTATGAACAAATTTTGCAGGGTCATCTTCAGTCAGCAACCAGCGTTCAAAGTTGGAACAAATTACGTATTTCGACCAAATTACATGTCCGAATTTTTTAACCAAATTCGTTTTAAAAAATCGGAAATTTTGCGTACTTTACACAGAAAATAAAATTGCCAAATTTAAATCAACCAAACATTTAGTAAAAACGGCCGCCTGTTAGTCCATAATACAAAACTTCGATTTTGTTTTCAACAAACTCAGTCAAGTAATTTTATTTCAAAATTCTTTTATCATGTAAACAAAAAGCGTTCGTGTTTGTGAAATTTCTTGGTTGAAAAAAAAAATCATTTGTCAGATCAACAAATTGTGTTTGTTGAAATTCTTTGTTGAAAAAAAAAATTAAGATTTTTTAACTTTTGTTAGATCAACAAATTGTGTTTGTGTTTATTGAATTTCTTTGTTGAAAACAAAAAAAAATCTTTTTTCAACAATCAAAATTTACAAACGTTTGTCGATATTACAGATTTCCATATAGGAGCACTTTCAGTGAAAAAATTAATTGTATTCACAAATATGGGGGTCAATATAACAATTCGTTTTTTTCTGTGTATTGAAAAAAATAGTTAAAAAATTCCAAAACTACGATTTTAGTCTGTGGAAAAAATTATGAAAAAGTGTTGCAGGGTCATCTTCAGTCGGCAACCAGCTGTTAAAGTTGGAAAAAATTACGTATTTCAACCAAAATTCATGTCAGAATTTTGTAACCGAATCCGGCTCAAAAATACGGAAATTTTGCGTACTTTATTGGACAAATATTTTAAAAAAAATTTAAAACCTTTATTTTGGTTCACATATGCCAAATTGGCATTAAATGTTGAAAAATGTTAAGAATGTTATCTAAAAAATATTAAAAAAAAAAATATATAAAACCACGATTTTGGTCCAAAAATGCTGATCAACTTTTAAGCCCAATTTGGTTAAAATATGATTTATATGTTTCAAAATCAGCATCTGTGGAACAAAATAGAGGTTTTTAGGTATTTACTAGCGCTTTAAAAAAGCGCTTAAAAAAAGCGCAAGCACTTAAAGCCTTTGTATGCAAAAGGTGCCCTACTTTAGGGGCCCCTGGAGGCGCCCTTATTGGACATGTGGGGTTGTCCGTCCAAACTTAAGCTCGAACTTACGTTAGCTATAACCGGTATAAATATCATTGCAATCGGTTAAGTACTTACTGAATGGCCGAATTATTGCCAAAAAAAATCGATTATAAACCACTGTGCATCGTACTCAGAATTACATTTTCTTTAAGAACACGTTTTTAAATATGAAGATTGTTAAACGAACTATAGCTAAAAAAAAAATAGTTAAACTGGAACATTTTTATTTTCCTTCTACAAGCTTTCTTCTACAAGCTTTTTACCAATAATTTTGTGATTTTACATTTGTTAAATTTAAGTTTAAGTAAAAAATTAAACACATTCAACGTTTGAATGTTTGTAAGACATTGATTTATTAAATAAAAATAAAAACCTTAAGAACTAAATATAAAAATCTTAAAACTAAACTAGACTACGTGATTATGGTTTATCGCTGCATGTGGCTCTTATCTGTGTGCGACCTTTTCATTAGTCTGCTACAGATGTTAGTTTTTCTGATGTTAGTTTACTTGTTTTAATAGGACTCTTTATCTTTATTGCTACATATGGCAAATATGTAATGTCCTAAACAAACAACCATAATCTTTAAAATATATTTGGGTTTTTTTTTAAATCATTAAAAATAGATCATAAAATAAACAAGTAGAAAAGTTAAATTCGACTTTGCCGAATCTATGCATTGCATTTTTTTAAAGGGTAGCACATTTTTTAACGTGAAAAAATTAACAATTTTGATTAGAAATATTTTATTTTGAGTAAAAAACTATTTTTTTGTCATTTAAAAAAAAAAAATTACAAATTTTTTTTTTTGAGTGTAAAATTTTTTTCGAGTGTAATGTTTTTTTACTGTAAAAATATTTCTGAGTGAATGCACGTACGTATGTACACAAAATATTGTGATTTTTGTAAAAAAAACTAAATTTTTTTTGTGTAAATTTTTTTTTGAGTGTAAATTTTTTTTTGAGTGTAAAATTTTTTTTAGGTTAAAATTTTTTTCGAGTGTAATTTTTAAGTTACCAATGCTTTTAAAACTAAACAAGTTTAAAAAGCATTGCTTTAAAATTAAACAAGTTTGAAAAGCATGTTAAAGCACGTGGCATTTTAAATGAAACTAATCTGAAATTCAGGGTTTTGCTTATATCTTTTGAACCACTGGACCGATTGAGCTGAAATTTAATACCAAATAGACCCGGGCAACGGCAAAGATGCATGCCAAGCTTCAGTAGTGTCATTATTGTCTTTCGCAAGTTATCGTATTTTTTATCTCGTAAATTCGCGAAACACCCTTGCCGAAATTTACTCTTTTGCTCATA
This sequence comes from Pegoplata infirma, assembly GCA_963921195.1. Taxonomy (NCBI): domain Eukaryota; kingdom Metazoa; phylum Arthropoda; class Insecta; order Diptera; family Anthomyiidae; genus Pegoplata; species Pegoplata infirma. Next base: position 205,709,500 of record OY992537.1, on the reverse strand, counting down.
ACTTTTGAACCACTGGACCGATTTGGCTGGATTGCAATACCAACCTGACCAGGTAAATGACAAACATATATGCCAAACTTCAGTAGCCTCTGTAAAGACTTTCAAAAGTTAGCGTGTTTTCTACGGACGGACAGACAGACGGACGGACGGACGGACATCGCTAGATCGACTTAAAATCGATCGAGGATCATAAATATATATATTTTATGGGGTCCTAGACCAATATTTGGAGGTGTTACAAACGGAATGACAAACTTATATATACCCTCTATCACTAGAGTGGAGGGTATAAAAATATTGAAAATATATAAAAACACGTTTAAACTAATTTAAACAACATGGTTTTTACAAACAAAATTCTAAATTTACAACTTTTTTTCGCGATAAAATTTACAAAGAGTTCTCGTGACTTTACTAGATTTTTTGCTACCTATTTTATGAGAATTCCTAGTAAAAATTACGAAATTTTTTTGTAAGTTTACAAGATTTTTACCAATAGAATTTGTAAATTTACAACTTTTTTGACGCAATAAAGCTAACAAGAAATTCTCGTGATATGCTAGATTTTTTTTGTAAAATTACTTTGGAAATTTGAAAAATTACAAAAAAATAATGTAAATTTCGATCAAAAATTGTTTGTTAAAAAAAAACAAGCAAAACTGCCAAATATTGGTAAAACGCGATTACGAGACTTTTTTAGTAATTTGACAAGTTTTTTTCCCTCAATATACTCAAATTTGTTGCATAGTGTAATTTATAATTTTTATTTAAACAAATATGTCTAACTCTGTTTATTTCTAATTCTTATTGACAGGTGTTTGTTATCTTTTGGAGTAATGGCACTTCATTAAATACTTATAATAATGAATGGTTAGTAGATGAGGGTTTTTTAAATAATACTCATACATCTGCTAATTCTGCTAATGGACCTATTCATGGCCGTGATGGTGCTTCTAGTTGGTTTGGAAAGCCTGAACGTGGGGTAAGTTTAAAAAAAATAGTCTGATAATTGTAGCTACCCGGAGAAAAATGTTGATATATGCACATTAGAGTGGCAGTTATCCTTAGGGCCTAATTTTGTAAATCACTCGCGTTGAACGCATCACCAACGTTAACGTGAACGCGAGGCTCAAAAAGTGCGACTTTGTAAATCACTACGTTATTGCGTTCAATTTTTACGTCATCACTTGAAATGTCAATTATATTTGAATCAGTGTTGCCTAGAGGTGTCCTTAAAAACGAAAATCACTTTTTTATACCTGGTAGGGTCCTAAAATGTTCTTTTGTGTCTAAAAATGAGTGAGCCAAAATTTGGGGAAAATCGGCTAAAAATAACTCGTGCCGAAAATGGATTGAAGTTTTGGGACATTCTTAAATGAAAGAAAAACCCTTTTTTCAAGTTTTTTGAAAAATATTGGTATATGTTGATTTTTGTTAAATTTTTTGTGAGATAATATGAAAATATAATTAAAATACCTTTCCTAAAAGGCTAAATAAATTAATATCGGATAAAAAATGAGCATTTAACGCATACATGCCCCAGACCATTGTTTGGTTTTCAAAGGCAGAATTTTAAAATTTAAAAAATTTTTTGGCAAAAAAATAAAAAAAATTAAATTTTACTTTATTATCATATTGAAAACATGTTAAAGATTTAAAATAGCAGATATGGTAGTCAAGCTTTTTTTTTTATTTGGCGCGGGTAGTGATAAAATTTCTGTGGATTCCAAATAAAATGCATTTTTCTACAATAATTTAGCAAATATGGGAAGAAATTGTCTCTATTGTACGGAGCGAAGTGTAAAACGTGAATTCTGTAACTTTTGAGAAACCGGATATATGCTGATATTTTGTATTATAGATATGTATAATGTCCCAAATTTGTCATTTCACCTCGACGTAAAGGGTTTAAATATGCCCGATTTTTAAAAAAAAAATTACAGAATTAATGTTTTACACTTCGTATTGTACAATACAGAATATTTTTCCCATATTTGATAAATTATTATAGAACAACACATTTTCTTTGGAATCCGCGAAAATTATAACACTACCCACGCCAAATGAAAAAAAAAGCTAGACTACCATATCTGTTAGTTTTTATCTATAACATGTATTTAATAAGATTACAAAATAAAATTAAATTTTTCTTATTTTTTTGTGTAAAAATTTTCAAGATCTTCAAATTTTGGCTTTAAAAACCATGCAATGGTCTGGGGCATGTAAGCGTGAAATGCTTATTTTTTATCTGATTTAAATTTCTTTAAGCTTTTTGGAAAGGTAATTAATTACCATTTTCATATTACTTAACAAAAAAATTTAAAAAAAATATGATTTACCAATATTTTTCCAAAAACTAGAAAAAAAAGGGTTTTTTCATTATATAAGAATGTCCCAAAACTTCAATCCATTTTCGGCACTAGTTATTTTTATCCGATTGTCCCCAAATTTTGTCACACTCATTTTTAGACACTAAACTACAATTTAGGACCCTACCAGGTATTAAAAAGTGATTTTGAAAAATTGCCTTAGTCGTAAGGACACCTTTAGTTTTGCCAGACATTCTAAAATTAATAAAATTGGCCACCCATTTTGTAAGTAACATAAATTAGTTGAAAAAAGCAATAAAAATCACAACGAGACGCTTTGCTATTTTCGATGTTTTTCTTCTGCCTGAGAAGTTTTTTTTACACATTTATTACTTTTTTGTTGTATATTTACATATTCCAACATTATTTATTTATTGCTATTTAAAAGCATATTTGTTACATGAACGCCCCAAAATTTCAAGTGATCATTTTGACACTTCAAGTGATGAAAAAAGCACTCTCTTGCGTTTTACAAAATTCCATTTTCCATACAATTTGTTCTACAAACACGTAAGACAACGCGAAAAAAAAACAGCTGTTCAGTGCTCGCGTTTTACAAAATAGAAATTTGTCCCACGCGAGATAAAAAGGCGCGTTGCGTTTTACAAAATTAGGCCCTTAAATTTTTGATTTTTCCAAGTGTCTGGGCAAAATTTTTATTTAATGAGACCTAAAAGCAGCGTTTGAAAGGCTACGTTAGCTACCCGTTTTTTTGCTTTTGCTATTCATATCACTTCAAACAATTTCAATACTATAAGTTATAGCTTTTGTTTACTTTTCTTTTTTGTGTTTGCTTAAACTACAACAACATGAAAAAACAAAAACTCCAAACAGAGCAGTAGCAGAAAACAAATTTTATTGTTGTAGCCTACAAATATACTACAGTAGTATATTTGTAGGCTACAAAAATACTACAGTTGTATATTTGTTTCACATTGTAAACAAATGTAGCAATATAAAAACGTGATCATATTAAAAATATCGTTAAGATGGTGTAAAATGAATACAACATCGAAAAAAGAATAATAATAATTTTAAATAAAATTCTTTTAATTTCGGTAAAAAAAATATAGAAAAATTTGGAATTTTGTCGAATTTTTCGATATTTTCGAATATGTACGCGATTTTAATATTATCGGTCTAGACGCTCAGAAGTTATGAGCAAAACCGTGGCATTAACATTGGGTTAGAGATGGGCGCTGGTCACGTGATTTGCGTGATTCACGTGAATTACGCGTGAGTGATTTTCATTTCAATCACGTGATTGTGAGTGAGTATGAGCTGAAAAAAAATCTGATTGAGTGAGTCATTTATTTTTTGCGTGAGTTTGCGTGATTAGATTTTTAGATTAGCCCAATTTTTTTATTTTTTGTAAAAAATTTTTTTTTGGAGTTTTTTTTTTGGTAAGAAAATGTTATTGCGTGAGTAGATTTTGGGTGACTCACGCGTGAGCGTGATTGAATCTGGCGTGAGTAAGATTTTTATTACTCACGTGAATACTGAGTGAGCGTGAATAAAAAAAAAATTGCGTTAGAGATTCGATTATTTTTGCGTGAGCGTGAGTGAGTGTGAGTCAAAATCCACTCACGCACCCATCTCTACATTGGGTTTTTCGAAAATTCACGTGTTGAAAAATACACAAAACATGGTTTTAATTAGAGATGGGCGCGTGAGTGATTTTTGACTCACTCACGCTCACGACAGGAATTTTTGAATCACACACACTAACTCACGAGCAAATTTTTTCTACTCACACTCACAATCACGTGAGTAAATTTAATACAACTCACACTCACGTGCACTCACTCAAGCTTCACTCACACTCACGTTGACTCACACTCACGAAACTCTTATTCATACAAAAAAAAATTAAAAATTAAAATTTGAAAAATCTTTTAAAATTTTCAACAAAATTTAAAGTTCAGCGAAACTTAAAAAATCGACTCATGCAAAAATCTTACACACGCAAAAATCTTACTCACGCAATTTTTTTCTTCACTCACACTCACGTGAGTAAAATTGAATTTAGTCACACTCAAGCGTGGTCACGCGTGAATCACGTTCTAATTTGCTCATGTGCCCATCTCTACTTTTAATGACAAGGGTACACCACAACAATGTTTGCCAAAGTTTTTTTCCAACCCTATTCTTTATACACATTACAATAAAACAGTTATGTTAAACAAGATGAGTGTGTGTGTTATAGTTTTATTAAATTTTCTCTTTGTAGGCTACAAAAACAATATTTGTAGGCTACCAAAAATAATTTGTAGGCTACAGGTAGGCTACCAAAAATAATTTGTAGGCTACAGGTAGGCTACCAAAAATAATTTGTAGGCTACTTGTAGGCTACACAATTCTAATGTTTTTGTTTTATTTGCTACTTATTCATTTTTAACAACAATCGTTAGCTCTCGCTACAAAAACAGAAATGTGCAAGTGTTAGTAGTTATAGCAATTAAATGATTTACATATTGTTTGTTTTTAAAACTATACACATCGTCAATTTTGGTTGTTTAAGCTACTTTCTTCGTAGTAATTTAAACGCTGGTAATTTTACAAACGTCCAAGGTTTTTTACAAAAAATAAAAATCTAGTAAATTTACGAAAATTCCTTATAAGTTTTATTTCGCCAAAAAAGTTGCAAATTTACAATTTTATTTGTAAAAATCTTATAAAATTACAAAAATCTCGTAATTTTTACTAGGAATTCTCGTAAAATAGGAGATAGCAAAAAATCTAATAAAGTTACGAAACCTCCTTGTAAGTTTTATCGCGCCAAAATATTGTAAATTTACAATTTTTTTGGTAAAAATCTTGTAAAATTACAAAATTATTGGTAAAAAGCTTGTAAAATAACAAGGAATTATTGTCAAATAGGAGAAAGCAAAAAAAGTTACAAACTTTTCATATAATTTTGCAAGGTTTTTTTTTTAATGTGTATATCATCTGCTTTATGTTTAACAGTGGCTGCCGTATGGTGGTTCTTTTAAAACTTCATTTAGAAAGAATTTGTTGAACATTTAAACTCCAGTATGGATACCAATACTTTTTCAATACCCTTTAATGCCAATTCAAGATTTTGGTCTACTGAAAGCTAATTTTTTTTAGTCTCATTCAATATTCACTCGATGTACTCAAATTCGTTGCTCAGTGTTATTAATTATTTTTATAAAACAAATATGTCTTACATTGTTTTTTTTTTTAATTATTGCTTACAGGAGGATATAAGCGTTTCGGATCCAGACAATTTATCAAATACAGGTCATATAAATAATAATCACGCATCTGCTGATTCAACTAATGGACCTATTCATGGCCGTGATGGTGCTTTTAGATGGTTTGGAAAACCTGAACGTGGGGTAAGTTTTAAAAATTTGTTTGATAATTGTAACTACTCATTCAATATTCACTCGATGTACTCAAATTCGTTGCTCAGTGCTATTTATTATTTTTATAAAACAAATAACATTGTTTTTTTTTTAATTATTGCTTACAGGAGGATATTAGCGTTTCGGATAAAGATAATTTATCAAATACAGGTCATATAAATAATAATCATGCATCTGCTGATTCAACTAATGGACCTATTCATGGCCGTGATGGTGCTTTCAGATGGTTTGGAAAGCCTGAACGTGGGGTAAGTTTTAAAAATTTGTTTGATAATTGTAACTACTCACACCCCTCTTCAAGCAAGTTTAGGTTGTGTTAAAATCGTGACAAAATGCCATTTTACTCCTCTTTATTTTGTACTTTTAAAATCGTTATCACGACAAACCTAGCTGATCATGCTTACAAGTAATTGCTAAGTAACTATACTGCTCGACAACAAAAATCACCTAGTAAAATATCCAACTGATTCGTATAGATTTTGCTCTTCTGAATCCAAGCCTGCAATCCAATTTTCTCTAGCACGTAGCGTTTTTGAGATATTCGCTGTTGAAAAGTCAAAAAACCAATAATTTCACTCTTTTGCGGATCCACTGCTATGTTGTATGTTGCTTCCAACAAATAGGACTTGATTTCGTATGACTTGAACCTGATACTGATTTCAAAACTGCAATCTGAATTTTTCTAGCATGCTCCGTTTTCGAGATATTTGCGTTTGAGGTTTTCGAGTGGAGAAATTTTTAAAACCCGAATACTTCAAAAACGGAACATGCTAGAAAAATTTGGATTGCAGTTTTGGAATCTACACTTAAAAGAAAAACTCTGTCAAAAAATCTGTAAAACGACTTTCAATTTGAATTAGCAATCTTTTAGCAGATTGTTCTGCTGAGAAGGATATTTTTACTAAAATCTCTGTCATTCAGTTTAAGAAAATAACAGACATTTTACTATGTTTATACTGATTTTGTTTGCTGAATTTCTTTATTTTTTTTTTTAAGAAATTTTTTTATATAAAAAAAAAGCAGAACAGATTGTCAGCAGATTGCTCTGCTGAAATCAGCAGATTGTTCTGCTGAAACCAACAGATTGTTCTGCTGAAATCAGCAGATTATTCTGCTGAAATCAGCAGATTGTTCTGCTAAAATCAGCAGATTTTTCTGCTAAAATCAGCAGATATTTCTGCTAAAATCAGATTTCTCTGCTGTCGAACAACACACATGTTTAATAACTAAAACGCCAGATAAAAGTATAAGCTTCCGTAGCGTAGTGGTTAAGAAGTGTACTTTCAAATCGGAAGGTGGCGAGTTCGATGCTGGCTGGCGCCGTATGTTTTCTTTTTTTTTTTGTTATATTTATTCACCTCTTATGACAGATATTTAGCAAACCGTGTCTGCTAAAATCAACAGATTTCTCATATGGCTCAAAATGGGTGTATTTTCAGCAGATTTTTCTGCTGATTGGACAGAGAATTTATTTTGAGTGTAGAGATCCATTTTATATGAAATCAAGTCCTATTTTCAGAAGAAGAATCTGTAACAGTGGACCACAAAATTGCGAAATTATGGGTTTTTGACTTTTTAACAGCGAATATCTCAAAAACGGAATGTGCACAGAAAGAAATATGGAGGAAACAAATTTGAGTAATCATTTGTTTCGATTTAAAAACAAACACTGTGGTACAGGGTATAATGAGTTTGTGCTGATGTTTGTAACTACCCGAAATATTGGTCCTAGACCCACCTTTAAGTATACCGATCGACTCAGAATCACTTTTTGAGTCGATTTAGCGATGTCCGTCCGTCCGTCCGTCTGTCCGTCCGTCCGTCCGTCTGTCTGTCTGTCTGTCTGTCCATGTAAACGGTGTAAACACGATACAGGTCGCAATTTTTAATCAATTGACTTGAAATTTGAAACTTAAGTCTCTCTTGGCCCAAGGACGAAGCCTATTGAAATTGGAAAAAATCGGTCCATATTTAGACCTAGCCCCCATACAAAGGTCCTCTTTAGTTTTGGCTCAAATGACTCTAATAACCGTATTATAGAAGGTATCGCTCTGAAATTTGGATGGTAAACATGTTTTGTCTTCACATATCATCATTCCGAATTTCAAAGAAATCGGACCAGTTCTTCTTGTAGCCCCCATACAAACCACCTTCCCGATTTTCACATAAATGTCTCAAATTTCATGAAAATAGAAAATATTTAATTAAAATTTTGTTTGTGTATGTTAAACGCGTACTTAAATAACCTTATCAAACCTGATAATCATCGGACCAGTTTTGGACTCAGGCCCCTTGTGAAAATTTCGCCCGATATTCAGTTAAAGCGGTTTATTGTCAACAAATAGAAGCCTATTTCACTCAAATTTGATTTGTGAGTGTTTTCTTCACTTATTAAAGGTTTTACAACATATAGATCTAATCGATCCATGGGACCCATTTTCCGGGAAACCTTGGTGTAGGGTATTATATGGTCGGTCTTGACCGACTATAATTTTCTTACTTGTTTTTTTTTGGTTCTGTTTGGTTTTGTTTTCCATGTGTGCAAGTATGTGTTTATCTCTTGCATTGTTTTATTTACAAAAACTAATACAGAAGTATAAAGAGTTTGTTGAAAGTTTTTTATTTGCACTGTTGCCAAGTTGGAGGTTTCCCGCTAAATCTAGCGCTTTTTGTTTGGATTTAGCGGGGGAAAATTAGTTTCAGCGGGAACGGTGATTTAGCGGGAAAATCTAGCGCTTTTTGTTTGAATTTATTGGGAAAAATTTAGAGATTTTTTTCCAATTTTTCTTCCTTTTTCAATCGAAAACGCCAAGTTTGTCGAATTTTAGCGCTTTTTTTTTGAAACTTAGCTGGAGAATTTTTTATTTTCCCGATAAATTTTTTTCGTCGGTTTCTTGCGCGTTTTTAGTGAAAAGTCAACTTTCGTAGAAAAAATAATTTGGAGGTTTTTTTTTTTATTTTTCTTTTTTGTCAAGCAAAAATGCCAAGTTTTTCGGTTTTCAGCGCTTTTTCATCGAAATTTAGCGGGAGAATTTTAAATTTTCTCCGCTTTTTTAGTGAAATTTAGAGGTTTTTGGTTAAAAATTGTCGGCAACAGTTTTTATTTGTCATATAGATTTTTTATACCCTCCAACTACAGTATGGGGGTATACTCACTTTGTCATTCCGAGTGTAACAGTTAACTCTCTTACTTGTTAATTCTCATTTTGTTTATAGTTTCATGTATATAAAAGGTTTATACCTAACTTTATAAAATTGTCTAACTGACTATCCTCCAAATTCATAAAAGTTGAAAGAGGATAATAAGAGGCTTATAAAACAAATTTTGTATGGAAATTCGATTATTAAACCTGTTAAAGTTTGAAAAAAAAAAATTTAAAACTTTTTATTAAAAAAAAAAAAAAATTTAATTATTTATGTTTTTAAAAAATTATTAATTTGTTTTTTAATTTAGACAATTAAAATTTTAGTTTTCAAAAATTTTTTTAATTAAATTTTTAATTTACATAATTAAAATTTTAATTATTTTTTTTTTTAATTTTAATTACATTTTTTTAATTTATGGTATTAAGTTTTTGATTTACTAAATATCCATTTATTTTTAATTAGCGACATACAAATATTTTTAATTTATATGAGCATTTTAGTGATTGGTTAAGATTTAATTAATTTTTTAATTAAATCTACGAATTTTGTAATTAATTTTTTTTTTATTTTTTTTTGTTTGTGTACAGGAGGATATTAGCGTTTCGGATAAAGACAATTCATCAAATACACATAATCTTACAGCTACTGATTCAGCTAATGGACCTATTCATGGACGTGATGGCGCTTTCAGTTGGTTTGGAATGCCTCAACATGGGGTAAGTTTATTTTTTTTGCTTACTTAACAAGGTGCGTTTCTGATGATTTAAAGCAAAATATCAATTTATTCCAATCTGTTTTTAGCAGACGTCAGGAAGACCATGAGCCTGAAAACAAACATAAAATACGAGGAGCTTTTTTTTGGCAGCCAAACGAAGATTTTGAGCAATAAGAAAAATAAATTAAAATGTTTAAAATTTTTTGCTTAAAATATACAAAATTTTTGTTTAAGAAAATAAAATATATAATCTCTTACCACTTCAACAAGATTGATAAAGATTCTTAACCGATCCATTGGTTTATTCGACTTACATTTAAATTTTATAAAAATCTCTTACGAATTTGTTGAATATAGAAGTCATTATTTTAAATACTGACTTAAATGCACTGACAGACAGCAAAAATTAACACTAAACTCAAAAAAGACCTTGGTAAATTGCTAAAAAAAAAGTTTCGTAATCCAATTTTATTACACACAAAAAAAAACTTAGTCAAATTACTAGGAAATGTCTCGTAATCCCATTTTACCAATTTCGACAGTATTCCTTGTTTTTTTAACAAATAAATTTGGATCAAAATTTATATTTTTTTTTTTTTTGTATTTTGACAATTTTGTTTGTAATTTTACAAATTTCCAAGATAATTTAACAAAAAAATCTAGTAAATTCACGAGAATTCCTTGTAATTTTAATTGCGCCAAAAAAACTGTAAATTTACAATTTTATTGGTAAAATGCTTGTAAAATAACCAAATTATTGGTAAAAAAACTTGTAAAATTACTAGAAATTCTCGTAAAATAGGAGGTAGCAAAAAATCTAGTAAAATTACGAAACCTCCTTGTAAATTTTATCGTGTCAAAAAATTTGTAAATTTACAATTTTATTGGTAAAACCTTGTAAAATTACAAAATTATTGGTAACAAGTGTGAGTGCTAAATTCGCCTGTGCCGAATCTTGTATACCCTCCAACGTTTAAAAAAAATAATAAAAAAAAATTGCAGGGGCGTTTTTTTTGGGGGGGGGCGCTGATCGGGGGTCCTTGGGGTCACCTTCTCTCTTGTCAAAAATGTTTACAAATTTAATTACTATGCTTTTTGTACAAAAGATTTACTATTTCATCAGTATACAAATTATTTGCTAATATCCACGCCCACAAAGGGGGGACGGACAGACGGACATCGCTAGAATGTCGTAGAATCGATCACTGATCATGAATATATATACTTTATGGGGTCCTAGACCGATATTTCGATGCGTTACACACGGAATGACAAAGTGAGTATACCCTCATACTGTAGTTGGAGGGTATAAAAAGCTTGTACACTCAAAAAAATACGTTAGTAGATTTACTATTTTTTTTTTGCTAACGCTAGTTAGCTAACTTTTAGGAAATTTTTAGTTGAAATTAGCATGTTAGCAAAAAATTCTTGTAAACTTCATTTAGCACATTAGCAATTTTAAACAAACTTTGAACTAATTTCTTTTGCTAAATTTGAAATTGAGTTGACTACATTTTTACAAGATTTTTTGCTAATATTAGCAAAATAAATGGTAAATTTTTTTTTATTTTCAGAAAACTTAAAATGGCGCTATCTCGGAAACTAAGCCAGATAGAGCAAAATGGAGGCCATTTTTGGTTCTTAGAATCTCCATAGTATCGCCGGTCCTCTTCACATGTGTGGACCCTAATGGGCCCTAACTTTGAATCCAAAAAAGTTAGCATTCCCGAAAATTTTAAAATGCTCATATCTCGGTAAATATTGCCGACACAACAAAAATTCCAAAAGCGTTTTTGTAGCTCTCAACACGTAGAACAAGACCGCAAAATAGTCAAAAGCTCTCCGAGTAATATTTTTGAAGTTATCGAGTTTTTTAATTCTCAAGACCCCAGTGGTCCCCTATAATCACGTATCTCAAAAACTAAGCAAGGTAGAGCGAAACGGACACAAATTTTGGATCAAAAACTATGACGATTTTTAAGGAACCCAACTAGGTCTAGGCCCATCGGGGTCTGGACCTATCGGGTCCGAACCCAATGGGGTCCTCAGATGTGTATAAACTAAGTTCAAAAAAAAAATATTTAGTTAACTAATTATTAGCAAAACATTTTTGCTAACTTTAGCAAAAAAATTGTGGGTTCAAAATCAGCCAATTTTCTTGTAGGTTTACAAGCTTTTTTTGCTAACATTACAGTTTTTTTTTTTTTGAGTGTAAAATTATCAAGAATTTTTGTCAAATAGGAGGTAGCAAACAAAAAAAAGTTACATGTTGTTCTTGTAAAATTACTGACAAAATATCTCACCATTAGGCACGTCTCCAAAACAGAAAATGCAAATTCCTTCATTTGTGTCTGAAATTCCAGATCATTGTGATTACCCTTGCGAAATAATGTAAGGGACAAAAAAGTTGAAAGAAAGTATGAGGTGAGTATATAAAAAACAATTTGCATTCAGAAGACAAACCGACATTTAAAATCCAACTGATGATAACACTAACTGGAGTGTTTGAAACCGGTATGGGAATACCAGAATTGTCTATAATTTTTAGAAATTAAATTCTTCTTCTGCTTTTTTTCCACTTAAACCCTTGTAATGAATATAATTGCACACACAAAAAAAACCTTGTCAAATTACTTGAAAAAGCCTCGTAATCCCATTTTACCAATATTTTACAGTTTTCCTTGTTTTTTAAATAATTTTCGATCGAAATTTACAATTTTTTTTTGTAATTTAACGGGTTTTCTTGTAATTTTACAAATTTCCAAGATTTTTTACAAAAAAAAAAAAATCTAGTAAATTTACGAAAATTTATTGTAAATTTTATTTCGCCAAAAAAGCTGTAAATTTACAATTTTATTGGTAAAAATCGTGTAAAATTACAGAAAAGCTTTTGTTTTACCAATATTTGACAGTTTTTCTTTTATTTTTTTTAACAAAAAAATTTGGATTAAAATTTTTTTTTTTTTGTAATTTTGCTATTTTTTGTAATTTTGCAAATTTTCAACTTATTTTAAAAACAAATATCTAGTAAATTTACGAGAATTCCTTGTAAGTTTAATTACACTCGAAAAAAATTATTTTTTTTTACAAAAATGACACTATTTTGTATACATACGTACGTGCATTCACTCAGAAATATTTTTACGGTAAAAAGACATTACACTCGAAAAAAATTTTACACTCAAAAAAAAATTTTTTTTTTTTTTTTTTTTAAAATAACAAAAAAAAAGAGTTTTTTACTCAAAATAAAATATTTCTAATCAAAATTGTTAATTTTTTTCACGTTAATAGGCATTGTGGAGGGTACTTATAGATTCGACAAAGTCGAATTTACCTTTTCTACTTGTTTTGAGTGTAAACGTCCGGGAAAAATGTTTACCTATATTTACTACGATCTGTAAAACTGAATTTTTTTGCTAGATTTTTGAAAAATTATAGATATATTGGGACATTCATTAAGACTGTTGAAATATTTAAGAGTGAGCTTTTCAAAAAACTTTGCTGGGGTCACCCTATTATAACACTGGGTGATTCAATATCTAAAATCTTTACATTGTATTTTTGTTTTGAAGACCATTTGTGTCAGCAGATCAAAACCCTCGATGGTTTTAAGACCTTACATATTTTAAGGTAATTTTTTGGTTTTATATAAGATACACACAAATTTGTAGCACAGTGTTATTTATAATTTTTATTTAAACAAACAACAATTTTTGAAATTATTTATTTTTAATTTTTGTTTACAGGAGGATATAACAGTATCGGATACAGACTATTCATCAAATACTCATAATTTTAAATCTGATAGCGGTCATAAAATTAATAATCAACAATCAGCTGATTCAGTTAATGGTGCAATTCATGGCCGCAATGGTTCTAATACTGTTGTTGGTAGTCAAGGACCTAAAGTAAGTTTCCAAAAAAGATGAGAATTCCTAATTCATTTAACAATTATTTTATCGAAAAAATGGCGTGGCTATGTTTTCTTTCCGTTAAAACATAATTTGGACTATGACGAACATTTACAAAAAAAAAGTTTAGCCAAATCGGTCCAGTCGTTTTTTGTTATTAGACATATCGAAAAAAGTGGGCGTAAAATGGGGCGTGGTCAATTTTTCTTTTACTAAAATCTAAGTTGGACAATTACAAACATTTAAAAAAAAAATTATCCAAATTGATTTAGCCGTTTTCAAGTGATGCGATTACCAACGAAGGACATTTGATTTTTATTTATATAGATTAATCAATGATAAGCATTAATCATTGATTAACTTATAATAAATTACCAGCCCTTAGATCTGAGTATGTATACAGCCCAATAGGGCTGGTAACTTATCAAAAGCTAATCAATGATTAATGCTAATCGTTGATTATTTTCATATGAATTTGACGTTTGCAAACACTGGTTAGCCTTAAACATTGACTATATTGTGATGAGTTACCTGCCAGCACTTAAATTCTTAATTTCTAATTTGTATTTACAGGAGAAAAGTACCGTTTGGGTTCGAATTGGCAATTTTTTGAGTTCCACTTGGAAATCAATTTTTGGAAAGTCTGAACTTGGAGTAAGTTAAAAGAAATTAGTTTAATAATTTTACTAAATAGAATATAAACAAGTGAGAGTGTTAAATTCGGCCGTGCCGAATCTTTTATACCCTCCAAAATGTAAAAAATAATAAAAAAAAATATTTCCAGAGGCGTCTTTTTTTGGTGTGGGGGGGGAAGGGTTGGTTTGGGAGTTTGCTGGGAGACATTGGGGGGACACCTTTCCCTTGCGATAGATGTTATCAAATGGATTTATTATGATTCTTCCAATTAATTAATCCAATTAATCATTATTAAAATACATTTTTTTTATATCCACGCTCACAAAAGGGGCGGGCCAAATTTATTTTTTTATTTTTTTTATTCGCTGGGTCCACATGCAGAGTTTTGAGCTTCCTCTGACATAAAAATATTGAATTTGCTTAAAAAAGTACAAAAAACTCTGCAAAAATACCGTTTTTCAGAGGTTGGTTTAGTTCTCCAAGGGGGAACTTTTTCCCCCTTGGTCCGATTTTGCCCATTTCCGAACTTCACCTGCCAAGGAATATAAGGCATATTCGTGCCAAACTTCGAAAGTCTAGCTCTTTTATTTTGGACTGTATCGTGTCCTCTACAGACGGACAGACGGACGGACGGACGAAAATCGCTAGAATGTCTTAGAATCGATCACTAATCAATAATATATATACTTTATGGGGTCCTAGACCGATATTTCGATGCGTTACACACGGAATGACAAAGTGAGTATACCCCCATACTGTGGTTGGAGGGTATAAAATCTGATAGAATGAAATTGCCACAACCGGAATTTGGCTATCGTACCCCATTTATGGTTGCTGCAACCCAATCAAATTATGATTAATACCTAATATCCGAGTCTTTTTCTGTCTTACAGTCCGAGACATTTTCTAAAGGAAAAATGTTTCAAAATCTGATACTGTATATGAAAACTGCCTCAGAGTTTAAGAATTTTTCAGTCGAAAAAATGACTCAGAATCTTAGAATTTTTTAGTTGGAATAATTACTCAGAATTTGTCACTTTTTCTATTAGAAAAATGTTTTACAATCAAGTACTTCTTCTATAGGAAAAATGTGTAAGAAACTTAAAATTTTACTACAGAAACAATTTCTTAGAATCGTAGAATGAGCTGTTCAATAAAAAAATATCTGAGAATCTGACACTTTTTCTAAGAAAAAAAGTATTAAATCTGAGACTTTTTGTAAACTCAAAAAAAAAAAACTTTGTAAAATTACAAGAAAAACTTGCAACTTTTTTTTTTTTGCTACCTCCAATTTGACAAAAATTCCTAGTAATTTTACAAGCTTTTTACCAATCATTTTGTAATTTTACAAACTTTTTACCAATAAAATTGTATATTTACATTTTTTTTTGGGGCAATCAAAATTACAAGGAGTTCTCGTGAATTTACTAGATTTTTTTGTAAAATTATCTTGGAAATTTGTAAAATTACAAAAAAAAAATTGTAAAATTTGTGGTGAGTTGCCTTGCATAAATATTTATCACATTAAAACGGAATGCACCATAATCTCAAAAATGTACATTCTTATATATTTTTGTATGGGCTATCGATTAAATTTTTTTTTTTTTTGAAAATTTTCAAACACGTTCTGAAATTTTCCATTTTTTGAAAATGTCAATTTATTAAAAAACATGCCACTTTTTTTTCTTTTTAAATTTTTTTTAAAGTTTAGATGTTTGTCCATCCACACAAAAAAAAATCAGAAACACGTTCTTCGTTTTTTTTTCGAGAAATCGCATTTGAACATACAAGCAAATTACAAAATTGTGATGAAATTTAAAGTTCAAATGCGATTTTCTCGAAAAAAAAATACGAAGAACGTGTGTCTTAATTTTTTTGTGTGGATGGACAAACATCTAAAATTAAAAAAAAAAGAAAAAAAAAGTGGCATGTCTTTAAATAGCCCATACAAAACTGTATAAAAATGTAAATTTTCAAGGTAACTCGCCACAAATTTGATAATTTTTCCAATATTTGACCACGCCTCCTAAGCCCAGTTTTTGAAAAATTGAAAAACCAAAAACGCAATTTTCTAAGTTCCATATAGGGCTATCCAAACAACCTATTCAGAAGTTTATGGTACACGTGTTTTTTTTTTGCTGGACATTTGGTGTGGAATGCCTCATATATGGGGCATTCCATGTTAAATCGGACACTTTGAAATTATTTTTTTTTTTTTAGATTTTCCCAAATTTTTAGTACCCTTCGAAAACTCCTTCGTAGTAAATTTTCAGATTTTTTTGATGACCCGTACAAAAGATATCGAATTTTTAAAAATTGGTAGTTTGTTCCTTTACTCAAACCTTTTTTACTCATAACTTCTTCAATAATGGTCCAAATTTAATTTTTTTTTTTCAAAATTTTTGTTTTTTTAGGTACTTTAAAAAAAAAAGATCCCAAAAAATTCTTAAAAGCGCTCTAGTATGCAATTTTTGAGCTTTAAAATTTAAATCTCATTTTTGAAAATGTTTGTACTATTCGATTTCTTTGAAGAGGATCGTGAGATGACGATTATTAAAATTTTTTTAAATTTTTTGAAAAAAATTTTATTGTAATTTTTCAATCTTAAAATCATTTCTACTGCTCTAATGGTGCGTCATAGTGGGGTCATTTATAAGACCGACCCCCATTAATTTATACGTCTTAACATTTGTTTGGAACAAACTATTATCCTATCTCCAATTTCTAAGGCGTCTTTCACACAAAACGACATTTTTTAAAATTTGCTCCAACCGCTCTTTCTGTCCTAATAGTTCCCTTAGAGCAACAAAATGTATGACCGACCCACAATATTTTTTTTAGTCGAAACATTTTCTCTGAACACACCTACCCTCTATCTCTAATTGTTAAGGTGGTCCCCATACAATTTTTCTTATTTTTTGTAAATTTGTTTTATTTAATCAGCTGCTACCGGTTCAATGGTGCGTCTGAGATGGGTCATTAGTGAGACCAACCCCCATTTATTTGAAAACAAAAAAAAAAATTGTGAATTACAAAAAAAATGTATATTTCGATCGATTTTTTTTTTAACTAGGAAAACTGTCAAATATTGGTAAAATGGGATTACGAGACTTTTTTTATTAATTTGACAAGGTTTTTTTTTTTTTTTTTGAAACTAGGAAAAATGTCATAGAATCTGAGACGTTTTCTATTAGAAAAATTAAAAAAAAAATAAAAAAAAAATCTAATACCTTTCTTAGAATCTGCTCATTTTTCTTTAGAAAAAATGTCTAAGAATCTGAGACTTTTTCAATCAAAAAATTATGTCCAGAATCTGTGACTTTTGCTAAAATAATATGTCTCATCATCTGAGACTTTTTTTATAGAAAGAGTGTCTTAGAGTAATCGACTTTTTCTACAGGAAAAATATCCAAGAATCTCAGACTTTTACTGTTTTAAATTTTTTTTTTCAAAATTTCAGTCTTTTACTGTGTGGAAATGTTTTAGAATCTGAAACATTTTCTATAAGAAAAATGTTTCAGAATCTGCCACTTTCTCTATAAGAAAAATGTCTCAGAATATAAGACTTTTTATGTAAAAAAACAAATATTTTTTAAAATTTTTTATTTTTAAACATTGCTTTCAGAATGCAGACAATTCATCAAATACTCATAATTCAAAATCTTGTAAAGATCTATTAAATAGTGATTTAGCTGGTGGTAAAAATATTTGTGGTCGTAATGGTGCTTCTAGTATTTTTGGAAAGGCTGAACGTGGAGTAAGTTTAAAAATAATTACAATAAACATATTTTAAATTTGCTAAACGAAATTTCGTCAATCGCGGGAAAAAAAATGGTGCTTATTGGTCTTATAACTCTATGTTTAAATTTTTTGCCAAATCGGACAAAATTAACCCGTGCTTTTGGGGTGTTAAAGTATTGCCCTGAAAAAATTTTCCTCAAACAAACCATTTTTTTCAATTTTTTAATATTTTTTGTTAATTATTATTTTATGGCTACACAGAAAATAAGATTGAGAAAAACAATTTGAGTAATCACTTGTTTAAATTTAAAAAAAAAATAGTAATTTTTTAATTGACACAATTAAAAATTTACTAAAAAACTAAAAAAAAAAATTTGAGTAACTAATTTAATACAAATTTAATATTTTTTTTTATTCTCTTGGTGTTTTGAATTCTCATTTAGTTTATTGTTTTTTGTATATGTATATGAATGTTTGAAATCGTCTTTATGAAATTTTCCTTTGTCTTTAAGACATAAATATATTTGGTAAAGTTTGAAAAAACATTTCAAAAAAAATGTGAAACTTTTTAAAACTTTTTAAAAAAATTAATTGATAAATTTTGCACCAGCAAACGATTTAATAGTAATCAGTAAACTTTTAATAAAAAATTATTAATAAAAAATTTTTGAGTAAATTTTTAATTGACACAATTAAAACTTTAATTATAATTTTTCGTTTTTTAAGTAACATTTTAGTTGTGTCAATTAAAAATTTACTCAAAAATCTTTTATTAAGCATTTAATAATTTTTTATTAAAAGTTTACTGAATACTATTAAATCGTTTACTGGTGCAAAATTGAGTAATTTTTTACTCAATAGTATAAAAAATTTACTCAATTTTTTTTTATTTTTTTCTGTGTAGCTAGTAGTCCAACGCGCTAACCATTAAGCCAAATCGTCTACATATAAATTTTAATTCCATTGTAGCACAGTGCTTTTATTTCTTAATATTATTTAAACAAATCTGTCCAATATTGTTTATTTCCAATTTTTTTCTTACAGGAGGACATTACTGTTTAGGAAGCTGACAATTTAACACTTCCAACAATATCTCCACAGCGGTCACTTTTTTATTATTAATCATCAATTGAAATTTTCCATCAAAAACTTGGAAATGGGACGGAAAGCAACTATTGACTAATATTGTAATATTTAAGTACCTATTTGTTGTAATAAAAATAAGAATTTACAGAGAGTGTTAAAAATAAATTTTTTATAACTTGGGAAAATTTTGTTTTTCAAAAAAACTTAAAATGGCGATATCTTGAAAACTAAGCCAGATAGAGAAAAATGGAGGCCATTTAAAATTTTAAATCAAAAACTATGACGATTATTTTGGCACGCATAATGATTTTTTCGAATTTCGTCGATAGCCGGACAAATTATGGTTCGTTTTGATCTAAAAACTCTTTGTTTAAATTTATGCCAAATCAGACAAAATCAATCCGTGCCTTTTTGGAGTTACAAAACCAAAAATTTATTTTATGATTTTTATACCCTCCAACTACAGTATGGGGGGTATACTCACCTTGTCATTCCATGTGTAACGCATCAAAATATCAGTCTAGGAACGCATAAGGTGTATTGGGCATTCCATGTCAAACCGGACACTTTGAAAAATTTTTTTTTTAGATTTTCCCAATTTGTGTACAGTTTTTCGTAACCTTCGAAAACTCCTTCGTGGTAAATTTTCAGATTTTTTTGATGGCCCGTTCAAAAGATATTGAATTTTTAATAATTGGTAGTCTGTTCCTTTTCTCAAACTTCTTTTACTCATAACTTCTTCAATAATGGTCCAAATTTCAAATTTTTTATTTTTTTACGTACTTTAAAAAAAAAAATCCTAAAAAAATCTTAAAAGCGCTTTAGAATGCGATTTTTAAGTTTTAAAATTTGAATCTCATTTTTGAAAATGTTTGTACTCTGGGATTTTTTTAAATTTTTTGCCCAGGAGGATCGTGGGATAACGATCATTACCATTTTGTAAAATTTTTTGAAAAAAAATTATTGTAATTTTCCAATCTTAAATCATGTCTGATGCTCCAATGGTGCGTCATACACCTAGAAAAGTTTTACAGTAACTATTTACGGTTATTCAAAACAGTTTTTAGGTAAAGTTGTTTTAAACGTTTTATCGTTTGTTCTTCAAAAAAACTAAATTATTGAAAGATTTATACAGTTGTTAAAACAATAAACTACAAAAATTTACGGAAAATTTTTTTATCAGTTAAATTATTTGTAACTGATTATACCGTATAATTTTACAGAAGTACGGTTTTTGTAGTTTGTTATTCAAAAAATTTTATTTTCACTTCACAAAATAAAAAATTGTAAACAGTTAAAATAACTGAAATATCGTTTGTTTTTACGGAATGTCTAGTCATTTATTAACGTTTAAAAATAACTGAAAAAGTATGTTGTTTCAAGTGAAATATAAGTAGTCCGTTTTTTAAAAGGAAAAACGATTGTTTTAAATGTTTTTTCAGTTGAATTTACTTACAAAATATTTTGAGTGTAGAGGTGTCATTTATAAGACCGACCCCCATTAATTTTTACGTCTTAGCATTTCTATGGAACAAAATAATACCCTATCTCCAATTTCTAAGGGGGCTCATACACAAAACAACATTTTTTAAAATTTGCTCCAACCGCTCTAACTGCCCTAATAGTGCCCTTAGAGCAAGAAAATGTATGACCGACCCATAATATTTTTTTTTGTCCAAAAATTTTTTCTGAACACACCTACCCTCTATCTCTAATTGTTAAGGCGGCCACCATATATATTTTTTTTTTATTTTTTGTAAATTTGTTTTATTTAATCAGCTTCTACCGGTCCAATGGTGGTGCGTCCGAGAGAGGTCATTATTGAGACCAACCCCCATTTATTTTTACCATACAAAATTTTTTAAAAACCTACCTACACCCTATCTCCACTCCATAAGTAGGCTTCCATTCAAAATTATATTTTTATAAAATTTGCTTCAACAGTTATTTCTATGGGAGCCTACTTAGGGAGTGGAGAAAGGGCGTAGGTATGTTTTAAAAAAATGTAGGATAAAAATAAATGGGGGTTGGTCTCACTAATGACCCCTTTTGGACGCACGATTGGACCAGTAGAAGCTGATTAAATAAAACAAATTTACAAAAAAATAAAAAAAATGTATGGGAACCGCCTTAGTTAAAGATAGAGGGTAGCTGTGTTCAGAGAAAATGTTTGGACTAAAAAAATATTGTGTGTCGGTCATACAATTTGTTGCTCTAAGGGCACTATTAGGGCAGTTAGAGCGGTTGGAGCAAATTTATTTTTTTTTTTTTTTGTGTGGGAGCCCCCTTAGAAATTGGTGATAGGGTATTAGTTTGTTCCAAAGAAATGTTAAGACGTAAAAATTATTTGGGTCAGTCTTATAAATGACCCCTCTATGACGCACCATTGGAGCAGAAGAAATGATTTTAAGATTGAAAAATTACAATAAAGTTTTTTCAAAAAATTTAAAAAAATAGTAATAATTGTTATCCCACGATCCTCCTAGTAGAATCGATAAAAGTTTTACACAAAAAATTTTCTAAAAAATCGAAGAGTACAAACATTTTTAAAAATGAGATTTAAATGTTAAAACTTAAAAATCTAATTATAAAGCGCTTTTAAGAATTTTTTGGGATTTTTTTTAAAAGTACGTAAAAAAACAAAAATTAAAAAAAAAAAATACTTAAATTTGGACTATTATTGAAGAAGTTATAAGCAAAAGAAGTTTGAGTAAAGGAACAAACTACAATTTTTTTAAAATTCGATACCTTTTGAAAAAATCTGAAAATTTACCACGAAGAAGTTTTCGAAGGGTACTAAAAACTGTCAACAAATTGGGAAAATCTAAATTTTTTTTTTTCAAACTGTCCGATTTGACATGGAATGCCCCGTATATTTTTATGATCAGTGATCGATTCTAAGACATTCATGGGTTGTCCGTCCATCTGTCCGCCAAACTGTCCGTCTGTAGTTGTTAACACGATGCAGTCCAAAATAAAAGAGCTGCACTTCCGAAATTTGGCACGAATATGTCTTATGTTCCAGGCAGGTTAAGTTCGTAAATGAGCAAAATCGGTCCAGGGGGAAAATGGTTCCCCCTTGAAGAACTAAACGAACCTTTGAAAAATCAAAATTTTCACATGATTTTTTGGGTTTTTTGTTTAACAAATGCAACACTTTTATGCCACAAGAAGTTCAAAGTCCTGAATTTGAACCCAGAGGACTAGAAAATGTCGTTTTTTTCGGTCCGCCCCCTTTTATGGGAGTCGAATAATTTTATTTTTTTTTATATGTAATAATAAACTTGTATTTCTTTAGTGCAAAAAGCATAAGACTGAATTTTTAAACACATATTCGAGTGAAAATTTGACCCCCCCCCCAACACAACTGACCAACCCCCCCCCCCCAAAAAAAAAAACATAAAGAAAACGCCCCTGAATTTTTTTTATTTTTTATCATGTTAGAGGGTTTAAAAGAATAGGTACAGAGGAATTTAACACTCTTACCTGTTTTCTTATCTTTCGAAAAACTAGAACTAAACGACATCAAAATATTTAAAGCTGTAAATCATTTGCAATTTTCTTCAATAATAGTTAATTTTTAATTAATTTTTATTTTAGTCATCATCTTTAGTTGTCATAATGCTGCATAGGAACCTTGAGGGGCTCCATTTGAAATTAAGTTTACCTGCACAGAAAAAAATATGGAGGAAACAAATTTGAGTAATCACTTGTTTAAATTTAAAAACAAAAATTGAGTAATTTTTTAATTGACGCAATTAAAAATTTACTTATAAATTTTAAAAACAATTTAAGTAAATAATTTAATAAAAATTTAAAAGTTTCTTTATTTTTTTTTTAAACTTTTATAGTTTTTTGAATTCTCGTTTAGTTTATAGTTTTTTGTGTATGTTTATGAAAGTTTGTAATCATCTTTATAAAATTTTCTTATGTTTTTGGGACATAAATATGTTTGGTAAAGTTTGAAAAAGAAGTTTTTTTTTTTTTTTTGTAAAAAAATTTAAAACTTTTTTAAACTTTAAAAAAAATAAATATATAAATTTTGAGTAAATTTTTAATTGTGTCGATTAAAAATTTACTCAAATTTTTTTTCAAACATTTAATAAATTTTTATTAAAAATTTACTCAATACTATTAAATCGTTTACTGGTGCAAAATTGAGTAATTTTTTTAATCAATAGTATTAAAAATTTATTCAAATATTTTTTTTATTTTTTCCTGCTTGGCTAGCCAAAGGCCCAGCATAGACCAGCGTAGGTCCTTAGCGCTGGATTTGACTGCTACTATTAATGAATATTAAAACGACTGTTAAATATTTTGATGTGACTTTTAAAGTTCTGTTTAATGTTTTTAATGGATTAATTAATAATTTAAAGTTTAATTTCCTTTGTTTAAACAGTTGATAAATGTTATGAGCTCTGTTGGTAATATTTTTCCATGGTTATAAATACACGCCACCCTGTAAAATAAAAAGAAAATAATTTAATATTTTAACTAAAATAGATAAAAAAAATTTAAGAAATGTAAAGAACAAGTGGAAGTGGTATTTTTTAAAATCGAAATTTTCTAAAACACAGTTTTTGTCGAATTTAAAATTTTTTTATTATATTTTTTAATGTTTAAGAATAATTTAGGTTCCCAGTATGCTAAAATAAGATTATCCGATCCCTGTTTTGGAATTAAAACTTAAAACTAAATAAAAAATGAGCTTAGATTAATTTAAAAAAAAAAAAAATTTTGCTCGAGGTCATTATTTTTTATATTATTTAAACCTGTGACATTCTCAAAAAATAATTTTCAAGAAAATTATTTTTCTGTTTTAAATTTAATTATGCTGAAGACTTATCGACATGTGTTTCGGGATTAGTCAGATTTCATTGTCAAGACTTATTAGCAAGTATTAAAACCGTATACGTCAGGTAGCAAAGGGAATTTAAATGAAAAATCGGTAATGTTCAAACAAAAGTATTCATACATATTAAACTCTGTCGCCATTAAGAATGAGAAGTAAAAACAATAGAATCTATTAGTAAGAAAACGATCGTCAAATAACCAACAAAAAAATATTATTAAAAACAGGTTTACATACCGCTCATTTACTTGTATAGTGTCTGAAAATATTTTATTTGGCAGAAAACGCGTTTAAAGTTTAAAACATATATGTAATCTGATCTACAAAAGCGGTTCTAAAAATGGATCTTGTGTAAAAAAAAAAATACTAAAAGCTTTATTTTATGGCCGTTATTTTAGTCATAGGCAGTCCCCCTGAAGAAGAAATCTAAAGTCTAAAAAAAATAATTTAAAAAATAATATCGTATTTTCTAATTCTGATAAATTTGAAAGTAGTTACAATTTTTAACTTAAAATAAATCATAAATAACACCGCTCAACAAATCGAAGGTTTTTGGATCCGGTTTGAAGTTTCATATAAAATTTTTAAAGATTTTGACTGGCTGATTCCAAATATGTGCTCCAAATTTTTCCATCACGTCTAGAATTTTAATTTTTCGCGGTTGAAAATGCGAAAAACGAGATTTTTGCCTTTTTTGAAAGCCTGCACAGCAGCCACTGGGTGAAATAAAAATCTGGTATAAAGCGTTAGAGTATAATTGAACTATGATCTCAAATATATGATCAAAAAAAATTCAAGTTGTTGCACTATTATTGGCCAAACATGTATTTAAAAAAAAACACTGTGAAAAAAGTTAGAAAAAGCACCATTTTTAAAAGGCTCTAAAACAAAAACCAGATGATCAATCTTTACAGTGATGAGCTCAAAATTTAGGCAAAAGTTCATTCTTTCTTATAGACTTTTAACCCCATTAAAAATATTTTCCGGTTTATACGAAAAATAACACAGAAAACTTGAATTTGTAAAATATTTTTTTTTTAGCTTTTATTTGAAAAATATCAAAAAAAAACTAACCTTACCTTTTTTACAAAAATTATAATTTTAACAGTATCATTTTAAAACGCAAGTGTTACCCAACCAAACGCAATAATTCGAAAAAAAAAAATTTTCTATGTTGGAGACCTTAGACAAATTATACTTTTGCGCTTTATAGCAGATTTGTATTCCACTGAATGACTGCTGTGCAGGCTTTCAAATAGTGCAAAAATCGTCATTTTTCGCATTTTCAACCCTCAATAACTAAAAATCTGGACGTGATGGAAAAATTTGGAGAACAGATTTGGAATCAGGAGATCAAAGTCTACTAAAATTGATCACCAGAATTCAAACCGGAAAATGAGTGTTGAGCAGTGTAATTAAACTAAAAAGCATTAGTTTGTTTTTTTAATATAAAAACTTACATCATTACCGCTGGAACTATAAACAGATTCACCACCCTTACCAGCTTCAATACACAGATCATATCTTGGATTTTTGCCATCTTTTGGACCTGTGACGCTACCCTGTAAGAAATTAAAAATATCAATTAGTCTCTCAGAGGGCATTCGGGTTTTTGGAGATCGTATTCTACGAAATTTTACTACTGACTCAAAAAAAAAGACCTAACTAAATTTTGGGTCACACATTTTTTTTTTTAATTAATCAAATTTTTTGCATAAAATCAAATTCTGTTAAATCGTAATTGTACAAGACTACACTCAAAAAAAAGTGAACTAAAATCTAGGAAAATTAATTAAGTTTTCGAGAAACAAAAATTTAGAGCCTCAATAGCGTCGTGAGAATTAAAAAAAAAACATATACCTAGAAAACAATTATGTACTCAGAGGGCATTCGGGTTTTTGGAGATCGTATTCTACGAAATTTTACTACTGACTCAAAAAAAAAAGACCTAACTAAATTTTGGGTCATACATTTTTTTTTAAATTAATTTAATTTTTTTGCATAAAATCAAATTCTGTTAAATCGTAATTGTACAAGACTACACTCAAAAAAAAACTGAACTAAAATCAAGGAAAATTAACAAAATTTTAAGAAAAAGAGGGAATGATTTGGCTTTTTTTGGGTTTAATTCATAATTTTCCCAAAAATAAGGAAAACAAAGTTATTTAATTTTAAGCCAATTTTAACTAGAAAATGGGAAAAATTATATTACGCTTTAGTTCATTCAAATTATAGAACTAGTTTGGGTCTAGACCCTGGACCCATGGGTTCGGACCCCATGGGTCCACCCCTGCTAACTCGAGACCCCGTTGGGTCCTTGAAGGGCCTCCATAGATTTTGACCCAAAACTTGTGTCCGTTTCGCTCTACCTTGCTTAGTTTTTGAGATACAGTAATAAGGGGTCTGATAGGGTCTTGAGAATTTTAAAAACTGGATACCTCAAAAACTATTAATCGGAAGGCTTACGGGTATTTTGCGGAACTGTTCTACAAGTCAAGAGCTACAAAAATGCCGTTGGACATTTTCTCGTGTTGGCAGTATTTACCGAGATATATGCATTAGAGCAATGGTTTCCAACCTTTTTTGCGCTATGCCCCACTTTTAAGATAAAAAACAAAAATGTCCCCCTACACTCAAGAAAAATTTGTAAATTTTTCAAATTTTTTTTTTTAAATTCAAAATTTACTTGTAGGTAATCAAATTTTTTGTTAAAATCATTGTTAAACAAATTGTTTAGAAAAAGTTTTCACCAATCAACTAAATAATTTAACTAAAATAGTGTTTTTTTAGTTTATTTAACAGAAAAAATCTAAAAAATTTGCTCGTTGCCCCCCTGAAGCACTCAAATTGCCCCCCAGTGGGGCGAGAATCAAAGGTTGGGAACCATTGCATTAGAGTTAATTTTGAAAATTTGATCTGCGGATATCATCATTTTTTTGAAGGATTTAGAGGAACTAAAAAGGCGGTATTTTTTTGGAAAAATAATCGCTCCTTGGGGTGGTTCAACGCATCTGAAAACGCGAATTTTAAGCTGATTTTTCTGCAGAGAAAAAACGGCTGAAAATATCACAAATCTGATTTCACCAGTCGATTCTACAGCAAAAAAATAATACAATGGTCGTTTTTCAAACTCTTAAAATAAGTTCCAAAAATCCACCACAGAGGGCGGAAATATAAGGTTTTTCCAGTTCCTTTTTAAATTAATTTTTTAAATAAGCACAATTAAAGGTAATTTTCAGCTTAACACAATGGTACCAAATTTGCTCTCAAAAATGGAGAAAAACACGTTTTTTGAGAACTTTGATCTCAATTTTCTCGAAAAAATGACGTGATAGAAAAATTTGAAAACTAGATACAGAATCAGCTTCGAAATGTTATTCGAAAACAAGTTTTATGATCCCAGAATATCATCCAAAAACATAAAAAAAAAAAATGCTCTCAATAATGCACAAAAATGTGTTTTTTGTGAACTTTGACCTCAATTATCTCAAAAACCTGACGTTACGGAACATTTTGGAAAACAGATTTAGAATCAGCATTGAGAGGAAAATCGAAAACGAGTGTCCAGACCGCTCATCCATCCAAAAAATTTTCAAATTTCGGTCAGTGTTTTATAATTTCGCCATTAGAAAAACAACTTTCAAGCCTTATAACTTTTTAATGGGTTGTGATAGAAAGGTGCTTTTTGTACCAATTTTCTTAGCAAAAACTGCCTCTTCATCGTGCACGATTAAACAAATAATTTAAATTTTTTTTTTTTTTTTAAATCGATTTTTCCGCCCCCTGCTGTGGGTTATTGGAACTTTTTTTAAGAGTTCAAAAAACTGCTTTTGTATTAATTTTTGCTGTAGAATCGACTGGTGAAATCAGATTTACAATATATTCAGCCGTTTTTTTTCTGCAGAAAAATCAGCTCAAAATCCGCGTTTTCAGATTTCACCCAAGGAGTGAAAATTTTTCCAAAAAAATACCGGCATTCTTTTAAGCTCCCCTAAATCCTTTAAAAAAATGATGATATCCGATACACAGATGAAGTGACATAGTCACTAAACGAACTCTAATATGCATATATAAAACCTCGGGAATTTCAAATTTTAGATCTAAAACTATGGTCTTGAGACCCCGACAGTAGGGTGGATCGAATTTGGCTTTTTGGCGAATTTCGTTCCGGCTCACCGACAGATGTGTTGGAATAGACCTAAAAACAATGTGGTTAAATTTTCATGCAGATCGGTGGTCATCTTCCGCTGCCGAAATGACGTTGAAAATCCGCGATTTCTTAAAAAATAGTATTTATTTAAAAAAATTTGCCAAAATTACAAAAATCACTTAATCTTCTTTTTTATTTCAGTCAATCTTTTCAATTCGATCATATTTTCTTAGAAAAAAATTTCATCTTAATAGGACATTGTTAACCCCTCTAAAACGGTAGCCGAAAATTACCAATTCATTTTGCCCTAAACTCAAAACCACCAAATTTAAAAAAGATTTTTTTTTTTTATTTTAAGTTTCACAATCTAAAGTTTTTATTGCATTTATATCAAGTATATATAAGTTCGTTTGACAAAAAATTTTTTTGAAAAAATACGAGATTCTTAAACAGCGCGTGTAACGGTCTGTTTCCAGGATTTTTTGGGAAAATTGCACCTTTTTTTTTTAAACTCAACATTTTTAGTTAAAAACTTTTCATTTTACACCAGATTTATTATAAATTATAAAACTTAATATAGAAATGTTGGATTTTAAGAAACTCCTTAACCCTAAACAGCTTTGGGCCCTAAATGACCCATGATGAACATGCATCTAGCAATAAACCGCTTTTGGCGGTCGACTAACCATTGGAAACATATTTTTCAATTAAAAATGGGAGCGTGAGTAAGGATGGGAGCGTGAGTAGATATGGGAGCGTGAGTGAATTCGACCACCTCACGCTTACGAAGAAAAAAAAATTTCTCACGCAAGAAATTTTTTAATTTTGCATACATTTTACGCAGGATTACATGAGTGTCACATGTTAATCTCACTCAAGCTGAATTTTGACGTGTTTCATTTTTCCGTCACCATAAAAATCATGCAAACTCACGAAATTTTACTCACGCTTAACAGTGCAATTTTAAAAATAATATTTTTAATGCAAATGAAACAAAAAAGTTCAAATATCATTCAAATAGTATCCCGCTTAAATGCACCCACCCTTTAAGCATTTTTCGTACCCACCATTAACCATTTATTTATATCTGACAAAAAAAGTAATTCACAGAATATTGCTGAATAAATTCAATAGACTATTTACTTGCTATATTCTGGCATTTAAGGGGATAATGCTTTCGGGGTGGGAGCATTTAAATGGGAAATAATATTTAAACTTGTTTAAAAAAAATATATGGATCACTTTTTATACCATACACCACACTGTGGTACAGGGTATAATGAGTTTGTGCTGATGTTTGTAACTACCCGAAATATTGGTCCTAGACCCACTTTTAAGTATACCGATCGGCTTAGAATCACTTTTTGAGTCGATTTAGCGATGTCCGTCCGTCCGTCCGTCCGTCCGTCCGTCCGTCTGTCTGTCCATGTAAACGGTGTAAACACGATACAGGTCGCAATTCTTAATCAATTGACTTGAAATTTGAAACTTAAGCCTCTTTTGGCCCAAGGACGAAGCCTATTGAAATTGGAAAAAATCGGTCCATATTTAGACCTAGCCCCCATACAAAGGTCCTCTTTAGTTTTGGCTCAAATGACTCTAATAGACGCATTTTATCAGGTATCTATTCAAAATTTGGCAGGTAATCATGTTTTATCAACACAAATCACCATTCCAAATTTTAAAGAAATCGAACCAGTTCTTATTGTAGCCCCCATACAAACCACCTTCCCGATTTTCACATAAATCTCTCAAATTTCATGAAAATAGAAAATATTTAATTAAAATTCTGTTTGTGTATGTTAAACGCGTACTTTAATAACCTTATCAAATCTGATTATCATCGGACCATTTTTGGACTTAGGTCCCATGTGGAAATTTCGCCCGATATTCAGTTGAAATGATTTATTGTCAACAAAAAGAGGCGTATTCCACTCAAATTTGATTAGTGAGTGCTTTTTACACTTATTAAAGATTTGACAAAATATAGATCTAATCAGTCCATGTTTGAACTTGGGACCCATTTTCCGGGAAACTCTGGTGTAGGGTATTTTATGGTCGGTCTTGACCGACTATAATTTTCTTACTTGTTTATTTTGCATTAAAAATATAATTTGTACAAATGCACACGTGACACAAATTTCACGTGATTCACTCGTAAGCGTGAATGAAATTGCGAGAGATTGCATGATTTTTTATGGTGACAGAAAAATAAAACACGTCAAAATATAGTTATGTTGAGTTTTCGTAAGCGTGATTATAGCGTGAACGGATTTAATATGTTGCAATCACGTGATCCTGCGTAAAATGTATGCAAACTTAAAAAATTTCCTGAGCGAATTTTTTTTTCTTCGTGAGCGTGAGTTGCTCAAATTCACTCACGCTCTCATCTCCACTCACGCTTCCATCTTTACTCACGCTCCCATTTGTAATGGAAAAAATATGTTCCCAATGGTTAGTCGCCCGCCAAAAGCGGTTTATTGCTAGATGCATTTGTTCATCATGGGTCATTTAGGGCCCAAAGCTGTTTAGGGTTAAAGAATTTCTTAAAATCCAACATTTCTATATTAAGTTTTATAATTTATAATAAATCTAGTGTAAAATGAAAAGTTTTTAACTAAAAATGTTGAGTTTTAAAAAAAAAGTGCAATTTTCCCAAAATGTCCTGGAAACAGACCGTTACACGCGCTGTTTAAGAATCTCGTATTTTTTTAAAAAAAATTTTTTGTTAAACGAACTTATATATACTTGAAATAAATGCAATAAAAACTTTATATTGTGCAACTTAAAATCAAAAAAAAAAAATCTTTTTTAAATTTGGTGGTTTT
Organism: Pegoplata infirma; assembly: GCA_963921195.1. Lineage (NCBI taxonomy): Eukaryota > Metazoa > Arthropoda > Insecta > Diptera > Anthomyiidae > Pegoplata > Pegoplata infirma. The sequence continues at coordinate 205,678,673 of OY992537.1, read as the reverse complement.
GAGTTTAGGGCAAAATGAATGGGTCATTTTCGGCAACCGTTTTAGAGGGGTTAACAATGTCCTATTAAGCTCAAATTTTTTTCTAAGAAAATATGATCGAATTGAAAAGATTGACTGAAATAAAAAAGAAGATTAAGTGATTTTTGTAATTTTGGCAATTTTTTTAAATAAATACTATTTTTTAAGAAATCGCGGATTTTCAACGTCATTTCGGCAGCGGAAGATGACCACCGATCTGCATGAAAATTTAACCACATTGTTTTTAGGTCTATTCCAACACATCTGTCGGTGAGCCGGAACGATATTCGCCCAAAAGCCAAATTCGATCCACCCTACCCGATAGATATGCAGAGCAAGGCTATTCCATATTTTTCTTTGTAGTCTTTCTTTTAAAAATTTCATCCGTTTCGCTCTATCTCGCTTAGTTTTCGAGACATCGCCATTTTGATTTTTTAACCAAATACTAAGAAGTAATTTACTAAATTCTCAGAAGTACACTTCCTCACTCCAAAGAAGAGAAGTACGATGATGTTTTTTTTAGTAAATTTTAACTAAACTTGAACTAAATTGTTTTTCAAGAAAAATATCTTAAAAATACGTTTCTTAGATTTGTGGAAAATTTCTGTGGCAGTAACAATTTCTTTCCTAATATTACAAAATTCAATTTAAATAAAATTATGAACTAATTATAAGTAAATGAACTAAACCTTTTTCCGCATAGTTAAGAAAATTTCTCATTTTTTAGTTAAATTTAACTAAATTTTAGGAAAATTCATGATAAATTCTCAAAGACATTTTTTCCTTAATTTTAGTTATGTCTTTATACCCTACACCACACTGTGGTACAGGGTATAATGAGTTTGTGCTGATGTTTGTAACTACCCGAAATATTGGTCCTAGACCCACCTTTAAGTATACCGATCGACTCAGAATCACTTTTTGAGTCGATTTAGCGATGTCCGTCCGTCCGTCCGTCCGTCTGTCCGTCCGTCCGTCCGTCTGTCTGTCTGTCCATGTAAACGGTGTAAACACGATACAGGTCGCAATTTTTAATCAATTGACTTGAAATTTGAAACTTAAGTCTCTCTTGGCCCAAGGACGAAGCCTATTGAAATTGGAAAAAATCGGTCCATATTTAGACCTAGCCCCCATACAAAGGTCCTCTTTAGTTTTGGCTCAAATGACTCTAATAACCGTATTATAGAAGGTATCGCTTTGAAATTTGGATGGTAAACATGTTTTGTCTTCACATATCATCATTCCGAATTTCAAAGAAATCGGACCAGTTCTTCTTGTAGCCCCCATACAAACCACCTTCCCGATTTTCACATAAATGTCTCAAATTTCATGAAAATAGAAAATATTTAATTAAAATTTTGTTTGTGTATGTTAAACGCGTACTTAAATAACCTTATCAAACCTGATAATCATCGGACCAGTTTTGGACTCAGGCCCCTTGTGAAAATTTCGCCCGATATTCAGTTAAAGCGGTTTATTGTCAACAAATAGAAGCCTATTTCACTCAAATTTGATTTGTGAGTGTTTTCTTCACTTATTAAAGGTTTTACAACATATAGATCTAATCGATCCATGGGACCCATTTTCCGGGAAACCTTGGTGTAGGGTATTATATGGTCGGCCTTGACCGACTATAATTTTCTTACTTGTTTTTTTTTAGTGTATATAAAAAATTTTTTACTCGGGGTTTTTATACTTACACCATTACCACCCCTACCGAAAATAGAATGACCACCGGAACCAGCTTTATAGCACGGATTGGTCATAACGCCCACAAGGGCACAACATATTACAAATACTATTTGAAAAAATTTCATTTTTATTGTGAATTACTTTATTTAATTCCCGTTTTAATATAATTATAAGACTAAGAACTTTTATTTGTTATTTTTACTTTTTATAAATGTATTCACGCATTATTATATAGTATAATTTAAGAACATTATTAATCTACAAATCATATCTTGTATTTGCTTCTGTGGTTAACATAATACACTGAGCAACATATTTTGGGACATCAAGGTGAAGGCCATGTGCCGGGTATTCTGCTAGAATTAATTTAAATTCTAGAAAAGATAAGAATGTGTTATTATTCTTAGAGTCTTTTTCTACTGAAACCAAAATTCCCATTTATTATCTGTGACCAACCACAACACTGTGCAACACTAAAAATTCATCCCAATGACTCCAATGTGAAAAAAATAGACCATTGGATAAACAAAAAAAGGACTATAACGACCCTTTAAAATAGCAGTTAAGGGGTAATTATGTTCTAATAAAAAGAACAGTCATACAATTTTTATACAGACTATATTTTAATGATCAGCGTTTTTTGACGTTTTCCGAACGCCTTTGATATAAAAATTCAAAATTTCAGCATGCCACAAAAAAGATATTTGAACTATCTTTGCAAAATCTATTGCCGATTTACTTTCATTTCGAATTTTAATAATTGGAGTTGATTTTTAGTGTTGCACAGTGTTATGGTAAGTCACTGATAATAAATGGGAATTTCGTTAAAGTAAAACAAAATAATTAAGAAAAATAATACATTCTTATCTTTTGGGGAATTTTATTTTCAATTTATGACTCGTTTAAAGCTAAATTTAAAAAAAAATCATTTAAAAGAACAAAAATTTTGTTTCACAGTTTCCCACCAAAAATTGAGTCAGTGATAAGGTTTTTTAACATGATAATGTTTTAAGACTGGTGTCTAATTTTAAAAGTGATGCATGAACCCACCTCAGTTTGACTATATAAGCTAACGACTAAAAATAGGAAATTCGAGTAAAAATAACTGTTTTCATTTTCTTAAAACCAAAAGGTTTTGTAACTTGAATAATATCAAGGGATAAGGGATGTTTTTTTTCGACATGAATATGGACCAATTATCTTTTCGAATCAAGAAATTTGCGTTAAAATAGCATCGATTTGTTTTTGCATATTTTGGTGAAAATGCATATTTTGGTTTTAAATGCATATTTTGTTCATATTTTTATACCCTCCACTCTAGTGATAGAGGGTATATATAAGTTTGTCATTCCGTTTGTAACACATCAAAATATTGGTTTAGGACCCTATAAAGTATATATATTCATGATCCTCGATCGATTTTAAGTGGATCTAGCGATGTCCGTCCGTCCGTCCGTCCGTCCGTCTGTCTGTCTATCCGTCCGTAGAAAACACGCTAACTTCCGAAATACTTTATAGAGGCTACTGAAGTTTGGCACATATGCTGGTCATTTACCTGGTCAGGTTGGTATTGCAATCCAGCCAAATCGGTCCAGTGGTTCAAACGTTATGAGCAAAAGAGTAAATTTCGGCATGGATGTTTCGCGAATTTAAGAGATAAAAAACACGATAACTTTCGAAAGACAATAATGAGACTGCTAAAGCTTGACATGTATCTTTGCCGTTCCCTAGGTCTATTTGGTATTATATTTCAGCTCAATCGGTCCGGTGGTTCAAAAGTTATAATCAAAACCCTGAATTTCAGATTAGTTTCATCTTAAATGCCACGTGTTTAACAACCCAGCAAAAAAAGAGCTTACCATTCACTACAAAATTCACCACAACTTATGAACCAGATGTACTTCTTCTTCAGCTGAAACACTGATGAATTTTATATGGGCGTGACACACAATATCACTAGTGTTTAGTATGTACATATATATTAACATCTTTATCACAACTTCTGAAGTAGTGATCGGGATGTTAATATAACTTGACCTTTTGGAAGTGCTTTTTTCATCACTTCTTTAGAAGTATATATTTCTTGGCATTTTGGATGTGATTATGTAATTTTTATATGGTGATTTAGAAGTGATTTTTTCATCACTTCTTGTTAAGTACATATTTCATGACTTTTTGGGATTGATTTTAAGATTTTTTTTTTTTTAGTATTTACACTAATAATAATTAAAACCAAAACGATATTTTAACAATGTATAATATTTATTATGTAATATTTAGACTTGAAATTGTTAAGATTAAATCGATGTTTTTAATAATTTAGTTTAGCTAATAGGAATTATTAATTAAATGTGGATGTATATATTTTTCTAATAGTTTTTCATGCGCTTAATCCGAATCTGGCCTTAGAAGTGATTTATCTTATTTTGAGATATTTAGATTTTCGATTGACAGTACTGCATAAACTCAGATATTCGCAATGTTCGGGACCTTATAAAACCGAGAATTATTTTATGATGTATAATTAGTTCAGCACATCTAAAAATACTTCACTTATTCTTCAAATTACTTTTGCAATCCTTAAGATATCTTTTTCATTACGGAGATATCGACCGATAAAATTATTGCAATTTCGGCCCTAAAAAATAAAAGAAAACAAATTTGAAAACCAACCAATTTGTCTTGTTGATATATAATAGTACCGAATTCGAAACTCCATTAGAGGTGCATCTAAGCCCGGCATCAATTTGGGTATCAATTTTAGGGTAAATTTTCAGGGTGCCATACAAAAAATCTTTATTTGGGCTAACATTATAGATCTGCGCCATATCGGATAAAGATTTATTTTAAATAAAATTAATAAAATTCTTAAAAGTATGTACATAGAGTTCTTAGTTTTATATTCAATTAAAATTTGTATTATTCGGTTAACCGAATAATTCAAATTTATCCGATTATTAACCGATTAAATCTCAACCCCGCACTAAGAAAATTATGTAAGTTACTACATGTTAGTTATTTGTATATTTTACAGTAGTTAGTTGTTTTTAACTACAAAGTCAGTTGTTTTTGTATGAAAAATATCAAACAACTATTTCTGTTAGTTATTTTAAGTCGTTTTTTTGAACAACTAACAAAAAAGTACTGTGATGTAGTAACAGTTATTTAAAGTATTTAATTTTATTTATTTTATCTCTGAAAAGTTTTAAAATTTTTTTCCAAAAAAAAAAAAATTTGTTATTTTTATTTTTCACAACTTTTTTTTAAAAAAAAACTTGGAAAAAATTTGGTCTTCAATTTTTTTTTTCTGAAAAATATTTTGAAAAAAAAAATTATATATTGATTTTTTTATTTTTACTACATTTTAGTTGTTTTGACTACAAATGTAAGTAGTTTTTACTACATAAGTCAGTTGTTTTTTGTCAGTTAAAATAACTAACATTGTTGATTTAACTGAAAAAGTAGTTGACCCCAAAACAACTTACAAAGTAGTTATTTTAACTGACATTTTCAGTTGATTTTACTAACATAATTTTTTAAGTGCGATTAATTATTTGCCCGATTAGCCGATTAAACCAAAACCTCGATTAATTGAATACCCTAATGTTTAGAAGAGTTTTTAGTCATTTTGTGGCTATAATTCAGTCCTTTTTTTAAAGGCTACCACCTTTTTTTGGTTATCTTTTTTAGCCCTTTAAGCACTTTTTAAGTCATTTGATTTTTACCATAATCTGGAAACTTTTTATTGTTTTTTTTGTACATAATTTACAAAACAACTCCAAAAATTATAAAAAAAAAATGTTTTTATACATGTAGTTAAAAAAAACATCGAATAAATAAAATGAAGAGATAAAAAAAAGTAATTCTCTCATTTTAAATCAGATATCGTATATTATCTTTTTAGCACTTCTTGAGTCATTTGGTAATTTTAACAAAAATCTGGAAACTGTATTTTTTTATAACATAATTTACATAACAAATTCGCTTTTGCGGCATATCAAGTTAATTCATTTATAAAATTTAACTTTTTATTAAATCAGATAAAATTATAAAAAAAAAATATTCAACAAAACAAATCCAATACTTAAGTGCCACAAATTTGTACTTTTCAATTGCATTTGTAAACACATATGAAAATGGTACTTCTAAATCATTGAGGAAAGAACTGGTGAAAGTTGTTATTATTGGCATTTTTTTAGCAGTTTTGGAAGTGCTTATAAAAGTACTTCTTATGGAATATGAAGATCGGCACATATAGCTACTATGTATGTAGTGAATCACTTATTCTTTTTGCACCACTTCGATTTTTTTTTTGCTGGGAAGTTTTAAAAGCATTGGTGGTAACTTAACAATGCTTTTCAAACTTGTTTAGTTTTAAAGCAATGCTTTTAAAGCTTGTTTAGTTTTAAAAGCATTGTTAACTTAAAAATCACACTCGAAAAAAATTTTACACCCAAAAAAAATTTTACACTCAAAAAAAATTTTACACTTAAAAAAAAATTTGTTTTTTTTACAAAAATTACAATATTTTGTGTACATACGTCCGTCCATTCACTCAGAAATATTTTTACAGTAAAAAAAACATTGCACTCGAAAAAAATTTTACACTCAAAGAAAAAAAAAATATATTTTTTTTTAATGACAAAAAAATAGTTTTTTACTCAAAATAAAATATTTAAAGTCAAAATTGTTAATTTTTTCACGTTAAAAAATGTACTAGCCTTTAAAAAATGCATTGTGGAGGGTAGTCGAATTTAACTTTTCTACTTGTTATTTTTTAAGAAGTTTTACCTACACCGAAAAAAATCCATGCAACATTTTACGAAAAAAAAGTTTCGTACTTTTTATTTTCGTAAAATACACGAAAGTTGACTACATATTACGAAAAACTTTAGTACTGAATTTCGTATTTTTACGAAAGTAACGAAAATGATTAGTAAATATTTTTTTCGTAATATTTACGAATGTTGACTACATATTACGAAAAAAATGTTGTAAAAACTTTTGTAATTTTACGAAAGTAACGAAAAAAAGAATGTAAATGATTCTTTCGTAAAATATACGAATGTTGACTGCGTATTACAAAAAAAGTGTACAGACTTTCGTATTTTTACGAAAATAATTCGTAAAAACTTTTTCGTAAAATATACGAAAGTGGACTTTATATTACGAAAAAAAATAATCAAGAATTTTGTAATTTTACAAAACTAATGAAAAAAGAAGAAATCTTTAAATGCATGCTTAAAGGGTGTTTTTATGCCCTCCAACTACAGTATTGGGGTATAATAAAGAAATATCGGTCGGGGCCCCATAAAGTATATTTATTATTGATCCATGATAAATTCTAAGGCATTCTATTAATGTCCGTCTATATAAACCACGGATACCACGGAACAAGTCTTTTGGTCATCAGCAGCTTAAGTTCGTATGTGTGCAAAAAAGTTTTATTTTTTTAAACCAACCTCTGGAAAACTGAAAAAACAATTTTTTTAAAGTGTTTTTTGTTGTTTTGTTAAACAAATGAAACATTTTTATGTCAAAAAAAATTTTAAGTAATGAGCTTCGACCCAGGGGATTAGAAAATGCCTTGTGGTCGTGGGTATAAAGAATTAATTTCAATAATGATAACTCTGATATTTTTTTTACATATTTGGGGTAATAAAAATTCTGCACAGCGACTTTAAAGCTCTCTCTTGGTTTTTATTTATTTTAAGGATCAATAAAAATTTGAGGCTAATCGGATCAAATAAAATTTTAGGCTTGATGATATAAGTTTTTTTTTACATGTGGGGAGGTGGTCCTCCAAAAAAATCATCTCAACATATCATCATAAGTACTTGTAGTGTGAACGTAGCCTTAAACAAAATCACTGTAAATAATGAATGAAATCTTATAAGTGTATGTTAAGAAGAAACAATTAATTGCTTGGAAATGTCGCTGTCAAAACGTTGAAAACGTTCTTATTCTCAAGAAAGAATTTTTACATGTAATTTCGTTAATTTAAGGATTTTTTTATTTACCAAAAAATTTTCGTAAAAATAAAAATATTTCGTTTATTTTACGAAATAATTTCGTAAAACAAAAAAAAATATTTCGTTTATTTTACGAAAATTTTCGTAAAACACAAAAATTTATTGCGTTTATTTTACGAAATTTTTTTGTAAAATACAAAAACAATTTCGTTTATTTTACGAAACAATTTCGTGCATTTCGTACATTGTACGCAAGAATTTCGTGGTGCGAAACAACGAAATTTTTCGTACAATGTACGAACGTTTTCGTACATATAAGGCAGGAGTTTTTTTCGGTGTATGAAAATAAGATTTTTATTGCACACATTTTATTTTTTAGTTCATATTTTTAGATTTTTTAGTGCATATTTTGAATTTTTTAGCGCATATTTTCGATTTTTTGGTGCATGAAAATCTTCCCAGTAAAACTTTGGTAATGGGTAGTGATTATATAACACATTACCAGGTAATGTATATACCTTATTTGTAGCATTACTTTAGGATGTCTTATCAAACATTTGTTCCACAACGTATTATTTTCAAGTGAAAAATAATGCATTACTAATAATTTGCTACGTAATGCATGATTATTGGAAAAAATTTATTTCATATTTGTTACTTCTAAACATTAAATCATGGATGACTTATATTTGGTTACATTATGTATTATTTGAAAGTTTGAAATAATGCATTATTTATAACTGGATGCATAATGCATTACAATAACATAAAAAATAATTATTTTATAAAAAATGCATAAGTTTAAACTAGAGATGGGCTCACGACAGGAAATTTCTAACGACACACACTCACGAGCATATTTTATCTACTTACACTCACTTACAATCACGTGAGTAAATTTAATACAAAATTACTTTTTCACTACTCGTAACACCTTATATATTATCTTCTGGTATGCTATATTATATACCTTACTCGTAACCTATAAAATATCATATATTTTACACCTTACTCGTATTCTTCGTTATAAATTTATGACTTATTTTATACCTTACTGGTATTCTTTGTGATAATGTGGATGCATTACTTTGAGTCTAATCGCCTGTTAAAATCATCAATGCTGCAATGTATAAAATAAGAGATCCTATACCTTTTTTTATACCTTATTTGGTAATCTAAGTTTTGCTGGGATCCTGGGTTTTGCTGGGATCCACAAAATGCATTGTGGAGGGTATTCATAGATTCGGAAAAGTCGAATTTAACTTTTCAACTTGTTATTTTTTAAGAAGTTTTTTCTATGAAAACAAGATTTTTATTGCACACATTTAACTTTTTAGTGCATATTTTTAGGTTTTTTAGTGCATATTTTGAATATTTTAGCGCATATTTTTGATTTTTTAGTGCATGAAAATCTCATCCCTAATAATAACTCACCTGCTGGTGAATAAAATTGTTTTTTGGTAAAAAAATAACAATTATTTTCAATAAAGATTTCATTTCTTCTTCTGATAAATTTTTATTAAAAAACTAAAAATTGTTTTATTCGACCTTTAAAACATTATATTTTGAGTAGGTTTATTCTAGCTCGAGGTCAATATTTCCTTTACTAATTAAAACTATTATATTCTCATAGAATAATTTTCAAGAAATTAATTTTTCTGTTTTCAATTTATTTATGTTAGTAACTTTTGCAAGACTGAACCGACACGTGTTTCGTAAAGATTTTTTAGCAAATATAAATATTTGAATCTACTCCCACTGAGAATTATAAGACGAAAATAGTGCCATCGTAGTTAGATCACGAATGTCAATCAACCAACAAACAAATATTGAAAACAGACATACGTATATATTAATATAATTATAATTCGAATAATTCGATTAATCGATCAAACAAAACCAAACTCTTCTTCGATTTAATTTAAATATGACGATTTTCGAATAACGAATAAATCGATTAATTTATGTCAATTAATCGAACAAATATTTTTTTTTACCCTCCAACTACAGTACCGAAATATCGGTCTAGGGCCCCATAGAGTATATATATTATTGAATCAGTGATCGACTCTAAGACTTCTAGCGATGTACGTCTGTGGAAGGCATGATACAGTCCAAAATAAAAGAGCTTTACTCCTGAATTTTAGCATGATTATGTCGAGCGGAAAAATGTTCCCCTTAAAAAACTAAAACACCATTTTTTTTACAAGTGAAATATTTTTATGAAATATATATGAAGTTCATTTACCTCCATTTGAACCACAATGATTAGGAAATGCTGTTTTTTCGACACGCCCCTTTTAAGGACGTGGTTATAGAAAATCATTCAAACTATTGGTAAAAGTGTTTTTTTAGGTGTAAATAACATAAAAATGAATTTGTAAACATTTATGAAGAGGGAAAATGTGTCCTTCAACGTCCCCCAACGACTCACACCAACTTAAAACTTAAAAGTATTCAAAATTTAAGTTTTTTATGCATTTTTTACATATAAAAGTAAATGCAGTTATTTTTTTTTTGTTAATAAAAAAATTGTTTAATACCATTTTTTATTCGTTGTTCTCATCGATTAATCGAATATTTTTTTAGATTTATTCGTTTGATCGAACGAACAAAAATAATTATTTTAATTATTCGAATAAAGTTGCAAGGCGAATAATTGACAACTCTAATGATTATGATTTTTTGTTATTGCAAATATTTGGTTGTGGGTGTTTCTCAAAAACCTTTTTTCCAAATTTGAAAATTTTATTTAAAAAAAAAATTAAATATGGGGGTTTTCGTGTCAACTGACACAACTTTTGAAACCGATGTTTTCCGATCGGGACTAACCAAGGTTAGTCCTATTGGATAGTAGTTCAGACACAATTTTTCAACGAGATCGGTCAAGAACTCTCTGAGTTAGAGGGGGTCGAAATTTTACATTTTGGCCAAAGAGGTGTTGATTCTCATCCATGTAACTTCTTACCTATTGTTTTTAGCAAAATGTGTCCCAAAGAGTTTAGATAGCTATTTCTTCAGTCTGTCGAAAAAAAAATTTAAAAAAAATAAAAAAAAATTTTTGATTTTTTTTCTTAAAAATCCAAAACTTTTTTGACTTTTTGCTCCAATTGGGCCCTTTTTTTTTTTTTTTTTTTTGATTCAAAAGAAAGCTTAGGTGATTTACTTAAAGAGCTGTGGGGTCGCTTAGTGGGATGCGAGTGGGATATCTACGAAAATTATTTTTTTTTATCTTTGGAACACAAAAAATGGTTCTTCAATTTGCACTATTAGGCGTGGGATAGCTAACCAGTTTTCGATTTCGATCCGCGATACCCTCTAATTTTTTTAGGTTCGAAAAAGAAAGCACGAGCCAAAAAATGGGGGCAGTGGGGAGGGGCCATATGGCCCCTCATTGGGGTCCAAAAAAAAGAGGTAAAAATCCCCAAAAAGCCCCAAAACTTCCCTAGAAACGCCACTGGAGGGGTGCAATGTGAGACCGACCTCCAATAATTTTCTGCCCCCAACATTTTTCTTGAACATACCTTACCCCTATTTCCACTTCCTAAGGGGGCTCCCATACAAAACATTTTTAAAAAATTTGATAAAATTTCGACCCCCTCTAACTCAGAGAGTTCTTCACCGATCTCGTTGAAAAATTGTGTCTGAACTACTATCCAATAGGACTAACCTTGGTGCAAATTTCATCCCGATCGGAAGATATCGGTTTCAAAAGTTGTGTCAGTTGACACGAAAACCCCCATATATGTATAATTTTTTTTCTGAATTCAATAATAACACCTTGGAGAAGAAAAGTGTAAAATATGGAGGATATCCGTCAGACCTCTTTTCAGGAACTGCTGGGGGAAGTTAGCGGATTTCAAGAAAATGTTGGTTATATCAATAATTTGGATTAATAAAATGTTATAAACTATATTTTTGGACAAATTAACGGTTTTTTTGGTGTCGTGGCATTCGGATATCGACGGATATCCGCCATGTTTTACATTTTTCTTCTCCAAGGTGTTTTTAATGAATTCAGGAAAAAAAAATTATGTATTTCAAATTTTTATTTTAATAGAGCTAAACCACCTCAATTCAACCGACGAGTTGACCGCACCCCCTCCAAATTTAATGAAATTAAGTCCTGGGGTTTACTTTAAGAAAAAATAGATTTTGCCAATTTTTCAGGCTTCTGGTCATTCCAGTATTTGAGATATGCGGTCTTGAAAATTAGCAAAATCGTATATATTTGACAAAAGTGTTGTGACATAAATAAAGATATCTCGAAAAGTAAAATAATAATACTAGCCTCATTCAGGTTTCAAATAAAAGGTAATAAGACAGCCTTTAAAATAGCTTTTCCCAAGATTTTTTTTAAAAAGGTCAAAGGTCATTGGTTTTGACCTTAATTTTTGGAGAGCTATATCTCAAAAAACGATATTTTTAAAATTTTGGAAAAAATTCATGATGTTAAGAATCGTCTATACTACTTAAGTTGAAATCTTCAGGATGGAGACTTCATTAGAACTTTTAATATTAATAGAAACATTGTGACAGGAAAGAAAAAGCGGTGTATTTCCCTTAGAAAAAAAAAATATTTTTTTGTCTTTGAAATTCTGGTACCAAAATTGATTTTTCTGAATGTTTTTGACGTGCTGAGTCCAAATATGACCTTTGAATTGGCATATCGATATTACTTTTCAAGATATATGCACCTAAATGTTAAAAATAAAAAAACCAGCAATAGAATTTTAGCAATTTTCACACATTTATGTGCAGATATCTCGAAAACTAAAAGCGATAGGCCAGTTCAAAGATCATATATGAACTCAGTACGTCAAAAACATTCAGAAAAGTGAACCTTGTTACCAGAATCTCAAAGACAAAAAAAAAATTTTCTAAGGAAAAATACATCGCTTTTTCTTTCCTGTCATTATGTTTCTATTAATATTAAAAGTTCCAATGAAGTCTCCATTCTGAAAATTTAAACTAAAGAAGTATAGATGTCCCTTAATAACATATATTTTTTCAAAAATTTTAAAAATATCGTTTTTTGAGATATAGCTCTCCAAAAGTTAAGGTTAAAACCAATGACCTTTGACCTTTTTCAAAAAAATCTTGGGGAACGCCGTTTTAAAGGCTGTCTCATTGCCTATTATTTGCAACCTGACAGAGACCAGTATTAATATTACTTTTTGAATTATCTTTATTTATCTCAAAACAATTTTGTCAAATATATACGATTTTGCCAATTTTCAAGAGCGCATATCTCAGGAAGAAAAATTATCAGAAAATTATCAAAATTTTGGCACTATGATTTTTTTTTGTAAGGGCCCAACTATATTCAAAGTTTCATCAAATTCGAAAGGGGTAAGGTCAAAAAAGCTACTTTTTTCGGTTGAATTGAGGTGTTTTAACTCAATACTATTTTCAATTTTTGGAAAAAGGTGTTTTGTGAAAGATAATTAAATTCTTTTAATTTTTTTTTTTTCATCAAAGTTGTGTGAAATAAGTCGAAAAATTGTTATAAATCTGTTTTTGAGCTAAACAACGTTAAAAATGTCTTTAGTGAAATTTAATGGAGGTTCTTTTCTTAGAACATATTAACCCTCTATCTTCCTTTTTTAGACCCAAAAGCCCTTCTAGAAAAGGTTTAAGAGTTACCCGGTTTTTAAGATTCTCAAGTCCCTATTAGGTCATAAAATCCCGTATCTCAAAAACTAATCAATCTATATCGACAATATAGTGCTCTTATTGGGTCTGTATCCACGGTTTCCCAACTCAACAAGCTGTAAACCCAATCGTGCCCTCAAGTGTGTATAAATTGAAGTGAAAGTAGGCCCATCGATAATAGCGCTGTTTTAATTAATTTCTTGCAAGTTTCGAAACATTTTTTTGTTAATAACTTTTTATTTAATTTATGAATTACAAATTATATTTAAATCTATTTGATGATGAAAGCTGCCATTACTTGCCTTGATTATAATAAACTCTTCCCTGTAACGAAAAATTTAAAATTATTGTTTTATCTCGAAATAGGTTCACAAAAAATTTACGGATGTACACAAAATGTTAATCATATCTAGGGCAATAAAAAACAAGTGAAAAAGTTAAATTCGGTCTAGCCGAATGTATTGATACCCTCCACAGTGTCAAAAAAAAATTATTAAAAAAAGAAATTTTGAAAAAAAAAAATCAGGAAATTTAAGTACAACAAGTAGAGAAGTTAAATTCGACTTGGCCGAATCTATGAATACCCTTTTTAAGTGATAGTATATTTTGTAACGTGAAAAAAATAAAATTTTTGATAAGAAATAATTTATTTTGTATTAAACAACTTTTTTTAGCAATTTAAAAAAAAAAAAAAAAATATCTTATTAAATTTTTTTTTGAGTGTAAAATTTTTTTTGAGTGTAAAATTTTTTTCAAGTGTAAAATTTTTTTCGAGTGTATTTTTTTCTAGTGTAAAAATATTTTTGAGTGACAACAATACGTTCTAAAATTTTTTTGTGACTTACAAATGTTTTTCAAATATGTTTAACTGGTTTTCACCAAGTGAATTTAAGGTGAATCTAATCTGAAATTCACGGTTTAGCTTATAACTTTTGAACCACTGAACAGATTTGGCCGTAATTCAATACGAACCAGGCCAAGGAAACGACAAATATATTTATGCCAAGCTTCAGCATCCTCAGAATTTAAAGTTTAGCGTGTTTTTTATCTTATAAATTCACGAAAAACACGTCCCGAAATTCAGTCTTTTGCTCATAACTTTTGAACCACTAAACCGATTTCGCTAGATTGCAATATATATGTCCAACATATATGCCAAACTTCAGGAGCTTCCGTAAAGTCTTTCAAAAGTAAGCCTGTTTTCAACAGACAGACGGACGGACGGACATCGCTATATCGTCTTAAAACCGATCGAGGATCATTAATATATGTATACTTTATGGGGTCCTAGACCAATATTTCGAGGTGTTACAAACGGAATGACAAACTTACTATATAAACCCTCTATCACTAGAGTGGAGGGTATAAAAAGAATTCGGTGAATTCCACAGTGTCAAAAAAATTAGAAAAAAAAAAATTTCTGCGGAAAAAATTTTGGTAAAAAAAGAATTCATCAAAAAAAAAATTTCATAAAAAATATGTTTGTACTTATTTTAATTTTCACTTTTGTTCACATGTGTCAACCTGCAGTCGAATCAAAGCATTTTCTATTTTTAGGTTATGTGGAATGTAACAAAAATTTCGAGGATATCTAAGAGTTTTGTTCATTACTCTTGAACTTCTGAACTGATATCACTCAAATGTAATACCAAGCTTTATAGGGAAACAACAAGTTAATATTTCAAGTCACAGTCATATCTGTGTTTTACTTTGGCCGTGATCGCCATTTAAACAGACGGAGAGCGGTATAATATTTTAGAATCGTTAAATTATCAATTTCGATGAGTTATAAACCGAATGACCATTTACAATTAGTAAAGGGTATAAAAAACACTTCAATTAGGGTGCAACTAATTTTAGTTCAGCGTCAGGCTACTGATTGATTTAAAAACCACAAAATTCAATTTTTTTCCATAAAACCTTAAAATTTTTCGTGTACATCAGATTTATAGAGTATATATTTTAAAATACTTACATCTCGACCATCACGAGCTAAAAAACCACCCTTTCCACCTTTTCCACCTTCATAATGATTTACAATTGTACAAGGATCTGGCACAGAATAACCCATAGCGCTGACAATCATGCAAGCAATAAAAATTACAATTTTAAATAATTTCATACTTATTTTAAATTCTAGAATAACTTTATCACAGTTCAAAAGCAATTATGAGATTGTGAGAAAAAATATATCGGCCTAGCTATTAAGTCAAATATAATTATAAAACTGGAAGCAGACTGTTATGGATAACATTTATATATAAATTATTCATTACACTAGTATACAAATTAAAAATAATTTTGCGAACAACGATATTTTGCATTTTTAAATATGGAAAATTTTGCACTGAATTCGAAAATAAAGTCAAAAAGTAAAACAGTTTAGGAATTTCGCCAAAAGCAAAAACACGTGTCGTATTAAACTTAATAGAGATTATTATATATGAATTTTAGGGTCGTACGTATATACTTCTCCATATAAAGTAGCTGATTATTTACATATTTTTGACAAAAACCATCTTAAAAATTAATAATTTTGCCAACTCCGACACACAATTCGATAGGCCGTAAAAAAACCTTTCCATCCATATATAATTTTCATTTAGTTCCTTCGAAAGAAATGCGAAAAAATCGAAAAAAACGAAAAAAATCCCGTTTTCACCCTCCCAATTCCCCCCATTAATCATCATAATAGCCGATAAAAAACCCGATAAATCTTAGATTTTATTCCTCTATAACAGCGGTTACCAACCTTTTTTCCTCGCGTACCCCCAAATTTTAAATTTTATCAGCCGCGTACCCCCTAACAAGTTTTTGTTTTCGTTAAAAAACTTCACAAATATTAAAGTTTATTTTGAAATTTTCGATCTGCGGCTATTATGATTTTTTTAGGAGTTAGGGGAGATCAAACCAATGGTGGTATTTTTTTGGATGTATCTGAAAACGCGGATTTTGAGCTGATTTTTCTGCAGAGCAAAAATGGCTGAAATATTGCAAATCTGATTTAACCAGTCGATTCTTCATTAAAAATTAAAACAACGGGCATTTTTTGAACTCTTAAAAAAAGTTCTAAAAACATATCAAGGGAGCAGAAATATAATATTTTAATTTTTTTTTTAAATATTTTTTTTAAAAATTGGTAGTTTGATCCTTTACTCAAACTTCTTCTACTCATAACTTCCAATAATGGTCCAAATTTCAATTTTTTTTCAAAATTTTTGTGTTTTTACGTACTTTTTAAAAAAAACAATACCAAAAAATTCTTAAAAGCGCTCTAGTATGCGATTTTTAAGTTTTAAAATTTAAATCTCATTTTTGAAAATGTTTGTACTCTCTTAGGGAGTGGAGATAGGGCGTAGGTTTGTTTTAAAAAAATGCTGTAGGGTAAAAATAAATGGGGGTCGGTCTCAGTAATGACCCCTCTCGGACGCACCATTGGACCGGTAGAAGCTGATTAAATAAAACAAATTAACAAAAAATAAAAAAAATTGTATGAGGACCGCCTTAACAGTTAAAGATAGAGGATAGGTGTGTTCAGAGAAAATGTTTGGACTAAAAAAATATTGTGGGTCGGTCATATATTTGATTGCTTTAAGGGCACTATTAGGGCAGTTAGAGCGGTTGGAGCAAATTTTAAAAAATGTCGTTTTGTGTGGGAGCCCCGTTAGAAATTGGAGATAGGGTATTAGTTTGTTGCAAAGAAATGTTAAGACGTAAAAATTAATGAGGGCCAATCTTATTAATGACCCCTCTATAACGCACCATTGGAGCAGTAGAAATGATTTTAAGATTGGAAAATTACATTAATTTTTTAAAAAAATTTTAAAAAATAGTAATAATCGTCATCCCACAATCCTCCTGGGCAACAAATTTGTAGAATCGATAGAAGTTTTACACATAAAAAAATTTCAAAAAAATCGAAGAGTACAAACATTTTCAAAAATAATATTTAAATTTTAAAACTTAAAAACTTAAAAATCGCAAACTAGAGCGCTTTTAATAACACCGCTCAACAAATCGAAGGTTTTTGACTCCTGTTTGAAGTTTGATACAAAATTTTTAAAGATTTTGACTCGCTGATTCCAAATCTGTGCTCCAAATTTTTCCATCACCTCTAGAATTTTAATAATTCGCGGTTGAAAATGCGAAAAATCGCGATTTTTGCCTTTTTTGAAAGCCTGCACAGCAGCCACTGGGTGAAATAAAAATAAAGCGTATAAAGCGTTAGAGTTGAATTGAACTATGATCTCAAATATATGATCAAAAAAATTTGAAGTTGTTGGACTATTATTGGCCAAACACGTATTTTAAAAAAACACTGTGAAAAAAATTAGAAAAAGCACCATTTTTAAAAGGCTCAAAAACAAAAACCAGATGATCGATCTTTAGTGTGATGAGCTCAACATTTAGACAAAATCTCATTCTTTCTTGTAGACTTTTAAACCTAATAAAGATATCTTCCGGTTTATACGAAAAATAACACAGAAAACTTAAATTTGTAAAATATTTATTTTTTTTAGTTTTTCTTTGAAAAATATCAAAAAAAACTATGGTACCTACCTTATGTTTTTAACGAAAATGGTAATTTTAACAGAGTCATTTTAAAACGCAATTGTAACCCAACCAAATGCAATAATTAGAAAAAAATTGTGTTCTATGTTGGAGACCATAGACAAATTATACTTTTGCGCTTTATACCAGATTTGTATTCCACTCAATGGCTGCTGTGCAGGCTTTCAAATAACGCAAAAATCGCAATTTTTCGCATTTTTAACCGTGAATAACTAAAAATCTGGACGTGATGGAAAAATTTGGAGTACAGATTTAGAATCAGGAGATCAAAGTCTACTAAAATTGATCACCAGAATTCAAACCGGAAAATGACTGTTGAGCGGTGTAATTTTTTGGTATTTTTTTTTTTAAAGTACGTAAAAACACAAAAATTTTGAAAACAAAAATTTGAATTTGGACCATTATTGAAGAAGTTATGAGGAAAATAAGTTTGAGTAAAAAAACAAACTACCAATTTTTAAAAATTCGATATCTTTTGAACGGGTTATCAAAAAATCTTAAAATTTACCACGTAGGAGTTTTCGAAGGGTACTAAAAACTGTAAACAAATTGGGAAAATCTAAAAAAAAAATTTCAAAGTGTCCGATTTGGCATGGAATGCCCCATATGTATAAACTAACGACTAAAAAAAAAGAAAATAGGAATTACTGTTTTTATTTTCTCAAAACCAAAAAGGTTTGTAACTTAGATATAGTAATAATAACTTTAGCTTAGTAATGAATGAAAAGGTTTTTCACCAGCTGGTGACTAAAAAAGTTTTTCACAAGATGGTGAATAAAACTTAACATTTTTTTATCAAAATTTTTTGTTTATCAAAAGTTAATCGTTTTATTATACAAAAAAATTTTTTTTTATTAAATTTTGTATTGTTTTTATACAGGGTATAATGAGTTTGTGCTGATGTTTGTAACTACCCAAAATATTGGTCCTAGGCCTACCTTCAAGTATACCGAACGAGTCAGAATTACTTTTTGAGTCGATATAGCGATGTTCTTCCGTCTGTCCATCTATCGGTTTAAGCACAATACAGGTCGCAATTTTCTCTAAATTGACTTTAAATTTGAAAGTTAAGCATCTTTTGGACCAAGGACGAAACCCTATTGAAATTGGAAAAAATCGGTTCATGTTAAGGCCTAACCCCCTAACAAACGCACCCTTTGTATTATGCTTAAATGACTCTAATAACCATATTAAAATAGGTATCGCTTTGAAATTTAACATGCACTGAAAAAAAAAAGACATTACTAAAATCAAGGAAAAAATGTCTTTAAAAATTTATCTCGAATTTTCCTTAAATTTAGTAAAATTTAACTAAAAATGAGAAATTTTCCTAACTATGAGGAAAAAAATTTAGTTCATTTACTTATAAGTAGTTCAAACTTTTCTTTAAATGGAATTTTTAAATATTAGGAAAAAAATTCTTACTGCCAAAGAAATTTTCCACAAATCTAAGAATCGTGTGTTTATTTTTAAGACATATTTCTTAAAAAACAATTTATTTCAAGTTTAGTTAAAATTTACTATAAAAAAAATCATCGTTTTTCTCTTCTTTGAATTGAGGAAGTGTATTTCTTAGAATTTAGTTAATAACTTCTGAAAATTTTGTAAATAATTTCTTAAAATTTAGTTAAAAATTCAAAATGGCGATATCTTGAAAACTAAGCGAGATAGAGCGAAACGGACGAAATTTTCAAAAGAAAGACAACAAAGAAAAATATGGAATAGCCTAGCTATGCATATCTGTCGGGGTCTCAAGACCCTAAATTTAGATCTAAAATTTGAAATTCCCGAGATTTTATATATGCACATATCTCGGTAAATACTGCCAACACGAGAAAAGGTCCGCAAAATACCCGAAAGCCCTCCGATTAATAGTTTTTGAGATATCCAGTTTTTAAGATTCTCAAGACCCTTTCAGACCCCTTATTACCGTATCTCAAAAACTAAGCAAGTTAGAGCAAAACGGACACAAGTTTTGGTTCAAAATCTCTAGGGACCCTTAAAGGACCCAACGGGGTCTCGAGTTAAATGGGGTCCGAACCCATGGGTCCAGGGTCTAGATCCAATCTTTTTTTTAAATTGTGAAGTATAATTTTTCTCATTTTCTAGTTAAAATAGGCTTAAAATTAAGTAACTTTGTTTTCCTTATTTTTGGGAAAATTATGAACTTAAACCAAGAAAAAAAATCTTTGGAGCCAAATCATTCCCTCTTTTTCTCAAAATTGAGTTAATTTTCCCAGATTTTAGTTCACTTTTTTTTTGAGTGTGTAATCAAATTTCGTACGCACAAATCATCATTCCATTTCAAAGGAATCGAGTCAGTCCTTTTCGTAGTCCCCATACAAACCACCCTCCCGATATTCATATAATTCCCTCAAAATTTATCAAAATGGAAATATTTGATAAACATTTTATTTTTAGGTGTTAAACTTGTACTTTAGTAACCTAATCAAATCTGAATATAATTGGACCATCTTTGGACTCGGTACCCCATATAAAAATTTCGACCGATATTCAGATTAATCGGTCTATTGGCAAAAAAAAAAAATTATTACACTAAAACTTGAACTGTGTGTGTTCTCTACAGTAAATAAGGATCTAACAAAAGATAGATCCAATCGGTTCATGTTTGGACTTAGGACCCATTTTCCGGAAAACAATGGTGTAGGGTATAATATTGTCGGTCTTGACCGACTATAACTTTCTTTTTTTCATAAATTTAATTTTATTTCGCCAAATTTTTTTTTTTCAATTTTTTTTTTATCAAAAACAAAGTTTTTTTTTTACCAGCTGGTGAATAAAACTTAAAATAATTTTATTTCAGCAAAAAAAAATTTCATCAATTTTTTTTATCAAAATTGTTTGTTCATCAAAAATTTTTTGTCTCATCAAAAAAATTTTTTTTTTTTATAAATTTTTTTATTATATAAATTTTTTTTTCTTAGGTTTTTTTTGTCAATTTACCAATTTTTTTTTTTTTGTAATTTTTTTCCCCTCAAAAACTTTTTTTATCAAAAATTTTTTTGTATCAAAGATTTTTTTTTATCAAAAGTATTTTTTTTTTTAAAATTCTCAATTTTTTTCCTATTTTTTTTTTTTCATTAAAAACTTTTTTTTAAAATATTTTTTTTTGTATAAAATTTTTTATTAAATCTGTTTATTTTTTTCAATAAACTTTTTTTTCCCAAAAATTTTTTACTCAATTTTTGTTCGCCAAAATTACCTTTTCACTAACAAGGAAAGTCTTTAACAGGGCACACAGAAAAAAATATTCAATGAAAAAAAACAATTAAATATTTGCTCAGCTTAAAATTTGACATTCAATTAAATTTTACTTGAATCAATTAACCATTTGCTCAAATCTGTAAAATTCACAAAAAAATTCATAAAAACAAAAAAACTCATCATAGTAGGCTTTGAGTAACAATGCGATGAACGTCAAATAGAAAAGTACTTGCATGCACACAAGACGAAAAAAAAAACAAAATAATATAAAGCACAAAAAAAAACAATAGGTCTGTTCCACAACGTTACCGCGGGTGCCCGCGGGTACCCAAACCAGCCGGAAAAGCGTTCCCGTACGCAAAAATTGGGTAAATGAGAGAGTTTTTGAGAGAATAAATTAGTTTCTCATTTTACCGAACTTACCCGCACTTTTTTTTCGGGTAAAATGGTAACAGTCAGATGTTAAAAAACAGCTGATTTTTTTTGTGAAGCTAAATTGGAAATTTAAATAAAATAAAGAACTAAACCAAGGAAATGCGTTATTTCAATACAAAAAAAGATAATTTGTTATTAAAATAAACTTTTACAATTTGTTTTCTTGTTTAAAGTAATTTTTCTTACGAAAATATTTTAGCGTTATTGGTTTGTTTACATTTTCTATTATTTTGGGCTTGAAATGTGGTTTTTAGCGTTCCCGTACTTTTGTGTATTTTTGTGGTATCGTGAGAGGTTTTTTGATTTGCTCTCATTTTACCGAACTTTACCCGGAAAGTTCTGGAACACACTTAATATAAACAAAAGATTTGAAAAGACTCAAGCATCAGATCAAGCATTGGATTAATCACAAATAACACAAAATTATTGATTAACCGCTCACTCAAATCAAGCATTGGTTTAATCAAAAATAACAGAAAAATAACAATTAACAAATTACTCAAATCAAGCATTGGTTTAATCAAGGATCAGTCAATGACTGACCTACAATTTTCGTGCTTGATCCAACAATTTTCCTCATTAGATGACTCTTAAAAAAAATAACTCATTTTTATCTGTGCACCCACCGATTGTCTTGAAACTTGGATATAGGAAAGAGGGGAGCAGAATCAAAGTTACCTGTTTTTTTATCTCTCCAATCTCATATTTATTGGATCAAAGGGGGGGATGGGGGAACGGACTTTTTTTTTAATTTTTTCATTGCCAAATCGACTCAAAAAGTGATTCTTAGTCGGTATGCTTGAAGATCGGTGTAGGACCTATATTTCGGTTAGTTACAAACATATAAACAAAGTCATTATACCCTGTACCACAGAGTGGTGTAGGGTATAAATAAATGTAATATGTCATGGATTGAAATCTCTGTAAACTAGTGTAATTTATTTTTATATTTTATATTTATTTTTTGGTTAAAATATTAACAAATGGGAAATACGATACATCGAACAGTGGGAGAAATGGAAATTTTTTTTGAAAATAATTCAGTCTTTTAGTAAGTACTGGACTGACAGTCATGAAATTTGAAATGGTCATAAGGTTGAAAATTCTTTTAAAAATGGGTCAACTACGTGATGTTGCCGTTCAGATAAATTGAAAAAAAATTTATATGTTCTAAATGAAACTTTTTAGCTGCAGTCAGCTGCAGTCAAAAGAGTGCTGGTACTTTTTGAGTAAAAATCACATAATTTTTAAGTTTTAAAAAAATCATTAAACTAATGAACAAGACACAACTAAAATTTAGGAAAAAAATATCTATTAAAAATTTTCATGAATTTTCCTAAAATTTAATTAAATTTGAGGAAAAAAATATTAGTTCATTGTTTTCTTTCTTTAAATAAAGTAAGGAAAAAAAATGTATTGCCTATGATATTCATTTTAAAACGACTGTTAAAATTTTTGTTGGGGATTATATATTTAACGATTAATAAGGTAATAAAAATTACAAAGATTTCATTTGTATACAGTTGATTTATATTATGAGTGTTATGAATTAATTTGAATAATGTTGACTTCTGTTGTTAACTTTTCCATGGTTAAAAATACACGTCACCCTGTAAAATATAAAAAAAAAAAAAATTAAATTTTAATTGATTATTAATTAAATTTAAATATGCTAAGAGATAATTTGAGTAGGTATATTCTAGCTCGAGGTCATTATTTTCTTTAATAACTAAAACTATAATATTCTCATACAAAAATTTTTCAGAAAATTATTTTTGTGTTTTAAATTAATTCATGTTGGTCGTTTTCACACGACTTACAATTAGTCGATATGTGTTTCGGAATTGGTCAGATTCCATTGTCACGACAATTTAGCAAATATAAAAATCCTATACTACAAGTAGCATTGGGAACTTAAATGACAAATCGCTAATGTTCAAACTAAAATATTAATACATATTCGACTCCACTCCCAGTGAGAATTAGAAAACGAAAATTGTCCCATCGTAGTCAGGGCCGTTTTAAGGTATGGCGGCCCCTGGCCCCTGGTAAAAAGTCAAATGACAAAAAAATTTTTTTTTTTTTTGGTACAAATTAAGCTCCTGGTATTTCCCGTTTTAAGACAAAGAAACTAAAAAAAAAATATATTTTGAGTAGGGATATTCTAGCTCGATGTCATTTTTCTTTATTTATTAAAACCATGATATTTGCATATAACAATTTGGTTTAAATGTGGCCTTTTCTATTACAGAATCTGAAATTTTTTCTATACGAAAAATGTCTCAGGATCTGCGACAATTTCTTTACGGAAAATGTTTTAGAATCTGAGAATATTTTTATACGAAAAATGTCTCAATATTTGAGATTTTTTATACGAAAAACGTCACAGATCTGTAAATTTCTCAATATGAAAAATGTCTTATAATCTGAGACTTTATCTGCACGAAAAATGTCTCAGAAACTGAGACTTTTTTTATACGAAAAATGTATCAGAATCAGAGAAATTTTCTATATGAAAAATATATTTTCATCTGAAACTTTTTTTATACGAAACATGAATCAGAATCTGAAATTTTTTCTATATGAAACATGTCTCAGAATTTGAGACTTTTTCTATACGATACATGTTTTTGATTCTAAGAGTCTTTCTATTCGTAAAACGTCTCAGAATTTAAGACTTTTTCTATACGAAACATGTTTTAGATTCTAAGAGTCTTTCTAATCGTAAAACGTCTCAGAATTTGAAACTTTTTCTATGCG
The DNA here is from genome assembly GCA_963921195.1 of Pegoplata infirma. Classification (NCBI taxonomy): domain Eukaryota; kingdom Metazoa; phylum Arthropoda; class Insecta; order Diptera; family Anthomyiidae; genus Pegoplata; species Pegoplata infirma. The sequence continues at coordinate 205,654,344 of OY992537.1, read as the reverse complement.
AAAAATGTTTCGGAATCTTAGACTTTTTCTATATGAAAATAGTCTTAGAATGTGAAATTTTTTTCTCAGAATCTGAGACACAACATAAAACAGCTCTAAATTAATTTCGTACAATTTCGCTAAATATTGAATTTTTGGTGACAATTAATGTAAAACTTCACCAACTCTTTCATATTTATCAATGCAAAAACGCTCTAAATCACTCGACTTTGACGGTCTCTAGTAGCTTCAAAAAAAAAATAAAAAATTTGGATTTTTTGGTGATTCGTTTTTGGTACCTAAGTAAAGCTATAAAATTTACAAATTTCATCAATTTAATACCATGACCTTATTTTTGTCTATGGGACAACGCACTGTGCACGAGTTAAAATAACACTGTGCTACAAAAAACACAAAATCTAATATACTTTTAAAATGAAGTAGTTAAGGTTGTAGGTCTCATTGAATAGATCACAAAAATGCCCATCAAACTTGCCAGACACCCTCAAATTTTAAAGTTATTGTAAAAAAACGTTTTTTTGGGACTTTTCTCACTAAACCACGTGTGACTTAAACAGTTTTCCACCGATTATTAATTTTTTAACTGTTTTGAATAGAAGAAGTATAGGGCTTTTTAGGTGTGTGAATTGGTCTATACATTTAATAAAGATTTGTATTGATTTTTTCAACAATAACTAATTTTTTTGTTATTTTTTGAAAATTTTTTAAGTTTATCGATTTTTTTCTGCTATAGTTCGTTCAACAATATATATATTTGTAAACGTATTTTTAAAGAAAATTTAATTGTGAATACGATAAGCTTTATGCCGAAAAAATCGAATAACAATTGACAGAGTTGTGATCATTTTTCTAAAAAATAAAATTAAGATTTTGCATGAAATTGCCGTTCGGACAACCCAGGCAAAAAAAATAAAAAATTAACGAACATACTGAGAGATCGCTTATCATTATTTTAAAGGTTTTTGGCCCCATGAATTCGAATTTGACCTTGAAATTGCGCTATCTTATTAAGTTTTAAATATATCAATTTTAGTTTAATATCTCAAAAACCTGACGCGATAGAGCAATTTAAAGGCCAGATTCGGATTCAGCGCGCCAAAAACCTTTAAAAATATTGTACATGACCTCTTATGATAAATAATTTTTTTTTGCCTGGGTTGTCTGAACGGCGATTTTCTGAAAAATCTTAATTTTCTTTTTTACAAAAATTATCACAACTCTGTCAATTCTTATCTGATATTTACAGGATAAAGCTGATCGAATTCAGAACTAAATTTTCTTTAAAAATATGTTTATAAATATAAAGGTTGTTAAACGAACTATAGCAGAAAAAAATCGATAAACTCGAAAAATTTTCAAAAAATAACAAAAAAAATTTTATATTATAGAAAAAATCAATAGATATCTTTCTTATATGTGTAGACCAATTCACAGACATTTAAAGCCCTATTCTTCTTCTATCCAAAACAGTTAAAAAATTTAAAATCGGTTGAAAATTTTCTGAATAACACAAGGTTTAGTGAGCAAAGTCCGAAAAAAACGTTTTTGGACAATATCTCTAAAATTTGAGGGTGTCTGGCAAGTTAAATGGTCATTTTTGTGATCTACTCGACAAAACCAACAACCTCTACCATGTCACATTAGAAGTATTTTTTCACTGTAGCACAGTGTAATTGGATTTGAGTTTTTGAAAAATTTTTACCAAAAAATCTAGACTTTAATCGAAGGTTGCCATAGCTTAATATTGTCTTATTTGGCTTAAATTAACTTTGAATAGTCAATAGAAAAAATTTTAAATTTTTTTACAAAAAAATTCTTGAACGTTGGGAAAAAACGTCAATTTCAAATGGCGATATCTCGAAAAGCGCTCAACCGATTTCCAAAATTTTTAGTAGTTTTATACGTGGGAGTGCAAATTTCTCTAAATTGTTTGTCAATTGTGTAAAATATTAATACTTACACCATCACCACCGGAACTAAAAACAGATCCACCACCGCCACCACCTTCAACACACAGATCATTTCTAGGTTTCGCACCATCCGGTCCACGTCTAACGCTACCCTGTAAAAAATCAAAAGCACATGTAAGTATAATAAAAATTTATCGTATTTATTTATTAATTAATTATATAATACACACAAAAAAACCTTGGAAAATTTCTAGAAAAAGTTTCGTAATCCCATTTAACCAATATTTTACAGTTTTTTCTTGTTTTTTAACAAACAATATTCGATCGAAATTTACATTTTTTTTTTGCAATTTTACAGTTTTTCTTGTAATTTTATAAATTTCCAAGATTTTTTACAAAAAAAAATCTAATAAATTTACGAGAATTTCTTGTAAGTTTTATTTCGCCAAAACAGTAGTAAATTTACAATTTTATTGGTAAAAATCCTGTAAAATTACACAAAAAAAAAGTTCGTAATTTTTACTAGGAATTTTCGTAAAATAAGAGGTAGCAAAAAATCTAGTAAAATCACGAAACCCCCTTGTAAGTTTTATCGCGTCACAAAAATTGTAAATTTACAATTTTTTTGGTAAAATGTTTGTAAAATTACTAAATTATTGGTAAAAAGCTGGTAAAATAACAAGGAATTCTTGTCAATAGGAGGTAGCAAAAAAAAAAATTCCAAACTTTTCGTGTAATTTTACAAGGTTTTTTTTTTGAGTGTACACTGAAAAAAAATCTGCTAAAAATTTTGAAAATCAACTAAAGAGCTACTTTACTCCTTTTGTGTTAAACCGTTTGTTTAAGCACATTTAACTTACACCTTGACCACCACTACTGAAAACAGAATCTCCACCGGAACCAGCTCTATTACATGGATTGGCCATTGCACTGGCAAGAACACAGCATATTACAAAGATTATTTGAAATAATTTCATTTTGTAAATTATTTACTTTTTTTTAAATTACTTTATTCCCGTTTTAAAATAATTTTAAGACTGTGAAATATTATGGTTTATTTTTCTTTTTTATTAATTTATTTATGCAGACATTTATAGTAATTGTAAGAAGAATATTAATCGAGAAATCATATTTCGTATTTGGTTATTTATGTCTTGTCGGAGATAATGGGAATTTTGTTTCAATAAAAAAAACCCAACACATTCGTTCAGAACAATTTGATTTAACATCAATGGTAATTTACGCTGTGTTCCGATTTTGATTAAATTTTGTGAGTGTGTAAGGTGGTGTACTCATTGTCATCATGCTATATTCAATTTGAATTATCTGCTTAATTTAACAAAAATTTGTTTATGATGGCCAAAGTATTCCCTGGCATAGGCGTCATCAATGATATTATAATTTCAAAACAAATTTTGTTTTTTAAAGACGGCTAAGATTAAATCAGGTTGAATTGGTTGGAAACATTTTTTTTCGAAGATTGCTTTTATCTAATTACATCAGTTTTAATCGGTAGGATACAATTTCTTTCAAAAAGTGGGGGTCTTACTCAGGCGCGGATCCACGGGGAAAAAAGGAAATTTCCCTCTCCCCAAATCAAATCCGAAAGAAAAAAGCAAGTAAGGAAGTTATAGTCGGTCAAGACCGACCATATGATACCCTACACTAGTGTTTTCCGGAAAATGGGTCCAAGTCCAAACATGGACCAATTTGATCTATCTTTTGTTAGATCTTTATTTACAGTAGAAAACACACGAAGATTAAATTTTAGTGAAATTGGTTTATTTTTTTGTCAATAGACCGATTTAGCTGAATATCGGTCGAAATTTTTATATGGGGGGCTTAGTCCAAAAATGTTCCAATTATATTCCGATTTGATTAGGTTACACGTTTAACACCTAAAAATAAAATTTTTATCAAATATTTCCATTTTTATGAATTTTGAGGAAATTATGTGAATATCGGAAGGGGGGTTTGTATGAGGACTACCAGAAGGGCTTTGGAATGATAATTTGTGCACACAAAAGTTAATTACTTACTAAATTTCAAAGCGATATCTATTATAACACGGTTATTAGAGTCATTTAAGCCGAATCCAAAGGTGTCGTATGTATGGGGGCTAGGTCTGAACATGGACCGATTTCACTGTGACACAATTGAAGGGTCATTTCTTAGGGCCTCAACCAAACCAAGACAGTTTGAAAATACTTGTGTGTAGTAGTTAAGCCCCCAATGGGTTTTGCTCCGTAACGTCTCAAATTTTTTTTTATAGCCCACTAAATTTTTGATTTTTTTTAAAGGCGTTTGAAAAAAGTCAAAAAAAATGTAACAGTTCTTTTGAGCTTAAAATAGCATTTGGATGTCTTCAATAGAATTTGATGGGAAATTTTTTCTAGCATATATTAACCCTTTATCTGCCGTATTTATTGGTCATTTAAGTAATTTTTTTAAGAAATGTTAAAATGTTCTACGAATATACTCTGCATCAAATTTTACTAGGGGTTACTGAAGGCAGAAAGTTCGACTGATATAAGGAAAATGCAGAAAAAAGATAAATTGTAAAGTGTCATTCATTTTTTTTTTTTATTTCTGCCAGAAATTGTATACAATTGTAACTAACAAATTTATGAAAAAATATAAAAAGTAATGATACTTTACAATTAATTTTTTTTATGCATTTTTCGTATACCGGTCAAACTTTCTGCCTTCAGTAACCCCCAGTAAAATTTGATGCTGAAAATAATCGTAGAACAATTTAACCCTTTAAACGCACGTCTTTGTAGGTTTCTGCGCCATTACTTAAAAAATTATGTAAATGACACATTAAAACGGGAGATATAGGTTTAGCGTACTTTAGAAAATGTTCCCCATTAAATTCTATTGAAGACATCCAAACACTATTTTAAGTATAAAAGAACATTAACATTAGTTTTTTCGACTTTTCTCCAACGCCTTTGAAAAAACAGAAAAATTCAGTGGGCTATAAAAAAAATTTGGGACGTTACAGAGCTAAACCCTTTAGGGTTTTTACTACTACACATAAGTACTTTCAAACTGTCTTGGTTTGGTTGAGGCCCTACATGTGCTGCTGCACTGTGTTTTCTTTAATTTAGTGCTTAAGTTTCAAATTTAAGGTCAATTGATTGAAAATTTCGACCTGTATCGTGCTTAAACCGATAGATGGACAGGCGGACGCACGGCCGGACATCGCTAAATCTACCCAAAAATTAATTCTGAGTCGCTCGGTATACTTGAAGGTAAGTCTAGGACCAATATTTCGGGTAGTTACACACATCAGCACAAAATCATTATATACTGTTCCAAAGAGTGGTGTAGAATATAAAAAGCAAAAAAGAATGAAAAGTTAAGCAAGGAGAGGGGAAAAGGAAAGTAAATATGCCTGCGAATTTTGTACTCTTACCCAAAACATTAAATCATGATAATGTTTTGCAGAAGATTTAGGTGTACTTGCCAAAGCAAAGTTTTTTTTAGAAAAAATAATGTTATATTACTTTGCTATTCCATGCAAAACGAATTGAAATATGTATCAGTCGAGGACCCCATAAAAAATCCAAAAGAGCTCTACATTTCGTAAGTGAGAGCAAAAGTAAGTGCAAAAAACTGTTTTTACATTTTGGAGAGTATAAAAGATTCGGCACCAAAGAATATAACACTCTTACTTGTTTTATGTACATTTGATAAGCAAATGGAAAATTTTTATGCGAAAAGCTTAGGCTTGGTAAAAAAGTAGTTTTGGTAAAAAAAAACGATTTTTTTCACGAAAATAATGATAAAAAGAAAAATTTTTTGATTTAAAAAAAATTTATGAAAAAAAAAATTTTTTTGGTGAGAAAAAAATTGATAGTATAAAATTTGATAAAAAAAAATATAGCACAATTGAAATTCAGAAAATCACAATTGAAATTCAGAAGAGCCCAATTGAAATTCAGAAATCGTAATTGAAATTCAGAAAAGCCCAATTGAAATTCAGAAAAGCACAATTGAAATTCAGAAAAGCACAATTGAAATTCAGAAAAGCATAATTGAAATTCAGAAATCGTAATTGAAATTCAGAAAAGGCCAATTGAAATTCAGAAATCGTAATTGAAATTCAGAAAAGCCCAATTGAAATTCAGAAAATCACAATTGAAAATCAGAAAATCACAATTGAAATTCAGAAAAGCCCAATTGAAATTCAGAAAAGCACAATTGAAATTCAGAAAAGCACAATTGAAATTCAGAAAAGCACAATTGAAATTCAGAAAAGCACAATTGAAATTCAGAAAATCACAATTGAAATTCAGAAAAGCCTAATTGAAATTCAGAAATCGTAATTGAAATTCAGAAAAGCCCAATTGAAATTCAGAAAATCACAATTGAAATTCAGAAAATCACAATTGAAATTCAGAAAAGCCCAATTGAAATTCAGAAAAGCACAATTGAAATTCAGAAAATCCCAATTGAAATTCATAAAAGCATAATTGAAATTCAGAAAAGCCCAATTGAAATTCAGAAAAACACAATTGAAATTCAGAAAAGCCCAATTGAAATTCAGAAATCGTAATTGAAATTCAGAAAAGCCCAATTGAAATTCAGAAAAGCACAATTGAAATTCAGAAAAGCCCAATTGAAATTCAGAAAAGCACAATTGAAATTCAGAAAATCACAATTGAAATTCAGAAATCACAATTGAAATTCAGAAAATGTAAACAAACCAATTATGAGTCACCACTACACTAAGAAAATTATGTCATTAACTGTTTGTAGGTTATTTTAAAAAGTAATCAGTAAAGTCATTTTAAAAGAAAAATCACTTATTTTATAAAGGATTTAATTTTTTTACTGTTTCTGTAGTTTAAAAAAAATAATTTACTGTATTAAAAACGAATTTTCTGTTACATTTAATTTCGGCAGTAAAATATTTCTTCTATAGTTTTACTGTTTTTCAATACAAAATAACTGAATATTCACTAGTTTTTTAATGTTTTGGTTAGTCATTAAATTAACATTTAAAATTGACTGTAATGTGTTTTGATTTTAAATGAAAAAACAGTGGAATGGTTTTTAAATAAAATTTCATTTGTTTTAAGTGAATATTCACTGGAATTTACCTACATAATTCTTTGAGTGTACATATACACATTAAACAAATGCTGTACAACTATGAGAGTATTTAACTTTATTCTCTTGCTACGTATTGTAGAGAGCAGACAGACAATAATACACTCATAGAATGTTGTAGGTAAAATTTAGTTTAACAAATTTTTTTTATTTTTTGTAAATTAATTAATATAGTGAACAAAAATATTTACTCTACCTTGACAAATGCATTAATGAAAAATTAGTTTTAAAGAAAAATAATAAAACGTCAGTTTTACTTAATGTTAGGTTAGGTTAGGTTGTAAGTGGCTGCTGACGTTTTACGTCAACACACGTAGACTCTGAGGTCCATTGTGATACCACGGGATCGTAATAGGTTTCCCTACTAGTCCCTGTCGTTAAACCAGTTTGAGCTTCTTATGAAACTCCTTAGATGTTGAATTTTGACATCCGACAAATCAGAAAGATCGTACAGCTCCCTAGATCCCAGTGAAGCAAGTCGCTGACCAGAAAGTGCCGGGCAATGGCAAATAAAGTGTTCGATAGTTTCCAACTCCTCTTCATCCATGCAACTTCGGCAAAAGTCATTCGACGGCACATTTAACCGCTCTGCGTGCTTCCCTATAAGACAGTGTCCGGTAATTATAGAAACCACCGTCGAAATATCTCCTCTTGGAAGCGATATCAGCTCACTTGTGCGCCCCTGATTAAGAGAAGGCCAAATCAGTCGTGTTGTCTCACACGTCCATCCATTTGCCCATCTTTGATTAGTCTCCGTCGCAGAACAAAGCCGTAGGTTTTGCTTGCAAGTTTCTAGAGGCATACCAACACATTCCAATTCTGTTGGAACCTGTAAGGTAGTTCCTAGTCTTGCAAGCTCATCGGCTTTGCAATTCCCTGGAATGTCTCTGTGCCCTGGGACCCATATGAGTCGTATGTTAAACTGCTTGGCCATCTCATTTAAAGACGTGCGGCAGTTAAGGGCAGATCTTGTTTTCAGAAACATTGAATCCAGGGACTTGACCGCGGCTTGACTGCCAGTATAGATGTTGACTGCGGTTGTAGACAAGACATTGCAGCTCAACCAGTCAGCCACTTCCTTTATTGCCAGCATCTCTGCCTGGTAAACACTGCAATGATCTGGCAATCTACGAGCCAGGCTCAATCCAAGCTCTTCCGAATAGACCCCAAAGCCCACTTGTTCGTGCAGCCTCGATCCATCTGTGTAAAAATTTATGGTAGCTCCACTACCCGGAGTATCCCCCCTCCAAGACTCCCTGGATGGTATCATAGTGGTAAAGTGGCGCTCAAAGAGGCTCAAAGAGGGAGCACAGTCCACATTTTGTGGTATTGTTATCTTTTTCAAGATCGCGCTATGGCCACAATCACTGCTCCTCCATTGCAGCGTGCTATTAAGTCGAATTGCCGACGCAGCCGCATACTGCCTACCCAATATGTCCAAGGGTATCAGGTGAAGGAGGATTTCTAATGCAGCCGTAGGTGTAGTACGAAGAGCACCAGTGATGCACATTGACGCCATTCTCTGTACCTTCGTGATAAAGACAAAGTTCGCTTTTGTTTCCAAAGCAGGCCACCAGACAATGATTCCATACAGCAAAATTGGACGCACCACTGCTGTATAGATCCAATGAACGACTTGAGGGCTAAAACCCCATCGTTTTCCAATGGCCCTTTTACAGGAATACAAAGCAATCGTTGCTTTTCTCACCCGTTCCTCAATATTACGCCTGAAATTCAGCTTCCTATCTAGAAATACTCCAAGATACTTGGCTCCATCTGAGAAGGTGATTTCAGTACCGTCCAGAGAAATAGGATCAAAAGCAGGAATCTTATTTTTCCTTGTAAACAAAACAAGCTCTGTTTTACTGGGATTAACTCCTAGACCACAGTCTCTTGCCCATTTAGACAGATCTTTCAGAGAACCCTGAAGAATGTCCCGCAATGTTGGCAGATGCTTCCCCTTTACCGCTATCGCGACATCGTCAGCATATGCGATAACATGACAACCACGTGCTTCTAGAGATAGTAGCATTGAATTCAGTGCCAGGTTCCAAAGAAGCGGCGAAAGAACACCTCCTTGTGGTGTTCCCCTATTGACAAATCGAGATATGACGGACGCTCCCAATTCAGACGTTATACGTCTATTGGCAAGTAGGTTTTCCACCATTAAAACGATTTCACGCTTTACTCCCAGACCAGACAATGCCAATATTATCGATTCTGGAATGACATTATTAAAAGCCCCCTCAATATCAAGAAAGGCCACCATAGTGTACTCCTTTACCGAAAGGGATCTCTCGATGGTACCAACGAGCTCATGAAGAGCTGTTTCCGTTGATCGTCCCTTGCTGTATGCATGTTGCTTTGTCGAAAGCAACCTCGGGTCAATCACTCTACGCAAATATGAGTCTATCATTCGTTCCATTGTCTTTAACAAAAAAGAAGACAGACTAATTGGTCTGAAATCCTTCGGAGCTGTGTGGGAACTTTTCCCAGCCTTCGGGATAAATACGACTCTGGTATCCCTCCATTTTAAAGGAATATACGACCAGTTGATGCATGCTGTGTATAGATTATACAGCAACGGGGCTATATAGTCCAACACTTGCTGCAACTCAGCCGGGATTATACCATCAGGTCCCGGGGATTTATAGGGCCTGAAGCTTTTTATCGCCCAGATTAATGTTGGCATATTTATTATTTCCGAAGCAATTTCAGATGCTTGGGCGTCAGAACGTTCCAAAGCTTGAAACGGCGTCATGGAATTGCCCGGAAAATGCGTGTTTAAAAGGAGATCCAGCGACTCTCCACTGGAGGAAGACCACACCCCATTAGGATCTTTCAGGTATCCTAGGGTGCAAGGAGAAGAAGCCAGAACCTTGCGCAGCCTGGATGCCTCAGAAACGTCTTCTATGTTTCCACAGAAGTTTTTCCAAGAATCACATTTTGCATTTCTGATCATCTTTTTATAACTCTTAAGTTGCAGCCTGTATGCAGACCAGTCCTCGTCCGCTCTTGAAAATTTAGCCTTATTAAAGAGCTTTCTGCAGGAATCTCTGCTCGTCTGCAACTCATTTGACCACCAAGGTGGCTTTTTTTTCCCTCTAGGCTTTGCAGAAGGGCAAGACGCATCCAGGCACCTATTACAAACATTTGTTATATGGTCAACCAGACAGTCAATTTCCGCTAAACTATGCGGTTCAGATAGGGGTACTTCATCCAAAAGCAAAGAAAAAGTCTCCCTATATTTCACCCAGTTTGTTCTTCTCAGATTTCTAGAGACTGTCTCAACCGGGGCACGCTCCCTGAGTAAAAACTCAATGTAGCGATGATCTGAGAAAGAATGCTCTTCCAAAACTCTCCAGTCATCAATTCTGTCAGACAATGTATCTGATACAAGTGTTACGTCAAGAACCTCTTGCCGCGTACTTGTAACGAAAGTTGGTTCACTACCCTTGTTACAAATATACAGGTTAGTGCTTAACAAAAACTCCAAAAGTGATTCGCCTCTATCATTTGTGTCTGTACTACCCCATATCGAATGATGTGCATTAGCATCACAGCACACTAGTAACTGGTGTCCCCTAGATTCAGACTCCCGAATCAGACCGCCAACCTTCTCCGGGGGTATTGGCCCCGGATTAGGAAAATACGCAGAGGCGAGCCAAATAGATTTCCCATGAAGCTCTAAGCTAGCCGCTGTAACATCCATATCACTAAAAGTTGATAAAAAGAATATATTTAAGCCATTTTTCGCCAAGATGCAGGCTCTTGGTGAGCCCTCACCTTTGGCAACCATCAACTTAAATCCAGGGGTCTTCAATCCGCAAACCCTGCCACCCCGCACCCAGGGCTCTTGGATAAAAACCAAGTCAACTGCTCCTGTCGTCAGGCGCAGCAATAGTGCAGCTGAGGCTGCCTTACAGTGATGGAGGTTTATTTGTAGGAACCGCAACATCTTGCTTTTTTTCCACCATCCTTTCCACCACCGTGTTATTGGCTTCATCCTCCGTGTTATCATAGAGGTCGCATTCGTCCCCAGATTCGGTTTCGAATAAGCCAGATATGTGTCCCATCTGTTCTGAATCGGAGGCAACAGAACTCTCCGAATTCCTCACTGCATGGGCCTCGTCCTGAATGTCACCCATAGTGGCATCAGCTTTATCCTCCGTGCCATCACAGAGGTCGCATTCGTTACCAGATTCGGTTTCGAAAATGCCAGATGCATCGTCCATCAGCCTAGAATCGGTCAGCTGAATATCAACCTTTTCCAGATTCTCCTCCCCAGCCGACTCTGCCACTGGCTTGTCTGCTTCCAAAATAGGCTTCTGGTCGCCCTTGTAGACATTGACTCTTATATGAAAAAAGCCAAATCTAATAATGCCGTCAGTCCTGGCTAAAAGCGGAAGCGATTCCTCATTAACCAAGACCACTGCTTGACGACGAGCGCCCTCCATCTCACCCAATCTGGCAATTTGCCAATTCTGAGTTGGAAGGTCAGGATTGCAGACTTTTATCATCTTTAGAATCACCGCAGTGTCACTTGTAGCCATTGGGATCCATGCATGAGCTCTGGGTTGCGAGGGGATATCATGTTTTTCCACAACGTCCAGTCTGGCTCCAGGCCATAAGTCTCCCACTTGGCTAATGGCAACCTTAAACACGGCTGCGGATCTTTCGTTTCCAAAAGCAACGAGTTTTACTCGCCCCTGATACCAACCTGCGTTGACAGTAGTAGGGAGAAAATCAGGCATACTCTCAAGAAGCCTATAGTAGATTTCATTTAGTTTAGTTTCAACTAAACTCCACTTGTCCCTTGGAATACTACAATCCCCATTTTGCCTGTTTATCACAGCCCTAACGAAGTTACCTTTCACCACTTCACTAAAAGACTGAGTCCAGACGTTGCCGGTCACCTTAGATCTTTTAGGTAAAGGTTTCTCGTCGGGCGAGCGCAACCTTTTACCAGACTTCGATGACGAGGCCGAAACAGCGCTCTGTTTGTCAGATGCGCGCATTGCCGAAAGTTTGTCCTGTTCTTCAATGACTCCTTTCGCCCATGATAGCGACGCCCTCTCACGTTCGGAGAGCTTCGTTCCATCGAGTTGGCTTAGTCTGTTAATTATTTTCAAACAAAGCCTTCTCTGGTTGTGCCTGACCTTTGATGGCTTAAGTTTCTTTTTCTTTTTACCACCAATATTAGGCTGAGCACCCCTACCAGAATCAAGGCCGGACTTCAAGGTCGCAACCCTAAGACCAGTGCTAGGACCAGCACCAGTCGGTGAGGCAGAGCCTCGAACTAAATCGGTATCATTTGTGTCCATATTTTCATTTTCCTTGATGTGGTAATGAAAATATCACAAAAATACCTATTACGAACAAACCTATTACGAACAATTTTAGTAATTCAATTTATAGCACGGAGTTAAAATAAAACACGTCCACACTCGTCAACAGTTGAACGATAATGTTACCTTAAGCATTTTATGAGTGTATTGTCTGTCTGCTCTCTACAATACGTAGCAAGAGAATAAAGTTAGATACTTTCATATACACATCTCTGTACTGCATTTGCATAATGTGTCTATGTTTGTAGTGGTGACTAATAATTGGTTTGTTTACATTTTCTGAATTTCAATTGTGATTTCTGAATTTCAATTATGATTTCTGAATTTCAATTGGGCTTTTCTGAATTTCAATTGTGATTTTCTGAATTTCAATTGATCTTTTCTGAATTTCAATTGGGCTTTTCTGAATTTCAATTGTGCTTTTCTGAATTTCAATTGGGCTTTTCTAAATTTCAATTGGGCTTTTCTGAATTTCAATTACGATTTCTGAATTTCAATTGGGCTTTTCTGAATTTCAATTGTGGTTTTATGAATTTCAATTGGGCTTTTCTGAATTTCAATTGTGCTTTTCTGAATTTCAATTGTGATTTTCTGAATTTCAATTGTGTTTTTCTAAATTTCAATTGGGCTTTTCTGAATTTCAATTGTGATTTTCTGAATTTCAATTGTGATTTTCTGAATTTCAATTACGATTTCTGAATTTCAATTGTGCTTTTCTGAATTTCAATTGTGCTTTTCTGAATTTCAATTGTGCTTTTCTGAATTTCAATTGGGCTTTTCTGAATGTCAATTGTGTTTTTCTTAATTTTACTTGTGCTTTTCTGAATTTCAATTGCGATTTTCTGAATTTCAATTAGGTTTTTCTGAATTTCAATTACGATTTCTGAATTTCAATTACGATTTCTGAATTTCAATTGGGCTTTTCTGGATTTCAATTGTGCTTTTCTGAATTTCAATTGTGCTTTTCTGAATTTCAATTGTGCTTTTCTGAATTTCAATTGTGATTTTCTGTATTTCAATTACGATTTCTGAATTTCAATTGATCTTTTCTGAATATGGGCTTTTCTGAATTTCAATTACGATTTCTGAATTTCAATTGTGCTTTTCTGAATTTCAATTGGGCTTTTCTGAATTTCAATTGTGCTTTTCTGAATTTCAATTGTGATTTTCTGAATTTCAATTGTGCTTTTCTGAATTTCAATAGGGCTTTTCTGAATTTCAAATGTGATTTCTGAATTTCAATTGTGCTTTTCTGAATTTCTATTGTGATTTCTGAATTTCAATTGGGCTTTTCTGAATTTCAATTATGATTTCTGAATTTCAATTGGGCTATTCTGAATTTCAATTGGGATTTCTGAATTACAATTGATCTTTTCTGAATTTCAATTGGAAAAGGTGTAAACGTAAAATTTTTAAAATAAACTACAAACAGTTAATGACATAATTTTTTGAGTGCATGGTGTCCTTGCTAGGAAAAACGAACATTCAAATATTGTTTTCAAAATTTTTTGTTGAAATTTAAAAAAAAAAATAAAATTTTTTCTAAACTTTAAATTTTCATAATTTTTTCTACAATATTGTTTTTATAAGTTTTTTTCGTACGAATTTCGGTTTCCGAGTACAAAAATGTTAAAAAACTGTCTAAAGGTCAATATTTTCAAAAAATCGTTTTTTTAAGCGCCCATATTTTGCAAAGTATTGATCCAAAAAAAAATATGGCTTTTAATCATGCTCATGGATTTGCTCATATAGTTTAATATTAGTATTTTTTTTTTGCAACCTCACATCTTACGGTTTTCTTTTTTGTTGAGTGTATATTTAATTATAAATATGGGAATTTTGTTTTACTAAAATTTCTATATAAAAGAAACATAAATCAAGTTTTAAAACAGTTGGGTTTTTCGCAAACACGGGTATTTGATAGAAGAGATGGGCACATGAGCAGATTAGTTCGTAAATTATGCGTGATCATGCATGAGTGTGGCTGAAACTCAATTTTACTCACGTAAATGTATGTGAGTGTGAATGGAAAAAACAGTTGTGTGAGTGAGTATTACTTTTGGGTGAGTGAGTGTGCGTGGGCCTTAAGAAGCAAAAAAAAAATTTAAATTTCTCAAAACTTCAATTTTTTTTAAAAGTTTTGTTAAAAAATTTTTTTGTAAGCAATTTTGTTAGATTTTGAAAATTTTAGTCGTGAGTGTTCGTGTTCGAAAAATTATTGTCGTGAGTGCGTGTGAGTCAAAAATCACTTGTGCGCCCATCTCTTTTCGGTTTTTTTTTTTATATATATAACGCAAGGATATTATTATATTTTTTATAATATTTTCAAAACAAAAATTAAAAAAAAACGTAAATTCTATCAAAATTTTAGAAATTTCGCTTATAACGACTCTAAAAAAGTAAAATTATTCATCATCGTAAAAACACCAAGTGTTAAAAAATTTTATTTACTTATCATATAAAAAAATAAAAATAATATGCAATTATTTCAAACAATATTTGTGCTTGGTTTTTTCCTTACCGTTATATTAGCGGATTCGGTTAATAAGCCTATCCATGGCCGTAATGGTGCTTCTAGAATTTTTGGAAAGGCTGAAGATGGAGTAAGTTTAAAAACAAATTAAAAAAAAAAAAGTTGAGTGGAACATAATAAAAATTAAAAACCCATAGATTTTAATAAGATTACACTGTGCAACACAAATTTGTTACTTCAATGAGATAAAAAAAACAAGTAAAAAAGTTAAATTCGGCCTTGCCGAATGTAGTGATACCCTCCACAATTTCAAAAAGATTATTGCAAAAAACTTTATTTAAAAGGAAGTTACTTTTGAAAAAAAAATTTCCGCGAAAAAAAATTTTGGTAAAAAAAAAAATCCCCGATTTTTTTCTTTTTTTGTCAAAAAATATGTTCGTACTTGTTTAAATACCATTTCGTTTTCAATTATGTTAACATGTGTCAACCAGAAGCCGAATTTAAGCATTTTGTATTTTTTGGTTATGTTGAATGTACTAAAATTTTATGAGGTGTGCTTACATTTTTGTTCATAACTTTTGAACCGCTGAACCGATATCGCTCAAATGCAATACCAAACTTCTCGGGAGAACTTCCAATAAATATGTAAAGTTTTAGTCATCTTCGTCATATTTTGACCGTGAAAGCATTTTCCACAGACGGACATCGCTAGAATGTCTTGAAATCGATCGGGCATCATGAATATATATACTTTATGGGGTCCCAGACCGATATTTCGATGAGTTACAAACGGAATGACAAACTTATACATACCCTCTATCACTAAGTGGAGGGTATAAAAACGAGTGGGAGTGTTAAATTTGGCTGTGTCAAATCTTTTATACCCTCGCACATTAGAGTGGCATTTTTTATTTTTAATTTCCTCAAGTGTCTGGGCAAATTTTTTTGATTTTTTCATTGATCCATGATGGTTTCTAAGACATTCTACTGATATCCATTCCTCCGTCTGTCTGTGGAAAGTAAGTGCATTTTAAACCAAAAGAGATGTTTTTTTAGGATTTTACTGGTACGTAATTTTTAATTTTTTTGGCCTCATTCAAGTTTCATTCGATGTACTCAAATTTGTTGCTCAGTGTATTTTATTATACCCTACACCACTCTGTGGTACAGGGTATAATGAGTTTGTGCTAATGTTTGTAACTACCCGAAATATTGGTCCTAGACCTATCTTCAAGTATACCGATCGACTCAGAATTACTTTTTGAGTCGATTTAGCTATGTCCGTCCGTCTGTCCGTCTGTCCATCTATCGGTTTAAGCACAATACAGGTCGCAATTTTCAATCAATTGACTTGAAATTTGAAACTTAAGCATCTTTTGGCCCAATGACGAAGCCTATTGAAATTGGAGAAAATCGGTCCATGTTACGACCTAGCCCCCTTTGGATTCGGCTAAAATGACTCTAATTGCCGTATTTTAATAGATATTGCTTGAAATTTAGCAGGTAATCAAAATTTGTATGCAAAAATCACCATTTCAAATTTCAAAGAAATCGGGTCAGTCCTTCTGGTAGTCCCCATACAAACCACTCTCCCGATATTCACATAACTCCCTCAAAATTCGTAAAAATGGAAATATTTGATAAAAATTTTATTTTTATGTTTTAAACTTGTACTTTAGTCACCTTATCAAATCGGAATATAATTGGACCATTTTTGGTCCCCTATATTAAAATTTCGACCGATATTCAGTTAAATCGGTCAATTGACAAAAAAATAAACCAATTCCACTAAAAGTTTACCTGTGTGTGTTTTCTACACTAAATGAAGATCTAACAAGGACAGATCCAATCGGTTCATGTTTGGACTTGGGACTCATTTTCCGGGAAACACTGGTGTAGGGTATCATATGGTCGGTCTTGACCGACTATAACTTACTTGTTTTTATTATGAAAAAAATATTTCTAACAATGTTTATTTCTAATTCTTATTTCCAGGAGGATATAAGCGTTTCTGATAAAGACAATTTATCAAATTTACATATTTCAAAATCTGATAATTCAGCTAATGGACCTATTCATGGTCGTGATGGTGCTTTTAGTTGGTTTGGAAAGGCTGAACGTGGGGTAAGTTTAAACAAAAAATTAAAAGATTTAAAACACTGTCCGACAAAAATGAAAAAAGTCGGTAAATCTGAACTTTGGAACTAGAGACTTAATGTAGTAAAACTGCATTTACCGTTTTTCTATTCATTAGCCTGTTTTCGTTTAAAAGGACTTCAAAGTTTTAGAGGATTAAATTTAAGAAAATATTTGTACTTGCCCTAGGATGTCACTAGTGATAGCAAATGAAAGAGGAGGATCTCCCCTAATTTTCCTATTTTATTATTTTTACATACCAAGAAAAATAATGTAAGTTACGTTCTTTCTAAAATGTATCCTTTCAAAAAAATATTTTGATAAAGTTTTCAAATGACTTAATTCACATCATTTTATCCTGATATGGCAAAATAAAAATAAATGAAAACATTAAGGGGAGATACTCCTCTTTTATTTGCCATCACCAGTCTCATTTTTGTCCTAGGATGAGATTTGTCCTAGGATGAGAACAAATATCTCAAAAATATTTTACAAAATGTATCCTTTAAAACTTTGAAGTCCTGTTAAAAGGAAGCAGGACCACAAAATAAAAAACTGTAAATACAGTTTAACTCCATTTTATATCTACTTTCAGATGTATATCATCCGGTTCATGTTTAATATCGGCTGTCGGACGGTGATATTGATTATAGTTATTGAAACTTCTTTTAGAAAGTTTTTTTTCGAACATTTTAATTCAAGAATGGATACCAATGTCTTTTCAAAAACAATACCCTTTAATTAAAATTAAAGATTTTGGTCCCTATTTTTTAATATTGTTGGCCCCATTTAAGATTCACTCGATGTACTCAAATTTGTTGTATTTAATGAAAAAAATATAATTTTTTTTTTATTTTAAAAAACATTGTTTATTTTTAATTATTGCTTACAGGAGGATATCACCGTTTCGGATATAGACAATTCATCAAATTCACATAATTCGAATTCTGGTAAAGTTCATTTAAATAATAATCTTACATCTGCTGATTCAGCTAATGGACCTATTCGTGGCCGTGATGCGGCTTCCAGTTGGTTGGGAAAGCTTCAACGTGGGGTAAGTTTTAAAAAAATGTTTTGCTAATTGCGTTTCTGAAGATTTAAAAAAAAAAATTCAATTCCTTCCAAATTGTTTCTACACACAAAAAAACCTTTATGTGTAAAAATCGATTAGATATGATGTGATCTGTTAAGATCTGATTATATGAGTTGTATCTGATCAGATCTGTTATATCCGAGATTTGTCCCCATTCCCGAGATCTGATCAAATCTACTTAGATCTTAGAAATTGGGGACAAATCTCGGATATAATAGATTTGATCAGATACAATTGATATAATTAGATCTTAAAAGATCAGTCAGATCTAATCATTTTTTACATGGGATGTCTAATGACTAGAAAAAGTCTTGTATTCCCATTTTACATATTTGACAGTTTTCCTTATTTTTTAGCAAACAAATTTCAATCGATATTTACTTTTTTTTGTAATTTTACGTATATTTTTTTGTAATATTACAAATTTTTTTTTTGTAATTTTACAAATTTTCAAGATAATTTTACAAAAAATATCTAGTAAATTCACGAGAATTCCTTGTAAGTTTTGTTGAATATAAAAAGTTGTAAATTTACAACTCGTTTGGTAAAACTCTAGTAAAATTACAAAAAATCTCGTAATTTTAACTGAAACTCTCATAAATGAGGAGGTAGAAAAAATCTAATTAAGTTACGAGAATTCCCTGTAAATTTTATTGCGTCAAAAAAGATGTAAATTTACAATTTTTATGAAAAAAAAATCTTGCAAAATTATAAAATTATTGCTAAAAATTTTGTAAAATTACTAGGAATTCTCGTCAAAAAAATAACAAGCTTTTCTTGTCATTAGAGCCCAATAACAAAAAAAACATCAGTTTTTATAGGATTAATTTATTAATTCATTTATACTTACAGGACAATATAACAGTTTCGGATGTCGACAAAATATTTAATAGCTTTATTTGGCATTTTTTGGCTACTGTTCTTATAAAACCTAAACGTGGAGTAAGTATAAAGCATATAGTTTTTTAATTTTAACTTATAGAAATTTAGAAATATTTATAACTAGCTGGAACCGGTCCGCGTTGACTGGTGCCAACTAAAAGAACCCTTGGATAAATTATTTATAAAACTTAAGCAGAAAAAAAAAATGTTAGTAAATTTTTAAAACTATTGAGTAAAAAATTACTCAATTTTGCACCAGTAAACGATTTAATAGTATTGAGTAAACTTTTAACAAAAAATTATAAAATGCTTACTAAAAAATTTGAGTAAATTTTTAATTGACACAATTAAAACTTTATCTAAAATTTTTCTTTTTTTTAAGTAACTTTTTAATTGTGTCAAGTAAATAGTAACTCAAAATTTATCAATTTTTTTTTTTTAAGTTTAAAAAAAGTTTCACATTTTTTATTAAAATTGTTTTTTTAAAGTTTAAAAAGTTTAAAATTTTTTTCCAAATTTTTTTTTCAAACTTTTTTTTTTTTTTTCCTTGACAAAGGAAACATATTTATTTAAATTTGTAAAAGATTATTAAAATAATAGAAATACATTATATTAAAATTAATTCAATTCAAACACATATGTTGTCCAATTGACGTTCCTATACGGAACATAGGGCGGAAACTGTCGCACTCCATTGTTGGCGGTTTTGTGCAATACAACGAATTTCAGGCCATGAGCCTATATGTTGACTTTCGGAATGTATCGATCGAATCCAGGTATTTCTTGGCCTTCCTCTGCGTCTTGTACCCTGCGGGTTCCATTCAAACGGCATTTTAGATATATTAACGTCTTCTCTTCTTAACGTGTGACCTATCCAACGCCACTTTCAAACTTTACCAAACATTTTTATGTCTTAAAGACATAGGAAAACTTCATAAAGGTGATTTCAAACTTTCATATACATATGGGGCATTCCAT
Source organism: Pegoplata infirma (assembly GCA_963921195.1). NCBI lineage: Eukaryota > Metazoa > Arthropoda > Insecta > Diptera > Anthomyiidae > Pegoplata > Pegoplata infirma. The sequence continues at coordinate 205,634,403 of OY992537.1, read as the reverse complement.
GTCAAATCGGACACTTTGAATTTTTTTTTTAGATTTTGCCAATTTTTTAACAGGTTTTAGTATCCTTCGAAAACTCCTTCGTGGTAAATTTTCAGATTTTTTTGATGACCCGTTCAAAAGATATCGAATTTTTAAATATTGATAGTTTGTTTTTTTAATCAAACTTCTTTTACTCATAACTTCTTCAATAATGGTCCAAATTTAATTTTTTTTTCTCAAAATTTTTGTTTTTTTACGTACTTAAAAAAAAACATCCCAAAAAATTCTTAAAAGCGATTTTTAAGTTTTAAAATTTTAATCTCATTTTTGAAAATGTTTGTACTCTTCGATTTTTTTGAAATTTTTTTGTGTAAAACCTCTATCGATTCTACAACTTTTTTGCCTAGGAGGATCGTGGGATAACGATTATTACTATTTTTTTAAATTTTTTGAAAAAATTTTATTGTAATTTTCCAATCTTAATATCATTTCTACTGCTCGAATGATGCGTCATAGAGGGGTCCTTTATAAGACCGACCCCCAATAATTTTTTTGTCTTAACATTTCTTTGGAACAAACTAATACCCTATCTCCAATTTCTAAGGGGGCTCCCAGACAAAACGCCATTTTTTTAAATTTGCTCCAACCGCTCTAACTGCCCTAATAGTGCCCTTAGTGCAACAAAATGTATGACCGATTCACAATATTTTTTTAGTCCAAACATTTTCTCTGAACACACCTACCCTCTATCTTTAACTGTTAAGACGGTCCCCATACATTTTTTTTTATTTTTTGTAAATTTGTTTTATTTAATCAGCTTCTACCGGTCCAATGGTGCGTCCGAGAGGGGTCATTAGTGAGACCGACCCACATTTATTTTTACCCTACAACATTTTTTTTAAATATACCTACGCCCTATCTCCACTCCCTAAGTAGGCTCCTATACAAAATTAAATTTTTATAAAATTTGCTCCAACTGTTATTTGTATGGGAGCCTACTTAGGGAGTAGAGATAGGGCGTAGGTATGTTTTAAAAAAATGTTTTAGGATAAAAATAAATTGAGGGACGCTTTAAAGAATTTTTTGGATTTGTTTTTTAAAAAAGTACGTAAAAAAACAAAAATTAAAAAAAAAAAATTTGAAATTTGGACTATTATTGAAAAAGTTATGAGGAAAAAAATTTTGAGTAAAGCAACAAACTACCAATTTTTAAAAATTCGATATCTTTTGAACGGGTTATCAAAAAAATCTGAAAATTTACCACGAAGGAGTTTTCGAAGGGTACTAAAAACTGTTAACAAATTAGGAAAATCTAAAAAAAAAAATTTCAAAGTGTCCGATTTGGCATGGAATGTCCCATATGCAAAATATCGGGGATAGCCAAATTTCTTAAAATTTTAAAACTACAAGATTTCCAATTGTATTTTAAAAATTTCCGAATGTATTTTAAAAATTTCCAAATGTATTTCAAAATAATCCAAATATATTTTAAATTGCCCAAATGAATTTTAAAATTGTCCAAATATATTTAAAAATTTTCCAAATTAATTTTAAAATTGTCTTAATATATTTTAAAATTGTTTAAATGTAGTTTAAAATTTTCCGAATGTATTTTAAAAATTTCCAAATGTATTATAAAATTTTCTAAGTGTATTTTAAAGTTTTCCAAATGTATTTTCAAAATTGTCCAAATGTATTTTAAAATTGTCTAAATGTAGTTTGAAATTTTCTAAATGCGTTTCTAATGGCCCAAATGTATTTAAGAATTGTCTAATTGTATATTAAAATTTTCCAAATGTATTTTAAAATTGTCCAAATCATATTTTAAAATAGTCCAAAAATGTAGTTAAAAATTTTCCAAATGTATTTTCAAATTGTCCAAATGTAATTTGAAATTTTCCAAATGTATTTTAAAATTGTCCAAATGTAGTTTGAAATTGTCACAATTTTAAAATACATTTGAAAATTTTTAAAATCCAGTGGAAAATTTTAAAATACATTTGGACAATTTTTAAAAAAAAAATTAAAATACAATTAGACAACTTTAAAATACATTTGGAAATTTTTAAAATACATTTGGACAATTTTTAAATACATTTGGAAATTTTTAAAATACAATTGGATATATATATATATATATATTTCCTTTATTTACATAAAATAGTAAGATAAATATGTATTAACTAAATTATATAAAAGTTCATAATGAACATAGGGCGTCTAAATTTGTAGTAGACGTTTCAGTAATAAATGTTTTTTACAAGAGAGGGTTATTAGCCCGCAGCTTAACCTGCTTAAAGGCGAGGGACCTTGAAACAAAAGTTCAGCTTTGGATATTTGATGGCGCCAATTAATCGCCATGTCGGTTCGAGCTTCATTGACACTCAGAATTTAAAGGATACACGTCGCTGGGCGTGACCATCTGAGACTCTCTTCTCTAACCCGCTGAATTGTCCGCCACTGCTTATTTAATTCGCAGTTACCCCCCATACTACATGAGAGGGTTATCCACTATCCGCAACCCGTGGAGGCGTCCCTTAGCACTTCAGCTGTGCTTCCTTTTCTAGGTTATTATATGTCATTTGAATAGGAAGATCCCATAAAAATGTCATATATATATCCCAGAGGGGAACAATTGAATATGGTGTAGTTTTATTTTTGTTTAAACAAATATATCTAACATTCTTTATTTCTCATTATTTCATGCAGAATGCAGACAATTCATCAAAAACTCCTAATTCAAAACCGTGCCAAGGTCATTTAAATAATAATCATAAATTGGCTGATTCAGATAATGGACCTATTTGTGGCCGTAATGGTGCTTCTAGTATTTTTGGAAAGCCTGAACGTGGAGTAAGTTTTAAAATAATTATAAAAAAAAATCTTCTTTCAGGTTTCTTAAACACAAAAAATATTTTTAATACAATTACACTGTGCTACAAAAAGGATAAAATTTAATCTTGCCAGGTATACCAAGAAAATTTCCAATTAACTCGCTAGATTCCCCCAAATTTAAAACTGACCTTAAAGTTGCTATAAAAAACCTTTTCAGAAACTTTTAAAACGATTTTCGGTAGCAAAATATATGTGTAGATTTTTTGCATAATTTATACGTTTTCATTACATACTCAAAACAAAAGTGAACTAAAATCTGGGAAAATGAACTCAATTTTGAGAAAAAGAGGGAATGATTTGGCCCTAAAGATTTTTTTCTTGGTTTTAGTTTATAATTTTCCCAAAAATAAGAAAAACAAAGTTAATAAATTTTAAGCCAATTTTGACTAGAAAATTGGAAAAAATAGTTCATTCACATTTCAAAACTAGATTGGGTCTATACCCTGGTCCCATGGGTTCGGACCTCATGGGTCCAGCCCTGTTAATTCGAGACCCATTGGGTCCTTTAAGGGTCCTTATAGATTTTGATCCAAAACTTGTGTCCGTTTCGCTCTACCTTGCTTAGTTTTTGAGATACAATAATAAGGGGTTTGATAGGGTCTTGAGAATCTTAAAAACTGGATAACTAAAAAACTATTAATCGGAGGGCTTTCGGGTATTTTGCGGAAGTGTTCTACGAGTCAAGAGCTATAAAAATGCCGTTGGACCTTTTCTCGTGTTGGTAGTATTTACCGAGATATGTGCATTTATAAAATCTCGGGAATTTCAAATTTTAGATTTAAAATTAGGGTCTTGAGACCCCGACAGATATGCAGAGCTAGGCTATTTGTAGTCTTTCTTTTGAAAATTTTATCCGTTTCGCTCTATCTCGCTTAGTTTTTGAGATAACGCCATTTTGAATTTTTAACTAAATTCTAAGAAGTTATTTACTAAATTCTCAGAAGTTATTAACTAAATTCTAAAAAGTACACTTCCTCAATTCAAAGAAGAGACATATGATGATGTTTTTTTTTAGTAAATTTTAACTAAACTTGAACTAAATTCCATTTAAAGAAAACTATAAACTAATTATAAGTAAATGAACGAACTTTTTTTCCTCACAGTTAAGAAAATTTCTAATTTTTTAGTTAAATTTAACTAAATTTTAGGAAAATTCATGATAAATTTTTAAAGACATTTTGTCCTTAATTTTAGTAATGTCTTTTTTTCAGTGCACTCTTTTAAAATTAACGATTTTGAGTGATTCTTTCATTTAATTATTTCAATTTTATTATTTATATAAATTTTAGATACCACCAAAAGCGTCTTGCAAAAAAATAAATATTTTAGTTCCCAAAGTCTAAATGGGGGACTTTGAGCCATTTTTCAAAACATACTGATACTCTATCTCCAATTTCTAAGAAGGTTCCCATAAAAAATTACATTTTTTAAAATTTGCTCCAATCGATCCAACTGCCCTAAGAGTGCCCTTACTAGGGGCCCCCTAGATCACACTATGGTCCCAAATGGATTTTTTTTGGCATAAATTCAAAAAATGAAGCAATGTCACTTAGATTAATTCTGGGATGAATTTTATCTCTTAGCGCAATCAAAAATCGATTGTCAAAAAAAAAAAATTTTTTTTGGAAAATTTTTTTTTTTTTTGGAAAATTTTTTTTTTTTTTTTTAATATATTTTTCTTAATTAATTAGCTTTACGGAAGGCAAAACAGTTATAAAATAAAATAATTTGAAACCGTGTCACGCAAAAAACAGCAAATTTGGCCGAAATTTGTGCTAAACTAAAATGGAAATTGTTGGAGTTTGCCAAAAAATGCTGGCAAGATGTAAATTTTAATATTAAATATACAATATTGAAAACACTTTCACGTTTAAAGACTCATGCAAGCTCGTGCCCAAACACAACTTTTTGTCCACGAAAGATATAGGCTATTTTGGCTCCAAAATCCTCATAATCAAAACATCCAAGGATAACGCCAAGGATGCATTAACTGTAAAATAGGAATTTTAAATAAGAACTAGTATCCTTGGGTTTCAATTTGTCCCTTTAGCCTCTTTATAATTTTAGTTTTTCCCATTTGCCGTTTGTATAAGTGTAATATTGATTTCACTCCGGTTTTATTATACGTCTTAAAACTTTCAACTTTGAAAGCCTAGCAAACTGAAAGTATTGGCACCAAATTTTTTTCATTATACTTTCTTGATAGCTTATAGTGTTGACATTAAGGAAATGTATAAGCTTTTGAAAATTTGTTAAATTTAATTTTTTTAATTTCTGCCAAAAAAAATGGATTTGGAACCATAGTGGATCAGTCAAATATATGACCGACCCACAATATTTTTTTAGTCCAAACATTTTCTCCGGACACAACATGTGAGGTCCAGCTCCAAACTTAGGGTCAAAATTACGATAGCTATAACCGGTATGAATTTTGATGCAATCGGTCTAGTAAACCACCGTGCATTGTTGCGTATGATTGTTATTTAAAGGCAATTACAAAATTAAGTATACGCCACTTTTACAGTTTTCAAATAATAATTATAATGAAAGTTTACCAACTTCAAATGTGTGTAAAAAAAATGTAGCAGTAAACTAAAAAAAAACCTTGAGGGTTTTGTTATATAAAATGTCAACTTGCATTTTCTTTTCAAATCACCCACATTAAAAGTTTTAATCCATTGTAGCACAGTGTTTGGTTTTCTCACTTTTTTGAAACCAAATGTGTTCAACATTGTCATTTCAATTTTTTTTTTTTCCTTTCAGGAGGATATTATCGTTTAGGATGCAGGCAGTTCAGCAAATTCAACTGTAATCACACACGGTATACTCAACAAATTCAAATTCTGATAGCAGTCACTTTTTTGATTTACCATGGATGTTTTACAGCAAAAACTTGTTAACGGAGTGTGAAAACTAATGATTACTACGTTCATTACTTATAATAACAACTCATTACTCATTGGATTAGTTTAGTCCCAAAAGCATGCGGGTGACTAATATTGTTATATTTAAGTACATATTTGTAGTAATATATATATTGGGTTATTAAGAGTGTTCAAAATAAATACTTATTTGCTATTGAATTTCAGCGAAATTTGTCTAGTCGTTTAGAATTTATGAGCAAAACCGTGAATTTAAGATTGGTTTAACCTTAAATTTATGTGTTAAAAAACACACTAAACACTCTTTTAAAGACGTACACAGAAACAATTTGCAGCTATAAAAATTCAATTACCCATAGTAATCAAGAAATAGAAATGGTTTCAATTACTTTAATGCTCAAATTTAGATTTTATTTTATTTTATTTTTCAAAGAAAAACAACAACAAAATAAATACCCACAATTTTTTTCTATATGTGTGACACTAACATCTATACAATAAATAGATGCTAATATCGTGAGAGGGTGTGAAATTTTTCTTTTATTTGTTTTTCTTTTGCTTATTCGTTTTTAAATAACAATAAAGTTCGAAAACATGCAAGTACGGCGATAGCCTGGTGGTAGAGTGTTGTGCTTAAAATGCGTTGTGGCGTTGGTTCGATTCCCCACAGATGCTTGTTTTTTTTTTAATAAAACCTAAAACTTTTTTTTAACATGATAATGCTTTTAGGCTGGTGTCTAATTTTAAAAAAGTTGCAGGACGCCACCTCAGTTTGACTATATAAGCTAACGACTAACAAAAAAGAAAATTGGAATTACTGTTTTCGTTTTCTTAATACCAAAAATTTTACTAACTTGGGCTTGTAACTTGGATAATAATTCACCTCATGGTGAATAACAAAAATATTCACCAGCTGGTGAATAAAACGTAACATAATTATTTTCATCAATATTTTTTTTTCAGCAATATTTTTTTTTTTTTCATCAATATTTTTTTTCATCAATATTTTTTTCATCAATATTTTTTTTTTTCATCAATATTTTTTTTTTTTCATCAATATTTTTTTTTTCATCAAATTTTTTTTTTTCATCAAAATTTTTTTTTTCATCAGTATTTCTTTTTTTTTTCATCAATATTTTTTTTCATCAATATTTTTTTTTCATCAATATTTTTTTTTTCATCAAAATTCTTTTTTTTTTTTTTTCATCAATATTTTTTTTTTTTCATCAATATTTTTTTTTCATCAATATTTTTTTTTCATCAATATTTTTTTTCATCAAAAAAATTTTTTTTTTTTCATCAATATTTTTTTTTTTTTTTTCATCAATATTTTTTTTTTTTTCATCAATATTTTTTTTTCATTAATATATTTTTTTTTTCATCAATATTTTTTTTCATCAATATTTTTTTTTTCATCAATATTTTTTTTTCATCAATTTTTTTTTTTTTTTTTCATCAATATTTTTTTTTTCATCAATATTTTTTTTCCATCAATATCTTTTTTTCATCTATTTTTTTTTTTGTTCGTCAATATTTTTTTTTTCATCAATATTTTTTTTTTTCATCAATATATTTTTTTTTTTCATCAATATATTTTTTTCATCAATAAAATTTTTTCATTAAAATCCTTTTCTTCATCAAACACTTTTAGTTATAGAAAAACATAGACAAACAGATAGATGGATATCAGTAGAATGTCTTAGAAAGCTTTACGGATCAATAATATATAAACATAATGGCGTCCTCGACCGATATTTCAATGCATTTTGCATATAATGACAAATTAATATAGCGTTATTTTTCCTAGAAAAATTTTGCTTTGGAAAGAACACCTACTTGTACAGCAAAACATTATCACGATTCAATGGTTTGGGCACGACCCAGCAAAACTTAGATTACCAAATAAGGTATAAAATAAGGTATATGATCTCTTATTTTATACATTGCAGCATTGATGATTTTAACAGGCGATGAGACTCAAAGTAATGCATCCACATTATCACATAGAATACCAGTAAGGTATAAAATAAGTCATAAATTTATAACGACGAATACCAGTAAGGTGTAAAATATATGATATTTTATAGGTTACGAGTAAGGTATATAATATAGCATACCAGAACGTAATATATAAGGTGTTACGAGTAGTGAAAAAGTAATTTTGTATTAAATTTACTCACGTGATTGTAAGTGAGTGTAAGTAGATATAATATGCTAGTGAGTGTGTGTCGTTAGAAATTTTTTGTCGTGAGCCCATCTCTAGTTTAAACTTATGCATTTTTTTATAAAATAATTATTTTTTATGTTATTGTAATGCATTATACATTTAATTCTAAATAATGCATTATTTCAAACTTTTAAATAATACATAATGTAACCAAATATAAATCATCCATGATATAATGTTTAGAAATAATAAATATGATATACATTTTTCCAATAATCATGCATTACGTAGCAAATTATTAGTAATGCCTTATTTTTCACTTTAAAATAATACGTTGTGGAACAAATGTTTGGTAAGACATCCTAAAATAATGCTACAAATAAGGTATATACATTACCTGGTAATGTGTTATATAATCACTACCCATTACCAAAGTTTTGCTGGGGAGTACAAACTTCGCAAACATTTTTATATGTATATGTGTGTCTGTCAGACACTGTCTGATTCTATAAATAGATTTTCAGAGTTGTTAAAACGCTACTTGTTGCATCAGATTCTATAAATAGATTCTTTTTTTACAGTTATGTTAAAACGAAACATATTTTTGTATATTTTATTCATTTGTATAACATCACAAAAGCTCGCTGTTAATTTAAGATGGCTGTAGCCTGGTGGTTGTGTCTTGTGCTTTAGACTCCGGCGTCCTTGGTTCAAATCTCACAACATTTTTGCGTAAATTTTTTTTAATTAAAAAATATAAAACTAAAATTAAAAAGTAATCAAATACGGAAAACGAGTATTTGAAAACAATTCAAATACTCAGCTATTAATTTAGTCCAAGCATTTTCGTGCTCAAAGGCATTTCAAATACTAAAGTAATTGAATCAGCAGTTTTAGTAATTGAAATCAGTTTTCAATTCTTTCTGTGTGGTTTTTGCACTAAATAAATACAAGTTTATCATAATTTACAAAAAAAAAAATCCACGCGCATAGAAGGTGGGCGGACCAAAAAAAAAAACAAAATTTTTTAATTCTCAGGGTCCAAATGCAGGACTTTAAACTTCTTGTAGCATAAAAATGTTGCATTTGTTAAACAAAAACACAAAAAATCATGTAAAAAAGTGATATTTTTCAGAGGTTGGTTTAGTTCTTCAAGGGGGAATTTTTTTTCGCCTGGTCCGATTTTGCTCATTTACGAACTTAACCTGTCCAGGAACATAAGACATATTCGTACCGAATCTCGGGAGTCTAGCTCTTTTATTTTGGACTGCATCGTGTTAACTACAGACGGACGGACATCGCTGGAATGTCTTAGAATCGATGACTGATCATAAATATATATACTTTATGGGGTCTTAGACCGATATTTTGATGCGTTACACATGGAATAACAAAGTGATTATACCCCCATACTGTAGTTGAAGGGTATAAAAATGTTTTAAACTTTTTTTTTGGAACTGGTGCTGCAAAATTGCTGTTTCTTTTGCATGTATTTGGTTCTGTGAACAACATCTTTTTTATGGTCATTCACGGATAATCCATGGGAATTTTGTTTCAGTAAAATCAAAATTTCCAAGAAAAAAACACATGCTTGTTGCGTTTTTTCTGGGTTTTTGTATTATTACTTACTAACAGTACCCGTCACTACCCGTGAGTTAAAAACTAAATTTCTTTTCTATTTATTAGAAAGTTGTATTTAAAAATGTCGAATTCGAATTTTGTACTGTGACCCAAAACATTAATATGTCATTATACCCTCAAACCACAGTATGGTGGTAAACTCACTTTGTCATTCTGTTTGTAACGCATCGAAAAATCGGCCAAGGACCCCATAAATTCGATTCTAAGACATTCTATGAAGGCCCGTCTGTCCGTCCGTACGTCTATCTGTAGATGTCTTATGGTCCCGGGCAAGTTAAATTAGTAAATGGGCAAAATCGGCCCAGGGGAAACTAATTTCCCCCTTGAGGAACTAAACCAACCTCGGAAAAACACAATGTTTTAACGTATTTTTTTGTATTTTTGTTTAACAAATGAACATCTTTATGCAAGAAGAAGTTTAGAGCCCTGCACTAGGAACGGGTAAATATTATTTTTTTTTTGTCCGCCTCCATTTTAGGGAGTGGATATAAATAAATAAATAGTTTAAATAATAATAAAATTGTATAACCATAGTGCAAAAATATAATAAGTAAACCCTTTTCGCGAGGGTGAGGTGGCCCCCACAGCCACCGCTGAAGTCCCCCTCCCAAAAAAAGCGCCCCTGTATTTTTTTGACATGTTGGAGGGTATAAAAGAATCGGCACAGCCGAATTTAGCACTCTCACTTGTTTTCATGTAATCTTGGTGTTTTTTAGAGGTTGATTTCACTCTTCAAGTTAAGCTTTTCGCTCTGGTCAGACTTTATTCATTTATGAACATTACCAGCCTATGAACACAAGATATATTCGTGCCAAATTTCGGTAGTCCATCTCTTTTGGTTTGTACTGCTGTAAGATTTCCACAGACAGACCGACCAACGAAAATCCGCCAAATGTCTTAAATTTGATTTTCCTCATTTTTAAAATTTACAGCTGTTTTTGTTAGAACAGACAGACGGATCCGATTTTGCATATTTGTCAAATTTACAGTTTTTTTTTTGTTGGACAAGAGATGAGCACAGATTACTACGTGATTTACTTGATTCATGTGTGATCATTGTGTGAGTGTGACTGATTTCAATTCTACTCTCGTGATTGTGAGTGAGTGTTAGCATTATGAAAAAATTGGTCGAGGGAGTGTGCGTGAGTAAGATTTTTGTGTGAGTAAGTGTGCGTGAGTCCATTTTTTGCGTGTTTTCTCTTCATATTTAGTTTCGTCCGAAAAAAAGCAAAAAAAAAAAAATGTAAAATTACGCTTAACTTTAAATTTTTTCATTATTGTTTCTGTAAAGACAGTCGAGCTCAGGCTCTAATTAAGTACCCTAGTAAAAATCATTTCGTATATAGCCATGTATAAATTTATACAAATATATCTTTTTATACATATTGAGATCTTATTATATTTAATTATATAAAAAAATCAATCAGATAAGACCAAATTTCGTATCAAATTATATAAAATTTGATATAACTCCCGATAAAATTTTATAAAATCTGATACGAATTTTGGTCTTATCTGAGAATATTTTTATATAATTATATAAAATGAGATAACTTTATGTAAAATTAGATATATTTGTATCAATTTATACATGGATATATACAAAACCATTTTTACTAGGGTACTTATTTTTGCAAACGTTGCCAGACATCCCAGCAAAACTTTGGTAATGGGTAGTGATTATATAACACATTACCAGGTAATGTATATACCTTATTTGTAGCATTATTTTAGGATGTCTTACCAAACATTTGTTCTACAACGTATTATTTTCAAGTAAAAAATAATGCATTACTAATAATTTGCTACGTAATGCATTATTATTGGAAAAAATGTATTTCATATTTATTATTTCTAAACATTAAATCATGGATGACTTATATTTGGTTACATTATGTATTATTTGTAAGTTTGAAATAATGCATTATTTATAATTGGATGCATAATGCATTACAATAACACAAAAAATAATTATTTAAAAAAAAATTCACAAGTTTAAACTAGAGATGAGCTCTCGACAGGAAATTTCTAACGACACACACTCACGAGCATATTTTATTGCCTTACACTCACTTACAATCACGTGAGTAAATTTAATACAAAATTACTTTTTCACTACTCGTAACACCTTATATATTATCTTCTGGTATGCTATATTATTTCATTTCTCGTAACCTATAACATATCATATATTTTACACCTTACTCGTATTCTTCGTTATAAATTTATGACTTATTTTATACCTTACTGGTATTCTATGTGATAATGTGGATGCATTACTTTGAGTCTCATCGCCTGTTAAAATCATCAATGCTGCAATGTATAAAATAAGAGATCCTATACCTTATTTTATACCTTATTTGGTAATCTAAGTTTTGCTGGGATGGTCTATATTTTAGACACAAATGTTAGGTGTTGCCAGTTTTCCAAAGATACTGATATTGCCACTTAGGGCGACTTATAGTCGCCCTAAAAAAAATCTAAAACAAATTTTGAAAATTTGGCAAAACTTGAAATTTTGCTAAAAATTTTGTTAGATTTTTTTAAAATTTTTATTTCTTATTTTTTTTTATAATTAAAAGTTTCGTGAGTGTGAGTCAACGCGAGTGTGAGTGAAGCTTATGGTAGTGCACGTAAGTTTTCCTAAACTTACTTACGTGATTGTGAGTGGGTGTGAGTAAACAAAATAAGCTCGTGAGTGAGTGATTGCAAAATTCCTGTCGTGATCGTGAGTGAGTGTGGGTCAACCTTCACTCAAGCGCTTATCTCTAGTTAAGACCGCATCTAGTTTTCCACAAGCATACGGACGGATGGATCCATATACCGCTAGAATGTCATCATTATTATGTGGGCTTAAGGGGGGTTTAAACAAAAAAAAAGAAAATCAATGTAAGCAATTTTAAAACAGCTATAAAAAATTTATTTAAAAGATAAATTATAAAAATAAAATATTTGAGCTCGAGGCCTGGATTGTTGTTTAATTAAAATTCTTCTTTATTTATTTCCAATATTTCGCTACTCTTCGAGTAGCATCCTCAGGGAGTATCTTTAATTTAAATATAAAAACAATACAAAAGGTAAGTATAATTTGGTATAAAGTGAACGAACAATAATACATTTAAGTGTAATTGACAATTTGCATAAACAAACAACAAACACAATATTAACAACAGTAATACAACAACAATTGATTTTTCAACACAGTATACTGTGTTATACTGTTGTTAATATTGTGTTTGTTGTTTGTTTATGCAAATTGTCAATTACACTTAAATGTATTATTGTTCGTTCACTTTATACCAAATTATACTTACCTTTTGTATTGTTTTTATATTTAAATTAAAGATACTCCCTGAGGATGCTACTTGAAGAGTAGCGAAATATTGGAAATTAATAAAGAAGAATTTTAATTAAACAACAATCCAGGCCTCGAGCTCAAATATTTTATTTTTATAATTAAATTGGAAAGGTCGAATAAAAAACAACTTTAATATAAAAGATAAATAATTGCAAAACTTTTAAAATCTTATAACACAAAATTTGCTCAACTAAATTTGCCTGGGCTGCCACTCAATTGTAGAATGTTTTTTTTAAAGGACGAACTCGGCTGCTGTTGTTTAGCAAAAACTACTGAAGCGATTTTGATGATTTTTTTTTTTTGGATTTGTAAATAATTAAATTATCTAGTACTTACCGTAGATGTGGACCAATCGGTTCCTTAAATGTGTAGGAGTTTTAATAAATAAATTTCTTGAAACTTTGACAACTTTTGTTTTATGCAAACACGCAGAGAAGAGATATGATTGTGGCAACTATAATTTAAAAGCGTCATATTATGATTGAATATTTTATAATCAATTGTTTATAGCAACCATAAAATTTTTGCAGCAATCATGTTATGATCCTTAATATTCGAAAGATTCTATTACATAAAAATTATATTAATGACTATGATATGATTGCAACAAACATTTTATGATTGCTATAAACATATTATGCTACAATTTTCAATTATTATATGACGTTCTTAAATTGTGGGTGCCCCAATCATATCTCTTCTCTGCGTGTGACTTTTTAATTAATTTATGAATTACAAATTTTATTAAATCTATTTCATAATGAAAGCTTCACATTACTAGCCCTGATTATAATAAACTTTACCCTGTAAAGAAAAATATTTTTTTTTTTATCTTGAAATATCTCATCAAAAATATCGAGAAAGTACACAAAAAAAAATTACTGAAAGAATTTTTGTTTGTTATAGTTATGAAAATGTTCATACAATTTATGAAAAATTCATTAGTAGTGAACCATTGATTTTTATATTCTCTACTTAAGTTTGTCAGTCCATTTGTAAGTCATCGAAATATCGGTCTGCTACGCCTTAAAGTATATATATTTTTGATCAGTGATCGATTCTTTGACATTCCGTATGACTGTCTATCCGGCTGTCTGTTAGAATGGTGATCACGTCCAAAATATTATACAGATATGACTAAAACTTGACACATTTACTTGTTGCGGTCCCAAAAAGTTTCGTATTTTATTTGAGCGATATCAGTTAGGCGATTCAAAAGTTATAAACGAAAATGTCAGGACACTTCTAAAATTGATACATTCCACATAACCTTAAGACACAAAATGCTTTAATTTGGCTGCTGGTTTATATATGTGAACACAACTGGATACCGAATGGTATTTAAACAAGTGCAAACATAGAGTTATTTTTCCCCCAATTTTTTTTTAAAAATCTTTTTGAAATTTTTGAGTGCATCAGTACATTCGGCAAGGCCGAATATAAATTTGTTACTTGTGTTTTTATTATATGAATATTTATTTCATAAAAATATTGAAAAAATTTCGTTTCAATAATAAAAACGGTCATACATTTAATAAAAAAAAATATAAAAATTATAAAAAATTTCACTCCAATAATAAAAATGTTCATACATTTAATAAAAACTTTTCATAAAAAGAATATTCATAAAATGTTAGATGATTTTGAAAAGTCATTAAACTAATGAAAAAATTCATTGGCGGATTTTAACAAATAATTCTTTTTGTGTCAAAATTTTATAAAAAAATTAAATTTTTGACGATTGCTTAGTCTCCCGAAGTTCATAATTAAAATACTTACATCTCGACCATTACGAGCTAAAAAACCACCCCGTCCACCTTTACGACCTTCATAATGATTTATAATTTTACAAGGATCAGGAACAGCATAACCCATAGTGCCGATAACCAAGCAACCAACAACAAATAAAATTTTAAATAATTTCGAGTCCCCGCACAACAATGTCGGTGACGTTTTTTTCATACAAATTTGGCAAGAAAAAACGCTCGACCGAAAACCGCTTGAATAAAATCAATTTTATTTTTGTGTCGGTTTCTCTCTCTCTTTTAATTTTTGATATTAAAATGTTGCCACATTTTTATAAATATTTCGATTATTTTCGATAAAGTAAACAAAAAAATATGATCTCTAACAAAAAAATTTTAAAAATTCTAAAAAAACACAAAAAAAAAATAATCAACATGAAAAAATCATATTGTTATTAAAAAAAACAATAAAATCAAATAAAAATATGTGGAAAAAGTGAAAAAATAGTGTAAATATCAACGTATGACGGAATTTCCCGCTGCCGCTTTTGTTTTGCGCCTATACTCTCTCATGACCGAAACCGTCAACCGCTCCGACATTGTTGTGCGGGGACTCTTCATTTTTCTTCGTTTTTTTTTTTTATTTTAGAATGACTTTATCACAATTGTGAGAAATTATGGTAGGTGGGAATAAATTCAAGTTTAAATATATAATTGCAAACAAACTCTTTATATATTATTCATTATTTATTTACATATATAATTTATTTTTATTTTTTCTTAAATATTAATAAATGGGAAAATACGTTTAATTTAATCAGAACAATTGTTTATCTTTGTTCTATATATGAAAAAGAATTGGGTGACTGAACGAGGGATTTGTCATTGAATAGACTAACCACTTGACACTTGAAATTTAAAAATTTAAATAGGTTGCAGGTTCACCTCCCGAAAAAATATTCTCCAAGGCTTACAGCCCTACCATAGAAAAATAAAATATATTTATAATAAGCTTTTAATTATATTTCCATGCAAATTGTTTTTGTTTTTAAAATCGACTTTCAAAAGATGTATAATAATATAGTTTTGATCACATGTTCAATTATTTTTATTTATTCTTTCTATTTATTTACAACTCATTTTTAATAAATTCCACCTAACCGAGAACTGGTAACAATGACCGTCGTCTCGTTGTAGCGAAAAAAACCAAGGGTTCTGGTGGGAATCGAACCCACGACCCCCACGTTGAAAGGCTAGCACGCTACCAACTAGCATACGGCCCCCTTCAAAAGATGTATTGAAAATTTGAAATTTAAAATAAAACTTTTGTTAAAATAGACTTTTTGTTTTTTTGTGGTAAGGGCCTTAGTTTTCGGAAAATCCGTTTTTAAGTAGGTAAAATTTAAATATTGGTATTATTATTATTTTCGGAAATAATGTTTTAAGAAACTCTAAATACGAAATAAAAGATACCCTGGTAGAAAAACACATTCTGAAAAAAATTACATTTTGAAAGGGGGCAAAAGTTAGTAAAATAACTTATCTTCGTTTTTTTCGGTCTCCTGAAATAATGGTAATAAAAAAAATCAGGATTTTCCAGCAGGAAAAACATTCTGATAAAAGTAATTTTTGGTAAATCTTGGGTAAAAAAATTGTACTTTACACTCAAAATTATAACTCTGTTAAATACTCAGTAAAATGACAGTAATCTCATTTCGACAGATATTTGGCAAAGTTATCTACCGAAATACAGATTTTAATAAAATATTTTTTATTTTCTTGTAACCGAAAAACAAACTTGTATTTCTAATTTTACTTACCACTCTGTAATACAGTTTTCAAATAAAAATATCTTGAAAAAACTTCAAAAAAAACTGTCTAAATTTACAATAATATCATGTAAAATTGGAGGTACTCGTAAAAAACTCGTAATTTTCACAAAAAAACAGTTTAGAAGCATTTAAGCGGGCAAATTTACACAATGGCATTTCCAAATTGTCAACTCAACTTGCTCATTAAGAAAGGAGAAATTGATCCGGAATCAAATAGTAACCGTTGTGTAAAAGCCATATCAACGCATTAAAAAGATGTATACATTAGCCTGTCCCAAAAAATGAAATTTAAGGTAATAGCAAAAAAACGATGCTCTTTCAAGAGCTGATAATGGGAAAAATAATCAAAAACAAGTTTATTTTATTTATTTAAGAAAAGTTAAACTCGACTTGGCCGATTCTAGGAATACCCTCCACAGTGCCCATTTTAAGTGATAGTAAATTTTCTAACGCGAAAAAATAACAGTTATGCTTAGAAATATTTTATTTTGTGTAAATTTTTTTTTTTAATTTAACAAAAACTATTTTTTTTTTTGAGTGTAAAATTTTTTTCGAATTTTACAAAAAAGTTAGTAAATTTTTTCCTAGTGTAAAATTTTTTTTAGTAATTTTTGAAAAAAAAAAAAAATATTTTTTTTTGAGTGTAATTTTTTTTTTTAGTGTTTATTTTTTTTTGGAATTTTACGTTAAAAAAAAATTTTACTAATTTTTTTTTTTTTGAGTGTAAAATTTTTTTTGAGTGTAACATTTTTTCGAGTGTATTTTTTTTTTGTTTTGGTATAAAAATATTTTTGAGTGGCAAAAATACGTTTTAAAATTTTTTTGTGACTTACCAATGCACGGTGGTCAATTCCGGCCAAAAATCGATAACTTCTTTATTTCTGCATGTAAATAGCTAAAATTTAATATTCGAATTAAGAATAATATATCTGATACCTTGCCCAAATGGTGGACATACAAATACAGTGGTTGGCCAAATAATCATGGACGTCCCAAATGTATCAAACATGTCTGCATATAAACAACAATAATTTTATATCCGAATTAAGTATAATATATCTGATCTCTTTTCAAACAGTTGGACATACAAATATAGTGGTTGGCCAACTTAGCATGGACGTGTCAAATGTGTCGAACTAATTAAGATGGGGGTTGAAACTAAAAAAAATCAGCCTTAGTGTTAGCAATTTGTTTAAAAAAATAAATACGCAATACTTTTTAATTCTGTTTTTTTATTTGAAATATTAACAATTGTAATAATTTTAAAAGTTTAAAAGACAAAGTGTTACCAGGATTTCCAATTAATTGTGGGAACTGGGTACAGTCAATCGTGTGAAAAACATCACATGTTTGACTGGCAACCCTGAAAATTCTAGTTGATCAAATTTTGTGCTATGAAATTTTTAAAAATACTGAAATTTTCTTTTTTTCAAATGAAAAAACAGGATTAAATAATATTGCGTATTTATTTTTTTATCTGTTTAAAAATTGCTAACATTAAGGCTGTTTTTTAGTTCCAACCCCCATTAAACCACATTTTTTTTGTTACTTCGTTTTTTAAAGTTTTTTTTTAACGAAAATCCATGGGTTTTAAGTAAAACTGTTAGTATCTCTTCACATTCCCTATTTTGGTGGAATTTGTAGGTTTAAAAAAGTCCACCATTTGTAAAAAATGAGTCCACTAAAAATGCTCTGGTTTAAAGAATCGGTAAAAGTAGGGGCTGAAATTTAAAATACTTACTTTTAATAGTTAAAAGTACAAACTCCTTTTTATAGCTAACCTCTAATACCCTCTAATTGATTTTAATGGTCTTTCAAAATTTATTTTTTTTAGTTTTTTTTTTTAATTTTTATCTAATTTTTTTACACATCACTTTAAGACAAAAACGCACACAAAATCTGCAAAAACCACATGGAATGGTTATTTACTATAGGAATTAAAAAACCATGTGCGAACTTACAAAAATAATGTGGAGAAAAATGCATAGCTAACTTTTATTGAAAACTAAAATATACATTTTAAAAAAAGCTAAACTGAGAAGCAAAAAATACTCAACTTTGCACCACTTTGGACAATAATATAGTGTTACAACGCCCAAAAAAACGTTTAAGTTGTATGTTTTGAAGTATTAGCTATAATAAAGCATAAACATTTCATCAAGATTTAAAAAAAAAATAAAATGATTTTTGGCCGGAATTGACCACCGTGCAATGGTTGTAAAACAGGTTTAACGGGTTTTCACCACGTGCATTTAAGGTGAAGCTAATCTAATATTCACGGTTTTGCTAATAACTTTTGAACCACTGGACCGATTTAGCTGAAACTCAATACGAACCAGGCCAGCAGAACGGTAAATACATACGCCAAACTTTGGCATCCTCAGAATTATGTTTCAAAAGTAAGCGTGTTTGTTATCTCATAAATTCAGGAAAACCCCTTGCCGAAATTCAGTCTTTTGCTCATAACTTTGGAACCACTGGACTGATTTCGCTGGATTGCAATGCCAACCTGGCCAGGTAAATGCCCAATATATATGCCGAACTTCAAAAGCCTCCGTAAAGTCTTTCAAAAGTTACCGTGTTTTCAAAAGACAGACAGACGGACGGACGGACATCGCTAGATCGTCTTACAATCGATCGAGGATCATGAATATATATACTTTATGGGGTCCTACACCAATATTTCGAGGTGTTACAAATAAAAAATAAGTAAAGTTAAAAATTTAATTAAACAATTAATTATATTAATTAAAAATTTAATTGATATTAAATTAAAAAAACAATTAAAATTTTTATTAAAATAAAATAAAATTAACTCTATTATTTTCTGTGTACATTATTTCGACAAAGTTAATTTATCAAAAATCCAAAACTTTGACCACCGGGCGCTACGGGTAAATTTGATCCGATTGGCCCAAAATTTGTATTATATTTCATTTCCTGTAAAAAAAAACTATGAACTATTTATAAATGAACTATTTTGCTCTCATTTTCCAAACCTCTGCTTTGACATTTTAAAATTTTATGGGAATCTGATCAGTCAGTAACATGTATCAAATTTATTTATAAATATTTTGAGACCGCCCTATTGTGAGTGGATATTTGTTAAACCGCAGCAGAAGATTAGGGTGACACAAATAACGACTTTTTTAGAACTTCGTAAATCGCCGGACAAATAATGGTTCGTTCACAGAAAGAAATAAAAAAAAAATTTGAGTAAATTTTTAATACTATTGAGTAAAAAATTACTCAATTTTCCACCAGTAAACGATTTAATAGTATTGAGTAAATTTTTAATAAAAATTTATTAAATGTTTGCCAAAAAAATTTGAGTAAATTTTTAATTGACACTATTAAGTGCAGGAACAGAACAAGAAGCACCACCTTTTAAAAACAGAACAAGTTTTATTTCACATCGGCGCCGGCCACCGGTTTAATCTGCCAAACCGTATGGAAAAAGTCGTGCCGGGCTTATTCTGTTTCTACTCTAAAAAAAACAAAGTTTAAAAAAATTTCATATTTTTTTACAAAGAAAAAAAACATGTTTTTTCAAACTTTACCAAATATATTTTTGTCGTAAAGACATAAAAAAAATTTATAAATATGATTACCAACTTTCATGTATATATACAAAAAACTATAAACTAAACGAGAATTAAAAAAACTAAGAAAATTCCTAAAAAAAATTAAAAATGCTATTAAATTCTTATTAAATTATTTACTCAATTTGTTTTTAAATTTTTGAGTAAATTTTTAATTGCGTCAATTAAAAAATTACTCAAAACTTTTTTTTAAATTTAAACAAGTGATTACTCAAATTGTTTTTTCCCATATTTTTTTCTGTGTTTTGTTCTAAAAACTCAATTTTTTAATTTTAAGCACTTAATTAACCCGTGCTTTATGGGGGTTACAGTTTTCCAAAAATATAAAAAATGGTCCTCGAACAAACCAACACTTTTTGTCGATTTTTATAACCTCCACTTTAGTGATAGAGAAGTTTGTGAAAATATCATACGCACTTAAGCCACAAAAATATTTAACATATTATCTTCGTCTCTTAAAAGTATTTTTACACTAAAAACCAATTTACAATCGAAAAAAAATTTGCGTTCAAAAGAAAAATTTGTTTTTTTTACAGATTAGATTAGTTTAGCTTATTAACGACTCAAAATTTCAGTTTGTTAGGATAATCCCTTCCGTTTAAAAATTGACTTCGAAAAAAATGTAGGGCCGTTAGGGTCCTACTCTAAAAATATATATTTTTGTTGAGATGTTGCTTTTAATAATACGCCGCGGCGATCGTCATAATTCGAAAAGTCATTATTTGTTCCACCCTACTGTAGATAATATTTTAAGCATATTCATATTTAATAAAGACTACTATAAAAATGTATGTTATCCACAGTCTTATATTAATGTTTAAACTGGAATAAACTAATTTTTTAAATAAAAGAAATATGCATTTTCTTCAATTAATATTTGTGCTCATTTGCGTTACTATTGGAGTAATAGGAGCTCCTTGTACAAAACATCATTATTATCGTGGCGGTAGAGGGGGTGATGGAGGAATTTTCCGTGATGGTGGAGATGGAGTAAGTTTACAAATTTTAAAATTTTTTTAGCAAAAAAAAAAAAAAGGAATAAAAAATTTGCAAAAAAGTTTCGGGATTTAAAAAAAACTAACAAATTATTATGAGTGTTCCACAACTTTTCAGGCCAAGCTCGGTAAAAAAAAAACCCCAAAAACATTAACAATACCACAAAAGTACAGGAACTCAAAAAAATACTTTTCAACCACAAAAAACTATAAATATGTAAAGTCCCTATGACACTACATTTTTTTTGTATTTTATTTTTTATTAATTGATAGAATGAAACAGCAAAAGAAGAAATGAAAAAGAAACATAAAATAAACAAACAAATAGTGATGATTACTTTTATTTAAATAAAAACCCGCTTAATAAATACCAAAAACCGTAAAAAAAACAAAAAAATCGCTTCATTTAATGAAAAACAGAAAAGTTGGCAACACTTAATATCATTCATGCGTAAATGTCAAAAAAAAATGTAAAATTTTTAAATTTTTTTTGACATTCAATCATTTGATAACCAAATTTATCGATAACACAAGAATAAAATTTGACGTTTACTGTTTTTTTTAGTATGCTTTTACTATTCACACTTATTCAGATTTCCTATGGTGATATATTTGCACTGTTCACATAAATTCCATCAATACAAAAAAAATGTAGTGTCATAGGGGCTTAAACAAAGTGACATTATTAAATATTTAAGTAAGAAAAATTCGTTAAACAGGGGAAAAAACAAGGTTGGCAATCGAAACGAATAACGGTATCGATATCGGTATTATCGTTTTTTATTTATTTCGGTATCGGTATCGGTTACGGTATTTCAGTTGAATCGATTACGGTATTACCGATACCGAAACGTCAATACCGGTACGTACCTGTATTATCGAAAAAATGCTAAAAAAAAATAAAAAAAACGTATAAAAACTTATCTGGGAAAATTAACTAAATTTTGAGAAAAAAGGGAATGATTTGGCTCCAAAGATTTTTTTCTTGGTTTTAGTTCATAATTTTCCTAAAAATAAGGAAAACAAAGTTATTTGATTTTAAGCCAATTTAAAAAAAAAAAAAATAGGAACATTTTTTAGATTTGGTCTAGACCCGGACCCATGGCTTCGGACCCCAGACCTCGTTGGGTCCTTTAAGAGTCCCCATAGATTTTGACCCAAAACCTGTGTCCGTTTCGCTCTATCTTGCTTAGTTTTTGAGATACGTTAATAAGGGGTCTGATAGGGTCTTTAGAATTTTAAAAACTGGATAACTCAAAAACTATTAATCGGAAGGCTTATTGCGGTATCGGGTATTATCGGGTATTTTGCGGAAGTGTTATACGAGTCAAGAGCTACAAAAATACCGTTGGACCTTTTCCCGTGTTAGCAGTACTTACCGAGATATGTGTATATATAAAATCTCGGGAATTTCAAATTTTAGAACTAAACTTAGGGTCTTGAGACCCCGACAGATATGCAGAGCTAGGCTATTCCATATTTTTCTCTGCAGTCTTTCTTTTGAAAATTTCATCCGTTTCACTCTATCTCGCTTAGTTTTCGAGATATCGCCATTTTGAATTTTTAACTAAATTCTAAAAAGTTGTTTACTAAATTCTCAGAAGTTATTAACTAAATTTTAAGAAGTACACTTCCTTAATTCAAAGAAGAGAAATACGATAACGTTTTTTTTTAGTAAATTTTTACTTAACTTGAACTAAATTGTTTTTTAAGAAATATTTTGTTTTTTAAGAAATATTTCTTAAAAATAGAGATACGTTTCTTAGATTTGTGGAAAATTTCTTTGGCAGTAAGAATTTTTTTCCTAATATTAAAAAAATCCATTTAAAGACAACTATGAACTAATTATAAGTAAATGAACTAACTTTTTTTCTCATAGTTAAGAAAATTTCTCATTTTTAAGTTAAATCTAACTGAATTTTAGGAAAATTCATGATCAATTTTTAAAGACATTTTTTCCTTAATTTTAGTTATGTCTTTTTTCCGTGGTTCAAGTTTTGGTTCAAAATCTATGGGGACCCTTAAAGGACCCAACGGGGTCTCGAGTTAAATGGGGTCCGGACCCATGGGTCCAGGGTCTAGACCCAATCTATTTCTAAAATGTGAAATATAATTTTTTCCATTTTCTAGTTAAAATTGGCTTAAAATTAAATAACTTTGTTTTCCTTATTTTTGGGAAAATTATGAACTAAAATCAAGAAAAAAATCTTTGGAGCCAAATCATTCCCTCTTTTTCTCAAAATTGAGTTAATTTTCCCAGATTTTAGTTCACTTTTTTTTTGAGTGTATGGGACCTTTATGGACGATTTCTACGAGTTAAGCCACTTCAAAAAATTATGCTATGGTGGAAAACCTTCCAAATACCTTCCCCGAAGTCATGTAAATATCAAAAAAATACTTGGACACCCACATCACGGATTAAATAAAAATCACCAAAAAACTACACTATACAAAAGGGGTCCAGAAAGTTTCTATTGAGAGTCAAAATGAATCCATAAAAATTTCGTGAAAATCAATAATTTTCTTTTGCTCTCGCATTGCGGATGAAGTATGGCTTTTTTGAAATTTTTATTTAATTCACGATGTGTGTGCCAAAAGATTTTTTTTAATTTTTATGAAACTTCGGTGAGGCATTTGGAGTACGATTTTTCATTTACAAAAACCAAAAAAATTTACAAACTTAAGATACCAAAACTGAGTTTCGGTATTGGCATTGGTATTGGTACCGGTATTCAATTTAAAGGGTTTTGAAACGGATAACGGTATTGAAAAGGTATCGATTGCCAACATTGAAAAAAAAACAAAAATTTATAATGAAAAAAAGTTGAAAAATTACAAATTATTGGTAAAAACCTTGTAAAATTACTATTAATTCTAGTCAAATAGGAGGTAGCAAAAAAAACTTAACATTTTTTTTTAAGGTTTTTTTTTTGAGTATAGGTACCCCCGAGCAACCGCGGTAAAATTGTGGAACACACTTATTATAAATTTCAAATCGATTTTTCAATTTCGTTCTACAAAAAATTTTCTGAATTTTGAGTTACTTTTATAATCTTAATAATTTTTAGCAAATTTGTTCATTTTTTATTTCTCTAATAAAAAATTGTTTTTTCCAGGGTAACGTTTACGTTAAGGGTCCACGAAGGAGCAAATAATATATTTTAAATAATTAAAATCTTGTAATATTTTTAATTATTCTAAGTTTTGTTTTATTTAAGCATGTGTGTAATCATGTTTCACATTTATTAATATTTAAGAAAAAATAAATTATGTTAATAAATAATGAGTAAATAATATCCATAACAGTCTGCTTGCAGCCAGACAAAACTCCTCAGAGTCATACAACTGTCTTTAAACGGTGTTAAATTTATTACACAGTAAAACACAAAAAATTACGGGGTTCCAACGATTAATTCTGGAAGAGGAGACCAAAAAAAATATGGGGCATTCCATGCCAAATCACTCACTTTTAGGCCCGACCCCCTTCGATTAATTTTATTTTTGGATATGTTTTAGTACGTATTAAATGCAACTTCCAGCCAAATTTTCAGCCTTTTATACCAAGGTGGTGTTGAGTAATCAATTTTTCAAAATGGCGATTTTTTCCAAAAAATTAAAAAATTTAAATTTTCAATCAATTTTGACCAGTAAAAAATATAGATATATTAAAAAAAGATGGACAACATTTTGTTGGTAGTTAAATGTAGCTTTAGAAAAAAAAATAGGAAAAATTATTCGAAGTAACTATCACTTGTTTTTTATCGTATAAAAATGTCAAAAAATTCTACTCTAAATTACGCAACTTTTAAGTCATAATTCGAGATGTGATCGTAATTCGTTCTATTTTTATTCAAATTTTGAAAATTGCACTTTTTTTTTTTTGACTCTGGTTTATTTTATATGGTGCTCCAAAAAAAATAATTTGGTAAATATTGACCGTAACTTCCCCTAGATATATTAACTTGGGTGTAAAAATACGTTTCAGAAAATTTTAGGATGATCGGACATGGCTAAGGCGTGCCGCATCGGCTTTGAAGTTTGAAAATCGGATTACAAGGGAAAATATGCATTTTTTTCTGTTTTCTTAATTTTTTTGGTATTTTAAGTTAATTTTGAATTCAAATGGTTACAGAATTGAAATGTAGAGTAAAATGTCTCTCTATTAAGGTCATAAAAACCGAAATCGGTTTAAAATCAGCCAAGTTATTACAACTTCCCCAGGCATCTAACGTGTGGCAGACAACTTGATTAATCAATACAATCCGATTTTTGAAATTCATTGAAATTTTCTACTGTAATAAAATTTTTTTTATTCTTCAAGTTCAAATGTTATTAGATGACAAGTATTTTTCATATTGTGTTTTGCTAACATTTTTTAAATTAGTGCTAAAAATGCCTGCATTTTCCACACCCTTTTGAAATCTCTATTTTAAAAAAAAAAAAATATTTTTTTTGTTTTAAAATTTGGAAAAGTCAAAAAAATATTACACTGAAACATGAATAATGAAAAAATGTTATTACAGTAGAAAATTTCAATAAATTTAAAAAAAGGGCCTCGTATTTTTTAATCAAGTTGTATGGCACACGCTAGATGCCTGGGGAAGTTGTAATAACTTGGCTGATTTTCAACCGATTTTAGTTTTTAGTACCTTATTAGAAAGGCATTTTACTCCACATCATAATTCTGTAATCACTTGAATTAAAACTTAACTTAAAATACCAAAGAAATTGCGAAAACAGAAAAAAAATCATATTTTTCCTAGTAATCCGTTTTTTAAACTTCAAGGACCATGCTAAGCGCCTTACACATGTCCGATCGTCCCAAATTTTTGTGAGACGTATATTTACCTCCAAATGAATATATTTAGGGTAAGTTAGGGTCAGTATCTACCATTTTTTTTTTTTGGAGCTCCATATAAGCGTCCAACCTGAATCAAATTACGTCGCGTAAGGCGTAACGCCCAATAATTTTTCATTTCTAATATTCAAATGTGAGTTACCTAAATCAAACGGACGTAAAAATTTCAAATTTGATGTGTTTGTTTTTGTTTTTTTTTACGTCTTGCGCTACGCATTTGATTCTGGTTCGACCCTAAAATAAATCAGAGCCAAAACATAAAAGGTGCAATTTTAAAAATTAAAAAAAAAATAGAAAGAATTGTGATCACATCTCGAGTTACGGCTTAAAAGTTGCATAATTTAGAGTAGAATTCTTTTAGTTTTTTACAAAAAAATCGAAGGTTTCGGACTTTTTCAAAAAGTCGATTTTAATTTTTAAACGTCAAAAAATAAGTGATAATTACTTCGAATAATTTTTTCACATTTTTTTTTCTAAAACTACATTTAAATACCAACAAAACGTTGTCCAATTTTTTTTAAAATATCTATATTTTTTACTGGTCAAAATTGATTGAAAATTTAAATTTTTTCATTTTTTGGAAAAAATCGCCATTTTGATTACTCAACACCACCTTGGTATAAAAGGCTGAAAATTTGGCTGCAAGTTGCATTTAATACGTACTAAAACATATCCAAAAATAAAATTAATCGAAGGGGGTCGGGCCTAAAAGTGAGTGATTTGGCATGGAATGCCCCATATACAAGTGTCGGCGTTTTGCAATATCACTACATATCGGCATATAATAATATTTTTTCGTTATAACTGAAGTGTATGGCATGTTCAGAAACTTTGTATAAAATATTATGGCAAATATTTCTATGGAATATAAGTAATAACTCTCTAACTCCCTCTGATACCGTTTTTTTTTACTCTATTCTAACAAATCGTAAAAAGCACCTCGAAAGAAGGGGGGAATGAAATGTTCTACAAAAGTGTTGGCCAAATTACTAGAAAAAGTCTCGTAATCCCATTTTACCAATGTTTGACAGTTTTCCTTGATTTTTAACAAAAAGCTTTCGAGCGAATTTTACATTTTTTTTTTTTTTTGTAGTTTTACAACTTTTTTTTGTTATTTTACAAATTTCCAAAAATTTTTTTACAAAACGTAGAATTCACTAGATTTCCTAGTAAGTTTTATTGCGCTAAAAAAGTTGTAAATTAACAATTTTAGTGGTAAAAATCTTGTAAAATAACGAAAAAGCTCGTAATTTTTACTAGGAATTCTTGTAAAATTGGAGGCAGCAAAAAATCTAGTAAAAACACGAAACACGAAAAACACTTCTAAAATTACAACATTATTAGTAAAAAGCTTGCAAAATTACAAAGAATTTTTGTCAAATAGAAAAAAAAAATTACAAACTTTTCTTGTCGTTTTACAAGTTTTTTTTTTTTTGAGAATACACCATTTAGGCAAACGTACAGTTATATGCACTAAAATGCATGTAACTCATGAACCAATACACATACAAAGACCGTATAAACATTGACGTCATTGACGTAATTGACGTCACCTTTCATGGGAAATTTGCAGAAATAAAATCGGTTCACGCATTACAGAGAACACGCATTACAAATACAATGCAAATTTTTATATATTTAGTGCACTTTTAATGCATATAACTCATGAACCAATACCCATACAAAGACCATAAAAACCTTGGTACTGACATCCCTTTCGTGGGAAACTTACAAAAACAAAATCGGTTCACGCATTGCAGAGAAAATGCATTACACAGATATTGCTCTAAAATGCATACAACATTAGTACACTCAAAGGAAAAACTCTGTCACAAAATCTGTAAAACAACTTTCAATTTTAATTAGCAATCTTTCAGCAGATTGTTCGGCTATTTTTACTAAAATCTCTGTCATTCAGTCTTAGAAAATAACAGATATTTTATTGCGTTTTAATTGATTCTGTTTGCTGATTTTCAAAATATTTTGGAACATACTTTAAGCAGATTATTTTCTAATTTTACAGAAATAATTTGCTATCATTCATTTTTTCAAGAAAATTTTCTAAGTTTTTTTTTTCAAAGTGTTAACTTTTTTCTCGTTTTTTATACAATTAAAAATATATTTCTGAACATATTTTAAGCAAATTATTTTGAAATTTTACAGAAATAGTTTGCTGTAATTATTTTTTCAAGAAAAGTTTTGTTTGTCAAAAAAGGTTTTTTTTGTCAAGGTGTTATTTTTTTTTCGTTTTGTATGCAATTAAAAATATTTTTCTGAACATATTTTTGAACATATTTCTAGCAGATTATTTTGAAATTTTACAGAAATAGTTTGCTGTTATTATTTTTTTCCAAAAAAAAATTTTGTCAATTGAAACGATTGGGACTACTAATTGACAAAATTAAAAAAAAAAACAAGTAAGAAAATTATAGTCGGTCAAGACCGACCATATAATACCCTACACCAGAGTTTTCCGGAAAATGGGCCCCGAAAAATGGGTCCTATGAACCGATTAGATATATATTTTGTCAAATCTTTAATAAGTGTAAAAAACACTCACAAATCAAATTTGAGTGAATGGGCTTCTTTTTGTTGACAATAAACCGCTTTAACTGAATATCGGGCGAAATTTTCACAAGGGGCCTTAGTCCAAAACCTGTCCGATGATTATCAGATTTTTTAAGGTTATTTAAGTACGCGTTTAACATACACAAACAAAATTTTAATTAAATATTTTCTATTTTCATAAAATTTGAGAGATTTATGTGAAAATCGGGAAGGTGGTTTGTATGGGGGCTACAACAAGAACTTGTCCGATTTCTTTAAAATTCGGGGTGATCATTTGTGACGACAAAACACGTTTACCTCTAAATTTCGAAAATATACCTATTAAAATACGGTTATTAGAGTCATTTGAGCCAAAACTAAAGAGGACCTTTGTATGGGGGCTAGGTCTAAATATGGACCGATTTTTTCCAATTTCAATAGGCTTCATCCTTGGGCCTAGAGAGGCTTATGTTTCAAATTTTAGGTCAATTGAAAATTGTGACCTGTATCGGATATCGCTAAATCGACTCAAAAAGTTATTCTGAGTCGATCGGTATACTTAAAGGTGGGTCTAGGACCAATATTTCGGGAAGTTACAAACATCAGCACAAACTCATTATACCCTGTACCACAGTGTGGTGTAGGGTACAAATAGCATAATTTATTGCTAACTTTACAGAAACATTTGTTTTTTAAAGTTTAAATTAAAAAAAAAAAAACTACTAAAGTTTTCATGACAACAAATTTTCTAAAACCAAAAATTTTCTAAAAAATGTCCTAGCAGATTTCTCTGCTGGTTTGACAGATTTCTCTGCTGATTTCACTTAGATTATCATACCAGATTTTCAGCAAAACGTGTCTGCTAAAATCAGCAGATTTCTCATATGGCTCAAAATGGGTGTATTTTCAGCAGATTTTTCTGTTGATTGGACACAAAATTTATTTTGAGCTAAAAACACGTTTTTTGCGAACTTTACCATTAATTTTCTCGAAAACCGGACGTGATAGAAAAATTTGAAAAGCAGATTCAAAATAAACATCCAAATATTAATCGAAAAAAAGCAGAAAGATGATATCATACAAAAATATCACAAAAAATGTTCTCTATAATGCACAAAAAATAAGTTTTTTGTGAACTTTGACCTCAACCCAGTTGGCAACGTCCTCGAGCCATCCTCAGTGACGAAGCGGTGACATGTCAGAGTCACTGCTGACATCCAAAAGACATCTCTATGTACTGGGTTGAGGACAGTTTCATACAAATTTTCAAAATGTCCTCACTCAAAGTCAGCAGTGGTCAGGGCTGACCTTCTGGGGATATGTTACCCAAGACTTCTTTGGGGAAATGTCTGACATAGGTCGTTCGAAAATACAAAAATTTTCGTATTTCCTTTAGTTTTTACTTTTATCCATTTTCCTTTATAAATCATTTTTCTCATATTTAGAAAAAACTTTTAGCTTTTTTAGTCCCAACTGGATTTGAACCTGGAACCTCCAGTTTATTAGTCCCACAACTAACTACTTGTTCCAAACTATATTTTGAAAATTGTTTGTCTATTTATTACTTTTATTCTACTTGTTAGATTTTGATTTAATTTTAAATAAATCGATAATGTTGCCATCTGTTTCTTGGAAATTGAAGAGTTGCCCAGATTTAAAATTCTAATTTAATATACTGCTATTCTGAAGACATTTCCTTTTAGACGTCTTAGCGGAAGCAAACATTCAGTGCTGACAATGTTAGGACATGTCATCAAGGATTACCTATGATTTGTCAGAACCTGAAGACATTTCCTGAAGAAATCACTGTGAAAATTTCCTCAGTGACACATTTTCCAACTGGGAATTTTTTCAAAAACCTGGCGATATAAATCCTTAAAAGAAATTATTATACCCGATAAACAGATGAGGTGACATAATCACCAAACGAACCCTTATAAATATATTTGGCAACGCTTGAAAAAAAAAAATTTTTTTTGTAAAAAAAATTTTAAGCTTTTTTAAACTTTTTTAAAAAATAAATTTTAAGTAAATTTTTACTTGACACAATTAAAAAATTATTTAATAAAACGAGAAATGTTAAGTAAAGTTTTAATTGTGTCAATTAAAAATTATACGAACACAAATGAACGTTGCAATAATATAAATACATTCTCTCCTCACAGAGAAAAAAAGTTGTTAGGTAATTTTTAATTAAAATTTATTGCATTCACAAAGAAATTATTAGTAATTGATTTTTTAATCAACAACACAATTTGTCAATACAATTAAAATCTTTGCAAAAACAACTACAATCTAATTTATAATAAACCAACAATACAAACAATTATTTTGTGTTTATTTTAAAGCAAAATGAGAGAAGAATAAATAAAACTAAAAAGATCATCTAACACTGCTTGACAGCGTACATGAAATTTATTGATATTTTTGTAAATAATTTTTTAAAAATGTTTTATCATATTTTTAAAATTTATTATAATATTGATTGTTTTTGATGTAATTAATGATATTCGTAATTTTTGTATTCCTATTATTTGATTGAAGTTATTTTTTTATTTTGTGTACAAGTAGATAGCAACAATTAGACCATACAGACCCAAAACTTCAGCAAAAATTAATATTAAAATCATACCAACAAATAAACGGGGCTGTTGAGCAACACCTCTAACACCGGCATCACCAACAATACCGATGGCTAAACCTGCCGCTAAGCCCGACATACCTACAGCTAATCCAGCACCTAAATGCACAAAACCTTTATATATAGGATAATTATCACGGGTAGTCAAAGCACTACAAATTAGAACAGATACAACTAAACCGTATATGGCAATAATACCAGCCATTACAACGGGTATAATGGATTTCATAATCAATTCTGGTCTCATGACTGACATAGCAGCGATGCCAGTACCTGATTTAGCTGTACCATAGGCGGCTCCCAAAGCACTAAAGACTATAGCAGATACGGCTCCCATAACCCCAAAGAACGGACCGTAGATCGGTTTATCGATTTCTGAAAAAACGGTTGCTTTGGGTTTTTGAGTAGAATTCTGGAAAAGAAAATTTTTTGATTAATATAAAAAGTTTTTAAAATAAAATCGAAATTTCAATAAAGATTTTTATTTAATTTTCCCAAAGTACCCCCCAACTTACCATAAAACCCATAAATTTTTGGTACGTATTGGAGGGTATAATAGATTCGACATAGGCGAATTTAACACTCCCTTTTTTCAACTTACTTGTTTTTCAGGCTTTTTAATAGTTTTAGAAGCAACATTATTGCTTTTAATAGGTCCATTAGGTGAATCAGGTAACTGAGGATTTTTATGATTATTTATTGAATTGCCTGCATCCGAAACGGCAACATTCTCCTGTAAGTAAGAACAGGAAATAAATAATGTAAATGTCTTACAAATACAAATTTGAGCAAATAAAACTTAAACAAACAATGAAAAAAGTGTATTAATAACAAGCATACAAGTTAAATTCGACTTGGCCGAATCTAGCATACCCTCCACAATGCTCTTTTTTAAGGATAGTAAATTTTTTAATGCAACAAAAAAATTAAAATTTGAATAGAAATATTTTATTTTGAGTAAAAAACTTTGTTTTTGTCATTTTTGTAAAAAAAAAATAATTTACTAATTTTTTTTTGAGTGTAAAATTTTTTTCGAGTGTAAATTTTTTCCGAGTGTAAATTTTTTTTTTTAGTGTAAAAATATTTTTGAGTGACAAAAATACTATGCAAAGTAATTTTGTGGCTTATAATTGTTTTAAAAGCTTGTTTTTTTAAAACTCGGGTTTTTTTTAGGTGAAACCAATCTGAAATTCAGGGTTTTGCTTTTGAACCACTAGACCAATTTTGCTGAGTTTTAAAACGAACCGGGACAGAGGATCGGCAAATATATATGCCACACTTCAGCACTCTCAGAATTGTTGTTCAAAAGTTACCGTGTGTTTTATCTCGTAAATTCATGAAAAACCCTTGCCGAAATTCAGTAATTTGCTCATAACTTTTGAACCACTGGACCTATTTCGCTGAATTGCAATACCAACCTGACCAGGTAAATGCCCAACATATATGCCAAACTTCAGGAGCCTCCGTAAAGTCTTTCCAAAGTTAGCGTGTTTTCAACAGACAGACAGACGGACAGACAGACGGACGGACGGACATCGCTAGATCGTCTTAAAATCGATCGAGGATCATAATTATATATACTTTATGGGGTCTTAGACCAATATTTAGAGGTGCTACAAACGGAATGACAAACTTATATATGAGGCATTCCACACCAAATGTCCCGCTACAGAAAAACATGTGTCCCATAAATTTCTAAATAGGTTGTTTGGATAGCCCTATATGGAACTAAGAAAATTGCGTTTTTGGTTTTTCTAATTTTCAAAAACTGGGCTTAGAAAGCGTGGTCAAATATTGGAAAAATGTTCAAATTTGTGGCGAGTTGCCTTGATTAAATATTTATCACATTAAAACGGAATGCATCACAATCTCAAAAATTTACATTCTTATATAGTTTTGTATGGGCTATCGATTAAATTTTTTTTTTGAAAATTTTCAGAACCCGTTTTGAAATTTTCCATTTTTTAAAAATGTCAATTTATTAAAAAACATTCCACTTTTTTTCTTTTTTAAATTTCTTGTTAAAAGTTTAGATGTTTGTCCATCCACACAAAAAAATTCAGAAACACGTTCTTCGTTTTTTTCGAGAAAATCGCATTTGAACTTTAAATTTCATAACAATTTTGTAATTTGCTTGTATTTTCTTGGTTTAACGTTGCGAATGAGTATTATTAATTGCATAAATATTACTCATTCGCAACGTTAAAACAAAGAAATACAAACAAATTACAAAATTGTTATGAAATTTAAAGTTCAAATGGGATTTTCTCGAAAAACAAAGAACGTGTTTCTGAATTTTTAGTGTGGATGGACAAACATCTAAACTTTAAAAGAAAAAATTAAAAAAGAAAAAAAAAGTGGCATGTTTTTTAATAAACTGACATTTTTAAAAAATGGAAAATTTCAGAACGTGTTTTGAAAATTTTCCAAAAAAAAAAATTAATCGATAGCCCATACAAAACTATATAAGAATGTAAATTTTTGAGATTGTGGTGCATTCCGTTTTAATGTGATAAATATTTAATCAAGGCAACTCGCGACAAAAATTGACAATTTTTCAATATTTGACCACGCCTCCTAAGCCCAGTTTTTGAGAAATTGAAAAACCAAAAACGTAATTTTCTAAGATCCATATAGGGCTATCCATACAACCAATTCAGAAGTTTACGGTACACGTGTTTTTTTCGCTGGACATTTGGTGTGGAATGCCTTATATACCCTCTATCACTAGAGTGGAGGGTATAAAAACGGGTTGTCCGAGACTGTTTTAACCTAAAAGTGCGAATACCATAATTTTTTTTAATATGTATTTGGGATGTGTAAGAAAAATTTAGCAACAAAAACCAAATTCTTCGAGCGAGCAATTTTTTGCAAAAATCGCATTTAAATTGCAAAAAATAAAAAATAAATACTCTTCAAAATTCAAACATATGGACTTAATTAGAGTTTGCAAAACGATTAAAATCGTAATCGTAATCGCGATTAATCGCACCAATTAATCCCAATCGTAATCGACAAAAAAATCATGCGATTACGATTAATCATTTTCTATAAAATACATTGTTTTTTTTAAAGATTTTAAAATATATTATACTAGCAGGCCCGCCCGGAACTTTGTCACCGGTAATAATAAATACGGAATTAAAGAAGCTTCAAGATTAGAGTCCCCATTTCTAAAATTGTCCCCTGCAGAATCTTTATCTTATTAAATTTTTATCGTCGAAGTCTTAATTAAAAACTATTTAAAACAAACAATAATATTCAAACAGCCCCGTTTAGCCCGGAATCATGTTCGTTCCGGTAAAACAATTTCTTGAACATTTTCGAACATTATATCGTTATTATTGATATCCTTTCATTCCCCGTATAATTCCATTTCGTTTCCCGTTCTATTCCATTTCGCTCTCTGTTCTATTCGTTTCAATTCATTGAATTCCAATTCATTGCGTTCCATAACATGCGTTGAAGAGGATCCCACATTTCAAGTTTCTATGACCAATATTTCAGGAGATAGGAAAGGTTACAAAGTTCACTTCTTTTCAACTATTTGCTCCATTAAAATCTGAATTTTCAAAAAGGGCGTTTTCAGAATGTTTTGAAATCGGATGAGTAGTCTTAAAGGTTTTTAAATTTGAAGTCTTTTGACCCAAAGTGATCTTTAAAATGGGTGCGGTCAATGAAACCTACCCTAATTCATCCTGAAGGAGATTTATAAATATTAGTAAAATCATTTTTGAAACATCATAGAAGGTTTCGTCTATTTTAAAGTTTTACGTCGATGAACCCTAGGACCATTCTTAATATTGGAGAAAAAAATTATTTAAACCGAATTAGTAGCTTAGGAGATTTTGAAATTTTACGTTTTTTTAACCAAAACTGAGCGTAGAAAGGGTGTGGTTGATGAAAGCTAGCCCATGTCCACCCTGAAGGACCATTCAAAATGTATATTGGTGATAAAATTTTTGAAATCGGATGAGTAGATTCATAATATTTAAATTTTACGTTTTTCGTGCCAAAAGTGGGCGTATAAATGGGCGTGGTCAATGAAACTCAGCATATTTCCACACCACAGAACCATACTAAGCATTGGTGGGAAAATTTTGAAAATCGTGTGAGTAATTTAGGAGATTTTTAAATTTTAGGTTTTTTGGCCAAAAAGTAAGCGAAGAAGTGGGCGTGGTCGATGATTCCTAGCCTATGTCCACCCTGGAGGAACACTCTAAATATTGTCGAAAAAATGTTTGAAATCGGATGAGTAGCCTCATAGATATTTAAATCTTAAGTTGTTTGCCAAAAGTGGGCGTTGAAGTGGGCGTGGTCGAAAAATCCTACACTATGTCCACTCTGGAGGAGCACTCTAAATATTGGTAAAAGCATTTTTTAAATCGGATGAGTAGTTTCAAAGATATTTAGATTTTAATTTTTTTGCCAAAAGTGGGCGTAGAAGTGGGCGTGGTCGATGAAACCCAGCATATGTCAATCATGAAGGACCATTCCAAGTATGTATTGGTAAAAAAAATTTTGAAATCGGTTTAGTAGTTTTGAAGATTTTTAAATTTTACGTTTTTTGTCAAAAAGTGGGCGTAGAAGTGGGCGTGGTCGATGAAACCTAGCCTATGTCCGTCCGGGAGGAACACTCTAAATATTGCTGAAAACTTTTTTGAGATCGGATCAGTAGTTCCAGAGATTACTTTCTACAAACAAACAAACAAAAAAACATACAAACATTACCTCTTTATAATATTAGTATAGATTGGCCTACGATACATTTAACTTATCTGCAATTTCTCTTTCCTTTTTTCTCTAAAAGTACTTAAAATTTAAAGTAAAATTTAAATTTTCATCTTAGAAACTCACAATTTTATTTTAAAAATAATCCAAAAGAATTTGGCTGGATTTGGTCAAAAAATTCGGGTATGAAGTTTTATCAAAAAAAAAATTTTTTCTGGTAGCAGACTGAATACCCTCTTTCTCAATTAGCTTATAAATTTTCACACAATCAGCTCTTCAGTGGCCATTAATAGGCATTCTGATACGAAAATCGAAAGATTATAATTTTCGGGACGCCCAAATATATACACATAAAAGTAATTGTTGTGGAATTTTTTTTTTTCCAAATGATCCCTCATTACAAATTTCATGAGTCTAGGATCGTTATTTCATAAAATATGAAATGGACAAAAAGTACACTTTTTTACCAATTTTACGACCCTTAGAAGTTTAATTTACAACAAGTACATTTTTTCAGACGTTTTTTTAACCAAAGGATGCTGTATTCCAAATTTTACCCCTTTTCGTCCCCTTAACAATTTATCAAAAATCCGGCCAAATTTTTTTAAATTTTTTTTTAGTTTAGATGTTTGTCTATCCACATAAAGAATTCAGAGGTCATTTTTCGTATTTTTCGAGAAAATCGCATTTTAATATTGGATTTCAGAAAAATTCTATAATTCTCTTGTATTTTATTGTGTCAACACCGCGTATGAGTAACGACTATTTGCGAAACCAATGAATTTTCGTTACTCATACGCGGTGTTGACCCAATAAAATACAAGAGAATTACATAATTTTTATGAAATCTAATAATCAAATGCTTTTTTCTCGAAAAATACGATTTTTTTTTTTGTGTGAATAGACAAACATCTAAACTCAAAAAAATGTGGCCGGATTTCTGAAAATTTTCCAAAATAAAAAATTTTATTTGATAGCCCATAAAAAAATATACATGAATGTTAATTTTTGGGATTGTGGTGCATTTCGTAAGCTTGCTAAGTATTTAATCAAGGGAACTCGACACAATTTTGACAATTTTTCCAATATTCAACCACGCTTATTAGCCTATTTTTGAAAAAAAATTAAAAACCAAAAACGGAATTTTCGAAGTTTTATATAGGGAAAGATAATTTTATTGCATAAAATATTTATTTTTGTATTTTCGTACATTCTGAAATGTAAATTTTAAGAGTTTTTTTTTTTTTTTAAACTGTTGCAATAATATTTATTTAAAAACTCGATTAATCGATAATCGCGATTAACGGCTATTTTTTTAATCGTAATCTCGATTATGAAATATCTCGATTATTTGCAAAATCTAGACTTAATATCTGCTTTAAATATTCTGCTTTAAAATATTTTGTAGCATATACCGTTTTTGATATATTCACGTTTGCAGATTCCAAAAACCGCTATTTTCGCTCTTTCTGTTGTTCCTCTGTAACGATTTCTTAAGTCGTTAACAGCAAACTTTATAGTGAATAGATCCCCTGAATCCGAATCAACCATCAAAACTTTTTAGCAGTATCCATTTTCCAGATATTCGCGTTTAAATACTACAAAAAGAAAACGCGAATTTTGTGGTTTTTATGAGGGAACTGCAACATTGTTGTAAGTAATAGATACAAAATGGGACATGATTTTACATAAATTGGACCTCGTTATTCCAAATCTGCAGTCAAAATTTCTCTGTAGCTTTTCGTTTTCGAGATATTCGCGATTGAAATTTAAACAAGTAAGAAAATTATAGTCGGTCAAGACCGGTCATCAGTATTTTCCGGAAAATGGGTCCCAAGTTCAAAAATGGACCGATTAGATCCATATTTCGTTAGATCTTTAATTAGTATAGAAAACATATTTTTGTTGTCAATAGAACGATTTTACTGAATATCGGGCAAAATTTTTATATGGGTCTAGTCAAAAAATTGCCCAATTATCAGCTTCGAAGGATTTCATTCCTTAATTCGATTTGCCATTCTGAATGAAAATTTAGTGATTGCATTCCCCTATCACATTTTAGCGAATTAAATGAATTCACTTTAGACTCATTCGATTTATAAATATAGAATGCATTCGATTTATTTTTCATTCGACTTTCAAAAATCGAATGCATTCGATTTTTTTCATTTGACTTTTAAAAATCGAATGCATTCACTTGCGACTTCATTTGATTTTCTTTTCATTCAATTTGAAAAATCGATTGGCTTATTCATTCATTGAATAAAAAACTTAAAAAAGCTAACCAAGTTAGAGCAAAACGGAGCCAATTTTTTGTCCATAGTATCGCCAACACTCTTCACACTTTTTGTCGTGTAGGCAGTTAATATGTTCATTTTTAAAATTTTTAGGAACACCAATTTTCTTTTGGACTCAAAATTAGAGCCCATTTGGGTCATCGTATGTAAAGAGAGTCGGCGATACTATGGACCAAAATTTGTCTCCGTCTTGGTCTATCTATTTAAAAAATCGATTGCATACGCATTGGAATGATAAAAAATCGAATGCATTCGATTTTTCTAAATCGAATTAACAAGACACTGAATGCATTCATTTTTTCCATTCAATTGAATGAATTCCAAGGACTGCATTCAATGTTGATTTATGAAATCGAATGCCTTCACTGACTATAAACATTTAATGGATTTGTTTGAGAATTTATTCGAAAAGGATTTCATTCTTTGAAGCTCTGCCAATTATATTCAAAATTGATTAGACCAACAAACCACACCTTTAACACCTAACTAAAAGAAAAACTAGTCCGATTCCTTTAAAATTTAGAATGATGATTTATGAATACATAATATGTTTATCTGCCAAGTTTCGAAAGGACCCTATTATAATACCGTTATTAGGGTCATTTGAGCTAAAATAAAGCGGACCTTTGTATGGGGGCTAGGTCAAAGCATGGACCGATTGTTTCCAATTTCAATAGGATTTGTACTTAGGCTTAACGAAGCTTAAGTTTTAAATTTCAGCCAAATCGATTTATAATTGCGAACTGTATCGTGATCACAACGTTTAGATGGACGGATGGACAGATGGACGGATGGACGGACGGACATCGCTAAATCGTCTCAGAAAGTGATTCTGAGTCGATTAGTTTACTTGAATGTTTTTTTTATTTTTGCGAATCCAAATCTGTCATCTAAAATGCTTTAGCTTGTTTCGTTTTTGCGTTATTCGCGTTTAAAAATGTGTCCAATTTCGTACCACACAAAATACATTCAAAATTATTTTTTTTATACCCTCCACTTAGTGATAGAGGGTATATAAAAATTTGTCATTCCGTTTGTAACTCATCGAAATATCGATTTGGGACCCCATAAAATATATATATTCATGATGCCCGATCGATTTTAAGACATTCTAGCGATGACCGTCTGTCTGTCTGTCTGTGGAAAATGCTGTCACGGACAAAATATTGCACAGAGGTGACTGAAACTTAACATATTTATTGAAAGTTCTCCCGAGAAGTTTGGTATTGCATTTGAGCGATATCGGTTTAGCGGTTCAAAAGTTATGAACGAAAATGTAAGCACACCTCAAAAATGTCAGTACATTCAACATAACCTAAAAAAAAACAAAATGCTTTAATTCGGCTTCTGGTTGACATATGTGAACATAATTGAACACCAAATTTTTTTTCGCGGAATTTTTTTTTCCAAATTTTTTTTTTTTTTTTTCAAAAGTAATTTCTTTTTAAATAAAGTTTTTTGCAATAATCTTTTTGAAATTGTGGAGGGTATCACTACATTCGGCAAGGCCATATTTAACTTTTTTGTTTGTTTATTTTATAGAGGGTTAATATGTTCTTAGAAAAGAACCGCCATCAAATTTCATTGATTTAGGTCAGATCTCTTAATTTAGGTCAGAAGCACATTTATAAAATTTTTTCGACTTATTTCACACGACTTTGATGACAAAGAATTTAATAGTATGTGATAATTTACAATTTTACTTTTTGAAGCATTTTGCACTTTTCGCACGAACTTTTGATCTTTGGCAAGCCCTACAGAAATTTGAAGTAGACAATTTTTGTAGAACATTTTAACCCTTTAGACCAGCGGTTACCAACCTTTTTGGCTCGCCTACCCTTAATTTTAAATTTTATCAGCCGCGTACCCCCTAATGAGTTTTTTGTTTTCGTTAAAAAACTTCACATATAAATATTAGAGTTAATTCTGAAATTTTATATCTGCGGGTATTATAATTTTTTTGAAGGATTTCGGGGAGATCAAAACAATGATGGTATTTTTTTGGAAAAATTTTCGCTCCATTGGGTGGTTAGTTCAATGCATTTTGAGCTGATTTTTCTGCAGAGCAAAAACGGCTGAAAATATTGTAAATCTGATTTCACCAGTCACTTCTACACAAAAAATTAAAACAACGGACGTTTTGAACTCTTAAAAAAAATATATAATTTTTAATTTTTTTTAAATGTTTTTTTAATTCGAGGGAAACACCCCCAATTACAATGGAAGGGCATTTTGAGCTTAACAAAATTGTACTAAAATTTCTACTCTTTTACAACCCGTCTCAAAAAAGCCCAAAAACACGTTTTTTGAGAACTTTGACATAAATTTGCTCAAAAACCAGGCGTCAAAGAAAAATTTGGGAACCATATTCGGAATCAGCATCGAAAAGTTTATCGAAAACAAGTGGTCAGATCTCAAAATATCATCCAAAAAAATCGCAAAAAATGCTCTCTAAATTGCACAAAAGTACGTTTTTTGTGAACTTTGACCTCAACTTTCTTGAAAACCTGACGTTATGGAAAACTTTGGAAGCCAGATGCCGAGCCAGCATTGAAAGGTTAATCTAAAACGAATGTCCAAATTACTAAAATTTGCCGTACCCCCGCGGACAGTTTCGCGTATCCCCTAGTGGTACGCGTACCATAGGTTGGTAACCGCTACTTTAGACGCACGTTTTAAAGGTGTTCTATGAGGATATTTGAAAAAAGGACCAAAATGACCCCTAAAAATGGGAGATAGATGTTTAACATATTCTAAAAAATGACACGCCATCAAATTTTACTGAAGACATGTCTTAAGGCTATTTACCTCAGAATTATATTTAATACTTTTTTTTTACTTATTCAAAACGCCTTTGAAAAAAATTGAAAAACTTCAGTGAGCCATAAAAGAAGAACTAAGTTTTACAAACCCTTCGGGTGTTTTGGTCTTCTATTGGTATACTTTAATTTTTTTTTTTGGTCTTGTCCAAGATACACTCGAAAACCCCAAATTTGTTGCACA
The DNA here is from genome assembly GCA_963921195.1 of Pegoplata infirma. Lineage (NCBI taxonomy): Eukaryota > Metazoa > Arthropoda > Insecta > Diptera > Anthomyiidae > Pegoplata > Pegoplata infirma. The sequence goes on along the minus strand of OY992537.1, from coordinate 205,593,230 downwards.
GTGTTATTGATCAGTGATAGATTTTAAGACTTTTTAGCGATGTACGTCTGTCTGTCCGACTTTTGAAATGGAGATCCTGGCCGAAGTATTAAACAGATATGACTAAGATTTAGCACATTTACTTGTTGTTGCCCTAAGCAGTTTGGTATTGTATTTGAGCGAATTCGGTTAAGCGGTTCAAAAGTTACGAAAGAAAATGTAAGGACAACTCGAAAATTTGGGTACATTCAACATAACCTAAAAATACAAAATGATATAAATTGGCTGCTGGTTGACACATGTGAATAGAATTGATCACTTAACGGTATTTAAACAAGTACAAACATATTTTTTTTACAAAAACAAATTTTCGCCGAATTAAAAAAAAAAATTCGCTGAATTTTTATTTTTCAAAAAAAATTTTTTTTTTTTGCAAATAAACTTTTTTATATTGTGTAGGGTATCATTACGTTCGGCAAGGTCGAATTTAACTTTTTTACTTGTTTTTTTTTTTTATTATGGCCGATTTTTGATAAAGTTTTTCATTTTATTTTTATAGTTTTTAAAGTTTAGAAAATTTGTAATTTTTCTAGTATTTTTGCTCTTAAAAATGAGACTAAGAATGCTTACGATTTAAGATCGGTTCAGAACTCCGACCTTGGAAAAAAAAAATTTCCCACTCTTCGTTAGTTTGATGGCATATTTTTGCCTGTATTGGATAGTTTTTGAATCATATCTCTAAATTTAGCAAACTAAACCAAATTTTGAAACTTACACTTGCTTTATCATCTTCTAAACTTCTTGAGTCATCTGTTGGTGAATCACCCATTACAATGGCTAGGCTGCAACCAATTATAAATAATGTTTTAAATAAATGCATTTTTTTATATATATATTTTTTGCAGAATTTATAAAAGAAAGAAAACTACTTTAGTTGTGCATTTAAAAAAGGATATTATAAAACTGTTGAATTCAGTGGATTTTTTTCATCTTTATAGAAATCTAATTAAAAAAGGTTAATAAGTATGGAATTTATACTAGGCCAGAGCGATTTACATAAAAAGAAAAGATTGTTAAAAAAATAAAAAATAAAATCTTTTCAAATAAAATTTAATCTAAGATTACACAGAAAAAAAATTAAAAAAAATTTGAGTAAATTTTTAATACTATTAAGTAAAAAATTACTCAATTTTGCACCAGTAAACAATTTAATAGTAATTTATTTATTAAATGTTTGAAAAAAAAAAATGAGTAAATCTTTAATTGACACAATTAAAAATTTACTCAAAATGTATTTACCCTAGTAAAAATTTTCTGATATAATCATATATAATTTGATACAATCTTATATGAGTTAATCCACTTTATATAGTTAGATATTGGTCCATATATGATTAGATTCGTATTTTGGTTTTGCTCATCAAATTGTATAAAAATAAATGTTATAAGATCAATTTGATATAATTAAATTTGACCAAATTCAGGATCAACTTGTATAATTTTTTATATTTTTTTATCTAAAGTAATACAATTAGATATTATTTGATACAACCATTTTGCGGATCAAATTAGATCTATTTAGTAAAATCCCGAGTAAAAATTTTCTGATATTTTCTGAATTTGATACAATCTTATATGAGTTAATATGCTTCCGTATAAATTTATATAAAATTATATCTATCATTTTGATACGGTTGATCCACTTTATATGGTTAGATATTGCTCTATATATGATTAGATTCGTATTTTGGTTTTGCTCATCAAATTGTATAAAAATAGATATTATAAGATCAATTTGATATAATTAGATTTGACCAAATTCAGGATCAAATTGTATAAATTTCTATATTTTTTGATCTAAAGTAATACAATTAGATATTATTTGATACAACCATTTTACGGATCAAATTAGATCTATTTAGTAAAATAGCATAATATTTTTACTAGGGATTAACATAATATTTTTACTAGGGTATTTATTTTTTTAAAAAGTTTAAAAAAGTTTTAAATTTCTTACAAAAAAAAAAACAAAAAACTTGTTTTTTCAAACTTTACCAAACAAGGCAATTACAAATTTTCATTTATATATACAAAAAACTATAAACTAAACGAGAGTTCAAAAAACTATGAGAGTTTAAAACAAATAAAAGAAACTATTCAATTTTTATTAAATTATTTACTTAAGTTGTTTTTAAAATGTATAAGTAAATTTTTAAATATGTAAAAAAAAAATTTTTAAATGTGCTCTGGCATAATATATGCATTGCAATTAGGGTTGCCAGATGTCATATGAGCAAATCCATGGAAAATTTAACTGACGGATCACCGATTTGTTAATTTTTGGTTATTTGATAGATCTGCAAAAATGAATAAAAATCATATATTTTTATCAACACTTTGAAAGACATGGGCGTTTATAAAAGCGCTTTTTTGACAATATTAACTTTTAGACAGTTTTTAACATTTTTGTACTCGGAAACCATAAGTTGTACAAAAAATATGTAAAAACCCTATTGTAGATAAAATAATAACGTCCAAATTCATATAAAAAATAAAAGCGTTTAATAACAGGTTTATTTATCGAATTTCCATACAAAATTTTCTTTATAAACCTTTTATAAGCCTTTTGTAACTTTTATGAATTTGAAGGTAAAGATTTAAAATTTGGAAAAATAAAATTCTTTTCTAAAAATTTCAACAACAAATTTTGAAAAAGATGTTTGAATGTACTTTTTTCCTGGCAAGGACACCATGAATTTCCAAAAGAAAAATATTTTGTTAAAGTTAAGAATGCCCTTTTAACGCTATTAAAATTTCAGAGAGGTGTTTTTTCGTAATGTTCAGCAATAAATTTTCAAGGTTTGTTAAAGAGCCAAATATTTGATTGCTTTTTTTTCAAAATTTTGGCAAAAAATTAAATATGTAGTTGGCTTTAATTGTAGTTGTCAAGCAATAAATTTTCAAATTTGGTGATAAAGCCAAATTTTTGATTTTTTGCAAAAATTAAAAAAAAAAATCAAATATATGGCTCTCTATTAAACTTTTAACTTTTTTAATTGCTCAACAATACGAAAAAACACCTCTCTGAAATTTTAAGAGAATTAAAAGACTATTCAAAACATTAATATACAATTTGTTCTTGAAAATCCATGGTGCCCTTGCCGGGAAAAAAGGACATTCAAATATTGTTTTCAAAATTTTTTGTTGACATTTTTTTGGAAATTTTTTTTTATAAATTTTAAAACTTCGGAAATTTATCTTAAATATCGGTTTTACAATTTTTTTGTACAAGTTACATTTTCCGAGTAAAAAAATGGTAAAAACTGTCTAAAAGTCAATATTGCTAAAAAAAAACGCTTTTTTAAACGCCCATGTCTGCCAAAGTAAAAAAATATGAGTTTTCATAATTTATGAACCTCTATCAAATTATCAAGAATTAACAAAATCGGTGATCCGCGAGTTGGAGCATTTAAAAATATCAATTGTAATTCAAAAAAGATCAATTGTAATTCGGAAAAGATCAATAGTAATTCGTAAAAGATCAATTGTAATTCGTAAAAGATCTATTTTAATTCGAACAAGATCAACTGTAATTCGAAAAAGATCAATATTAATTCGTAAAAGATCAATTTAAATTCATAAAAATCAATTGTAATTCGTAAAAATCAATTCTAATTCATTAAAATCAATTGAAATTCGTAAAAGATCAGGTGTAATTCGTAAAAGATCAATTTTAATTCGTAAAAGATCAATTGTAATTCGAAGATTCCAATTGTAATTCGAAAAATATCAAATGAAATTTCCATTAAACTTTTTTAAATTAATGATTACACTTACAAAGAAGGTCTTTCACAGGCCACCCCCAGATTGTCCTGAAACTTGAATATAGGAAAGCGGGGAGCAACATAAGAGTTACCTGTTTTCGGAGGGGGAAAACGGGATTTTTTCGATTTTTTGGGGATATTTCACATTTCTTTAAAAGAAACTATATGAACATTATATACAGATCGAAAGGTATCCAATGCTGTATCGGTTGTGTCAAAATTCGGCTTCGATTATTTCGTTATTGTCAAAAATGTATAATCGTTGGGGTACTTATATGGAGATGTATACACGTACGACCGCCAAAATCATTTCTTCGTTTGGCAAAATTCCTGCTAGTTCGTCTTTTATACGGATTTTCCCGAAAGCCCTTATTTTTTCATAAGGTTGCAACCCTTTATTAAATTTGAGATTAGACAGCTAAAAAAAAAGAGGTAACTCTTATTTTTTCGCCCTCATTCCCATATTAAAGTTTCAGGAAAATCAGTGGGTGCCCTGTGAAAGACCTTCCTGGTTAGACCTATCCCCCATATAAATTTCCCTTTTGAATTTAAGAAAAATTACTGTAATAAACGTATTATAATAAGAAGCCTTTCAAAACGTTGCAGGTTTTCGTATTCACAAATAATTATACCAAATTTTAAAGGAATCGGACCAGTTCTCTTTGTATTCCCCATAAAAACCACCCTCCCGATATTCAAAAAAATCTCTCGAAATTCATGAAAAACGGAAAATATTTAATTAAAATTTGGTTTTTAGACATGTACTTTGGTGATCTAACTTTTCGTAACAGAAGACAGGAGACAATTGTGGGAAAATTTATGAAAAACATTTCCATGTGCATCTTAAGTCGGCAACCAGCGCACAGTGCCACATTTGGCCAATCTAGCACGACAAAAATCAAAAAAAAAAAGTTCCCCGATTTTTATGACTTGTTTGTATGTATTATAAAACATTCCTAATAGCACGGAAATACTCACATAAGAACGATAATTCTGTTCGTTATTAAGATGTGGGTGCATAAAGTTGTATTTTGTAAAATCAAATTTTTAACATAATAACAATTTTTGAAAAGAAAATTATATATTTATTTTATTTGATGGAATAGAACTTTTGTGTTTGGTCCCTATTGGTATAATATCACAGAAAATAATATCGTATATTTTATTTTAATTAAAATTTTAATTCTTTTTTAATTTAATATTAATAATTTTTAATTAATATAATTAAATGTTTAATTAAATTTTTAACTTTATTTTAATTAACATTTTAATTGTTTTCAAATTTAATATTAATTAAGTATTTAATTTATATAATTAAATGTTTAATTAAATTTTTAGCTTTACTTATTTTTTTGTTTTGTTGTTTTTTTTTTTTTGTTTTTTTTTTGTGTGTGTGCGAGTGTGTGTTTTTCGCTTGCATTGTATTGCATACAAAAAAAAATACATAAGTATAAAAAGTTTGTTGAAAGTTTTTTTATTTCTCATATAGGTTTTTGAATTCTCATTTTGTTTATAGTTTTATGTGTATGTATATGAAAGGTTTATAATCAACTTTATAAAATCATCTCACTGACTATGTCTTTACGGCATAAATAAATTTGGTACAGTTTGAAGAAATATTTTTTTTAAACTATTTAATTCAAAAATAATGTTTTTTTAAATTATTTTTTTTTTAAATATAATATTTTTAATTAATTTTTTTAATTTATACAATTAAAATTTTAATTATTTTTTTTTTAAATTTTAATTAAATTTTTTAATTTATAGTATTAAGTTTTTAATTAAAAAAATATCCATTTATTTTTGATTAACGACATACAAATATTTTTAATTTATTTGCGCATTTTAGTGATTGGTCCGGATTTAATTAATTTTTTAATTAAATCTACGAATTTTTTAATTAAATATTTTTTTTATTTTTTTCTGTGATCCAATATCCATAGTACTTATTTCAACGGCTAACTTTTGCGACCGTCTGCCACGCCGACTAAAGTGGGGCTATATGTAAACCTTGTTTTTACATATTTTTTAAACATATTTTTAAAAAGTGGGCGTGACAGTTGTCTGACCGCCCCCTTTTTTTGTGATATTATTTCTACAGTTCTTGAGAGTATATACACCAAGTTTAAATAAATTACAACCAAAATTAAACATTTTTTAAAAAGTGGGCGCGGCCGTTAACTGGCCTCCTATATTTTTCATAATGTTGTTTTTGAAGTCAAAACGAACATGTATACCGAATTTCTAGTCAATATAAATAAAATTGGATTTTTGTCGTCCTAGATTGGCCAAATGTGGCACTGTGCAACAGTCTGCATTTTTTAAACAAATTCGGCTTAAAAATTAGAACTTTTTGCGTACTTTATGGGAAAAATATTTTAAAAAATCCTTATTCTTCTTTACTCTTTGGGTATTCATGGATTCGGTCGAGTTGAATTTAATTTTTTACATATTTTTTTTATAAAAAAAAAAAAATATTATAAAATTTTACTTTTTTTTTATTTTATAAATTTTTCATTTATTTTTTTCAAAAATGAATGCAGAATTTTTTCCATGGTCAAGTTATTTGCCTCTTGGTATCTGGCAACTATAATTCCAAAGCATTTTTATGCATTTATAGATTATTATGCATGTATTTGTTCTTGCGGTCGACAATTTTAGAAACAACACAAAATCAATTTAACTTTAATCATAATACTTAGCATACATAATACATAAATTCACTTACAAAAAATTAACCCTCTAATGCCCAAAAAAATAATCCAGCCACTTTTTTTTACAGCTTACAAGGAAGGTCTCCCTGGTGTCACCCGCCGATCTTTATGGAATTGGTTTTATTTTGTAGAGCAGGAAAAATAAAGGGACACGTATTTTTTTAGCGGCCCAAATTCAAATTTAGGGGGTGAAAATGAGGGGGGAAGAAACGGTTATATTTCAGCTTTTTGTGTTTATCGCCTATATTATACAAAGAAACTTAGTCATGTTACATACCAAATCAAAGGTCTTTGAAAACCCTATCTTCGTGTATGAAGAACGTGTCCAAACATGCGCAACTTTTCATCATATTGAGTAAAATGCCAAAATTTTAGAACATTTTTGTTAATAAGTCGAAAAATATTTACTTTTTTGGCACGTTGTTAGCATCACGAGATAGGTATTTTAAATACCTTTAATCTGATACCAAATATGCCTGCATTAATTTTGAGTAAATAGCCGTAAATCGTAAAAAACTAAAAAATTTCAAATTCCCCCCATACAAATGGACCCCCCTAAAAATAAGTTTGGGCAGCTAAAAAAAATACGTGTCGAATTAATTTTTGTTCTGAACAACATGTCCAAATTTCATGAAGATCGGAGGGTGTAACCAGGGAGACTCTCCTTGTTAGATGTTTGTTTATCCACACAAAAAAAATCAGAGACGTGTTTTTCGATTTTTTCGAAAAAATCGCATTTGAATATTAAATTTCGTAACAATTGTATAATTTGCTTGTATTTTCTTGTGGATAGACAAACATCTGAACTTTAAAAAAAAAAACTTTACTAAAAAAAAGAAAAAAATTGTCCGGAGTTTTGATAAATTGAATTTTTCAAATAATGAAAAATTTGAAAACGTGTTCTGAAAATTTTCCAAAAAAAAAATTTTTTAATCGATAGCCCATACAAAACTATACAATAATGTAAATTTTTTAGATTGTGACGCATTCCGTTTTAATTTGATAAATATTTAAACAAGGCAACTCGACTCAAATTTTACCATTTTTCCAATATTTGACCACGTTTTTAAAAAATTTAAAAACCACACCTATACAAATGTTTGCCTCATATGTATATGAAAGTTTGAAATCATCTTTATAAAATTTTTCTGTCTTTAAGACATAGATATATTAGAAAAAGTTTAAAAAAACATTTTTCTTTCTTTGAGTGAAATTTTTTCTAACCCTAAAAAAAAATTATATTAAGTAAATTTTTACTTGACACAATTAAAAAATGAATTGTGTCAATTAAAAATTTACTCAAATTTTTGGTAAACCTTTATTAAAAGTTTACTCAATACTATTAAATCGTTTACAGGTGCAAAATTGAGTAAGTTTTTACTCAAAAGTATTAAAAATTTACTAAATTTTAATTTTATTTTTTATATGTGTACCGAATAATTGGGTTTTACTTTTTTATTGTTGGCAACATTTTGGAAAGCAAAAAATAAGTATTTCTTCATAATTTTGTCATAAACAATTCATTCGTTAAATCAATCATTATTTTAGTTGACTACAAATAAAAAATTTATCAAATTTGTAATTAAAATCGAAAAATGTTTGATTAAAAAAATGTAATCACCTTTAAATTTTGTGACTGGTATAACAATTTTCTTCATTGCAGGAGTTTCAATAAAAAAAATTTATTTTCCGTGATTAAAATACGTTTTCAATTCTTTCTGTGTACGGTTTATTTATGTAATATTTTCTTGTCTTCAGATTTCTATAAAAGTCCTGAAAATATCGAACGAGTTAATTAGTAACACAAATACCTTAAAGCTGTTAACACGTAGTTAATACTATTAGAAAAATAAAAATGAAATTATTTCCAGCCATATTTGTACTTGGTTGTATCGTTGCCGGCATAGTGGGTGAACCAATTCCAGAACCTCAACTATATTACGATGCTGATGGAGTGCCGTGAGTATTTTTTTTTTTTTTGTAATACACTCCACTTATAAGGGAGGTCATTTACAGAGCACCCACCGATTGTCCTGAAAATCTTATATGGGAATGAGGGGAGAAAAATAAGAGTTACCTGTTTTTTTGTAGCTGCCCAAACTCAAATTTAAAAAATGCCTGCAAATTTTGTACTCTTGCCCAAAACATTAAATCATGATAATGTTTTGCCGAAGATTTGGGTGTACTTGCCAAAGCAAAGTTTTTTTAGAAAAAATAATGTTATATTACTTTGCTATTCCATGAAAAAAGAACTGAAACATCAGTCGAGTGCCCCATTAAAAAACCAAATGAGCTGTACATTTTGTAAGTGAGTGCAAAAATAAAAAAACAATAGAGGTGTACATTTCGTAAGTGAGTGCAAAAATAAGTTCAAAAAAGTGTTTTTACATTTTGGAGAGCATAATAGATTCGGCACCAAAGAATATACCACTTTCACTTGTTTTATGTACATTTGATAAACAAATGGAATATTTTTATGCGAAAAGCTTAGACTTGGTGAAAAAGTAGTTCTGGTAAAAAAATGATTTTTTTTCACGAAACACAAAATTATGTTAAAAAAAATTTAATGAACCCAAAATATTTGGTGAAAAAAAAATTTTGATGAAATAAAGTTTTTATTAAATTTTTTTGATGAAAAGAAAAATTTTTTGATGTTAAAAAAAATTGGGGAAAAAAAAATATGAAAAAAAATTTTTTTTTGGTGAGAAAAAAATTGATAATAAAAAATTTAATAAAAAAATTTGATGAAAAAAAATTTATGAAAAAAAAAAAAAAATTGATAAAAAAAAAATTTGATAAAAAAAAAAATTTGATGAAAAAAAAAATTCGATACAAAAAAAATTTATGAAAAAAAAAATTTATGAAAAATAATTTGATGAAAAAAAAATTATGAAAAAAAATATGATACAAAAAAAAATTATGAAAAAAAAAATTTGATGAAAAAAAAAATGATAAAAAAAAATGATGAAAAAAAAGTTTGATGAAAAAAAAAATTTATGAAAAAAAAAAATTTGATGAAAAAAAATATTTTATGGAAAAAAAAAAATTTTAGTGAAAAAAAAAATTTGATGAAAAAAAATTTTTTTTTTGTTGAAAAATAATTATGTTACTTTTTATTCACCAGCTGGTGAAAAACGGGTTTATTCACCACGTGGTGAATTATTATCCAAGTTACAAACCCAAGTTATTAATATTTTGGTTTTAAAAAAATAAAAATAGTAATTCTTGTTTTCTTTGTCGTTTATTGTAAGCTTATATACACTCAGAAAAAAAATTAACTAAAAAATGGGAAAACTAACTAAATTCAAGGAATTTTGATAATGATTTAGCTCCATTGCCATATTTTCCTTCTTTTAAGTTCATATTTTTCTTAAAAATAAGGAAAGAAAAAATATTTTAATATTATGCCAATTTGAACTAAAAAATGGGAAAAATTTATTTCAATTTAGTTCATACACATTTGAGGGCCCGATTGGGTGAAGGCCCCATTGGGTTCGGACCGATAGGTTCAGACTCCGATGGGCCTAGACCCAGTTGGGTTCCTTAAGAGTCTACATATTTTTTGATCCAAAAATTTTCCGTTTTGCTCTACCTTGCTTAGTTTTTGAGATACGTGAATTTAGGGGACCACTGGGGTCTTGAGAATTTTAAAAACTCTATATCTTTAAAACTATTACTCGAAGAGCTTTTCGGTATTTGGCGGTCTTGTTAAGGGCTACAAAAATGCTTTTGAACTTTTTGTTGTGTTTTTAAATCCAAAGTTAGGACCCATTGGGGTCCACACATGTGTGGAGGACCGGCGATACTATGCAGATTCTAAGAACCAAAAATGGCCTCCATTTTGCTCTATCTGGCTTAGTTTTCGAGATATCGCCATTTTAAGTTTTTGAAAAAAAAAAAATTTGCCCGAGTTGTTAAAATTTTACTAAAATAGTGGAAAAAAGTTCCACAAATCTAAGAAAATTAATTAATTGGTAGAAAATTACGTCCTAAAACTAAAGAAGAGGAATATGTCTTAAAAATAAGGATTTTTGTCATATATTTAGGGAAAATTTCTTTGGCGGTAAGGATTTCTTCAATGTATTTGGGAATTCCTTTTAAGGAAAATAATGGACTATTTAACAGTACATAAACTTAAATTTTTTCCTGACACTTAAGAAAATTTCCCAACTTTTAGTTAAATTTAACTAAATTGTGGGATTTTGAAGAAAATTTTTCCAAAGTTTAAGTTAAGTCCTTTTTTTTTGAGTGTAGTCAAACTGAGGTGGCGTCCAGCTACTTTTTTAAAATTAGAAACCAGCCTAAAAACATTATCATGTTAAAAGGGTTGCCACCTTATAAAAAAACGCAGTCTTTTAGGAAAATCCGAATAAAGTCCGAACTAATTGTAAACTTACCCAACGCAAATATACAGGTCAGCTTAATTTTAATAGAGATATTGGCTGTCGTACGTATGTATCTCTCCATATAAACTACCCCAAAGTTTTGCATTTTTGAAAATAATGCATAAACGAAGCCGAATTGCGTCACGACCGATACACCATTGTATAGACCTTAATAAACCTTTCGATGCATATAAATTGTTCATATAGTTACTTCTGAAGAAATGTAAAAAAGTCCTCAAAAAATGAAAAATAAAAAAAAACTCTTTTCCACCTCCCCTTTGACCCGCTATATGTGAGATTGGGCAGCTAAAAAAAACAGCTAACTCTTATTTTGCTCCCCTCTTTCCTATAGGCAAGTTTCAGGATAATCGGTGGGTGCCCAGTGAAGACCTTTCTCGTTAGTGAAAGTTTTTATAAGTTAGTATTTATAAGTTTGTCATTCCGTTTGAAACTCATCGAAATGTCGGTCTGAGACCCCATAAGGTATATAATATTGATCAGTGATCGATTTTAAGACATTCTGGCAATGTCCGTCTGTCTGTCTGTCTGTCTGAAATATCGGTCTGAGACCCCATAAGGTATATATTATTTATCAGTGATCGATTTTAAGACATTCTGGCGATGTCCGTCTGTCTGGTGATCACGGCCAAAGTATTACACGGATATGACTGAAACTTAACATATATACATCTTGTTGCCCCTAGAAGTTTGGCATTGAATTTGAGTGATATCGGTTTACCGGTTCAAACGTTATGAACGAAAATGTAAGGACGCCTCGAAAATTTTAGTTCATTCAACATAACCTAAAAATACAAAATGCTTTAATTCGGCTGTTAGTTGACATATGTGAATAGAATTAAACACCCAATGGTATTTAAGCAAGTACGAACGTGTTTTTTTACACATAAAGAAAAAAATCGCGGATTTTTTTTTTCACTAAATTTTTTTAAATTTTTTTTTTAAAAGTAATTTCTTTTTAAATAAAGTTTTTTGCCATAACATTTTTTGCATCGTGGAGGGTATCAATACATTCGGCAGAGCCGAATTTAAATTTTTTACTTGTTTTTTTTCACGTAAAAAGCAAGCTAAAAAAATGTTAATTCGGGAAACGAAAAACTTAAATTCGGCGAGTCCGAATTTAACTATTTTTACTTAATATTTTTATTAAATTTTTAATCTCTTTGTATTATTTCTTTTCCGAAATATAGCCATTTTTAAAGATCTGATTGTATTTATACATTTGAACTCAGGTAATTATTACACAAGATTATGGTTAATTTCAATTTTAATAATTTTATATTTCTTGAAATAATTTTTTTTTTGTTTACTTAAAATATCTTTTCAAAAGGTCGACAAAAATACTACTAACGCTGGATCTTCGAGACAAAATTTAAATAAAAATTGTAGAAGAGGTGCATTTAAAAATGTTTTTTTTAAAACCAGATTGGAACAAGCTGTACTCAAAAGTTCAAATAAGTGCTTATAAATTTACAATTGATGAAAATTTCTTAAAAAAATAAAAAAATACTGAAACGTACACTGAAAAAAAACTATATAATATATATAATTAAAAAATTCTGTATTTTTGCTGCAAATCCGTACACTAATGAAAATTGAAATTAGCTGTATGAAAAATGGCTGTTCAATTTTCATTTGATTAATAAAATTGGAGTCAAGAAAGTTTTTGTAATGAAAATTTTTATGGAATGGATTAAAATATTTTTAGAATGTGCTTTGGAAATCTGAAACGCCCCTTGCAAAAATTCTGTAATTTTGCTGCAAATCAGTACACTGATGAAAATTGAAATTAGCTGTATGTAAAATGACTGATCAAATTTCATTTTGATCAATAAAATTGTAGTCAAGAAAGTTTTTGTAATGAACATTTTTATGGAATGGATAAAAAAATTTGTAGAATGTGTTTTGGAAATCTAAAAACGCCCCTTGCAAAAATGTGCCAAATTTTTGCACAAAAGAATTAAACAAGTAGAAAAGTTAAATTCGACTTGTCCGAATCTATGAATACCCTCCACAATGCCCTTTTTAAGTGATAGTAAATTTTCTATCCTGAAAAAAATTACATTTTTGATTAGAAATATTTTATTTTGTGTAAAAAAAATTTTTTTTTAGTAATTTAAAAAAAAAAAATAATTTACAAAAGTTTTTTTTTTGAGTGTAAAATTTTTTTTGAGTGTAAAATTTTTTTCGAGTGTAAAATTTTTTTCGAGTGTATCTTTTTTTTTCAGTGTAAAAATATTTTTGAGTGCTAAAAATACGTTGTATAATATTTTTGTGACTTACCAATGTTTTTAAAACATGTTTAATGGGTTTCAACACCTGAATTTAAGGTGAAACTAATCTGAAATTCACGGTTTTGCTAATAACTTTTGAACCACTAGACCGCTTTGGCTGAAGTTCAATACGAACCAGGCCAGGGGAATGAAAAATATATGTGTCAAGCTTCAGCATTATCAGAGTTGCCTTTCGAAAGTTAGCGTGTTTTTTGTCTAGTAAACTCACGAAAAACCCTTGCCGAAATTCAGTCTTTTGGTAATAACTTTTGAACCACTAGACCGATTTCGCTAAATTTCAATACCAACCTGACCAGATGAATACCCAACATATATGCTAAACTTCAGGAGCCTCCGCAAAGTCTTTCAAAAGTTAGTGTGTTTTCAACAGACAAACGGACGGACATCACTAGATCATCTTAAAATCGATCGAGGATCATGAATATAAATACTTTATGGGTTCCTACACCAATATTTCGAGGTGTTACAAACGGAATGACAAACTTATTTATACCCTCTATCACTAGAGTGGCGGGTATAAAAAAAAAATATATGAAATCCACGAAATTTTGCATTGATTTTCCTTGTAAAATCATGCGCTCAATCCGAAAATGAAGTTCAAGACCATTTTCGAGGTATTGTTGACTTTTTAAAATTTTAATTTTGTTAAAAAGTTTTTTTTTTTTAATTTTAATATGAAGTCATTTTATTAAATGTACACTCAAAATAAATTCTCTGTCCAATCAGCAGAAAAATCTGCTGAAAATACATCCATTTTGAGCCATATGAGAAATCTGCTGATTTTAGCAGACACGGTTGGCTAAATATCTGTCATAAGAGGTGAATAAATATAACAAGAAAAAAAAAAAACATACGCCGCCAGCCAGCATCGAACTCGCCAACTTCCGATTTGAAAGTACACTTCTTAACCACTACGCTACGGAAGCTTATACTTTTATCTGGCGTTTTAGCTATTAAACATTTGTGTTGTTCGACAGCAGAGAAATCCGATTTTAGCAGAAATATCTGCTGATTTTAGCAGAAAAATCTGCTGGTTTTAGCAGAACAATCTGCTGATTTCAGCAGAATAATCTGCTGATTTCAGCAGAACAATCTGCTGATTTCAGCAGAGCCATCTGCTGATTTCAGCAGAGCAATCTGCTGATTTCAGCAGAGCAATCTGCTGATTTCAGCAGAGCAGTCTGCTGAGAATCTGTTCTGCTTGTTTTTCTTATATAAAAAAATTTCTTGAAAAAATAATTAAATTCAGCAAACAAAATCAGTATAAACATAGTAAAATGTCTGTTATTTTCTTAAACTGAATGACAGAGATTTTAGTAAAAATATCCTTCCTAGCAGAACAATCTGCTAAAAGATTGCTAATTCAAATTGAAAGTCGTTTTACAGATTTTTTGACAGAGTTTTTCTTTTGAGTGTAAGTTCTGCCACATTTACATATTATTAAGTGACCAGAGAACCTGAGTCACTACCACAGACCGGTTTTATTATTGTTTTAATAGCAAAATATGGACCTAAATAAAATAAAACAAAACAAAAATTTTGCGGTATTTTAACAATACTGGCCCGTTGATATTTTTGTGCCAAGCTACACACAAAAAAAAAATTATTGGCTAAAAATTTTTAATTAAATCTATTATTAAACAAAATATAAAGGTATCAATCATTTATATGATCAAAATTTTTGTCATTTTCTTTTACTGTCGAATTACAATTTTTCAACATATCGGATTTTTTAAAAATATACTACTATCAAATTATCGAGTTAATGGAAAGCTTAAAATAAGTTTTTCTTCAAAATATTTTAAAGAGTTTACAATTTATTCGTTTAATCAATCATTATTTTGATTGACTGCAAATAAAAAATTGATCAAATTTGTGATCAAAATCCAAAAATATTTGATTGAAAAAATATACATTTAATCACCTATTATTTTAAAGAGTTTACAATTCATTCGTTAAATTAATCATTATTTTAATTGACTGCAAATAAAAAATTGATCAAATTTGTAATTAAAATCGACAAATGTTTGATTGAAAAAAATATACATTTAATCACCTATTATTTTGGCGATTGGTATAACAATTTTCTTCATCGGAGTAGTTTAAATTAAAAAATAACTGAAACCGCGTGATTAAAATTGGTTTTTAATTCTTTCTGTGTACGGTTAATTTATGTAATATTTTTTTGTCTTCCGATTACTATAAAAGTCCTGAAAATATCGAACGAGTTAATTAGTAATACAAATACTTTAAAGCTGTAAGCACGTAGTTCATACTATTAGAAGAATAAAAATGAAATTATTTCAAGCCATATTTGTACTTGGTTGTATCCTGGCCGGCATAGTGGGTGAACCAATTCCAGAACCTCAATATGATCCTCTTGGGCAGTCCGATGTGAGTATTTGTTTTTTAATACCTTCCACTTACAAAGAAGGTTTTTCAGAGGGCACCCACCGATTGTGATGAAACTTGCATATGGGAAAGAGGGGAGGAAAATAAGAGTTACCTATTTTTACTTCAAAGGGAAGTCTCCCTGGTGTCACCCTCCGATCTTCATGAAATTTGAATATGTTGTTAAGAACGAAAATTAATTCGACACGTATTTTTTTAGCGGCCCAAACTCATTTTTAGGGGGGGTCGATTTGTATGGGGGGAAATTGACCTTTTTCAGTTTCTTACGATTTACGCCTATTCAAACAAAATTGATATAGGCATGTGTGGTATCAGATTAAAGGTATTAAAAATACCTATCTCGTGGTGCTAACAACGGGCCAAAGAAGTTAAGATTTTTCGACTTATTAACAAGTGTCCTAAAATTTTGGTATTTTACTCAATATGACGAAAAGTCATGCATGTTTGGACACGTTCTTAGCATACGGAGATAGGTTTTCCAAAGACCTTTCATTTGGTATGTAACATGATTAGGTTTCTTTGCATAATATAGGAGATAAACGAAAAAAACTGAAAAATGGCCTTGTCTTTCCCCCTCCTTTTTAACCCCTAAATATGAATTTGGGCCGTTAAAAAAAATACGTGTCCCTTTAGTTTTTCTGATCTACAAAATAAAACCAATTCCATAAAAATCCGCGGGTGACACTATGGAGACTTCCCTTGTTAGTTGTCCAATCTCACATTTAGCTGGTCAAATGGGAGTGGGAAAAACGGATATTTTTTCGTTTTTTGAGGATTTTTCACATTTCCCTAGAAGAAACTGTATGAGCATTTTATAGAGATCGAAAGGTTTTTTAAAGGCCAATCCAGGGGCGGATTCGTAAAGTTTTTATTTTCAAAAATGTTAACTTAAGGGTAGTTTATATGGAGAGGTATATACGTTCGACCCCCAAAAATTATATTTAATAATCTCGAATAAAATTTAACTGACTCGTATTTTTGCGTTTGGCGAAATTCCTGCTAGTTCCGATTTTATCCCGAATTTCTCGGAAGACCTCTTTATAATCGGTCGGAAGACCTCTTTATAATCGGTCGGAAGACCTCTTTTTCATCGGTCGGTCATACATTTGATTGCTTTAAAGGCACTAATAGGGCAGTTAGAGCTGTTGGAGAAAATTTAAAAAAATGTCGTTTTGTGTGGGAGCCCCCTTAGAAATTGGAGATAGGGTATTAGTTTGTTCCAAAGAAATGTTAAGACGTAAAAATTAATGGGGGTCGGTCTTATAAATGACCCCTCTATGACGCACCATTGCACAGAGGGCCAGCATGATCCAATTCCGGCCAAAAGTCTTTATCGTTGTTGGATCCGTGTGAAAATGTGCTTCTAGAGGAACTCGAGGTCGCTAATTTCAAAATTTAGCTAAAAACCAAAAAAATCAAAATGGCGGATCCAATATGGTGGACAATTTTTTTAAAAAAATTGTCCGATTGAACTCAAATTTTGTTTTATGCGGGTCTTGGAGTTACTGAATAAGAATTGATACTCCGAATTTTTAAAAACAAAATGGCGGACTAAATATGCTTCCTAAAGTTAAAAGAAAGATCCAACTCCGGCCAAAAGTCTTCACCGTTGTTGGATCCTGCTAAAAATGTGCTTCTAGAGTATTTCGGGATCGCTGATTTCAAAATTTAACTAACAACTAAAAAAATCAAAATGGCGCATCCAATATGGCGGACAATTTTTTTGTATAATTGTCCGATTTAACTCAAATTTTGTTTTAAGGGGGACTTGGAGTTACTGAATCTGAATTACTGGCGTGAATTTTGGAAAACAAAATGGCGGACTAAATATGCTTAGTAAAGTTTGATACAAGTAATTAAAAAACAGTTATATTCCCTTTCTTTGTTGAAGCTAGCGAAAGTGTGGCCTATTAAATTTCCGGGTCTGTTATCTTAAAATCGAACTTATAAAATTCAATTAGGCGGAAACAATATGGCGGCTAGATTTTTTAACTTTGTCTGATCTAACTAAAAATGAATTTTAAGAGTATTAAGAGTGTCTGAAGTTAAATCTACGCACATAATTTTTAAATATATTTTTTTTTATTTTTGATATAAATATGGAAATGGTGTAAATGACTTACTTAGTTTCAGAATAGCTTTTGGAAATGGTGACTACAAATTATTCACTTTTTTTCTTTATTTTGGAAATTCAATAAAAAATCTTTGAATTTAATTGGAAATGATGTAACTGATATTTCCCGTAATTCTACAAAAAAACTAGAAATGTACATTTTTTTTCCTACACTTAAGGCACTCTCTGACGATAAAAATAACTATTTAAGCCGTAAAACATTATTTTGGGTTAAATTATTTTTTTAAAAACAAATCTCGGACCACTGCATATATAGCTGTAATTTCGCCATTTATCATTTCGAGCAAGTTTGGGCAACTTTTTTCGAAAGATATGGATCCATTCTATATCAAAAAAAATATAGACCGATTGTATCGAACTGAGGATCGCTGAGGATTTTTTCGGCGCGAGGTAAATAGCTAAAAAATTATAACTTTTTTCACAAAAAACGCGAATTGCTGCCAGGCAGATGAGTTATATTTGTCCGTGTAATTTTCGTTACAAAGGCTTATATATAAGGTTGATCCACTCAAACAAAAAGTTAAACATTAGCAATAGAAGTTTGGAAAAAAAAATTAAAAAAGTACCTCAACTTTTAAAAATTTTTTACCAACTTTTTTAACTTTGAAGACCTGTCAAAGGAAAGGGTGTAATGGGATCATTAAGATAAGTTCAGAAAACCTGCTTCTATATATGCCCAACAAACTGGTAAACACTTTTTGGTGAATTTACAAATAAGGACTTTTGGCCGGAAATCGATCTGTCTGGCCCTCTGTGCATTGGAGCAGTAAAATGATTTTAAGATTGGAAAATTACAATAAAATTTTTTCAAAAAATTTTAAAAAACAGTAATAATCGTTATCCCACGATCCTCCTGGGCAAAGAATTTATAGAATCGATAGAAGTTTTACACAAACAAATTTCAAAAAAATAGAAGAGTACAAACATTTTTAAAAATGAGATTTAAATTTTAAAACTTAAAAATCGCATACTAGAGCGCTTTTAAGAATTTTTTTGGATTTTTTTTTTTAAAGTACGTAAAAAAACAAATATTTCGAAAAAAAAAATTGAAATTAGGACCATTATTGAAGAAGTTATTAATAAAAGAGGTTTGAGTAAAGCAACAAACTCCCAATTTTTAAAAATTCGATATCTCTTGAACGGGTCATCAAAAAAATCTGAAAATTTACCACGAAAGAGTTTTCGAAGGGTACTAAAAACTGTAAACAAATTGGGAAAATCTAAAAAAAAAAGTTTTTAAAAGTGTCCGATTTCACATGGAATGCCCCATATATATATGGTGCCGAATCGGGGGAAAAAAGTTTTCGAAGTCCCGAGAAAATTTTTTTAAATTTCCAGACACAAATAATGTTTGCGTTTTTGAGTTAAGAACACAGCAAAATGTTCGATTCTAAAGAATCGGTTGTGGAATCAACTATACTACCCTGCAATCGATTCTACTATGCATTGCATCATCGATGATTTTTGTTTGAGATTGTCACGAAAGCAATACATCCTTTTCCTCCAAACTAGAACACTTATCTGTTCTTCGGAATCTATTCTAGAATATGCTGCATATAGTGGTACAAGAAGGGATTCCGCGATTTTTTAACGGTTACATATCTGTTCCATGTAAGGAATTATGGAACCAGTTCTGAATAATTAAATGAAATTTTTTTTAAAAAATTTAATTTTTTTTTTTTACAAAAAATTTGAAAACTAAATACACAAGTACATATAGGCCCTTACCACAAGAAAACAAAAAGTCTATTTTAACAAAAGTTTTATTTTAAATTTCAAATTTTCAATACATTTTTTGAAAGTCGATTTAAAAAACAAATACAATTTGTATGGAAATAAAATAAAAAGCTCATTTTAAATTTATTTTATTTTCTTGTGGTAAGGCTGATAAACTTACAGTAATTTTACCACAATAATCTTATTAAGAAAAAATCTATAGACTCAGAATCTGAGACTTTTTCTATAAGAAAAATGTTCCAGAATCTGAAACTTTTTCTATAGGAAAAATTTCTCAGAATCTAATACTTTTTCTATAGGAAAAATTTCTCAGAATCTGAAACTTTTTCTATAGGAAAAATGTCTCAGAATCTGAGACTTTTTCTAAAAAATGTCTCAGATTCTAAGACTTTTTGTACAGGAAGAACGTCTAAGATTCTAAGACACTTTTACTTGAGAAAAAGTCTCAGATTCTGAGACATTTTTCCTATAAAAAAAGTCACTGATTCTGAGACATTTTTCCTATAGAAAAAGTCTCAGATTCTGAGACATTTTTCCTATAGAAAAAGTCTCAGATTCTGAGACATTTTTCCTATAGAAAAAGTCTTAGATTCTGAGACATTTTTCCTATAGAAAAAGTCTCAGATTCTGAGACATTTTTCCTATAGAAAAAGTCTCAGATTCTGAGACATTTTTCCTATAGAAAAAGTCTCAGATTCTGAGACATTTTTCCTATAGAAAAAGTCTCAGATTCTGAGACATTTTTCCTATAGAAAAAGTCTCAGATTCTGAGACATTTTTCCTATAGAAAAAGTCTCAGATTCTGAGACATTTTTCCTATAGGAAAAGTCTCAGATTCTGAGACATTTTTCCTATAGGAAAAGTCTCAGATTCTGAGACATTTTTCCTATAGAAAAAGTCTCAGATTCTGAGACATTTTTCCTATAGAAAAAGTCTCAGATTCTGAGACATTTTTCCTATAGAAAAAGTCTCAGATTCTGAGACATTTTTCCTATAGAAAAAGTCTCAGATTCTGAGACATTTTTCCTATAGAAAAAGTCTCAGATTCTGAGACATTTTTCCTATAGAAAAAGTCTCAGATTCTGAGACATTTTTCCTATAGAAAAAGTCTCAGATTCTGAGACATTTTTCCTATAGAAAAAGTCTCATATTCTGAGACATTTTTCCTATAGAAAAAGTCTCAGATTCTGAGACATTTTTCCTATAGAAAAAGTCTCAGATTCTGAGACATTTTTCCTATAGAAAAAGTCTCAGATTCTGAGACATTTTTCCTATAGAAAAAGTCTCAGATTCTGAGACATTTTTCCTATAGAAAAAGTCTCAGATTCTGAGACATTTTTCCTATAGAAAAAGTCTCAGATTCTGAGACATTTTTCCTATAGAAAAAGTCTCAGATTCTGAGACATTTTTCCTATAGAAAAAGTCTCAGATTCTGAGACATTTTTCCTATAGAAAAAGTCTCAGATTCTGAGACATTTTTCCTATAGAAAAAGTCTCAGATTCTGAGACATTTTTCCTATAGAAAAAGTCTCAGATTCTGAGACATTTTTCCTATAGAAAAAGTCTCAGATTCTGAGACATTTTTCCTATAGAAAAAGTCTCAGATTCTGAGACATTTTTCCTATAGAAAAAGTCTCAGATTCTGAGACATTTTTCCTATAGAAAAAGTCTCAGATTCTGAGACATTTTTCCTATAGAAAAAGTCTCAGATTCTGAGACATTTTTCCTATAGAAAAAGTCTCAGATTCTGAGACATTTTTCCTATAGAAAAAGTCTCAGATTCTGAGACATTTTTCCTATAGAAAAAGTCTCAAATTCTGAGACATTTTTCCTATAGAAAAAGTCTCAGATTCTGAGACATTTTTCCTATAGAAAAAGTCTCAGATTCTGAGACATTTTTCCTATAGAAAAAGTCTCAGATTCTGAGACATTTTTCCTATAGAAAAAGTCTCAGATTCTAAGACATTTTTCCTATAGAAAAAGTCTCAGATTCTGAGACATTTTTCCTATAGAAAAAGTCTCAGATTCTGAGACATTTTTCCTATAGAAAAAGTCTCAGATTCTGAGACATTTTTCTTATAGAAAAAGTCTCAGATTCCGAGACATTTTTCCTATAGAAAATGTCTCTCAGGTTCTGAGATATTTAAAACTTTTTATACCTATCAAAAATTATGTTAAACTGTGGATACATATATGCTACAACCTTGATAATTCCTTTACAATGAATATTATATCCCACGCTTCTAGTTTTGAGAAAATGGATAGAATATGCTTCTTAATATTTCCATGAGTTTAACCGACAGCATCAGTTCTCCTAAATTACATCTTAAAATATGTATTTTTTGCAATCTGAAAGAAACCATAAAACAAATTGTAAGTACCACATACATATACCAAATTAAGATGTGTACTTACGTTATTTCTGCCATATGTATTCAGAATGTATTTAAAAGCACAATTAGTGCGGCGAAAATCAAAAATTTTGTCCACAAAAAGATAACAAATAAATTGTTTTTTTTTTATTTTATTTTTCTGTTTGACATTTTTTTCAAAAATTACAAGTTTTTTTATTGATTCCGTGGAAACAGTAGAGGAATGGAGTAACATTACTGAGGAATCTATTCCAGAATACATTGCCAAAGAAACGATTCCATAAAATTTTGCTGGGAATTTCATTAAAAATGATTTAAACAAAAAAAAATTTAGCCAAATTTGGAAAAATTTTAAAAGTCCTGAAAAAGTTTTGTAGAATTTTCTAAGTCCTGGATGAAAAATATTTTTGGTACATTTTTTGCGTTTTGAAGTAAAAATTTACTAACAAAGTTTTAAGAATTTTTTTTTTTTTAAATTTCGATTTTTTTTTTTTGAAATTTCTAAGTCCCGGACACAATTTTTTTTCCCCCCAAAAAACTTGGGATAAATTTGAAAATTATAAGATAAAAAAAAATATTTTATGCAAAATTCTAAATATTTTATCTTATGATATAAAATTATATACAATTATATCAAATTAGATAAACCCAATATTCGGATCAAAAACGATCATATTTAATCTAATATAACAAATTTTGAGCTATTTTGATCCACCAATTTCATCATCTTGTTTTATCCAAATACGTGTTGGGCCATATTAAATTATATGTGGCTCAATTTCAAATTATGTATGGACCTGTATATTTATTTTTAGTCGGGTATTCTCATTTTTAGAAATTTCTCTAAAAATGAGAAAACGTATACGCTTTTCATAAGATCAGGGTTGTATTTGTTTTGATATTATTTAAGATATGATGATGTAAATACGCAAAAGAAATTTTTAAAAGATTTTTTGACAAGCGGAGAAAATTTCGTATTATTTAAGATACGTATTTTCTTACGACTCAGTATTATAGTCTGAAGTGGACTTAAACATTTCCTTGTGACGGTTATGTATATCACCTATCTGGTTCGAAGCGTACCCAAACTATTTTTTTTTTAGAAAATTTTATGTTTGGTGAATGTATCGTTGACCTGTGGTGTGTCTCACCTAAACCAAAAAGCCACCAGAATTTTATATATTTTTATGCAATTAGATCTAATTGGATCCACTGAAATATGGCAATGTCTGGTCAAAACTCGGATGAAATCGAATCATATTTTCTAAACGTGGATTTATTTTAATGCAAAAACATCCAACATTATTCGAATCAAATTGCGTATAAATATATATTGTATTACATATCATTATATATTGCATCATAATTTTTACTCGGGTAATTTCTTTTAACAATGTTTTTAACAAAATTTTTTGATAAAATCTTTTTTTTCGCCATTTTTTTTGCAATTAAAGTTTTTTTGCAATTATCTTTTTTACATTCTGGTGGGCATACATTAGCGCGTCCCTACCCCATAATGATGGGATTTAGAGACCCTTTTAATGCAATATTTAGCTGCTGTTAGCCAAAAGTTCCCCCTTTAAGAACTAAACCAACCTCAGAAAAAGCACCTTATTTTGCAGAGTTTTTAATACTTTTGTTAAGCAATTGCAACATTTTTGTATCAAAAGAAGTTCAAAACCCTGGATATGGACCCAGCGGATAAAAAAATATAAAAGTTTTGATCCGCCCCCTTTTGTGGGCGTCAATATAAAAAATGTATTTTAAAATTGATTAATTGGATTAAGTAATAGCAAGCATCATAATAATTCCATTTTATAAACCCTACGGCAAGTGGAGAGGGTGCCCCCAACGTCTCCACCAAAAATTGACCTGGATTTTTTTTATTTTTTTTACGTTTTGGAGGGCATAAAAGATTTGGTACAGCCGAATTTAGCACTCTCACTTGTTTACTTATTTTTTTTTATTACATTTTTAATCTCTTTGTAAATATTATTTCTTTTCCGATATATAGATATTTTTAAAGATCTGATTGGATTTATACATCTGAACACAGGTAATTAAGTATTAGAAAAGATTCTGGTTAATATGAATTTTAATAATTTTATATTTCTTGAAATGAATTTAATTTTTGTTTACCTTAAATATATTTAAATTAGATTGACAAAAATATTACTAACGCTGGATCTTCGAGACAACATTTAAAGTTTGGACATTTAAAAATTCTTTTTAAAACCGGTATTCAAAAGTTCGAATTAGTACTTATAAATAAAAATTAATGTAAATTTATTAAAATTATAAAATAAAAAAAAACAAAAAAAAAAAAACTTTGCAAGATAATTCAAAAATCAAATTCTGATTAATTTTTATTAAAAAAATTAATAAAAAACTATGGTATTCTCATAGAATAGTTTTCAAGAAAATTATTTTGCTGTTTAAAATTTATATAGGTTGGTCATTTTTGCAACACTTACCCGACACTTGTTTCGGAATTTGACAAATTCCATTGTCATATTTCATTGTATAGAATATTATGACCTCGAGCTAGAATTAACCTACTCAAAATAATACAAAAATCTTGTTATTTTGTGGCACTCTAGTACTCCGAAAAAAGCTTTGTGAAAGTAAAAATTACTGGCAGTTTCAACCGAAGTCAGGTTTCATTTGATCCATGAAACTGGAGTCGATAACACTGTGCTACAAAAAACACAAAATCAAATATACTTTTAAAATGAGGTAGTTAAGGTTGTAGGTCTCGTCAAAAAGATCACAAAAATGGCCATCACACTTGCCAGACACCCTCAAATTTTAAAGTTATGGCCAAAAAACGATTTTTTGGGACTTTTCTCACTAAACCACGCCCGAGTAAAAAATTTTTTGATATAATCTATATATATAAAAGAGTAGGGTGAGTGAGTGACTGACTGACTGACTGATTCATCATCGCCCAGCCCAAACCGCTGAAGCTAGAGACTTGAAATTTGGACTGTAGGTTCACCTCCCGGAATATAGATCCACTAAGGCTGGATTTTTGCCAGTGTTGATTCTAAGGGGGAAAAAAGGGTAAAAAACTGTACTTTTGGTACTTTTTATATCTCCCGAAATAATGGTCATAGAGACTTGAAATTTGGACTGTAGGTTCACCTCCCGGAATATAGATCCGCTAAGGCTGGATTTTTGCCAGTGTTGATTCTAAGGGGGTAAAAAGGGTAAAAAACTGTACTTTTGGTACTTTTTATATCTCCCGAAATAATGGTCATAGAGGCTTGAAATTTGGACTGTATGTTCACAGCCTGGAATATAGATCCAGTTAGGCTGGATTTTTGCAAGTGTTGATTCTAAGGGGGTAAAAAGGGTAAAAAACTGTACTTTTGGTACCATTTATATTTTCTTAAGTAATGGTCCTAGAAACTTGAAATTTGGAATGTAGATTCACCTCCCGGAAAATAGATTCACTAGGGCTGGATTTTTGCCAATGTTGGTTCTAAGGGCGTAAAATGGGTAAAAAAGTGTACTTTTGGTACATTTTTTATTTACTGAAATAATGGTCATACAAACTCGAAATTTGAAATGTAGGTTAACCTCCCGGAAAATAGATTTACTGAGGTTTGGTTTTTGCAAATGTTGATTCTAAGGGGGTAAAACGGGTAAAAAAGTGTACATTTGGTACTTTTTATATCACATGAAATAATGGTCATAGAGACTTGAAATTTGGACTGTATGTTCGCATTCTGGAATATAGATCCAGTAAGGCTGGATTTTTGCCAATGTTGATTCAAAGGGGGTAAAAAGGGTAAAAATCTGTACTTTTGGTACCTTTTATATTTCCTTAAATAATAGTCCTAGAAACTTGAAATTTGCAATGTAGGTTCACCTCCCGAGACAAAGATCCACTTAGGCTTAGTTTTTTGCCAGTGTTGATTCTACGGGGGTAAAATGGGTAAAAAAGTGTACTTTTGGTACTTTTCTTTATTTACTGAAATAATGGTCATTTAAACTTGAAATTTGGAATGTAGGATACTTTGCTAAAAAAAAAACAATATGGAAAAGGTAATTTTTGAAAATGTTGATTCTTAGGAGGATAAAAGAGGTAAAAAGTGTGCTTTTGGTACTTTTTTTTATTTCTTAAAATTATGGTCATAGAAACTTGAAGTTTGGAATGTAGGATCCTTAGGTGAAAAAAACATTCTGGAAAAAGTACTTTTTGGAAAATGCGTTTCTTAGGGGGAACCTTTTATAAAAAGTACCTTTCATAAAAAGTACCTTTAATAAAAAGTACCTTTTATAAAAAGTACCTTTTATAAAAAGTACCTTTTATAAAAAGTACCTTTTATAAAAAGTACCTTTTATAAAAAGTACCTTTTATAAAAAGTACCTTTTATAAAAAGTACCTTTTATAAAAAGTACCTTTTATAAAAAGTACCTTTTATAAAAAGTACCTTTTATAAAAAGTACCTTTTATAAAAAGTACCTTTTATAAAAAGTACTTTTTATAAAAAGTACCTTTTATAAAAAGTACCTTTTATAAAAAGTACCTTTTATAAAAAGTACCTTTTATAAAAAGTACCTTTTATAAAAAGTACCTTTTATAAAAAGTACCTTTTATAAAAAGTACCTTTTATAAAAAGTACCTTTTATAAAAAGTACCTTTTATAAAAAGTACCTTTTATAAAAAGTACCTTTTATAAAAAGTACCTTTTATAAAAAGTACCTTTTATAAAAAGTACCTTTTATAAAAAGTACCTTTTAAAAAGTACCTTTTATAAAAAGTACCTATTATAAAAAGTACCTATTATAAAAAGTACCTATTATAAAAAGTACCTTTTATAAAAAGTACCTTTTATAAAAAGTACCTTTTATAAAATGTACCTTTTATAAAAAGTACCTTTTATAAAAAGTACCTTTTATAAAAAGTACCTTTTATAAAAAGTACATTTTATAAAAAGTACCTTTTATAAAAAGTAGCTTTTATAAAAAGTACCTTTTATAAAAAGTACCATTTATAAAAAGTACCTTTTATAAAAAGTACCTTTTATAAAAAGTACCTTTTATAAAAAGTACCTTTTATAAAAAGTACCTTTTATAAAAAGTTCCTTTTATAAAACGTACCTTTAAAAAAAGAACCTTTTATAAAAAGTACCTTTTAAAAAGTACCTTTTATAAAAAGTACCTATTATAAAAAGTACCTATTATAAAAAGTACCTTTTATAAAAAGTACCTTTTATAAAAAGTACCTTTTATAAAAAGTACCTTTTATAAAAAGTACCTTTTTTGTAAAAAAAACAATCCAGGAAAAGTACTTTTTGAAAATTCCTTTTCTTAAGGGGTAAAAATAGTACTTATGGTACTTTTTATTTATGCTGAAATAATGATCATAGAAACTTGATATATGGAATGTAGGATCCTTAAGTGAAAACAAATTCTGGAAAAAGTAATTTTTGAAATTTCCTTTTCTTAGGGGGTGGAACGGGTAAAAATTTAAACTTTAGTTATGTTCTTATTTTCTGAAGTAATGGCCCTAGAATCTTGAAATTTGTAATGTAGGATCATTCGGTAAAAAAACATTCTGGAAAAAATACTTTTTTGGAAATTCCGCTTCTTAGTAGGGTAAAATGGCTAAAAAAAGTGTACTTCCGGTAATTTTGATATTTTCTGACGTAATGGAAAACTAAAATTTTGGGAAAAGTACTTTTTGGAAATTCCGTTTCTTAACGGGTTAAAAAGTATGTACTTTTAATATTTGCTGAAATAATATTCCTAGATAATTGCAATTTGTAATGTAGGATCCTTCGGTGAAGAAAAAACATACTGGAAAAAGTACTTTTTGGAAATTCCGTTTCTAACGGGGGTAATAAAGTATAATTTTGGTACTATTTTTTTTTGTTTGTTCCTATAATAATGGTCTTAGAAGCTTGAATTTTGGAATGTAGGGTCCTTCGGTGAAAAAAAAAAACAATCTGCTATGCTAAAGTATTTTTAAAAGATTCCGTTTCTAGAGGTGTAGAAAAGTGTTTTTTTTATACTTCTTGAAATAATGATCCTAGGCAGTAAAAATTTGAATGCTGTATTCTTTAGTAAAAAAATATTTTGTGAAAAAGTACTTTTTGGAAATTCTGTTTCTAAGGGTCGTAAAGGGCATAAAAAGGTGTAAGTTTGGTACTTCTTATATATCTTGAAATAACGGTTCAGAAAAATATAGGTTTTTGGAAAATTTAATTTTAAGTGGAAAAGGTGGCAAATGGTTATTTGTAAATATCTAACTATTAAAGTCTAGAATCTCGAAATTTGACGTGCAGTATCTTCCAGCCGAAATAACACCCAAGAGATGGACAGGGTAAAAAGGGGTACCTAAATTGGTACAAGTGGTGTAAAATGGTATTTTTTTATTTATAAGATAAATACAATAGCACTTTTTGTTTCTGTAACGCATATTATATGGAGAGGAATGAAACTTGCATGGAGATTGAATTGGAAATGAAATGGAGTAGAACTGGGAACGAAATGGAATAGAGCGGGGAACAATATGGAATGATACTTTTTACTAATATTTTTCGTATTAAACTTTTTAACTCCATATTTTTTCTGAATATGTTTTTTTACCCAAAATTTTTTTCATTCCCATTTATTTTTTCACTCAAGGTCCAAAATCCCGATATAAGGGCTCGAAAATTTTAAAAATCTTTTTCACCGGAACGTACATGACAACGTACCACCGAAATTATTGAAATTTTATTGTTAAAGTTATTCAATGAAATATTATTTTATGAACGACTTAAACGTCCACAATAATTTTTTGAAATCGGTAGGGTAATCCTTACCCTTCTATTATCCGGTATTTAACGTAACCGGTAACGAAGTTCCGGCGGGCGAGCTAGTTATTTATAATTTGATAAATTTTTATCAATTTATATATAATTATATGAAATTATATATAGAGGTAAAATTTTCCAAAAAATTGTATAAAATTATATATAATTATATCCAGGATTTGGTGGAAATTTTATAAAATTTTATCAAATTATATATAATTTGATATAATTATATCCACCAAATCCTGGATATAATTATATATAATTTTTATCAAATTATATATAATTTTATACAATTTTTTGGAAAATTTTACCTCTATATATAATTTCATATAATTACACTGTGCTACAAAAGACCAAAAATAATTTATGCAGGGGTTCTCATATGATAATTCGGGTTGGTTGGAGTCCATAGAGTACTGATATACTCATAGTTTTTCTGGATCACTTCGTTAAGTACGTTTTTTATTGGCAAATGTGTTGAAAAACGGAAATTCTTAAATTACAATTTTAAAAAATTATTACTTTGTTAGTTTGCAACCGATTTTCGATTTTATGGATTTGTTTTAAAGGTATAGGTCTTACCTTTCAAACAAAACAAAAATATTAAAAATCGATCAAGAATTGGCTGAGCTACGATCGCTTAAGTAAAAAAAAAAACGTATTTTTTGAAAAATTTGTCATATTCTTTACACTCTAAGTTGAAAGTGCATCATTCAACAATTTTTTTGAATTTTTTTGTAAAAAAGTATAGTAAAGTAGCTTTCCAAAACACCAAAAAACATAACAATCGGTTTAAAAATGAATGAGTTATGCTAAGTTTTGTGATAGGGAATTTTTATATTTTTTCAGAAACGCTTGTAATTCAATCATTATTCATAAATCTTGTTACTAGTAGTAATTTTATGCGCATATGCATATAAACTAGAGATGGGAACGTAATTAGATTTGTGCGTGATTCACACATGATCAGAAGTGAGCGTGATTGAAAATTAATATTACTCACGTGGTTGTTAGTGAGTGTCAGTGTGAGTGGAATAAAATAATGGGCGTGTCAGTTACTTCCAAATCCTATTTATAATTTTTTGGGTTTGTTTAAAAAATATCAGTGTTACTTCTTAAACAAATAAATATTGTGAATCGGTTGAAAACAGGCTAAGGTGCGCTTGTTTAAGTAAAAAACCTTTTTTGAAGAGTTATACCTGCAACATTTTTATGACAAAAAACATTTGACATTTTTGAAATGAAATTGGTAAAATTGTGGGATCATTTGATGGAAATTTTACCTATTTATAAATATACGTATGAGGTATTCCACACCAAATGTTCAGCAAAAAAAAACATGGAACCGTAAATTTTTAAATGGGTTGTATGGATAGCCATGTGAGGCATTCCACACCAACTGTTCCACTACAGAAAAACCATAGTGGTTTCAATGGGATATCATTTGCAAAGTAGTCGCTCTTAGGGTACTAATAAATAACAAAAATTAAATTTAAGTTTTTTTTTTTTTTAAAAAGTGGGCCTTGTAGGCGTGGTCAAATATTGAAAATATCAAACTTTTTTGCCTGAGTATTTATTCACGATCACGCACGCTAATGAAAGAAAAAAAAATATTCAAGCACGATATTTTATTTTACTCACGCTCACGTGAACATCGTGACCGTAACTTATTTTTTTCTACTCACGTAGATAAATAAAATAAAATATCGTGCGTAACTAAATTTTTTCTTTCATGAGCGTGCGTAATCGTTATTATTGATATTACTCATACGCACACGTTTTAAATACCATTATTGTATAAAATAAGCGTGTTGCAATTTTTGAATTTTGATTTCTCGAAAACAAGGCAAAGCACATCTCTAAAAATTTCCAATCAGATAGAAAATTCCTTTAACTTTCTTTTTAAAAAATAAAAAACAAATAAAATTGCGGCATGTTTTTTGATAAATAAAGTTTAAGTTTAAATTTAAAAAATTCAGAACTTCTTCTGAAAATGTTCCAATTTTTATTTTTTTAATTGATAGCCCATTCAAAAATCTATAACAGCTTTTGTCTTTAAGACTTTACTGTGTTTCATTTAATTTGCATAAATATTGAAGTAAAGATGCTCAGGCAAAAAAGTTAGATATTTTCAATTTTTGACCACGCCTACAAGGCCCACTTTTTAAAAAAAACTTAAATTTTATTTTTGTTATTTAATAGTACCCTAAGAGCGAATACTTTGAAAATGATTTCATATTGACACGACACAACTTTTTTTTTGGCTGAACATTTGGTGTGGAATGCCTCATATATGGAGCTAAGAAAATTACGTTTTTGGTTGTTCAATTTTTCAAAAACTGGGCTTAGGAGGCGTGGTCAAATATTGGAAAAATGGTCAAATTTGTGTCAAGTTGCCTTGTTTAAATATATATCAAATAAAAATTAAATGCACCAAAATCTCAAAAATTTAGATTCTTGTATAGTTTTGTATCGGCTATCAATTAAAATTTTTTTGGAAAATTTTCAGAACCCGTTCTGAAATTTTCCATTTTTTAAAAAAGTCATACGCAAAAATATGTATTTTCACCAAAATATGCAAAATCTCTTGATTCGGAAAGATAATTGGTCGATATCGTTTTTAGGCTTTCGACAAAAAACATGCATTTGCATGGAAATCTCACCCTAGTTATATAAAAAACTTTTTTACCCGGGACCCATTGAAAAAATTTTGGTACACAATTTTTTTCTCACTGAACATTTGGTGTGGAATGCCTCACATGTATATTTATAAACAGGTAAAATTTCCATCAAATGATCCAACAATTTTAGCAATTTCGTTTTAAAAAAACATGTTTGCAAGCGCACAGCTTTTTCTGTCATAAAAATGTTGCAGGTATAACTATTCAAAAAAGGTTTTTTACTTAAACAAGCGCACCTTAGCCTGTTTTCAACCGATTCACAATATTTATTTGTTTAAGAAGTAACACTGATATTTTTTAAACAAACCCAAAAAATTATAAATAGGATTTGGAAGTAACTGACACGCCCATTATTTTATTCCACTCACACTGACACTCACTAACAACCACGTGAGTAATATTAATTTTCAATCACGCTCACTTCTGATCATGTGTGAATCACGCACAAATCTAATTACGTTCCCATCTCTAGTTTATATGCATATGCGCATAAAATTACTACTAGTAACAAGATTTATGAATAATGCTTGAATTACAAGCGTTTCTGAAAAAATATAAAAATGCCCTATCACAAAACTTAGCATAACTCATTCATTTTTAAACCGATTGTTATGTTTTTTGGTGTTTTGGAAAGCTACTTTACTATACTTTTTTACAAAAAATTCAAAAAAATTGTTGAATGATGCACTTTCAACTTAGAGTGTAAAGAATATGACAAATTTTTCAAAAAATACGTTTTTTTTTTACTTAAGCGATCGTAGCTCAGCCAATTCTTGATCGATTTTTAATATTTTTGTTTTGTTTGAAAGGTAAGACCTATACCTTTAAAACAAATCCATAAAATCGAAAATCGGTTGCAAACTAACAAAGTAATAATTTTTTAAAATTGTAATTTAAGAATTTCCGTTTTCCAACACATTTGCCAATAAAAAACGTACTTAACGAAGTGATCCAGAAAAACTATGAGTATATCAGTACTCTATGGACTCCAACCAACCCGAATTATCATATGAGAACCCCTGCATATTTTTGGTGTAGCACAGTGTTATATATAAATTTATCAAATTATATATAATAATATCAAAAACTTTTTTACTCGGGCGTGTAACTTAAACATTTTTCAACCGATTTTCAAATGTTTTGGATAAAAGAAGGATAGGGCTTTTTATGTGTGTGAATTGGTCTATACATACATATCGTCGAACTATATTCAATAAATGCCAACTCGAAAAAGCTTACTGTTCAGGAGAGCTAAAAAACTAGTTATTTCGCATATTATTGCAAAAATAAACAATGTACCTTCCACAAGATGATTTAAATATTCTAAACAATTTTTACCTATGCAAAAATTTTCATATTTTGCACTTGTTTGCGTATTTTTCAGAGATGGCATTTATTACTATATCAAAAAACAAATATTTTTTTAGAGTTGGCATATTTTGTCGGAAAATAAAAATACATTTTTTTTGGAAAAATTTTTAAAATTTTTTTTTTTTTGGTTTTTGTTATCCTTAGTACGGTAATTGCAAAAACTGAACAAAAAATTAAAAATCTTTGCATATTTTTAAGAGTTACTAGCTCCGAAAGCCTTTTAATCTCAGGGTGGTCAACTTTGGCACTCTGTAACTCACGCTGTATTGCAATAGGGTCACTCCAAACCAGCTATTTTGAAAGCTTATATCATTGACTTTATTTTCCCCATGCATAATGTTTCAATCTGATAAATAGTTTGAAAGTTACATAAATATAAGCAATTTTTTTTTTGCAAACACTATTTATCGATATTTTTAAAATGGCAATATCTCGAGAACCAGTCATTAGATATCAAAATTTTTACAAGATTCGTGTTTAGCATGGCAAATGCAATAAGATATGTGGTCTAATTTTTTTTAAAAAATTTTTTGAAAAATTTTTGGAAATTTACAATGGGAGTTGGCATTTATTTCCACCAAAAAAATATGTACTTTGAGTTAGCAGAATAACAAAAATGGATGTAAAACGACAACAAATTATTTTTTTGCTCTGAAATTTTTGTGGCAGATAGGTATTACATAGGGGAGCTATTTGCCATCGGAAACTCATTTCCGTCAAATTTGAGTTGGCATATTTTGAATATAGGTTCACGATATAAAAAAGATATGTATTGATTTTTTCAACAATATCTAATTTTTTGTTATTTTTTGAAAATTTTTTGAGTTTATCGATTTTTTTCTGTTATAGTTCGTTCAACAATATTTATATTTATAAACGTATTCTTAAAGAAAATTTAATTGTGAATACGATGAGTTTTATGCCGAAAAAATCGGATAACAATTGACAGAGTTGTGATAATTTTTCTAAAAAATTAATGGCGTTTTCTTTTCTGGAAAAAAATGTTTCACTTTCTGCACTTTTTTTTTCTTTAATGACTCCTTGTGGACAGTAATAAACAGTAAGTATAGACATATTTGATACCAAAGGAAAGGTATTTTCGAGTTCTATCTAACTGTTCATAATAAAATGTCGAAACACGCTTATTTTATTGAAAAAAATTCAAAAACCCATAAATTTTTACATTTATCGGATCAGCTCAAAAACTGAGTATTGTTTTCAAATGCTTGATATAGCATTTTATAGTCCTTATAAATACCTTTCTTTTGGTACCAAATACGTCTATATTTACTGTACATAACTGTGCACAAAGAGTCATTAAAGAAAAAAAAGTGCAGAAAGTGCAACATTTTTTTCCAGAAAAGAAAACGCCATAAGATTTTGCTTGAAATTGCCGTTCGGATAACCAAGGCAAAAAAAATAAAAAAAATAAACGAACATACTAAGAGGTCGCGTATCATTATTTTAAAGGTTTTTGGCCTCCTGAATTCAAATTTGACCATGAAATTGCTTATTAAGTTTTTGATATATGTATAAATTTATGTTAAATATCTCAAAAACCTCTTATGATAAAATTATTTTTTTTTGCCTGTGATATCTGAACGACGATTTCCTGCAAAATCTTAATTTTCTTTTTTGAAAAAATTAACACAACTCTGTCAGTTGTTATCCGATTTCTTCAGGATAAAGCTTATCGTATTCAGAATCAAATTTTCTTTAAAAGTACGTTTATAAATATAAAGGTAGTTAAACGAACTATAGCAGAAAATAATCGATATACCCAAAAAATTTTAAAAAAATAACAAAAAAATTAACTTTTATAGAAAAAATCAATAAATATCTCTTTTATATGTATAGACCAATACACGCAAATAGAAAGCCCCATACTTCTTCTATCAAAAACAGTTAAAATATTTAAAATCGGTTGAAAATTTTCTGAATTACACAAGGTTTAGTGAGGTAAGTCCCAAAAAATTGTTTTTTGACAATAACTCTAAAATTTGGGGGTGTCTGGCAAGTTTATTGGGCATTTTTGTGATCTACTCGACAAGACCAACAACCTCTATTATGTCACATCAGAAGTATTTTTTTCACTGTAGCACAGTGTATTTTTTTTTATTAAAAAAAAAAAAAAATATTAGTCGAATGTGTTTTGAAAATTTTAAACTTTTTTTTTTTAATTTTAACATGATAATGTTTTTAGGCTGGTGTCTAATTTTAAAAAAGTTGCAGGACGCCACCTCAGTTTGACTATATAAGCTAACGATTAACAAAAAAGAAAATTGGAATTACTGTTTTTATTGTCTTAAAACCAAAAATTTTTGTACTTGGGTTTGTAACCTGGATAATAATTCACCTCGTGGGGAATAAAACAAATATTCACCAGCTGATGAATAAAACGTAACATAATTATATTGCATCAATATTTTTTTTTTAATCAATATTTTTTTTTTCATCAATATTTTTTTTTTCATCAATAATTTTTTTTTTCATCAATATTTTTTTTATCAACATTTTTTTTTTATCAATATTTTTTTTTCATAATTTTTTTTTTTTTTCATCAATATTTTTTTTTTATCAATATTTTTTTTTTATCAATATTTTTTTTTTTTTTATCAATAATTTTTTTTTTCATCCATTTTTTTATACCCTCCATTTAGTGATAGAGGATATATATAAGTTTGTCATTCCGTTTGTAACTCATCGAAATATCGATCTGGAACCCCATAAAGTATATATATTCATGATGCCCGATCGATTTTAAGACATTCTAGCGATGTCCGTCTGTCCGTCAGTCTGTCTGTGGAAAATGCTGTCACGAACAAAATATTGCACAGAGATGACTGAAACTTAACATATTTATTGGAAGTTCTTTCGAGAAGTTTGGTATTGCAATTGAGCGAATCGGTTCAGCGGTTCAAAAGTTATGAACGCAAATGTAAGCACACCTCAAAATTTTCAGTACATTCAACATAACCTAAAAATACAAAATGCTTTACTTCGGCTTCTGGTTGACATATGTTAACATAATTAAACACCATATGGTATTTAAACAAGTACGAATATATTTTTTGACAAAAAAAAAAAAAAATCGCATTTTTTTTTTTAACAAAATTTTTTTTTGCGGAAATTTTTTTTTTAAAAATTTTTTTTTTTTTCAAAAGTAATTTTCTTTTAAATAAAGTTTTTTGCAATAATCTTTTTGAAATTGTGGAGGGTATCACTACATTCGGCAAGGCCGAATTTAACTTTTTTACTTGTTTTTTTAGATTTCCCAATATACAACAAAATCTATTATTTCTCAGAAATATTTAACACTTATGGGCTCAAACCGAACAAAATAAAATCTGGTTTTTAAAAAAATATTTTCTGGAATTTTATATTAATTTTAAATAAGGAACATTTAATAAGTAATTTTTTATTGAATGATTTCATAGAATTATTTTCATACTTGGTTTTGTGGTCTGACAAAGTGCAAATCGTCAGAAAATTATTTTATTCCAGTATGACGCAAATGTGTGTGTCACACAGAAAAAAATTATGGGAAAACAAATTTTGAGTAATCCCTTGCTGAAATTTAAAAAAAAAATTGAGTAATTTTTTAATTGACGC
Organism: Pegoplata infirma; assembly: GCA_963921195.1. Taxonomy (NCBI): domain Eukaryota; kingdom Metazoa; phylum Arthropoda; class Insecta; order Diptera; family Anthomyiidae; genus Pegoplata; species Pegoplata infirma. Next base: position 205,556,885 of record OY992537.1, on the reverse strand, counting down.
AATTAAAAATTTACTAAAAAATTTAAAAAAAAAAAATTAAGTAAATAATTTAATAAAAATTTAATAGTTTTTTTTTAATTTTTTTATTCTCAAAGTTTTTAGAATTCTCATTTAGTTTATAATTTTTTGTATATGTATATAAAATTTGAAATCATCAATATGATTTTTTTTTTTGAAAAAAAATATTTTTTTTTTTTTTGAAAAAAATTATTTTTTTTTTTTTTGAAAAAAAATATTTTTTTTTTTTTTAATAAAATGTGAAACTTTTCTAGGCTTTAAAAAATTTTTTTTTGAGTAAATTTATAAATGACACAATTAAAAACTTAATTAAAAAACCGAAAAATCTTGAGCAAAGTTTAAATTGTGTCAATTAAAATTTTACTAAAATTTTACTAAAATTTTTATGCATACATTTAATAAATTTTTATTAAAAGTTTACTCAATACAGTTAAATTGTTTACTGGTGCAAAATTGAGTAATTTTTTATTCAAAAGTATTAAAAATTTACACAGAAAATAAAATTGTCAAATTAAAATCAACAAACATCATTTGTAAATCAACCAAACATGATATCAATCAAACATTTAGTAAAAACGGCAGACTGTTAGTTCATTTCAACAAACTCAGTCAAGCAAATTTTATTTCAAAATTCTTTTATTATGTCAACAAATAGGGTTTGTGTTTGTTAAATTTCTTTGTTGAAAAAAAAATCATTTCTCAGATCAACAAATTGTGTTTGCTGAATTTCTTTGTTGAAAAAAAAATAAGATTTTTTACACTCAAAAAAAAAACTGTACTGTTAGCAAAAAAAGCAGAAAATTTGCTGATTTTGAACCCACATTTTTTTTTGTAAAGTTAGCAAAAATGTTTTGCCTAAAATTAGTTAACTGAACTTAGTTCAGACACATTTGAGGGCCCCATTGAGTTCGGACCACCGGGGTTTTGAGAATTACAAAACTCGATAACTTCGAAAATATTACTCGGAGAGCTTTTGATTATTTTGCGGTCTTGTTCTACGCGTTGAGAGCTACACAAATGCTTTTCGACTTTTTGTTGTGTCGGCAATATTTACCGAGATATGAGCATTTTAAAATTTTCGGGAATGCTAACTTTTTTGGATCCAAAGTTCGGACCCATTAGGGTCCACACATGTGAAGAGTAGCCCGAAAACCAAAAATGGCCTCCATTTTGCTCTATCTGGCTTAGTTTCCAAAATAGCGCCATTTTGAGATTTTTGAAAATTAAAAAAAATTTACCATTTATTTTTTGCTAATATTAGCAAAAAATCTTGTAAAAATGTTGTCAACTCAATTTCAAATCTTAGCAAAAGAAATTAGTCCAAAGTTTGTTTAAAATTGCTAATGTGCTAAATGAAGTTTACAAGAATTTTTTGCTAACATGCTAATCTCAACTAAAAATTTGCTAAAAGTTAGCTAGCATTAGCAAAAAAAAAATTAGAAAAACTACTAACGTATTTTTTTGAGTGTAGGAAAAGTGTGTCTCTCGATCCGAAATCACCTATCCCGTGACTAGTGAAAGCGTGACATATCATAAAAATACACCCAAAAGAAAACCTCTGTCAAAAAATCTGTAAAATTACTTTCAATTTGGAATAACAAATTTTTAGCAGATTTTTCTGCTGAAATGAATATTTTAGCAGAATTCTCTGCTATTCAATTTCTGAAAACAGCAGAAATTTTGCAGAACTTTTGCTGATTCTGTCTGCTAAGTTTCACAAAGTTTTTGTGCAGATTTTAAGCAGATTATTTTGCTAATTTGACAGATATTTTTTGTTATATTTTTTTAAGTATTTTTTTAAATGTCGGTCTCGCAAAAATAAAAATAAAATGTCATTATCTAAAAATTTAAGTAGACGAATATAAATAGCTCCCGCTTAAATGCATCACAAAATATTTCAGCTTTAATAAATATAATGCAAAAGAACACAAACAAAAAATTCATACAAAGATATTTTTTTCAGCTTGCCAGTTTGTTGCTGCTTTTCAAGAAGAGAAGTTCTTCAGTTCATTCACGCAAACCGTACATTGTACGGCGTTCAATACAAAATTCAAAACCACCATTGTGTTTTGCTAGTTTTTTTTCATTTGTTTCATGCATGTGTTTTTTTATTTGTTTTCTTATTATAAGTGTGTATGTTGTGTTATTTTTGCTTTCTATTCTTTCTTGTGTGTCATGTTAAGAATTTTATAAAGTTGTTAAATATATATATTTTTTTCCAATTTTATACAAAACTGTTATTTTGAAAAAAGATATTTTTACAGAAAACATATCAATTGGCTCGAACTAGGTGTAATTTAAAATTTTTCTGCTTAAATCATCAATTTCTTACCCGAAATTAGCAGATTTTTTCTGCTGAAATCAGCAGTTTTTTCTGCTGAAATCAGCAGATTTTTCTGCTGAAATCAGCAGTTTTTTCTGCTGATTCAACCCAGGTTATCAGTACAGAAATTTAACAAACCGCGTCTGCTAAAATCAGCAGATTTCTCATATGGCTCAAAATGGGTGTATTTTCAGCAGACTTTTCTGCTGATTGGACAGAGAATTTATTTTTAGTGTACCTATCACGGGACAGATGATAATTGGACTTATCGCTAAACTGGAGACAATATGAAAAAACCAAATTTTCTCATTTTTATCGAGTCTCGAACAAAATTTAAAAACTTTTTAAGTCCCAGACACATTTATTTGCGTTTTGTAGTAAAAAATTTCATAAAATAATGATTTTAGAAAAAAAAAAGAAATTCATAAATTTTGGATAATTTTGCAAGTCCCAAAAATGTATTTAAAAATTTTCGAAGTCCCGGACAAAATTTTTTTTGACAATATTTGAAGATATTTAAAAAAGAAAAAAAAAATATGTTTTCTTACAAGGGAAGTATCTCTACTAGGGCGGAGTGATTTTTTTTTCGAAAAAATCAGTTTTTCGATTTTTTTTTCGACAAAATCAGTTTTTACCCCCTCCCCCCCCCCCCCCAATTTTCAAAAATAGTTTTGCACGATATACGACTTTTTTAGCTGGGCTTATCATTTGGAATATATTTTTTTACTAATAAATTTTGCTTTTATTTTGTATAAAGAGGTGTATCCATATTTGATATTTATTTTGCTCTAAACCGCCGCTAGAGGGCTCTAAAAAACAAATATCTGGACTTAGGTCTTCAGATTTTTTATTATTATGAAGCCAGACACTCTAAGGAGCCATTTAGACATTCCCATTAACAGTTTAATTAAATTCCAAAAACTCGCGATTTTATTCGCGATTTTAATTTTTTTAAAATCCACAAAAAGTTTTAAAGTGGTAAACTACACCATTCTTTTTTTGCCACAATTTTTTAAAACTTTTCGTTAAAAGTAGAGGATTTTAGCTTTGAATTTCAATTTTGATTATCAAAATCCGATGTTTACTTAAGGAGTTATAGATCTTCAAAGTACATCGATAAACGATTTGAAAATCCAAAAATCATTTATTAACAAAATTTAAAAAAAAAAATCTTTTTATGTGGGCATAATTAAAAAAAAAATATTAAAAATAGAAGACTTTTGTGTCCTACTCAGGGTTTGAAAAAAACACTAACGAACGGTAAATTAGTGTTCTGTACTGAACTATGCCGATGGAAATACGCAAACACATTCCCAACAAGAAATACAGAAACACTAAAAATTATTTTAAGTGGTTGTGTACCAGTGTTGGTATTTGAGAATTTTCAATTAGTGCCAAGTTGAAGGCTAAAAAGGGCCAAAATGGGTTGAAAAGGGCCAAAAAATCAATAATTTTCTTACCCCCAGTTTCTGTAATACGAACGCCATTCGTTCGTGACGAATTTGTGTGTATTTTGTTATTGTAACAAAAACAAAATGCATGCAAATTCGTCGCAGACGAATGGCGTTCGTATTACAGAAACTGGGGGTTAATAAATTCCACGCAACTTATTCCTTTTTTTTAGTTTTGACAGCAAACATATGACACAGTTTAGGACTGGTTCTAGAGTGGTAAATATGGCAAGATCCTAGGACGTGTTTAATTAACACTTTGTGACATGCCCCATAAGTAGTCGCGAACTGGTATTTTAGATTTTGATGTTCTATGACCAGTCCGCTTGGAATAATCCATAGGATGGGTTTTTCGGATCAGTTGTTCCTGTAGGACCAACCAATTTTCCACTGGAATTTTGTTACCATTCACTTTGAATTCATAAATTTAAAGAGAACAAAAACTTACATCGTTGCAATAAATTGAAGAATTCTAAAAGGGGAAAAAGTGATACTTTTTGCCCTTTTTCTAATAATTAAATTTAAGTACAAATATATTTTTTTTTTTTAATTTTGACAATATTTGCAGATATTGAAAAAGGGCCAAAACTGTTTTTTGTGGTGCCACAGACCATTCAATAGTGCCAAAAATGGCACTATTGTGCCACATTTCCCAACCGTGTTGTGTACGTGTACGCAAACAGAATACCGAACGTTATGCTTGCGACTTGACGAACACAATCTTTACGATTATGTACTGTGCTATGTACACAAACAAAATAAAATACTTTTAGTGTACTGTTTGCGTACTTAGCAGATTTTTTTCAAAAACTTAAAATGGCGATATCTCGAAAACTAAGCAATTTAAAGCAAATCGGAGCATATTTTTGGTTCTTAGAATTTCCATAGTCTCTTCACATGTGTGGACTTCGTTTTGCTTTATCTTGCTTAGTTTTCGAGATATAGCCATTTTAAGTTTAAAACGAAAAATCTGCTAAGTACGGAAACAGTACACTAAAAGCACTTTATTTGGTTTGTGATCGTTAAAAAACACACAATCACTACGATGCATCGCGATGAAGCGTTTCTGTTTATAGTGCAGTACATTATCGTAAAGTTTGAGTACGTCAATTCGCAAGCATAACGTTCGGTACTCTGTTTGCGTACACGAACACAATCACTAACAAAAAATTTAGTAAATGTGTTTTTTGAAAAAACCCGTACGTTATATAACGTTCCGTTTTTTTTCGAACACTGGTCCTACTAAAATGATGACTGAGTTTTTTTTTTTAATGTCATACTTTCATAACATGTTAATTAAAAACAAGTAAGAAAGCTACATTCGGCTGTGCCGAATCTTTAAATACCCTCCACCAATGTGATGATTTAAAAAACAAAAAAGTTTGTTTTATTTATACCTCAGGAAATAAAAAGTATACTTTCGGTACTTTTAATAAAAGGTACTTTTTATAAAAGGTACTTTTAATGAAAGGTACTTTTTATAAAAGGTACTTTTTATAAAAGGTACTTTTTATAAAAGGCACTTTTTATTAGAGGTACTTTTTATAAAAGGTACTTTTTATAAAAGGTACTTTTTATAAAAGGTACTTTTTATAAAAGGTACTTTTTATAAAAGGTACTTTTTATTAGAGGTATTTTTTATAAAAGGTATTTTTTATAAAAGGTACTTTTTACAAAAGGTACTTTTTATAAAAGGTACTTTTTATAAAGGGTATTTTTATAAAAGATACTTATTATAAAAGATACTTTTATAAATGGTACTTTTTATAAAAAGTAATTTTATAAACGGCACTTTTTTATAAAAAGTACCTTTTATAAACGGTACTTTTTATAAAAGGTACTTTTTAAAAAAGGTATTTTTAATAAAAGGTACTTTTTATTAAAGGTACTTTTTATAAAAGGTACTTTTTATTAAAGGTACTTTTTATAAAAGGTACTTTTTATAGAAGGTACTTTTTATAAAAGGTACTTTTTATAAAAGGTACTTTTAATAAAAGGTACTTTTTATAAAAGGTACTCTTTATAAAAGGTACTCTTTATAAAAGGTACGTTTTATAAAAGGTACTTTTTATAAAAGGTACTTTTTATAAAAGGTACTTTTTATAAAAGGTACTTTTTATAAAAGGTACTTTTTATAAAAGGTACTTTTTATAAAAGGTACTTTTTATAAAAGGTACTTTTTATAAAAGGTACTTTTTATAAAAGGTACTTTTTATAAAAGGTACTTTTTATAAAAGGTACTTTTTATAAAAGGTACTTTTTATAAAAGGTACTTTTTATAAAAGGTACTTTTTATAAAAGGTACTTTTTATAAAAGATAATTTTTATTAAAGGTACTTTTTATAAAAGGTACTTTTTATAAATGGTACTTTTTATAAAAGGTACTTTTTATAAAAGGTACTTTTTATAAAAGGTACTTTTTATAAAAGGTACTTTTTATAAAAGGTACTTTTTATAAAAGGTACTTTTTATAAAAGGTACTTTTTATAAAAGGTACTTTTTATAAAAGGTACTTTTTATAAAAGGTACTTTTTATAAAAGGTATTTTTTATAAAAGGTACTTTTTATAAAAGGTACTTTTTATAAAAAGTACTTTTTATAAAAGGTACTTTTTATAAAAGGTACTTTTTATAAAAGGTACTTTTTATAAAAGGAACTTTTTATAAAAGGTACTTTTTATAAAAGGCACTTTTTATAAAAGGTACTTTTTATAAAAGGTACTTTTTATAAAAGGTACTTTTTATAAAAGGCACTTTTTTTAAAAGGTACTTTTTATAAAAGGTACTTTTTGTAAAAGGTACTTTTTATAAAAGGTACTTTTTATAAAAGGTACTTTTTATAAAAGGAACTTTTTATAAAAGGTACTTTTTATAAAAGGTACTTTTTATAAAAGGTACTTTTTATAAAAGGTACTTTTTATAAAAGGTACTTTTTATAAAGGAACCTTTTATAAAAGGTACTTTTTATAAAGGAACCTTTTATAAAAGGTATTTTTATAAAAGGTACTTTTTGAAAACGGTACAGAATTTTTGGAAAGTTCTTGTTCCAGAATGTTTTATTTTACTAAAGGATCCTACATTCTAAATTTCAAGTTTGAATAAAATTTCAGTAAATAAAAAAAGTACCAAAAGTACTTTTTTACCCATTTTACCTCAGTAGAATCAACATTGGCAAAACCCGAGCCTTAGTGAATCTTTTTTCCGGAAGGTGAACCGACATTGCAAATTTCCATTTTCTAGTACCCTTATTTAAGGAAATATAAAATGTAGCAAAAGTACATATTTTTACCCTTTTTACCCTATTAGAAAAATCATTGGCAAAAACCCAGCCTTAGGGTATCTATATTCCGGGAGGTGAACATACAGTCCAAATTTCAAGTCTATGTGACAATTTTTTAAGGAAATATAAAAGGTGCCATAAGTACAGATTTTTTCCCTTTTTACCCTCTTAGAATCAACATTGGCAATAATCCAGACGTACTGGATCTATATTCTAGGATGTGAACATACTGTCGAAATTTCAAGTTTCTATGACCATTATTTCAGGAGATATAAAAAGCACCAAAAGTACTGTTTTTTACCCTTTTGACCCCCTTAGAATTAACACTGGCAAAAATACAGCCTTAATGGATCTATATTCCGGGAGGTCAAACTACAGTCCAAATTTCAAGTCTCTAACTTCAGCGGCTTGGGCTGGGCGATGATGAATGAGTATGTCAGTCAGTCATATTACTCTTTTATGTATATAAATTTTTCGGATTTGGGCGATTTTTGCCATAAAGTTTATTTCTGTCTTTTATTATTTAACAAAATTTATTTTTTTAAATGGAAATATTTTTTTTTAAGAAATCTGAACAAAATTGAATTTTGGCGATATTTTACATCCTATTTGGCGACAAAGCCAAAAAAAAAAGTCTGGCAACCCCGTTAATATGACGAAGCAAAAAATGGACCCACACACACACATGCTATATAAAAATAACTATTAATTTTTTTATTATTACTTAACGAACTTTTTTTTAATTAAATTTAGATTTTGTTTTACATATTTTAAAGCTTTTTTGTAAAGATTTTTTTCCTTTTTCTCAGTTTTTTTTTTTTCATTTCCGTTTTCTTTCTTATGTATCACACAAAATATGAGCTAATTTAGGTTAAAAAAAAATGTGTTTTTCAGTAATTCGCTCATAACTTTTAAAATACTTAACCGATTTAAAAAAAAAATACATCAGTTTTTGCCTGGGAAAATTGCGCAACTTTTGGTACCCCAAGCGTTTAAATCGGTTTCGGAGTATTGCCAAAAACGTGATTTCAACAGACAGACAGACAGACAGACAGACGGACAGACAGACAGACAGACGGACATCGCTAGATCGACTTAAAATAGATCAAGGATCATGAATATATATACTTTATGGGGTCCTAAACCAATATTTCAATGTGTTACATACGGAATGACAAACTTATATATACCCTCTATCACCAGAGTGGAGGGTATAAAAAATCAAATGAGGTGAAAGTTGACGAAAATGCACTAAAAAATGCATTTGCATTTAAAATGCATTTTTTTAATAACACAATTTTTTTAACTTTCAAGTTTAATATAGAGGACTTAAGCTTTTAATTTCAATTTTGATTTTAAAAATCGCATATTTACTTAAGAAGTTATCGCTCATCAAACTACACTACTTTTTCATATTTTGTGATTTTTAAAAAATGAAAATCGCGAATAAAATTGCGAGATTTTGGAATTTAATAAAACTGTAAATGGGAATGTCTAAATGGCTCCATAGTGTATCTATGTATACAATCTAAAGATCCCTGGTCAAAAAATACCCTTTTTCTCGTGATGATTAATGGAAAAAGGCGTATATCGTACAAAACTATTTTTGAAATTTAGGGGGGGGGGGGGGTCAAAACTGATTTTTGAGACATGGTTTGTTCGGCATTTTTTCTTAGAATTTTATGCAGAATCCAAATATCCTAGACGATTTTGTCAAAACTTTTGCTCCGAACAATTCACTCCGCTCTAATATCTACCCTTATAGACCGATTTGCATGAAACTTAAAATATATAAAATATAAAACAAACAATTGAATAGTTCATGCGAATAAAGACGAATAGACCATTTGTAGAATTTTACAGGGGACAATAAAAACGCAGGAAACGGTTAAAAAATAATATTTTTGTCAACTTTTTGGTATTAGCTTAAAGATTTAGGTCACATCTACCTATATACAAAATTTTAGTAAGGTATTCGAAAGAGAACTTGCCAAAAATTGGACTTCAATTTTTTGCTTAAATGGAAAAAGGGCGAATATCCAAAAAAATTTATTGAAATTTGAATTAAAATGTGTTATTTTGCAGCAGATTTTGACTACATTTTCATGAGACTTGCAAAACTTGACGAACTATGGTTGGTATTTGTTTGTAACACTTTAAGGACTTCAAGGATACACTTTTTAAGGATTGCCAGGACATGCAAAAAAAATTTTTTTGTTAATTTTTTTTTTTTAATATTCCTGCCATTTGATGCAGTAGTAATTCTTTATGACACTAAATACATTTTTAGGAATTATAATATTAACCCTTGACTGCATATTACGACGTAACATAAAAGGACATGAACAAATTTTTGTTTTTTATTCCTGACATTGGATGCAGTATTAACACTAAATGTTTGTATGTGCTAAGATCGTTTTTTTTTGTGTACAATTTCAAATTTTAGCTAAATAATTTTTATATAATATTTTGTTAAGGATGGATATTCGCCCTTTTTGCTTTCCACACTTTAAAGTCTTATAACTCAAGAACGGTAAAATTTTTTGCCAATATAATAAGTGTGGTTTGTTCCTCGTAATGTTCTTTTAACACATTCCCAAGCAGAAATTGACGACGGTTATAAAAAAAAAGCGTTCTGAAAGCACTGTAACAAAAAAAGAACGTTCTCAAAACGTTATTTTCGAACGCTTTGCGAGCGTTTTCGAAAAGCGTTCTGAAAGCACTGTAACAAAAAAAAAGCATTCTCAAAACGCTTTATTCGAACGCCTTGAGAGCGTTTTTGAAAAGCGTTTTGAAAGCACTTTATTAACAAAATACATGTTCGTTTCAAAATTAAATGGTTTTAAAGCAGTTTTTGCAAACGTTTTTAAATTTTTTTCGTAGTACATACAAGTATAGTATTTTTTTAGATTATACTCAATTTTAAACAAATTGTTATAAAAACATTTTGTTAAATCAAATTAAATAAAATTTTGAAAGCATAAAACATTTTTTAATTTGTAAATCTATTTTAAGTTTTATTATTATCATTTATGCTAAAGAGTTATAGCAATAGAATTAACGATGTTGAGCAATTTTTACAAAAATTAGCCGCTGGCTGGCTGCAGTAAAGGACAGAATGGGAGGAAGAAAGTCCCTATAAATTAATTAGTTTGCTTTTTTTATGAAGTTTACCTTTACTAAGTTTACTTTTTTTATTACATCCCGAGTAAAAATAAACATATATTACAATATATAACTTGATACAAACATAATAAATTATATATGATTATACATCCGTGAGATATTTTCTAAATTTTTTTAATGCAGTCATATGTAGTAATATATAATTTAATCATGATTCGGATTAAAATGTGTACGGTTGATATAATTAAATAAAATAATATGAGGGTCAATACAAAATCTGTTTTTCTGTATAATTTAACATCAAATTATATATAGCTTATTCTGTTCCGTATAAAACTTTATGTGATTTATATTAACCAAAAATTTTCTAAGTTTTTTAGGGAAAGTATAAGAAACTTTTTTAAATGTTCCTAAACATTTCCTTGTTAGGGTTATGTATATCACCTATCTGGTTCGAAGCGTACCCAAACATTTTTTTTTGTTTTAGAAAATTATATGTTTGGTGAATGTATCGTTGACCTGTTGTGTATCTCAACCAAAACCAAAAAACACCAGGATTTTATATGTTTTTATGCAATTAGATCTAATTAGATCCATTAATATATGACAATGTCTGGTCAAAACTCGGATGAAATCAAATCATATTTTATACAAGTTGATCTTTTTTAATGCATATTGTGTTACATATCATTATATATTGTATCATATACAAATTTTTACTCGGGATTGAATTTAATTTTTATTTACTAAAATACTTTTATAAAAAAAATATCTGCTTTATATAAAGTCCTTTAAAGTACTGTTTTTTCTTATTTCAATCGCTGGAAAATATCTTTAATTTTTGTATTTAAGCTCTTTATAAGTGCTTTACTTTTGGTTTTTAAAGCGCTTTCATGACTTTTAAGAAAACGTTCTGAAAGCACTTTTTTAAAACGCTTTTAAAACGCTTTAAACCTAGCGTAGATCGATGTTATCATTCGGATCATCTGAAAGCGCTTTCAAGATGGTAAATGGAACGCTTGTAGAACCGTTTACAACGCTTTCACAGCGCTTTTGCGATTGTATTTTTCTGACTGGGTTGTTACCGAAAGTAAAATTTTTGTATGTTTTTGTGTTGTATTTAATCAAAATTGTGCGTTAGTTTACTCCCAATTTAAACAAAAATATAAAAATATACGAATTATTGCACTTTCAAAGTAATTTTTTTAGCCTTAAAAGTCAAAATTTCCCCAAAATTTCTGCATAGGATTGTAGGGCTCGGCTAATAAAATGCATTTATGCAAAAAAACGTGTTTGCGAAAAAGTGGTCTATTCGTCCTTATTCGCATGAACTATTCAATTGTAAAGTTGGGGTGTCTCGGTTTATCGGTCATATTTACCAGTGCATTTGTTTTTATAGTATTTGATGAAAAAAAAAACTAATGAAAAAAGAAATTGATGAAAAAATATGATGAAAAAAAATATTTTATGAAAAAAAATTATAAAAAATTGATGAAAAAAAAAAATTTATTAAAAAATGTATAAAAAAATATTTATAAAAAAAAATGATGAAAGAAAAATTTTGATAAAGAAAAAAATTTTTCGATGAAAAAAAAAAAAAAAATGGTGAAAAAAATTTATGATAAAATAATTAAATTTTTTTTTTTTTTGAAAACTAATTATATTACGTTTTTTTTCGCCAGCTGGGGAAAAACTTTTTTATTCACCAGCAGGTGAGTTACACTGTACAACACAAAAAAAAATTACAAGGTCAGACCAAAAAATTTTGATAGAAGAGACAAAAAAAAAATACACGTGTATCGGCGTTTTGAAAGTTTACATCTGGGTTTCATTTTAGGGGGAGGTGAAGTTTCCCCCAAATGCAAATGTTGTATTGTAAATCGTCTTTGAATATCGAGTGAAGCTTACGTTTAAAGTATATGGTGTGTTCAGCAAATTTATATAAAATGACACGGAGAACATTTTTGTGGAATATATTAACCCTCTAGCTCCTCACGATAAGGGTCTTTTTTGTCCTTCTTTTAAAAAAGAGCAAAAAACACCATTAAAACAGGGATTTAAGGGGTTTAAATGTTCCGCAAAAATATTCGCCGTGAAATTTTACTATAAGTCCCTGAATACACTAAAACTGAAAACTCAACCCGAAAGTCAGAAATAAGACACAACAAAAGAGATCTTAGGGTTAATTTCGCATTTATTAAGAAAATCGAGTAAAGATTACGTTTAAAGTATATGGTGTGTTCAGCAAATTTATGTAAAATGTTACGGGGAACATTTTTGTGGAACATGTTAACCCTCTAACTCCTCAAAAAAAGGGTCTTTTTTGTCCTTCTTTTCAAAAAAAAGCAAAAAACACCATTAAAACAGGGATTTAAGGGGTTTAAATGTTCCGCAAAAATATTCGCCGTGAAATTTTACTATAAGTCCCTGAATACACTAAAACTGAAAACTCAACCAGATAGTCAGAAATAAGACACAACAATAGAGAGCTTAGGGTTAATTTCGCATTTATTAAGAAAATCGAGTTAAGCTTACGTTTAAAGTATATGGTGTGCAAAGCAATTTTATGTAAAATGTTACGGAGAACATTTTTGTAGAATATGTTAACCCTCTAGTTCCTCAAGGTAAGGGTCTTTTTTGTCCTTCTTTTAAAAAAGAGCAAAAACACCATTAAAACAGCTATTTAAAGGGTTAAAATGGTCCCCAAAAATATTTGCCGTGAAAGGGACTTATAGTAAAATTTCACGGCGAATATTTTTGCGGAACATTTTAACCCCTTAAATCCCTGTTTTAATGGTGTTTTTTGCACTTTTTGAAAAGAAGGACAAAAAAGACCCTTATCTTGAGTAGTTAGAGGGTTAACATATTCTACAAAAATGTTCTCCGTAACATTTTACATAAAATTGCTTTACACACCATATACTTTAAACGTAAGCTTAACTCAATTTTCTTAATAAATGCGAAATTAACCCTAAACTGTCTTTTGTTGTGTCTTATTTCTGACTTTCTGGTTGAGTTTTCAGTTTTAGTGTATTCAGGGACTTATAGTAAAATTTCACGGCGAATATTTTTGCGGAACATTTAAACCCCTTAAATCCCTGTTTTAATGGTGTTTTTTGCTTTTTTTTTGAAAAGAAGGACAAAAAAGACCCTTTTTTTGAGGAGTTAGAGGGTTAACATGTTCCACAAAAATGTTCCCCGTAACATTTTACATAAATTTGCTGAACACACCATATACTTTAAACGTAAGCTTTACTCGATTTTCTTAATAAATGCGAAATTAACCCTAAGATCTCTTTTGTTGTGTCTTATTTCTGACTTTCTGGTTGAGTTTTCAGTTTTAGTGTATTCAGGGACTTATAGTAAAATTTCACGGCGAATATTTTTGCGGAACATTTAAACCCCTTAAATCCCTGTTTTAATGGTGTTTTTTGCTTTTTTTTGAAAAGAAGGACAAAAAAGACCCTTTTCTTGAGGAGTTAGAGGGTTAACATGTTCCACAAAAATGTTGCCCGTAACATTTTACATAAATTTGCTGAACACACCATATACTTTAAACGTAAGGTTTACTCGATATTCAAAGACGATTGGCAATACAACATCTGCATTTGGGGGAAACTTTACCTCCCCCTTAAATGAAACCCAGATGTAAACTTTCAAAACGCCGATACACGTGTATTTTTTTTTTGTCTCTTCTATCAAAATTTTTTGGTCTGACCTTGTAATTTTGGAAAAAATTTGATTTTGTTGTGCAGTGTTATTAACCAAGTAACAAACCTTTTAAGTTTTAAGAAAATAAAAACAGTATTTCATATTTTCTTTCTATGTTCAAAGTTCAGTTAAATCTGAAGATACCATTTCCAAACAAGACTAAAATCTGGTCAATTTTTTTTTTTTTTTTTTTTTGAATTGCTCTTATGAGGTGGCGTCTCTAATAACATTATCATGGTAAAAAATTTATTATAGAAAACAAATTATATGTATGTCAATTTAAACTTAATATAATTAAAAACATGTTAATTGGTGAATCTTCCAGTTAAGTTGGTTTTTAATCTTGTACATTTAGATACATCCCTGAAAAAGAAAGATTTATTATTATTAAAAAACAAATTATATTCTTACAAGAAAAAAGTATTTTACATAAATTATTTGAGTAGAAAAAGAAAAAAAACTTAAAATAATTGTTAAATCTGTTTTAATATGTTTGGTAAAGTTTGAAGAAACATTTTTTTATATGTTTTATTTAAAATAAATGCATTCTTAAATTACTTATTTTTTTTAGAATTTTTTTTATACCCTCCAACCACAGGGGTATACCAGGGATGTTAAATGCGGTTTTAAATTTTGTACCAACTTCCACAAAAAATTGTACTTTTTGGACCCTCTCGGTACCATTTTTTTTTATAAAGCCTTAATTAAAAACATTAAAGTGTTAAATTCGGTCGTGTCGAATCTTTTATACACTCAAAATAATACATTAGTAGATTTACTAATTTTTTTTCTGCTAATGCTGGTTAGCTTACTTTTAGCAAATTTTTAGTTGAGATTAGCATGTTAGCAAAAATATCGTTCATTTAGCGCATTAGCAATTTTTAACAAAATTTGAACTAATTTTGTTTGCTAAATTTAAAATTGAGTTGACCAAATTTTTACAAGCTTTTTTGCTAATATTAGCAAAAATAAATGGTAATTTTTTTTTATTTTCAGAAAACTTAAAATGGCGCTATCTCGGAAACTAAGCCAGATAGAGCAAAACGGAGGCCATTTTTGGTTCTCGAGCTCTCTTATAGTATCGCCACAGTAGGTTTTAAACTAACTACTTCTATCCTACTCTCTAGAGTTGTGTCGTTCACGAACGAACTAGTTCAATTGAACTATTCACTAAACCGAGCGGTTTATCTAGTTCGTTCATTTCCGCTCTTTTAGGTCTTTTCGTTCATTCAGCTCAATTGGTCATTACTTCATTTTGATCTTTCAGTTCGGTCGTTCAATTTTTTTTTTTGTTAATTTTTTCAATAGGCGTTAGTTTTCTCTTCTCTTTTGGCACGCTTTCTCAGCATTTATGTTTTTTTTTTATTCATGTTTTTATTCAAAATTTTTGTATTTTTTGAACGAAAGCCAAAACACAGACATGATCAATATGATTCGTTCACGAACTGTTGAACGAAAACAAAAACTGACCGATTTGAACTAGATGAAAGACCAACAGACATGATCAAAATGATTCGTTTACGAACTGTTGATCGAAGACCACAAAAGAGCGATTGAACTAGATGAACGAACTAGGTCTTTTATCTGAAATGAACGAAAATGAGCGCTCACTTAATTGAACGATTAAGCACAAGTCTACTACTCTCCTAACTGTCTGAGAAATTTCATTTGAAATAACCAGACCTTACCCCCTATTACTATTCAGTACAATGTCCCCTTTGTTCCTAAATGACCCCCCCTCCCCGCGAAAAATTATCAAACCTCAAACTTACCATATCATCATTATCAAAATTCATATTAAATCAAAATATCAAAATGTCCCGATATAAATCTACAAAATACTCTATATCTACTCAAACTTAAAAAAATTCCCAAAATCCCAATATTAATCTAAAATTATTCAATATACCTAAAAATAAGAACCCTCCTCAAATAAATAACTCTGCATAAATTCCCAAACCCCATTCAAATACAAAAAATTGCCGTGAAGGCACTTGGGCTTCCTATAGCGCTTTCATCTTCTGCCGAAGGGAATCATCAGTAGGATTTCTACATCCACTACTCGGTTCCGTAGAACCACTGCATGGGGTTACCTTGTAACACCATTAGAAGAAAAAGACTACGCACCCAACCCTAACAAACCTATAAAGCCAAATACTTCCACTCATTTACAACCGTATACCTACATTACCTATTATCGCACATACTAAATACTTAATCCTCGCAAACAATAATTCCGCATATAAAACATACAAACTTACCCTGAAACATTCGACCTCCCGAAAACTTGCCATAAACCGCACCGCGCACCGTTCAATTCTGACAATACGAACACGCGCAGTCGAATCCCGTTAAAACAATATCCCGAATTTAAATCAATGATAAATTAACGCTCCAAAAATATTAACAAATAATAACAAATTTAAAATTATCCAAACTGACAAATTTCCAATTCTCACACACCGGGTGATTAAAATAAATCGAACTTCTACCTGATATATCCCATCAAACCTATGGAAAGCAACCAACAAACGTATGTACCCAGCGACCCACCTAAGCGGATATACCCCACGAACAAAATTAAGTTTAAAACGCTTTCCCCAACAACGATACGATTCTGATGTATACCAACAAACAACCCGGACTCTAGTGTGCATTGTTGTACATTCCAAAATATCCTCTAATCGAAAAACATTTCCCAACTGATAAGTATTTTCAGGTTCCACAAAATACTTTTTCTCAATTGATAAAACATCCCTCGAGTATAGACATATCCACACATATCCTCAAATCGAAAAATATTTCTCAATTGATGATAAAATATTTCTTTCTCAATTGATAAAATATCCCCCGATTATTGATATATATTTACAAAAATCGAAATCGTTATAAATTTACAGACATCCTCAACTCGAAAAATATTTCTCATTTGATGAATATTTTCAAAATTCGATAAAATATTTCCTTCTCAATTGATAAAATATCCCCCGATTATTGACAAAATATCCCCCGATTATTGACAAATGCTAACACATATCTTCAACTCGAAAAACATTTCACAATTGGTAAATATTTTCAGGTTTGACAAAATATTTCCTCTCCAATTGATAAAATATCCCCCGAACATTGACTGATACTTTCCTAGCATTTATCCCAACTTCATCACAATGCATTTACAGCATTAATGTAACCGAATTCAATACCGACATCAGATATACGCTCCCGACCCATATTTCACATCCCGACGCGATTATAAATTGACGTTCTCATACTGATCATAATAGGAACATACCACACCGTCCTTTGTCAGTCTACCATTACTTTCTGCCTACTCTAAACACACATCAGTAATGGTAAACCTTACAATATGTGGAGCAGAGGATGATGTGTGGTCAGCCATTAGACTGAGCCGAAAATCCCTCCTACTCCCAAATACCCTATCACCTCTTTCTATTCTGACATTTTCTGTTCGTCCGTATTCCCTTACCGACACAACAAAAAGTCCAAAAGTATTTTTGTAGCTCTCAACACGTAGAACAAGACCGCAAAATAATCAAAAGCTCTCCAAGTAATATTTTTGAAGTTATCGAGTTTTAAAATTCTCAAAACCCCGGTGGTCCCCTAAAATCACTTATCTCAAAAACTAAGCAAGGTAGAGCGAAACGGACACAAATTTTGGATCAAAAACTATGACGATTTTTAAGGAACCCAACTAGGTCTAGGCCCATCGGGATCAGGACCTATAGGGCCCGAACCCAATGGGGTCCTCAAATGTGTATGAACTAAGTTTTAATAAAAATAATTTCAGTTAACTAATTTTTAGCAACCCGTTTTGCTAACTTTACCAAAAAAATTGTGGGTTCAAAATCAGCAAATTTTCTTGTAGGTTTACAAGCTTTTTTTGCTTACTTTACAGTTTTTTTTTTTGAGTGTGGTATCTTAGAATCTTTCGCTAGAAAGAAATTTTCTATAGAGATAAATTCACTAAATCTGAGAATTTTTCTATACGAAACTGTATAAGTGGCGTATGATTATTTTTTAATTGCTCTTAAATAACAACCATACGCAACGTTGCACAGTAGTTTATTTTAATATTAAAATGGAAAAAAGTGCCTTAAAGTTCTTATTTGGTTTAAATTGCTTGAAAAAATATATTGCATTAAGTGTACACTTAAACTAAACTGCTGACTGTATAATCCGGCCTTAAAGACTTAAGCTGTAATGTGAAAATTTGGTCTTAAATTACACTGTGCAACATAATTTTGTATCTTGAGTGGGATCAAAATAAAAATTTAAAGTAAACCAATATTAGACCATAACCCCCAAAGGGTTTTGAAAACTTAGCTCAAGTTTCTTTTTTATGGCCCACTGAAGTTTTCAATTTTTTTTTAAAGGAATTTGGAATAAGTCAAAAAAAGTAATAAATCTAATTCTTAGGTAAATAATGTTAAGAGATGTCTACAGTGAAATTTTATGAACCTATTAACCCTCTATCTTCCATTTTTAGGGGTCATTTTAGTCCTTTTTTTCAAATAACCTCTTAAACCGTGATGGTGTTCTAATCACGGTTTAAGATACACTTGATGACCCCAAATTTGTTGCACAGTGTTATGTTTAATATTTTTTATTTTTATACAAAGAATTCAAATAATAAGAAAATACTTACATGAATACCACAATTACCCCTAGGATCACCTAAAAGCGCGACAGGTTCAGGAATTGGTTCCGCCATTATGCTGGCAAGGATACAACCAAGAACAAATACGGCTTGAAATATTTTCATTTTTATTATATGAAATTAACTTTTAAATTACAGCCAATCAAGTTCTGTAATACTGTTGTATTTAATAAATATTTTCTGTATATTTATAGTAATTTAAAATCAGGAACATTAGCGGTTCTCACTCTTGATGGAAAACAAAAAAAGACTCGGAGAAATGAAGAACAGAGAAAATTTTTGATAGATATAACAACAAACTCAAACTCGTGCAATATCAGTCAAATAAACATGCATTAGATTTAATATACACATTATGAATAGCCCAGTAAGAATATATTACACCGTCCGACAAAAAGAAAAAAATCGTTAAACATGATCCCGATGATATACATTTGAAACTAGAGACAAATGTAGTAAAACTGCATTTACAGTTTTTCATTTCGTGATCCTGTTTCCTTTTAAAAGGACTTCAAAGTTTTAGAGGATTAGAGTTTTGTAAAATATTTTTTAATATTTGTACTTGTCCTAGGATGCCACTTGTGATAGGAAGATCTCCTCTAATTTGTCCATTTTATTATTTTGACATATCAGGAAAAAAAGCAGGTAAGTAATGTCCTTTCAAAACTTTATCCTTCAATATCATTTAAAATTTTTAACAAAATATTTTGATAAGTACATATATTTAACAAATATTTTACAAAATTTTATACTTTAAAACTTTAAAGTCCTTTTGAAAGGAAACAGGATCACGAAATCAAAAACTGTAAAAGTAGTTTTACTCTTTTTGACCTCTACATTCAGACGTTTATTATCCGGTTCATGTTCAATATTGGCTGTCGGACGGTGTTATAATTTTAAGTTAGAGAAAATGTTTGGGTAAGAAAACTAAATCAATAAGATTTTCAGTCTTTAGTGGATCGGTAGAAAATATTCTTGTAGGAAATTTCCTTAAACGTTTTCTATCAAGAGTGATTACCGCTATTGTTATAAATAATTTTTAATAAAATGATTACACAGAATTATTTTCATACTTGGTTTTGTGGTTTGATAATGTTCAGGAAAAGTATTTTACCTAAGTATGACGCCCTACACCATTTCGAATTGTATTTCAGAAATTATCAATTGTATTTCAGAAGTTATCAATTGTATTTCAGAATTTATCAAATGTATTTCAGAAATTATCAATTGCTCTGAAATTGTATTTCAGTACTTATCAAATGTATTTCAGAAATTATCAATTATACTGCAGAAAATATCAATTGTATTTCAGAAATTATCAATTGTATTTCAGAAATTATCAATTGTATTTCAGAAATTAATAATTGTATTTTAGTAATTATCAATTGTATTTTAGAATTTATCAATTGTAATTCAGAAGTTATCAATTATATTTCAAAAATTATCAATTGTTTTTTAGAAATTATCAATTGTTTTTCAGAACTCATCAAATGTATATCAGAAATTATCTATAGTATTTCAGAAAAAATCAATTGTGTTTCAGAAAATATCAATTGTATTTTAGAAACTATCAATTGAATTTTAGTTGTATTTCAGAAATTATCAATTGTATTTCAGAATTCATCAATAGCGTTTCAGAAATTATCAATTGTATTTTAGAATTGATGAAAAGCCCTCTAAAATACAATTGATAATTTCTGTAATACAATTGAAAAGCTTATTGTAAAAACTCGATAAGCAACATTTCATTTGATGGTGGTTTTTTCCTTAAAACTTTTGAATTAATGTAGAAAATAAAACTTTTGCAGAACTCTTATTCTAAATATACTTGAACTAAGGGTTAAGGCAAGACTTCTGTCAAATGTCTGTCAATGTAACATCAGCAGAAGGCGAAAAACACGAAAAAATAAAATGTTGCTTATCAAGTTCACGCAGTAAGCCCTTCAATTGATAATTTCTGAAATACAATTGGAAATGGTAGTTTATACATACACTCAAAATAATCACTCTGTTAAATTACAGAGATACTCTGCTAAGCCAGCAGAAAATACCATAGATTTCCAACCAGCAAGATTTTTTGTTGTTTTACGAAGAAAACTCTGTAAAATGGCTTGGACAAAAAAAATGTAATATTACATAGTTTTTAGTAAAATATTAGTTAAATGGGATCACATTTTTACAAACAAGTACTTTACATATATTTGTAAAAACTCTGTAAAATTATTTCGATAAAAAACTGAAAATTTACAGAATTATCTATAAAATGTTGGTATGTGACTAGAAGTTTTAAAAAAAAACTTCTGAAAATTTACAAAGTTTTAGTTAAATTTATTTGATTTCAAACTTAAATACATGAAATAATTGAGAACAAAAATAACATCCATACTTATAATAAAAAAAACTTCTTAAAGTTGTCATTCCAACGGCGTTTTTAATTTTGTTTTACCTGCGTGCATGAACTCCAGAACTTCTCTGCATCAAAAACATTAACAGTCTGACAAGGCATCAAAATTATTCTTTGCGTATTAAAGCTCACATATTTAGTGACGCATTTAAGCGTAGATATTCACCAAGGTTTTAATAAACTAATAAATGACGATTTGAGCAGGGGCTATTTAAATGTGAAAATTGTAGTCTATATATATAAAAATGGATGTATGTATGTGTGTATGTATGTACACTCAAAATAATTACTCTGTTAAATACTCTGTAAAATGACTGTAATCTCAATTCGACAGATATTTGACAAAGTTATCTGCCGAAATACAGATTTAAAGAAAATACTTTGTATTTTCTTGTGACCGAAAAACAAAATTGTATCTGTAATTTAACTTTTTTCTTTGTAATCTCTATTTTAAAGATAATAAATAGGGCTTTTTTTGTTACAATACAGATTTTAGAAAAATACTTTGTTTTTTTCTCGTAACCAAAATACTAAATTTCATCTGTAATTTTACTATTACTCCGTAATACGATTTTCAAATTAAAATCTCTTTAAAAAACGTGCAAGTATTTCAACCCCTCTTTAAAAAACTTCTTAAAATGCAATAAAATATGCTAAATTTTACTAGGTGTAGTGCAAAATTGAAGGAACTCGTAATTTTCACCAAAAAAAAGTTAATTTACAATTTGGAAGCATTAAACCGGGCAAATTTACATGGTGGCATTTCCCAATTGTCAAAACAACTTGCACATTAAGGAAAAATTTATCAGGAATCAAATAGGGACCATTGTGTAAAAGCCATATCAAGCGCATTTAAAAGATATACAAAAAAGTCAAGGCATTCTTAAACGATTTCCCTTTAATTTTATAGAAGTGTTTACTGGAATGACCCCGCTCAAATGTGGAACTGAAAATGAGAAGTTTATTAAAAAAAAAAACCGTGAGAATCCAGCGAGTTTATAAATAATTTCTACAAAGTTAAATATTCGCGTGCGAAACATTTAAGCGGGCGCATTTAAATTATAGCATTTGACTTTATTTTATGTCAAGTTATTACTATCCATGCTTCCTGGTAAAATTCTGGTCGCTTTCATCAACATTTTACAGATAATTCTGTAAATCTACAGTTTTTTTATCGAAATCATTTTACAGAGTTTTCTTCGTAAAATAACAAAAAATCTTGCTGGTTGGAAATCTATGGTATTTTCTGCTGGCTCAGCAGAGTATCTCTGTAATTTAACAGAGTGATTATTTTGAGTGTATGTTCCGTATGGACTCGAAAACGGCTGGACCGATCTTGATGAAATTTTCAGGGAATATTCAGAATAGCCCAGGGAGTAACACTGTGCGGTCAGACTTTAGATTTTTTGCGTGTGGGCGGAGGGGCGTGGCAAAATCCAATTTTTACATTGCACCAATAATGACATCTATATATAAAAAACGGATGGACCGATTTTGATGAAATTTAAACCAAAGATAGTACTAACCGAGTACTAACTTTATGCCAAATTAGAGCGTGATCGGACAAAATGCCATGCTTTTTGCCTGTGGGCTGAGGGGTGGTCAAAATCGATTTTTTACATTGCACCACTAATGACATTTATATATAAAAAACGGATGGACCGATTTTGATGAAATATAAACCAACGATAGTACTAACCAAATACTAACTATGTGCCAAATTAGAGCGTGATCTGACAAACGGGCGTAAAATGCCATGCCCCTTTGTATTGAATGTTATTTCTGCATGCTCCGCAATAACGCAAAACTGTTGATTCGATTTTAATTAAATTTTCAGCACCAGTGCGGAACTATAGGACACATACACGTATGCAGGATTGTTTTTTCAGGGCCCAACAACATAAATATAAAAAAAAAAATTGTTGTTGTTGTTGACACACCCCTTTGTACAATCACGCAAAAACAGCTGAACCGATTCTCTTGACAATTTCACTGCAAACAGTGCTAACCAAGTGTATATGTAGGCCATATAAGATCGTAGTTGGATAAAGGAATCAAAATTGCAACGCCCTTTGTACTATACTAACCTCAATTGAACAAAGAGGCGTTTATTGCCACGCCCCTTTGATTTATACTGAACGTTATATCTGCCTGTTTTGAAATCACGCAAAAACGGATGAGCCAAATCTGTCACTACTGATAGAACTAACCGAGCGGGAACTGTAGGTCATATGTAGAGCGCGATTCGGCAAAAGGGTATAACATGTTACTCCCGTTTTTCATAAATAAAAAGTTATTTCCTCCTCTTTCGCAATCACAGAAAAACGGCAAAACTGATGTCAATGGAATTTGCAGCACAGATAGTACTATTCGAGGATGCAGCATGAAACTTTAGACTGTCACGATTCGATAAAAATGCGTTCAATGACACGCCCCTTTGTACTATACTTAACGTTATGTCTGTCTGTTTCGAAATCACGCTTAAATGGCTGAACAGATTTTGTTAAGATTTCTCTATAGATTGTGCTAACCTAGGGTGGAATCAAATGTTACTTGCTGGACTCGGACCCGTGCTTTAATTTTGTCCGACACTAATTAAGATGCAATATAAAACAGTGTTTTTCTTAGGGCCAGCAACGCGGACCGGGTATAGCTAGTATTTTATAAACTTCGAGAAAAAACTAAAAATTAAATGAGCCTGATTAAATGCATTTCCCACTTTAATGGTGCACACGCGAAACGTTATTTTTTAATTTCTTGTGTTTAAATTCACTTTTTAAGTGGCAACTATGAGAATTCTTATTCATTTTCTTCGATTGTAATGTGCAAGAAGCATGGCTAAGTAATAACTTGACACAAAATAAAGGCAACTGCCATCATTTAAATGCTCCCGCTTAAATGTTTCGCACGCTAATGTTGAACTTCGTAGAAATTATTTATAAACTCGCTAGATGGTCTCAGGTTTTTTGTTTTTTCATAAATTTTTCATTTTCAGTGCCACCTTTGAGCGGATTCATTCTAATAAACATTTTATAAAATTTAAGATAAATCGTTTAAGAATGCCTTGACTTTCTTGCATATTTTTTTTTATGTGTTTGATATGGCTTTTACACAACGGTCACTATTTGATTCCCGATTAATATATCCTTCCTTAATGTGCAAGTAGTGTTGACAATTGGGAAATGCCATCGTATAAATTTGCCCGCTTTAATGCTTCCAAATTTTAAATTTACTTTTATTTTTGTGAAAATTAAAAAAACCTTCCAATTTACAACACATCTTCGGAAAATTTACCAGCTTTAACTGTAATTTAAGAAGCTTTTTAAGAAAGGGTTGAAATATTTGGAATTTTTTTTTGAAGAGATTTTTATTTGGAAACTGTATTACAGAGCAATAAATATTTTGGTTACGAGAGTATTTTTAAAAAATCTGTATTTTAACAAAAAACTCTGTTTATTATCTGTAAAATAAAGATTACAAAGAAAAAATTAAAGTTACAGATAATACTTAGTTTTTCGGTCACAAGAAAATACAAAATATTTTCTCAAAATCTGTATTTCGGCAGATAACTTTGTCAAATATCTGTCAAATTGAGATTACAATCATTTTACAGAGTATTTAGCAGAGTAATTATTTTGAGTGTATGAAAGACTGTCTTTTACCCTGTTCTCACGTACAGCTAAAAACCGGTTTTAACCGCAACATTTTTAGCACTTTCTTTATTCTATTACAGTATGTTGACAACAAATGTTGCAAAAAATGGTTTTAGCTGTACGTGAGAACATAGTAAGTATTAAGATCTACCAAAATGGTCAAGGCCAAGAAATTTTGAGATTTTTTTTTAAACTTCTTGAACTTAGGAAAAAACCGCCTTTTTTTGTAAATTTTAAATAGCGATCGAAAACCATTCAACCGCAACAAAAACATATTGTGCTCGATTCTGGAATACGATTTCACCATTCACCTAATTTTTAAAAATTTGATATTCTTTCGAGTTTTAAGATTTTTAAATTTGTTCTTGTAATTATTAAAGATATTAACTAGATCTTTAATTGTTACAAGAAAAAAATTTAAAAATCTTAAAATTCGAAAGAATGTCAAATTTTTAAAAATTAGGTGAATGGTGAAGTCGTATTCGAGAATCGAGCACAATATGTCTCAAGACGTATTTTAAAATTTTTTTTTTTTCAATTTTCAAAAATTCAAAAATTTGATCGCCGGGTTAAATTTAAGTTTCCGGCTTAGTAGAATAAACAATTTTTACGAAAGCTTAAAGCATAGTACTCTGTTCTTTACGGTGAAAATTTCACTTAAGTAAACTTTAAACGCCTTAAATTAATCATTTAAAAATCAACAACTTTTGACAATTATAAAGAAGAAACGATCATAACAAAACTGAAATGTCACTTTTTCACGGAAATTTAAATTGTCTTGTATAATAAAAATGCGTGAAAACTTTTTTCACAATTTCCCTATAATTCCTCGCGTTGCCAAAATTAATTTTTTTTTATATGGAGTTTGACAGATATTTTCCCGTGAAATCGAACAGAGTACTATGCTTAAAATCAAAATTAAAACAATTATGCTACACAAAAAAAGACTGTCTGCTAGCACAGCCATAAATCGGAAACAAAATTGTAGAAAAAAGTGTTGCCTACCTTAGGGATCAGTTTATATACACTCAAAAAAATCTTGTCATTTTACCAAAAAACCTAGTATAATAACTTTGTGCTACCTCCCATGTAAAGAGACTTCCTAGAAAAAAATTACACTACTTAACAAGGAAAATGCGACTGGGACGCGACCTTATACGGTCTCCAAAATTTTTCATCACATCAGGTTTTAAGAAAAATCAAATTAAGAGGTCAAGGTTCAAAAAATCGCAGTTTTGGGAATTTTTGGAAACTCATATCGGATGAACCGGATCTGATGGCGATTTCAAAATAAGTCAAGGGTAATGCTTAAACACTACCCTTTAAGATGCAGAACTCGTTTAGTCAATTGCCTTAACCCTTTGGGCACTAATTGTCTTTCAATGATGTCTTATTTCCCACACTTAAAATATTATGTAAGTAAATTCAACAGAAAATACGTTTGAAACAAATGAAACTTTATTTAAAAAACGGACTACTTACATTTCATTTAAAACAAAAACATTTCTCAGTTATTTTTAAATGTTAATTAATAACTGTTGAAATCCGTAAAAACAACTTAAAAATCCGTAAAAAATGACTGACAAAATTTTACGGAAAAAACGGTTAAAATAGCGGAAATTTACATTCATTTTTATTTATTTTTTTAGAAATAATTTTAAAAAACTTCGAACCTGAGCAGAATCGAACTCATAATTTCTGGCTGATAGCCTAGCACGCTACCCTCTGTGCCACAAGCTACTTATATTTTCAGCAACTAAATTTCATTTTCAAATTCAAAAAAAAAAAAAATCTAATTTTAGAAATTTTTAAATAACTGACAAATAACAAATAACAAACGACAAATAAAATAATGTGGTTTGTTTTTTAAATAACTGAAAAAAACAAACGTTACGGAAAATTTTATTTAAAAGACAGTTATGTATTTAAATAAACGTTCAAAAAATTGTTTATAATATTTGTATGTGAAACAAACGAATTTTCTTTTAATATTAACTAAAACGAAAACTATTTGTTTGACTGTGAAACAGTAACTGTAAAACTTTTATGAGTGCAGTATCGAAAAAAAGGTTTTGGTGAAAAATATCTTATTAAAAGACAATTGGTGATACAACGGTTAAAGAGACTGACCAAATGAGTTATACATCTTAAAAAAACAATGTTTGTGCTTAAACCCTTGACTTATTTCTTATTTTAAACAAGTAAGAAAGTTATAGTCGGTCAAGACCGACCATATGATACCCTACACCAGTATTTTCCGGAAAATGGGTCCCAAGTCCAAACATGGACCGATTGTATCTGTCTTTTGTTAGCTCTTTATTTAGTGTAGAAAACTCACACAGATCAAATTTTAGTGGAATTGGTTTATTTCTTTGTAAATAGACCAATTTAACTGTATATCGATCGAAATTTGTATATGGGGGAGTAAGTCCAAAAATGGTCCAATTATATTCCGATTTGATAAGGTTGCTAAAGTACAGTAACACAGTACATGTTTAACATTTTAAAATACAATTTTTGTCAAATATTTCAATTTTTATGAATTTTGAGGGAATTATGTGATTATACGGAAGGTGGTTTGTATGGGGACTACCAAAAGGACTGACCCGATTCCTTTGAAATTTGGAATGATGATTTGTGCATACAAAATGTAATTACCTGTTAAATTTGTAATTACCTGTTAAAGTGATATTTATTATAATACGGTTATTAAAGTCATTTAAGCCGAATCCAAAGGGGGCGTTTGTATGAGTGCTAGGTCTTTACATGGACCGATTTTCTCCAATGTCAATAGGCTTTGTTCTTGGGCCAAGAGATGCTTAAGTTTTAAATTTCAAGTCAATCGATTGAAAATTGCGACCTGTATCCTGCTTAAACCGATAGATGGACGGACGGACGGACAAACGGACAACGCTAAATCGACTCAAAAAGTAATTCTGAGTAGATCGGTATACTTGACGGTAGATCTAGGACCAATATTTCGGGTAGTTACAAACATCAGCACAAACTTATTATACCCTGTACCACAGAGTGGTGTAGGGTATAAAAATTAATGATGAAATAAAATTTTTGAATAAAATAAAAAAGATAAAAAATTACTAAAAAAAAGTTAGTGATGAAAATAAAAAATGCCTGCGAATTTTGTACTCTTGCCCAAAACATTAAATCATGATAATGTTTTGCGGAAGATTTGGGTGTACTTGCCAAAGCAAAGTTTTTTTAGAAAAAATAATGTTATATTACTTTGCAAAACGAATTGAAATATCAGTCGAGGACCCCATTAAAAAACCAAAAGAGCTGTACATTTCGTAAGTGAGTGCAAAAATAAGTGCAAAAAAGTGTTTTTACATTTTGGAGAGTACAAAAGATTCGGCACCAAAGAATATAATACTCTCACTTGTTTTATGTACATTTGATAAACAAATGGAAAATTTTTATGCGAAAAGCTTAGACTTGGTGAAAAAGTAGTATTGGTAAAAAAAAACATTTTTTTACGAAAAACAAAATTATGTTAAAAAAAATTAATGAACCCAAAATTTTTAATGAAAAAAAATTTTTGATGAAAAAAAGTTTTTGATGAATTTTTTGATGAAAAGAAATATTTTTTGATGAAAAAAAAAAATTGATTAAATAAAATTTTGGTTAGAAAAAAATTGATAATAAACAAGTAAAAAAGTTAAATTCGGCCTTGCCGAATGTAGTGATACCCTCCACAATTTCAAAAACATTATTGCAAAAAACTTTATTTAAAAGGAAATTACTTTTGAAAAAAAAAAAATTTTGAAAAAAAAATTTCCGCGAAAAAAAATTTTGGTAAAAAAAATCCGCGATTTTTCTTTTCTTTTTTTGTGTTCAATTATGTTCACATATGCCAACCAGAAGCCGAATTAAAGCATTTTGTATTTTTAGGTTATGTTGAATGTACTGAAATTTTTGAGGTGTGCTTACATTTTCGTTCATAACTTTTGAACCGCTGAACCGATATCGCTCAAATGCAATACCAAACTTCTCGGGAGAACTTCCAATAAATATGTTAAGTTTCAGTCATCTCTGTGCAATATTTTGTCCGCGACAGCATTTTCCACAGACAGACAGACAGACAGACAGACAGACGGACAGACGGACAGACGGACAGACGGACAGACGGACATCGCTAGAATGTCTTAAAATCGATCGGCCATCATGAATATATATACTTTATGGGGTCCCAGATCGATATTTCGATGAGTTACAAACAGAATGACAAACTTATATATACCCTCTATCACTAGAGTGGAGGGTATAAAAATTAGATAAAAAAATTTGATGAAAAAAAATTAATGCCAAAAATATGATAAAAAAAATTAATGAAAAAAAAAAAATTAATGAAAAAAAAATTTTTGATGAAATAAAAAAAAATTGACGAAAAAGAAAATTAATGAAAAAAAATAAAAAATTGATGAAAAAGAAAATTAATGAAAAAAAAAAAATTGATAAAAAAAAATTTGATGAAAAAAAAAATTTGATAAAAAAAAAAAATTGATGAAAAAAAAAATGTATACAAAAACAAGTTAAAAAGTTAAATTCGGCCTTGCCGAATGTAGTGATACCCTCCACAATTTCTAAAAGATTATTGCAAAAACTTTATTTAAAAGGAAATTACTTTTGAAAAAAAAAATTTTTTTGAAAAAAAATTTTCGCAAAAAAAAAAAATTTGGGGAAAAAATTCCGGTATTTTTTTTTTTGTCAAAAAATATGTTTTTTCTTGTTTAAATACCAATTGGTGTTCAAATATGCTCACATAAGTCAACCAGCAGCCGAATTAAAGCATTTTGTATTTTTAGGTTATGTTGAATGCACTAAAATTTTTGAGGTGTTATTACATTTTTGTTCATAACTTTTGAACCGCTGAACCGATATCGCTCAAATGCAATACCAAACTTACCAGGAGAACTTCTAATAAATGTGTTAAGTTTCAGTCACCTACATGTAATAGTTTGGATGTGATTACCATTTCCACAGACAGACGGACCGACGGACATCGCTAGAATATCTTAAAATCGATCGGGGATCATGAATATATATACTCTATGGGGTCCCAGACCGATATTTCGATGAGTTACAAACGGAATGACAAACTTATATATACCCTCTATCACTAGAGTGGAGGGTATAAAAAAAGTTGATAAAAAAAAAATATGAAAAAAAAAGTCTGACGAAAAAAAAATTGTGAAAAAAAAAAATTTGATGAAAAAAAAAATTGATGAAAAAAAAAAAAATTGATGGAAAAAAAAAAATTATGAAAAAAAAAAAATTGATGAAAAAAAACAATTTTTTTTTTGAAAAATAATTATGTTACTTTTTATTCACCAGCTGGTGAAAAACGGTTTAATTCACCAAGAGGTAAATTATAATTAATTAATGAAAAAAATAAATAAAAAATTGATGAAAAAGAAAATTAATGAAAAAAAAAAAATTTATGAAAAAAAATTGATGAAAAAAAAATTGATGAAAAAAAAAATTTTATACAAAAAAAAAAAAGTTGATAAAAAAAAAAATATGAAAAAAAAAAGTTTGACGAATTTATGAAAAAAAAAAAAAATTGATGAAAAAAAATTTTTTTTTTTTTTTGAAAAATAATTATGTTACTTTTTATTCACCAGCTGGTGAAAAACGGTTTATTCACCACGAGGTGAATTATTATCCAAGTTACAAACAAAAGTTATTAAAATTTTTGGTTTTAAGAAAATGAAAATAGTAACTCTTTTTTCTTCTTCGTTAATTGTTAGCTTTTATAGTCAAACTGAGGTGGCGTCCTGCAACTTTTTTAAAATTAGACACCAGCCTAAAAACATTATCATGTTAAAAAAATTATTAATAGAAAAAGGTTGATCGAAAATAATTATATTACCTTTAATTCACCTGATGGTGAATTGATTGTGAATGTTATTGTATATGCTATTGTGAATTGTTATCCAAGTCACAAACCTTTTTGGTTCTAAGAAATTTAACATAGAATAAAAACATTATTAGACCAGGATCCGTCCAATTAACTTTTATTGTTTTTTGAAATATTCTTTTACACTTAACATTTTGATTTTAGGCTACGCCATATACTATACACTTATTGTTAGTTCTTCTGTTAAACTAATTTTTTTACAAAAATTGTTTTACCAAAACTAACAAACTTAATAATAATTGAGAATAAACCAAAACATGTCCGCTATTAGAAGTTTTGTTGTGGGGTGTTAAATTCCCAGATACTAGAGTTGGATCATCTGCATTGCCATTAAATACAAGGGTTTGCTGTAAATGAAAGTAAAAACTTAATTATTAAACGAGAATATAGTGTTTTAGTCATAATTAAAGAGTACTAAAAATAAGATTTATAAGAACAGTTTATCAGACTGAGATAAAAAATCGTAGACAAATTAAAAATTTTCATACAAATTTTTAAAAACCTCAAATTACACTATGCAACAAATAAAGATTTTTTGAAAAACACAAGAATTTGACTATAAATGGGGCATTCATGAACAAAATGATTCGTTCACGAACTGTTGAACACAAAAACAACAAATGACTGATTGAACTAGGTCTTTTATGTGAAATTAAAAAAAATGAGCGCTCAATCAATTGAACCATTAAGCACAAGTCTAGAAAAAAAAAACCGCCATTTTTGCAAATTTCAAATAGCGATATCTCGAAAACTGTTCGACCGATTTTAATTTTATTGTTATTCTCGTTCAGCACATCTGTCTGTTTCGGTTGTTGGAAAAATTATTTGTTTACTGAATAAAATCTATAGGACAACTTTTTTAAATTTTTAATGTTTGAACTTGAAAAAAATGAATTTGGAAATATTTTAAAAAAAATGTTCTAAAAAATGTCTATAAATAATTTCATTTTCCAGATTGGCCCTCGTAGTACCTTTATTATTTACTCAATCTAGACGCCATTAAGCTTAAATTAAAGCTTAATAAATTACCTACACAACAAATTTTTAAAATAATACTCATTTGATAATAATAACGTTTAGTATTGTTAACATTGTCTTTAAACAAATTGCATCTACTATAAAAAAGTTTCCAATGTATTGTCGCCCACTGTATATGCACAATGTGCATTGCACATATTTTGGTAAATACTGCCGATACAAGAAAAAGTCCAACAGCATTTTTGTAGCCGTTTGCTCGTAAAACAATACCGCAAAATATCCAAAAGCCTTTCAATCAATTGTTTTTGAGTAACAATGGGTTTTATCCCAAAAACTAAGCAAGGTATAGCAAACCGGACAAAAGTTTTGAAAAAACATCTATGGTGACTCTAAAATCACAAAATAGGGCCTCGAGCCAAAGGGGATAGACCCATGAGGTCCAAACCCAATGGATGTGGTAACAAATTAAATTACTTTTTTTTCTTATTTTTAAGGAAAATATAAACTAAACCGAATGAAGAAAAGTCTTTGGCGCTAAATCATCACCATTTTTATACCCTACAACCACAGTATGGGGGTATACTCACATTGTCATTCCGTTTGTAATGCATCGAAATATCGGTCGGGGACCCCATAAAGTATATATATTATTGATCCATGATCGATTCTAAGACATTCTATGAATGTCCGTCCGTACGTCCGTCCGTCCATCTGTCTGTAGATAACACAATGCAGTCCAAAATAAACCAGCTAGACTCCTGAAGTTTGGCACAAATATGTCTCATGTTCATAGGCAGGAATGGTTCGGAATGGGCAAAATCGTCCCAGAGGAAAAAAAGTTCCCCCTTGAAGAACTGAACCAACCTCTGAAAAAATACTTTTTTTTAATTTTTTTTTGTATTTTTGTTAAATAAATGAAACACTTGGTATATTTATTGCGATGAGAAGGTTCTCTCAATATCCACCACTGACCCCATCACCAACCCCCCCCCCCCCCCCCCCAAAAAAAAACGCCCCTAACAAAATTTTTTTTTTGAATTTTTTATACATTTTGGAGGGTATAAAAGATTCGACACAGCCGAATTTAACACTCTCACTTGTTTTAAAAAATTTTGTTAATTTTCCCATTCTTAAGTTCACTTTTTTTGGAGTGAATTCGTGTATATGGTTTTTTGTTGTAGAACCGGATCTATTTATGTGACCAAGACCAAGTTTGTTTTTTTAAAAAGTTTTTTTTTTGTTGCACAGTGTAATCTGTATTTTTCTGTTTGTATGAATGCAATGCATTTTTGTTGTCGCGTTAAAAATTTAAATACAAACAATCACACATGTTTTATCTTTTTCGTTTTTTTTTTGTTGACGCTTCGATAAGTTCATTTTACTCACGGTTAGATTTTGACATATAAGGGGTTTTCACAGTCATGGGCAAATTAGTCTGGTATATGGCAAACTTGTCAAACGTCAAATAATTTAACTACACTTAAAAAAATCTTTACCGAGCACTTTGTAGGATTCTCGTTTTTAAAGATTTTTTCATTATAACGCAAAATTTAAACAGAAAGAAGCAAAAACTTTTAAATCTACTAATACTTTTTTCACATAATATTTTCAAAAACCTTTAAAAACTCAAGATTTTTTTGGGTGTAGTAAAATTATTGGACGTTCGTAATTTTGACAAATACCACACAAAAATACCAGAGATCGTGAAAACCCCTCAAAAATGCATGCCCCAACATGGCAAATTACACTAGTTTACTGAGATTTGCCTTTAATTTCTATGTAAAATCGAGCGCTGAATCCAAAAATGAATTCCAAAGTTTTAAAAGTAGAACAGTTTTCGAGATATTGCTAACTTTCCAAATTTTCAAGTTTTTAAAAAAAATGTTTTTGCTTAAATAAAAATATCTCATGACTTAATCTATTAATCAGTGGATTTCATTCTTTTTTGGTTTTCAATTAAAGGAAATTAAATGCCTTATCAACCCTATACACAACATTTCCCAATCTGATTATCGCTTTAGAAGCTATTAATCGATATATCGACAATTTTGCTTTAATTTTACCGACATTTAAAAAATAAATAAATTCTTCTAAGGGACAAAATTTATTTCTCTCTTTGGAATTTAAGTCAGATGAATTATAAAGAAATTAAGAGGTTTTTAAGAAAGTTCGTTGAAACTTGTAAAATTTACATGCATTTTAGTAAAAATGCAGATATTCAGTTTTTATACATTTGTAAATTATTTATATTAACACCATTTTTTCAAATTTTGAAAAATTGTTCGATTTACGATATTCAACATTTATTTTTTATGTAAAATCGGGCGCCTAATCCTAAAATGAAGTCGAAAAGTTTAAAATTAGAAAAGTTTTTAAGATATTGCCAAGTTCCACATTTAAAAAAGTGATTTAACATAAATAAAAATATCTCTGCACTCAAAAAAAAAAGTTTGTAACTTTACAAGTAAAAGGTCTTGTAATTCTATTTTACTAATATTTTTGTCTTTTTACAAAAAATTGTTGTATATTTAATAAAACGAAAACTACAGTTTGCTTTGTAATTTTACTATTATATGTTGGTAAATTTATTTTACAAATTTTTTAGGTAAATTTACAAAAAAGTGAATTATTTTACAAATTAAAAAAATATTACAAGGTGTTTAGTTTTTTTACACAAGAAAGTTGTAATTGTACAACATAATTTTACTTGATGTTATTTAGTCTTTTTACCAAAAAAATGTTTTATTACAAACATTTTTTTTAAGATCGTTTACAAGGCTTTCAGTTTAAAATGTATGTATTAAAAAGTACAAAATTCCAATATAATTTTACAAAACTTATTTTATTAGTAGAATTAATGTTGTTTTACAAAAAAAAAAAAAATTATTCAACAATAGGACACGCAAAAATTTTCTAAGCTCAGATTTTTTTGCGTTTTGGAGTAAAAAATTTAGTTAAAAATAATTATTTATAAATAATTTTTACACCATTTTTTTGGTAATTTGCGTTAAGTAAAATACCACAATTTTTATATGTTTCTACTATATAATTGTTTTAGTTTTTTTTTGTATTTTTACCATTTTTTTTTGTGATTTTACCATATTTTTTTGGTATTTTTTTTTTAATTTGGTACCTAAAATGTCAATAGAAAGCTGCCAATTATGAAAAATCATTTTTTTTTTATTTTAACTGGTACTTAAGCATCCAATCTACAATATCCAAAAATTTTTTTCCGATTTTTTTAAAATACTTGTGAAAATAATTAAAAATTCAAAAAAAAATTCTTATTTTTTGACTAATTTTTCCTGAAAATATAAGAAATTTCTTGTGTAGCCTCCTTCGCAATTCTCATATGTTCTACTTAAGAAAAACTAAATGTCCAAAAAAATAAAAAAGTGCAGTGTTATGCATTAAAAAGTTTGTTAAAAGTGCTCAAGTGAAAAAAAATCTTTTGAGGTTGTTGAAGTGCTACTCCAGCTGCCGAAGAAAGAAAAATAAGATGCACCAATGGAAAAAACCTTTAAATTTACAAAACCAATATGTAAATAAACCAATTTTTTTTGTAAATTTACAAAACAAATATGAAAATTTAAAAAACAAAATTGTATACTTACGAAAAAAGTTGTAATTTTACAAAAATGAAATAGAAAATACAAAAACAATATTGTAAATTTACAAATTATTTGGTTAAACTACTGTTTTTACGGCAAAAAAAATAAGGAAAAATGGTACATATACAATAAAAATTGTAAATTTACCACTTTTTATTGTAAATATACAAGTTTTTTGCATAAAAAAGAGTAGTTTAACCAAATAATTTGTTAATCTACAATTTATTTTTTTCATTTTCTATTTTTCCTTGTAAAATAAAAACCTTTTTCTGTAAGTTAACAATTTTGTTTTGTAAATTTACCATATTTTTGGCAAATTTACAAAAAAAATGTTCACCTCGAAGATGATATTTTACAAAAAAAATTGTAAATTTACATTTTCCTTTGTTAAATCAATTTACAAATTATCCCCGTAACTTTACGGGGATTCTTGCTAGTACATATTTTACAAAACCTGCCCCGTAAAATCACGGGGATTTTATGTCATTTTACAAACTTTTTTTTTTGAGTGTGGACAAAATTGGAGGATTTGAATTTGTTTACATTTAAATTAAAGCTAATTAATAGGGATGAGATTTTCATGCACTAAAAAATCGAAAATATGCGCTTAAAATATGCGCTAAAAAATTCAAAATATGCACTAAAAAACCTAAAAATATGCATTAAAAAATAAAATTTGTGCAATAAAAATCTTGTTTTCATGCGAAAAACTTCTAAAAAAGTAAAAAATAACTCCGGGTTTCAGTTGTAACATTTAAAATTTTATGTAAGCAAGATTTTTTAGAAACTAAAACAACCTAAAAAAAATATAAAATAATAAAAAAAAAAAATTCTTATTTTCAAAATAAATGATTCAAATTTTAAACAGTTTTTGAAACAAATAAATTTCAATTTGTGTTTTTGCTAATTTATGCCAAAATATTCACTTAAAAGTTGGAAATATGCAGAAAATATGCATTTAAAATTAAAATATGCAAAAATATGCATTTTAACCAAAATATGCAAAAATATGCAAAAACAAATCGATGCTATTTTTGCGCAAATTTTTTGATTCGAAAAGATAATTGGTAGTTACCGTTTTTAGACTATCGACAAAAAACATGCATTTGCATGGAAATCTCATCCCTACACTCAAAAAAAAAAAGTTTGTAAAATTACAAGTAAAAGGTCGTGTAATTCTATTTTACTACTACTAATATTTTTGCCTTTCTACAAAAATTGTTGTATATTTAATAAAACGAAAACTACAGTTTGCTTTGTAATTTTACTATTATATGTTGGTAAATTTATTTTACAAATTTTTTAGGTAAATTTACAAAAAAGTAAATTATTTTACAAATTAAAAAAGTATTACAAGGTCTTTAGATTTTTTACACAAGAAAACTGTTGTTGTACAACAAAATTTTACTTGATGTTATTTAGTCTTTCAAAAAAAATGAGTTATCACAAAAAATTTTTTTTTTTTAAGATCTTTTACAAGGTTTTGAGTTTGAAATGTATGTATTGAAAAGTACAAAATTCCAATGTTATTTTACAAAACCTATTTTATTACTAAAATTAACGTTGTTTTACAAAAAAAAAAAAAAATAATTATTCAACAATAGTACACTCAAAAATTTTCTAAGTTCAAATTTTTTTTGCGTTTTGAAGTAAAAAATTTAGTTAAAAATAATTTTTTATCAATAAAAAATTTCATGAAAAAAAAATTTGGAAATTTTTTAAGTTCCCGACAATTTGTTTATAGTTTATTTTTTTGTATTTTTACCACTTTTTTTGGTAATTTTACCATATTTTTTTGGTAATTTTTTTTAATTTGGCACCTAAAATGTCAATAAAAAGCTGCCAACTATGTATTTTTTGACTAATTTTTCCTGAAAATATAAGAAATTTCTTGTGAAGCCTTCTTCGAAATTCTCATATGTTCTACTTAAGAAAAACGAAATGCCGAAAAAAAATAAAAAAGTGCAGTTTTATACTTTAAAAAGTTTTTTAAAAGTGTTCAAGTGAAAAAAATATCATTTTAAGTTGTTGAAGTGCTACTCCTGCTGGCGAAGAATGAAAAATAAGATGCACCAATGGAAAAAAACCTTTAAGTTTACAAAACAAATATGTATATAAACCATTTTTTTTTTGTAAATTTACAAAACAAATATGAAAAATTTAAAAAACAAAATTGTATACTTACAAAAAAATTTTAATTTTACAAAAATGAAGTAGAAAATACAAAAACAATATTGTAAATTTTTAAATTTTTTGGTTAAACTACTGTTTTTACGAAAAAAAAAATAAGAAAAAATAGTATATATATACAATAAAAATTATAAATTTACCACTTTTTATTGTAAATATACAAGTTTGTTGCCAAAAAAAAAAACAGTAGTTTAACCAAACAATTTGTAAATTTACAATCTTGGTTTTTGATTTTCTACTTTATTTTGTAAATTTACAACTTTTTTTTCGTAAGTTTACAATTTGTTTTGTAAATTTTAATTTTGTTTTTGCAAATTTACAATTTTAATTGTAAATATAAGAGCTTTTCAATATTTTTTTTGCGGTAAAAACAGTAGTTTAACCAAATAATTTGTTAATCTACAATTTATTTTTTTTCCATTTTCTATTTTTTCTTTGTAATTTTACAAGTTTGTTTTGTAAATATACCAAATTTTTTGTAAATTTACAAAAAAAAATGTTTACCTCGAAGTTAATATTTTACAAAAAAAAATTGTTAATTTACATTTTATTTTGTTAAATCAATTTACAAATTATCCCCGTAACATTACGGGGATTCTTGCTAGTACATTTTTTACAAAACCTGCCCCGTAAAATCACGGGGATTTGATGTCATTTAACAAACTTTTTTTTTTTTGAGTGTACTGTTTGTAGAATTGATAAAGCATTTAATTACCATTAATTTAAAACCAAAAAAATTGAACCAACCGATTTGTTCTGGAGATATTTTTACTTAAGTAAAACCAGTAGCTGATTTCTGTAACTCTCGAATCGAAAGATTTCTCGCATGAAACATGTGATATGAAACAAAAACATTGTAAATCGGCACAAAAACTGACTTTTCACATTTTACTGTTTCTGTAACTTTGTTGTGCGAAAACTTTTGAACTTATTGGAATTATGCGAAAAAACCCGTTTCTGTAAAGTAATTGGTCGAAAACTTTTCTATTTGAAGTGTCAAAAAAACTCACATTTTAAAACGGTGCGAGACTTCAACAAAAATAAATAAAAACATTAAAAAAAATAATAATAAATTAAAAAAATGGAGAAAAATAGTAAGAAAAATACAAATTACTTGTTTTGTGTTTGTATAAATATCTAATTTATTATATTTTTCACAAATTTTAGAAACATCAAACAATCTCTAAATGCAAAAATGCTGTTATTAATACAACGCTATATATTATCATCAACAATATGTAATTTTATTTTTTTTATTTTTATTTTATTGCTTTTAAATGATCCATAAACAATGATTCGAATTGCTCCGTGTTTTTTTTTTCTGTTTTGTTACTATTTTCTCACAGTGATTACTTTTTTGACAGCTATCTTGGAATATTCCAATACAAACGCTGGCTTTTTCGCATTGACATACAGAAACAGTTTTTATTCCAGAGTCGAGAAACGGTGGAAATTTTTGTTTCATATTTTTCGATGCGAAAACTTCTCACTTTAATTACAGAAACGGGCTACAGGTTTTTTAAATTGGAAAATTTAGCAATATCTTGAAAACGGTTAAACTTAAATTTTTTTGTTCTTCATTTTCAAATTCAGCGTAAGATTTTCCATTGAAAATAAATGCAAAATGTCGTTAATCGCAATTTTTTTTTTAATTGTAAACTAGTGTTATTTGACGTTTAATAAATTTTATTGACGTTTAGCAATTATACCAATTACCACACTAAAAAACCCGCAATATCGTGAAAACCCCAATTGTTAGTTTTTATACATACTCTTTTTAAATAATTTTTTGTTTATTGTTGATTTAATAAATTTCACAACTTACACCAGCGCCACCATCTCCAAGACCATCTGAAGGAGCACCACTGGGTGCATCAAATCTATCACCCATTATGGCGACAATGACGCAACCCAATACAAATAATAATTGAAAAATTCTTAAATTCATTTTAAAACTTTGCAATGACTTTTGTTCCCTTTTAAAATAATTATAAGACTGTTGAATTTGTTGGATATTTTTTATATTTTTATAGTAAACGGGGAAAAAAGATGACTAAGACCAGGGTTGGTAATTATCAGTGCTGCCATTTTAGCACTTTTAGTGCTAGATCTAGCACTTTTTTTTTGGACTTAGCACTAAAGTTTTAGAAAAAAGTGCCAAGTGCTAAGTTAGCACTTTTTTAAAATTTTTTAGCATTTTCAGAATTTTTTTTTTACATTTTAATTTGTTTTTTTAAATCTCTTGTAAAAATTTTTAGCCTGCGGCGCTTTCTTTGCACCTGTATAATGAAATAGTTCCCAAATCGTATGGAATTTATTTAATTTTTTTTCTTGGGACTTATTTCATGGCGCCTAATTGAAAATCAGGAATCCTAAGAAATTAAGAAAGTATAAATTGAAATTCAAAAATTTAGAAAATATAAGTTGAAATTTAAGAATTAAGAAAATATATATTTAAATTTAGAAATACCAGTTAAAATTCAGAAAGCCCAATTGAAATTT
Organism: Pegoplata infirma; assembly: GCA_963921195.1. NCBI lineage: Eukaryota > Metazoa > Arthropoda > Insecta > Diptera > Anthomyiidae > Pegoplata > Pegoplata infirma. Next base: position 205,517,023 of record OY992537.1, on the reverse strand, counting down.
AAAAATCCAGATAGAAATTAAGAAATTATTGAAATTAAAAAATACCAATTGAAATCCAGAAAACCCAATTTAAATTTAGAAAACCTAGTCGAAATTTAGAAAAATGAAATTGAGAAAAACCTTTTTTAATTTAGAAAACCCAATCAAAATCGAGAAAACCATTGGAAATTCAGAAATCCATATTGTAATTAAGAAGATTTTTAATGAAATTCAAAAATCCCAATTGAAATTCAGAAAACCCAGCTTAAATTAAGAAAACGCAATCGAAATACAGAAAAAAATTTGATTGAAACCGCAACAAAAAAATTTGTTATGGTTTTTTTAAGCCTGATCCTTAACTAAGATAACAAAGTCGGTTTGATGAAAATCTATGGGTTATTACCGAAGTTATGACGTATCATATGAAGGTGGCCAGAGTTGGGCATACAAGGTAACGGAACTGATCGTCTTTAACTTGGTAAAGTCCAGAACCAATCCTTGTTTTTGTAACCAACTAAGAAGACTCACTACCTCCGACCCTCAGGGGCAGGTGGACACCGGGCAATGGTTTTGTAACATCCGTTATGAAACTAGCAAATGTGAGCAACGTTGAACGTCGGACTGGAGACTAAAAGTTGGCAGCCCCAACACCAGCCTAGGATGCTGTTGGCCAATCACCTACTCATCTGAAATCCAATGATTACTGAAACCATCACAAATGAAATACAACGGATTCCCCTGGCGACGACTTTAAGCATGAAGAAAAGGACACGATTTGGATCATGGAATGTTCGTACTTTGCTTGATCTAACAAAATTGGATCAGGTTGAGAACGAGATGATGCGATACAACCTTGAATTTTTAGGTTTGTCTGAGACGAGATGGCCAGATAATGGTGAACATAGGACTGCAAGTGGCATGTCTTTAATTTTCTCTGGGAAACCTGCTGATCAGCCCAAATCTAGTGGTGTTGGCTTTCTAATGTCAAAAAATGCCCGTAGAGCATTGATTGAATGGCAACCATTTGGTGATAGGATAATAATGGCCCGATTTAGGACCCGCGTGCGCAATCTCACATGCATACAATGTTATGCTCCCACTGATGTTGCTGAAACCGACGTAAAAAACGCCTTCTACGACAATCTTTCGAAGGTTTTAGATAATGTAAGTGATGGCGACATCAAACTTGTTTTTGGAGATTTTAATGCACAAGTCGGGAGTGATAATGTTAGCAGAGAAAAAGTCATGGGTAAGCATGGTATGGGTCGCTTAACTTAGAACGGTGTAATGCTCACAGAGCTTTGCAGCAATCACAACCTTGTTATTGGGGGCACCCTGTTTCCTCATAAGGATATCCATAAAGTTACTTGGGTATCCCCTGATCTCGTTACTGTGAATCAAATTGATCACATTGCAATCAGTCGCATGTGGAGAGGTTCCCTTCTCGACGTGCGTAGCCGTAGAGGTGCCGACGTAGGAAGCGATCATCATTTGCTAGTTGGAGAAATACGCCTTAAAATAGTAGCTGTTGCAACCAATATCCGAAGCACAAGAAAGTGCAAAATAAACGTTCAAAGACTGTCAGATGCACCGACATCAACAGCATTTACAACTGAAGTTCAAACGAGAAGCGCACCACTGATTAATAATGGATGCCACGACCCTGCACAATACTGGTCGCATGCCAGATCTATATTATTAGAAACTGGCCAGAAACATCTTGGGTATGTAAAGAAAAGGCATAAACCATGGATATCGAACCACACCTGGGAACTTATTGAAAGCCGTAAACTCTTAAAAAATGCTCGTGATAATGCAAGGACGAGACAAGTGAAATCGGAGTGGCAGGCAAAATATAATGATTCAAACCGCCAGGTAAAGCGCAGTGCACGGGCAGATAAGAGGAAGTGGGTGGATGATCTTGCTGATAAGGCTGAAAATGCAAGTCAAACAATGAGAACAAGAGATCTGTATAAGATAACTAAAACCCTCACAGGCCGTAATACCGTCAACACAAAACCTCTAATAAACTCAGCTAATGAGCTAGTGCACAATAAGGAAGACCAGGTCAAAATGTGGGAGGAACATTATAGAGAAATGTTAAGTAGACATTTAACAACTGATGGACCGGATATTTGTAATTGCGCAGACTCTGAACACCGGCCAAATAATAACATTAATGTTGAACCACCTAATGTTGAAGAGATTATATCTGCAATCAAATCTTTGAAATGCCATAAGGCCCCAGGTCCTGACTTTCTCCCACCTGAACTTCTAAAGGCAGACTGCAACATCACTGCCAATTTACTTAAGCCCCTGATAGAGAACTTTTGGTCTAACAAACATCTCCCCGAAGAACTTAAAGAAGGAATTATAATAAAGATCCCGAAAAAGGGTAATCTGTCAGAACTAAAGAACTGGAGGGGCCTTACACTTTTGAATATGACAAACAAAATTATTGCTTACATCCTCAATAAAAGGCTCTCTACTATCATCGAACCACTGCTGCGTAAGGAACAGGCAGGGTTTAGGAAAGGTAAATCCTGTATCGATCAGGTTAGCAGCCTGAGAGTTATAGTAGAGCAATCGGTTGAATGGAGATCCCCATTATATCTACTATTCATTGATTTTGAACGAGCGTTCGACACGTTGCAACAACAGGCTATATGGGGCGCTCTTAAATGCAAAGAAGTTCCAGACACTCTGATAGAACTTATTAAGTGTTTGTATGACGACGCATCTTGCCGTGTTTTACACGAGGGGCTTGTAAGTACCAAATTTCCGGTCGGTAAAGGAGTGAGACAAGGATGTGTGCTCTCCCCGCTTCTTTTTAATATCGTTTTGGATGTTGTAATGACGCAATCAATGAGAGGTGATCGTGGCATAACCTTTGGGTTACAAGGTAGATTGGATGACCTTGACTATGCAGATGACATATGTCTTTTGTCGCATAGCTACAACGACCTTCAGTCCAAACTCAATCTTCTTGTGGAGTGTGCAGCAAAAGCTGGTCTCAATATCAACATTTCCAAAACGAAATCATTGCGTATTAATGCAAACAACAACGAATCTTTAAAAATTCGGAACCATTCCCTTGATAATGTCGATCATTTCTGTTACCTTGGTAGCATAATTACGTCATCTGGTGGTAGTAAAGAAGATATTGCATACAGAATATCAAAATCAAACCAAGCATTTGGTGCCTTAAACAAAGTTTGGAGTTCATCCCGTATTACGCTTCGCACGAAGTTGAAATTATTCAACTCAAATGTAAAGTCGGTATTATTATATGGAAGCGAGACATGGAATATCACGGAAAGAGATTCGAATTCTCTTCAAGTCTTTGTCAACCGATGTTTACGTAGAATATTACATGTCTTCTGGCCAGACACTATATCAAACAACGATCTATGGCAAAAAACGCAACAAAACCCTGTCACAGTTGATATACAAATGCGAAAGATGAATTGGCTGGGTCATACATTCAGAAAGCCACATGATGACGTCACCAGAAAAGCAATTGAACACAACCCTCAAGGCAGCAGGCGAAGAGGCAGACCAGCAAATACTTGGCGACGGCAAGTAGAAGCTGAACTACGCACAGCTGGAAAGAGTTGGAGCGAAGCTAAAAGATTGGCAACAGACAGAATTCAATGGAAATCATTTGTAATGGCCCTATGTTCCAACTAGGAATTTTAAAGGACTAAATATATATATGAAAATACACACAAAAAAAATTATGGTATTTAACCCAGTTTTTATTCTTGAATTTTAAATACAAAAAAAATTTAAGGAAATTTTTATGCGTAGTTTCAAAAAAATCATTATAACTTTGGTGATTGCCCATAGATTTTTATGAAACCCATTTTGTTATATTTGTATAGGTTTAGGCTTTTAAGGTAAATAAAAAAAATGTTAATTTGCAACGATTCGTTAAAAAAAAATTTAAATCAACAAATGAATTTTTTTGATAAAAAAAAATAATTTTTACAATATATTTGTCTATCGCGCGTAAACTATTGAACAGATGGGAAAGTAACGTGTGAAAAATTTGTTGAAAATTTGATTAACTTAATTTTGGTTTTTATCACGAGTAGATCGGAGGTACATTACTCAAGATATAGGGAAAACAGTGAAAATAACTCCAAAAAACGCAAAAAAATTCATTAGAAGTATTTTTTTCTATAAAATGTTTAAGTTTAGCGGTCAAAAAAATATGTAGACGCAGTTAGTGCGCATTTTCGTTGTAAACTAGAGTTATTGTTAAAAATTATTATTTGTTAATTTAAAAAATGAAAAAAAAAAATCTAGCACTTTTTTTTTGGTCTGTAGAGCATTTTAGCACTTTTTTTTCTGCCATTTAGCATTTTTTCAAAATTCTCTTATGGCAACACTGGTAATTATATTGCAATCAGGGATGTTAAATGGGGTTTTCAATTTTGTACCAACTTTAAAAAATAATTGTACTTTTTGAACCCTCACGGTACCATTTTTTTTTAATTAATAAAAACTTAACTAAAACAAGTAAGAGTGTTAAATTTGGTTGTGCCGAACTTTTTTTTGGTGGGGTGGTCGGCGAAATTAGTGGAGGACACCTGTACCCCCGCTCTATATGTTTAAAAATTATTTGTTTTTGATTTTTCCGCTTAAATAATAAATTTTTATCGTTATTTTTAAATAATTTATATAACCACGCCCTCAAAGGGGGGGGGGGGGCTGCCTGAAAAAAACTAATTTTCTAACCCCATTGGTCCAAGCGTAGGTCTATGAACATAATATGGCATACAAATGTTATATTTATTGAGAAAAAATTCAAAAAAAAACTCCTAAAATATCGTATTTCTCAAGGATCGTTTTAGTTCTTCATGGGGAACTTTTTTCCCCCTGTTCCGATTTTGCCCATCTTCGAACTTAACCTTACCAGTAACATAAGAGATATTCTTGCTCAATTTCAGGAGTCTAGCTCTTTTGGTTTGGACTGCATCGTTATTTCTACAGACGGACGGACGGACATCGCTAGAATGTCTTAGATTCTATCATAGATCAATATTATATATACTTTGTGGGGTCCCCGACCGATATTTCAATGTGTTACACACGGAATGACAAAGTGAGAATACCCCCATACTGTGGTTGGAGGGTATAAAAAATTAGAGTGTTAATTCGGTTGATGTGTGAGTAAGATTTTTTTTCTCGAGTGTCTAATTATGATACCTTTTCTTTTTTTGTAGAAAAATTTCATTTGAAAACTACTTTAAACTGCTTTAAAACAATGGGAAAAACTAAAAATTAACCTCATTTATAGTATAAATCGGTTTAGCATTAGAACCCTTGTGGGCATTTTTTAAAGTAAAGAAAAAAGCTGGGGTCTTTTACTAATATTTTGAGTTATAAAGAAAGAAATTGGAATATTTAAAATTGTACCAAATGAGTCGCGGTAGTACCACGGTACTTTTGAAAATCAAAATGTACCAAAAAAAGTACAATTGTACTAACTTTAACATCCCTGATTGCAATATTTGTGTTTTTTTACTATATCAAACATATTCTTATGCTCTTTCAGTTAGTCGTCAATTAGACAGCAACGAGTGAACATACTCAACGGATGCTTTGGTATTTTTTTTAAGTACACTGAAAGAAACAAATGATAACAGTTTAAAAAAAAAATATGCAGAGTTTCACATATAAAAATTCGGGTTGGTGGGAGTCCATAGAGCTCGGATATAACCATAGGTTTACTCGATCAGTTTGCTAACAAGGAAAGTCTTTCAGACCAATACAAATAACAGTTGGAGCAAATTTTATAAAAATGTTATTTTGAATGGAAGCCCCCTTAGGGAGTAAAGATAGGGCGTAGGTTTGTTTTAAAAAAATGTTACAGGGTAAAAATAAATGGGGGTCGGTCTCACTAATGACCACTCTCGGACGCACCATTGGACCGGTAGCAGCTGATTAAATAAAACAAATTTACAAAAAATAAAAAAATGTATGGGGACCGCCTTAAAAATAAGAGATAGAGGGAAGGTGTGTTCAGAGAAAATGTTTGGACTAAAAATACATTGTGGGTCGGTCATACATTTTGTTGCTCTAAGGGCACTATTAGGAAAGTTAGAGCGGTTGGAGCAAATTTAAAAAAAAGTCGTTTTATGTGGGAGCCCCCTTAGAAATTGGAGATTATGTCTTAACATTTCTTAGTTTGTTCAAAAGAAATGTTAAGACATAAAAATTAATGGGGGTCTGTATTATAAATGACCCCTCTATGACGCACCATTGGAGCAGTAGAAATAATCTTAAGATTGGAAAATTAAAATAAAATTTTTTTAAAAAATAGTATTAATCGTTACTCACTATCCTCCTGGGCAAAAAATTTTGTAGAATCGATAGAAGTGTGACACAAAAAAATTTCAAAAAAATCGAAGAGTACGATCATTTTCAAAAATGAGATTTAAATTTTAAAACTTAAAAATCGCATACTAGCGCTTTTAAGATTTTTTTTTTTTTTTAGATTTTTTTTAAAAAGTACGTAAAAATACAAAAATTTTGAAAAAAAAAATTTGAAATTTGGACCATTATTGAAGAAGTTATGAGTAAAAGAAGTTTGAGTAAAGGAACAAACTACCAATTTTTAAAATTTCGATATCTTTTGAACGAGTGATCAAAAAAATCTTAAAATTTGCCACGTAGGAATGTTCGAAGGTACCTAATAACTGTAAAAAATTGGGAAAATTTAAAAATAAAAATTTTCAAAGTGTCCGATTTGACATGGAATGCCCCATATGTACATCTCCCTACAAACTACCCCTACAATTTTACATTTTCAAAAATAGGAACATAACAGAGCAGAGTTTGGAAACGACCTATACGCCATTGGATAGACCTTCAAAAAAACCTTTCGATCTGTATAAAATGTCCGTATACTTTCTTCTGAAAAAAATCTTTAAAACACGAAAAAAATCGTGTTTACCCCCCCCCCCCCTTCCTTTGACCCGCTAAATTTGTGATTGGGCAGCTAAGACAAAAATAGGTAACTCTTATTTTCCTCTCATCTTTCCCATATGCAAGTTTCAGGACAATTGGTGGGTGCCCTATGAAAGACCTTCCTTGTAAGTACTTTTTATATCCTACATCACTGCATGGTACAGTATGGAGCCATTTAGATATTCCCATTTAAACGGTTCTAAAAAAAAGCGTTCTGAAAGCACTGCAACAAAAAACAAGTAGAACAATTAAATTTGACTTGGCCGAATCTATGAATACCCTCCACAATGCCCTTCTTTAGGGATAGAACATTTTTAAATGAAAAGAAAATTAACATTTTTGATTAGATATATTTTATTTTGAGTAAAAAATTATTTTTTTTTCATTTAAAAAAAAATAAAAATAATTACCTAATTTTGCTCCAACCGCTCTAACTGCCCTAATAGTGCCCTTAGAGCAACAAAATGTATTACCGATCTACAATATTATTTTAGTCCAAACATTTTCTCTAAACACACCTACCCTTTATCTTTAACTGTTAAGGCAGGGCCCATACAAATTTTTTTATTTTTTGTAAATTTGTTTTATTTAATCAGCTTCTACCGGTCCAATGGTGCGTTCGAGAGGGGTCATTAGTGTGACCGACCCCCATTTATTTTTATCCTACAACATTTTTGTAAAAGATACCTACGCCCTATCTCCACTCCCTAAGTGTGCTTCTATTAAAAATTACATTTTTATAAAATTTGCTCCAACTGTTATTTGTATGGGAGCCTACTTAGGGAGTGAAGATAGGGCGTAGGTATGTTTTAAAAAAATGTTATAGGGTTAAAATAAATGGGGGTCGGTCTCACTAATGACCCCTCTCGGACGCACCATTGGACCGGTAGAAGCTGATTAAATAAAACAAATTTACAAAAAAAAAAAAAAAATTGTATGGGGACCGCCTTTAAAATAAGAAATAGAGGGAAGGTGTGTTTAGAGAAAATGTTTGGACTAAAAAAACATTGTGGGTCGGTCATACATTTTGTTGCTCTAAGGGCACTATTAGGGAAGTTAGAGCGGTTGGAGCAAATTTAAAAAAAAGTATAGTATTTATCGTTATCCCACGATCCTCCTGGGCAAAAATTTGTAGAATCGATAGAAGTTTTACACAAAAAAATTTCAAAAAAAATCGAAGAGTTCAAACATTTTCAAAAATGAGATTTAAATTTTAAAACTTAAAAATCGCATGCTTGAGCGCTTCTAAGAATTTTTTGGGATTTTTTTTTAAATGTACGTAAAAAAAACCAAAAATTTTGAAAAAAAAAAAATTAAATTTGGACCATTTTTGAAGAAGTTATGAGTAAAAGAAGTTTGAGTAAAGAAACAAACTAACAATTGTTAAAAATTCGATATCTTTTGAACGGCTCATCAAAAAAATCAGAAAATTTACAACGAAGGAGTTTTCGAAGGGTACTAAAAACTGTTAACAAATTGGGAAAATCTAAAAAAAAAAATTTTCAAAGTGCCCGATTTGACATGGAATGCCCCATATACTTTAGGGTTGAACCAGAATCAAATGCGTAGCGCAAGACGTAAAAAAAAACAAAAACAAACACATCAAATTTGAAACTTTTACGTCCGTTTGATTTAGGTAACTCACATTTGAATATTAGAAACGAAAAATTATTGGGCGTTACGCCTTACGCGACGTAATTTGATTCAGGTTGGACGCTTATGGGGTCCTAGACCGATACTTCGATGAGTTACAAACGGAATGACAAATTTATATATACCCTCCATCACTAAGTGAAGGGTATAAAAATATAATAATAATAAACAAGTAAAAAAGTTAAATTCGGCCTTGCCGAATGTAGTGATACCCTTCACAATTTCAAAAGGATTATTGCAAAAAACTTTTTTTAAAAGAAAATTACTTTAAAAAAAAAATAACTGAATTTTTATTTAGTTCGGTTTGAGTCCATATTAATTATTTCTGAGAAATAATAATTGTTGTACAATGAGAAAATCTGAAAAAAATCAAGTGACAACACAGGCTAAGTGGAGATGTCGACAGCTTTCGGAAGATGCCATCCTTCCATCATCAGCACTCCTTCGATTGACACACACTTAATGTGTGTCAGATTAAAACTAATTTCTTCAAAAGTTTCATTTAAATGGCTAATTTTAATCTGATACACATTAAGTGTGTGGCAAAAGTCGAGGAAAAAATTGGTTTGTATGGGAAACATTTGTTTTTTTTGGGCAAAACTTTAACTCCCCAAAGACACTTGTTAATTTTGTCAAATTTGGCTAAAAATTTAAACATAGAGTTTTAAAACCAAAGCGAACCATTTTTGCCAGGCCATCGACAGAATTCGGAAAAAGTAATTTTTCGTGCCACCCTAATGAATATATCAAAAAAAAAATTTCTCGGAAATACAGAAGATTTTATTAAAGACCTCCATATGTTGCAGAAACTGATTGTTTAAAAATAAGAAGTGTGGTAAATAAGTAAATGACGTCATTTTTTATTCGCACAATTTTTTTTCCAGTGCAGTTTTCTCTCTTGCTCACTAAGCAAGTGCAAATCAATTTTGCGCAGTAAATAAAAACTGACATATGGGGCATTATTTTGTTTTTTTTAGTTTTTTTTTTGGATTTTTAAACTCTTTTAATTGAATTCTTTTTTTGTTATTCTTTCAATATTATATACAATCTGCATGTATTTTTATACAGTTTAATAGTTTATACAGTATATTTATGTTTGCCATTTGAAAACGTCAAAATAATGTTCGTAATATTGCATTGTAACTACCCAAGCAGAAATTGACGACGGTTATAAAAAAAAAAGCGTTCTGAAAGCACTGTAACAAAAAAAGAACGTTCTCAAAACGTTATTTTCGAACGCTTTGCGAGAGTTCTCGAAAAGCGTTCTGAAAGCACTGTAACAAAAAAAAAAAGCATTCTCAAAACGCTTTATTCGAACGCCTTGAGAGCGTTTTCGAAAAGCGTTTTGAAAGCACTTTATTAACAAAATACATGTTCGTTTCAAAATTAAATGGTTTTAAAGCAGCTTTTGCAAACGTTTTTAATTTTTTTTCGTAGTACATACAAGTATAGTATTTTTTAGATTATATATTAATTGTTATAAAAACATTTTGTTAAATCAAATTAAATAATTTTTCCCTACCACCACATTGAAAACGCAAAATTTTGAAAACATGAAACATTTTTTAATTTGTAAATCTATTTTAAGTTTTATTATTATCATTTATGTAAAAGAGTTAAAGCAATAGTTTCGTTATAAAATTTACAAATAATGCATTTAACTTCTACAATATGCACACTGACTTCAATAACATCTTCAAGTAAATTTTTAACGTTATAAAGTCCTATTTCTTTTGATGGAAATGGATAGACAAAATAATCGTTTATTTCATTAAAGATGTTGCCTTTTAAATATGGGGGTTTTCGTGTCAACTGACACAACTTTTGAAACCGATATCTTCCGATCGGGATGAAATTTGCACCAAGGTTAGTCCTATTGGATAGTAGTTCAGACACAATTTTTCAACGAGATCGGTCAAGAACTCTCTGAGTTAGAGGGGGTCGAAATTTGACATTTTGGCCAAAGAGGTGTTGATTCTCATCCATGTAACTTCTTACCTATTGCTTTTAGCAAAATGTGTCCCAAAGAGTTCAGATAGCTATTTCTCCAGTCTTTCGAAAAAAAATATAAAAAAATAAAAAAAAAATTTTTGATTTTTTTTTCTTAAAAATCCAAAACTTTTTTGACTTTTTCCTCAAATTGGGCCCTTTTTTTTTTTTTTTTTTTTGATTCAAAAGAAAGCTTAGGTGATTTCCTTTAAGAGCTGTGGGGTCGCTTAGTGGGATGCGAGTGGGATATCTATGAAAAAAATTTTTTGTAACTTTGGAACACAAAAAACGGTTCTTCATTTTGCACTATTAGGTGTGGGATAGCTAACCAGTTTTCGATTTCGATCAGCGATACCCTCTAATTTGTTTAGGTTCGAAAAAGAAAGCACGAGCCAAAAAATGGGGGCGGTGGGGAGGGGCCATGTGGCCCCTCATTGGGGTCAAAGTTGGGCGTAAAGAGGTAAAAATCCTCAAAAAGCCCCAAAACTCCCCTAGAAACGCCCCTGGAGGGGTGCAATGTGAGACCGACCTCCAATAATTTTCTGCCCCCAACATTTTTCTTGAACATACCTTACCCCTATTTCCACTTCCTAAGGGGGCTCCCATACAAAACATTTTTAAAAAATTTTATCCTACCATTCTAACTTGCCCTAAAGTGCCCCTAGTGGGGCCAAATGTATGACCGACCTCCATTATTTTATTAATTCCAACATTTTTTGCAAACATACCTACAATGTATCTTTAACCCTTAAGGTGGTCCCCATACATTTCTTTTATTTTTTATAAATTTGTTTTATTAAACCAGCTCCTACCGCCCCTATCGTGCCTCCTAGAGAGGCAAAAATTACGACCAACCCCCATTATTTTTTAGTTACCAACATTTTGTCGGAACATCATAACACCCTATCTCCACTCCCTAAGGGGCTCCCATACATTATAAAAACATGTATTTTTAAAAACTAATAAAAAAATAAAAAAAAAATGTATGGGGACCCCCTTAAGAGTTGAAAATAAAGGGTAGGTATATTCTAAGAAAATGTTGGAGTTGAAAAAATATGGGGGGTCGGTCATACATTTTACATCTCTAGGGGCACCCTATGGACAGTTAGAGCGGTAGGAGCAAATTTTATAAAAATGTCATTTTGTATGGGAGCCCCCTTAGGAAGTGGAAATAGGGGTAAGGTATGTTCAAGAAAAATGTTGGGGGCAGAAAATTATTGGAGGTCGGTCTCACATTGCACCCCTCCAGGGGCGTTTCTAGGGGAGTTATGGGGCTTTTTGAGGATTTTGACCTCTTTACGCCTAACTTTGACCCCAATGAGGGGCCATATGGCCCCTCCCCACCGCCCCCATTTTTTGGCTCGTGGTTTCTTTTTCGAACCTAAAAAAATTAGAGGGTATCGCGGATCGAAATCGAAAACTGGTTAGCTATCCCACGCCTAATAGTGCAAATTGAAGAACCGTTTTTTGTGTTCCAAAGTTACAAAAAAATGTTTTTCATAGATATCCCACTCGCATCCCACTAAGCGACCCCACAGCTCTTAAAGGAAATCACCTAAGCTTTCTTTTGAATCAAAAAAAAAAAAAAAAAAAAGGCCCAATTTGAGGAAAAAGTCAAAAAAGTTTTGGATTTTTAAGAAAAAAAATCAAAATTTTTTTTTTATTTTTTTTATATTTTTTTTTTGAAAGACTGAAGAAATAGCTATCTAAACTCTTTTGGACACATTTTGCTAAAAACAATAGGTAAGAAGTTACATGGATGAGAATCAACACCTCTTTGGCCAAAATGTCAAATTTCGACCCCCTCTAACTCAGAGAGTTCTTGACCGATCTCGTTGAAAAATTGTGTCTGAACTACTATCCAATAGGACTAACCTTGGTGCATTTCATCCCGATCGGAAGACATCGGTTTCAAAAGTTGTGTCAGTTGACACGAAAACCCCCATATATATTATCACATGTTTGTTTAGATCGATTTGTACTTTTTTCTACTTTGTTTACAGACCATCTGGTTTTGCAATTTGAAAGCGAAACAGAACAAACCATTTTTACAAAAATTAGCCGCTGGCTGGCTGCAGTAAAGGACAGAATGGGAGGAAGAAAGTCCCTATAAATAAATTAGTTTACTTTTTTTATGAAGTTTACCTTTACTAAGTTTACTTTTTTTTATTACATTGAATTTAATTTTTATTTTCTAAAATACTTTTATAAAAAAAAATATCTACAATTAACGAATAAAAAAAATATCTGCTTTATATGAAGTCCTTTAAAGTACTGTTTTTTCTTATTTCAATCGCTGGAAAATATCTTTAATTTTTGTATTTAAGCTCTTTATAAGTGCTTTACTTTTGGTTTTTAAAGCGCTTTCATGACTTTAAACAAAACGTTTTGAAAGCACTTTTTTAAAACGCTTTTAAAACGCTTTAAACCTAGCGTAGATCGATGTTATCATTCGGATCATCTGAAAGCGCTTTCAAGATGGTAAATGGAACGCTTGTAGAACCGTCCACAACGCTTCACAGCGCTTTTGCGATTGTATTTTTCTGACTGGGTACAGACACCTTAAGTTTAAATTTTCCAAAAGTTAAAACGAAAAAAAACAAGTGAGAGTGTTAAATTCGGCTGAGCCGAATCTTTTATACCCTCCAAAATGTAAAAAAATTAAAAAAAAAAATTTTTTTAGATGTGTCTTTTTGGGGGGGGGGGGGTGATGGGGGACTTTGGGAGCAACTTCCCATCGCGATAAATATACCAAATATTTCATTTATTTAAAAAAAATACAAAAAAACTTGTAAAAAAAGTGTTTTTTTCATAGGTTGGTTCAGTTCTTCAAGGGGGAACTTTTTTCCCCCTGGCCCGATTTTGCCCATTCACAAACTTAACCTGCCTATGAACATAAGACATATTTGTGCCAAACTTCAGGAGTCTAGCTGTTTTATTTTGGACTGCATTGTGTTATCTACAGACAGACGGACGGACGGACATTCACAGAATGTCTTAGAATCGATCATAGATCCATAATATATATATACTTTATGGGGTCCCCGGCCGATATTTCGATGCGTTGCAAACGGAATGACAAAGTGAGTATACCCGCATACTGTGGTTGGAGGGTATAAAAATTGCTAATACTGGCAATTTTTTTGTACGTTGAAGATTTTTTTTCTGGCATTGACCTTTAAAAAGAGCATATGGCTAACTTTAATTTTATTACACAGCTATTTTTCCTCGCTTTAAAATTAACCCCCCATAAAATTAGATTTTGACATTTAGAAATAAAGGCGTATCTAATAGAGTTTATCGTTTATGAACTAGTTCAACTAGTTCATTTATAAACTAGTTCAAATGAACTATTTACTTAACATTTGAACTAATTTATTCATTTTAGCTCTTTTAGAAATTTTTCGTTCAATCAGTTTAATTGTTCACAAAAGAATTTTATTAGTAGTATTTAAGTTCGCTCGTTTTTTCATACAGTTCAATCATTTCGCACTAGTTTTTTTCTCTTCTTTCGTTTCGTTTTCTGAAAATTTATGTGTTGTAGTTCACTTATGTTTTTTTTTTAATATGTTTGAATTTGCAAACAAAAACAACGATCATCATAATTCATTCACGAACTGTTGAGCGTAAACAAAAATTGAGCAATTAAATGATACAAACGAACTAGGTCTTTGATCTCAAATGAACTAAAATTTTCGGTCATTCAATTGAACGAGTATACAATGAATTTTTGACCTGAACAACATATACAAGTCATGATAATATCTGGGGACCATTAAAATTTCTTTCATGTAAATAGGGCAAAAAAAAAACTGAACCAATCCCCAACCCTCCCAAAATAAACTCCTTGCTACTTACCGAATTTCAATGAAATTTTATTATTTAAAAAAAAGATGTTTAACCCTTAAAATTTAGCTTTAAGGCTATGACATTATACACTAATTTATGTTTAATTATTTTATAATACAAATTGTTTACCCAAAACCAACAAAATTAATAATAATGGTGAATAAACAAAAATATGGCCGCTACCAGATTTAGAATTGTGAGGTGTTAAATGGCCGGATACCGGTGTTGGATCATCTCCATTGCCATTAAATACAAGGTCTTCCTGTAAACGAAAGTTATAAAATAATTATTTAACTTTGATAAAATAATACTTCAATCAACAAAGTGGACGCAAATATTTAGCATATTTCCCTTTTAAAAGGACTTTACACTAAAAAAAAAAAACATTATAAAATTACAAGAAAACTTTTTTAATTTTTTTTTGCTACCTCCTATTTAAAGAGAATTCCTAGTAGTTTTACCAGCTTTTTACCAAAAATTTTGTAGTTTTACAAGGTTTTTACCAATAAAATTGTAAATTTACAATTTTTTTGACGCGATAAAATTTACAAGGCATTCTCGTAAATTTACTAGATTTTTTGCTACCTCCTATTTTACAAGAATTCCTACCAGAATTCCTAGTAAAAACTACGAGCTTTTTTGTTATTTTACAAGATTTTTACCAATAAAATTGTAAATTTGTAATATTTTTAGCAAAATAAAACTTGCAAAGAATTCTCGTGAATTAACTAGAATTTTTGTAAAATTATCTAGGAAACTTGTAAAATTACAAAAAAAAATCTAAAATTACCAAAAAAAAAATGTAAATTTCGATCCATATTTTTTTGTTAAAAAACAAAGAAAACTGTTAAATATTTGTAAAATGGGTTAACGAGACTTTTTATAGTAATTTGTAAAAGGTTTTTTTCTGTGTATAATGTGAAAATCGTAATTATTACATCAACAACAATCTGCTTTTAAAATGTAAAAATCACGAAATTAGTAGTTAGTAAAAAGTGTTTAAAAGTGTTTTAGTAGGTAGATACACTAAAAAAAACTTGTAAAATTACAAAAAACGTGTAACTTTGTATCTACCTACTAAAAGACTTTAGTAGGTAGATACATTAAAAAAAAACTTTGTAAAATTACAAAAAAAAAAGTTTGTAACTTTTTATTTTTGCTACCTCCTATCTAAAAAATTCCTTATTATTTTACAAGATTTTTACCAATAATTTTGTAATTTTACAAGCTTTTTACCAAAAACGTTGTAAATTTACAACTTTTTTGACGCTATAAAACTTACATGGGGTAGATCCTAGTAAAAACTTCGAGCTTTTTTGTAATTTTACAAAATTTCTACCAATAAAATTGTAAATTTACTACTTTTTTGCGAAATAAAACTTACAAGGAATTCTCGTAAATTAACTAGATTTTTTTTTTTGCAAAATTTTCTTGGAAATTTGTAAAATTACAAAAAAAAATCTGTAAAATTACCAAAAAATATTAAAATTTCGATCGAAAATTATTTGTTAAAAAAACAAGGAAAACTGTAAAATATTGGTAAAATGAGATTACGAGACTTTTTCTAGTAATTTTACAAGGATTTTTTTAATGTAAACAAATTTAACATTTTAATGTCTTGCACCAAGAGGATTATAAAGTGTTTTTTTTTCGCCAGCCCTCTTAGGTGGCCGTAGATATAAAAAATGCCTGCGAATTTTGTACTCTTGCCCAAAAAATTAAATCATGATAATGTTTTGCGGAAGATTTGGGTGTACTTGCCAAAGCAAAGTTTTTTTTAGAAAAAATAATGTTATATCACTTTGCTATTCCATGCAAAACGAATTGAAATTTCAGTCGAGGACCCCATTTAAAACCAAAAGAGCTGTACATTTCGCAAGTAAGTCCAAAAATAAGTGCAAAAAAGGGTTTTTTGATTTTGGAGAGTATAAAAGATTCGGCACCAAAGAATGTAACACTCTCACTTGTTTTATGTACATTTGATAAACAAATGGAAAATTTTTATGTGAAAAGTTTAGACTTGGTGAAAAAGTAGTTTTGGTAAAAATAAAAATATTTTTTTTCACGAAAACCAAAATTATGTTTAAAAAAAAAAAATTAATGAAACCAAAATTTTTGGTGAAAAAAAATTTTGATGAAAAAAAGTTTTTGATGAAAAGAAAAATTTTTTTATGTAAAAAAAAATGACGAAAAAAAAAGATTTTTGGTGAGAAACAAAATTGATAATAAAAAATTTGATGAAAAAAATACGATAAAAAAAAAATTTATAAAAAAAAATTTTGATGAAAAAAAAAAAAAATTAAGAAAAAAAAATTTTGATGAAAAAAAAATTTATGAAAAAAAAATTGAATAGTTCATGCGAATAAGGACGAATAGACCACTTTTTCGCAAACACGTTTTTTTGCATAAATGCATATTATTACCAGAGCCCTACAATCCTATGCAGAAATTTTGGGGAAATTTTGACTTTTAAGGCTAAAAAAATGACTTTGAATGTGCAATAATTCGTATATTTTTATATTTTTGTTTAAATTGGGAGTGAACTAACGCACAATTTTGATTAAATACAACACAAAATCATACAAAAATTTTACTTTCAGTAACAATGTGTTAAAAGAACATTACGAAGAACAAACCACACTTATTATATTGGCAAACAATTTTAGCGTTCTTGAGTTATAAGACTTTAAAGTGTGGAAAGAAAAAAGGGCGAATATCCATCCTTAACAAAATATTATATACAAATTATTTAGCTGCGAGTTTAAAATTGATATTAGCTAAAATTTGAAATTGTACACAAAAAAAAAACAATCTTAGCACATACAAACATTTAGTGTTAATACTGCATCCAATGTCAGGAATAAAAAAAAAAAATTTTCATGTCCTTTTATTATACGTCGTAGTATGCAGTCAAGGGTTAATATTATAATTCCTAAAAATGTATTTAGTGTCATAAAGAATTACTACTGCATCAAATAGCAGGAGTATTAAAAAAAAAAATTAAAAAAAAATTTTTTTCCATGTCCTGACAATCCTTAAAAAGTGTATCCTTGAAGTCCTTAAAGTGTTACAAACAAATACCAACCATAGTTCGTCAAGTTTTGCAAGTCTCATGAAAATGTAGTCAAAATTGCTGCAAAATAACACATTTTTATTCAAATTTCAATACATTTTTTTGGATATTCGCCCTTTTTCCATTTAAGCAAAAATTTAAGTTCAATTTTTTGGCAAGTTCTCTTTCGAATACCTTACTAAAATTTTGTATATAGGTAGATGTGACCTAAATCTTTAAGCTAATACCAAAAAGTTGACAAAAATATTATTTTTTAACCGTTTCCTGCGTTTTTATTGTCCCCTGTAAAATTCTACAAATGGTCTATTCGTCTTTATTCGCATGAACTATTCAATTAATGAAAAGAAATTGATGAAAAAAAAATTGATGAAAAAAATATTTGATGAAAAAAAAATTGATAAAAAAAAAATGATAAAAAAAATTGATGAAAAAAAAAACAATTTATGAAAACAAAAATTTATGAAAAAAAAATTTTTTATTTTTATATTTTGTTGACCTTTTTGTTGTAATTATTTATTTTTATTTCGGCTATAGGTCAGAAAAAACAATAAAAAACTAAAAAGTTATTTTTAATTTTATTATTTATTTTATTTTTTTATTTTCCAATATTTCGGTCAAAGTCTTTGACCATCATCTGGGATATTTTAAAAAAAGAAAAACAAATAAAAACTCCGTCTCCACTGCTTATCGTTTGAGATCTTGTCCTTAACCTTAAAATTAAAAATAACTTTTTAGTTTTTTATTGTTTTTTCTGACCTATAGCCGAAATAAAAATAAATAAAAAAAAATTTTTTGAAAAAAAAGTTGATGAAAAAAATTAATGAAAAAATAAAAAAATTTATGAAAAAAAAATTTATGAAAAAAAAAATTTGATGAAAAAAAAATTATTGAAAAAAAAAAAAATTTGATAAAAATAATTAATGAAAAAATAAAAAAATTGATGAAAAAAAAAATTTTACGAAAAAAAAAATTTGATGAAAAAAAAATTATTGAAAAAAAAAAATTTGATAAAAAAAAATAATGAAAAAAAAGTATGATGAAAAAAAAAATATGAAAAAAAAATTTGATGAAAAAAAAGTTTGATGAAAAAAAAAATTGATGAAAAAAAAAAATTTGATGGAAAAAAAAATTTGATGAAAAAAATTTTTTTTTGTTGAAGAATAATTATGTTACTTTTTATTCACCAGCTGGTGAAAATCGAGTTTATACACCACGAGGTGAATTATTATCCAAGTTATAAAAAAATTGATGAAAAAAAGTTTGATGAAAACAAATTGATGAAAAAAAAAATTTGATGAAAAAAAAAAAATTTGATGGAAAAAAATTGATAAAAAAAAAATTGATGAAAAAAAAGTTTGATAAAAAAAAAATTTTATGAAAAAAAAAAATTATGGAAAAAAAAAATTATAAGAAAAAAAGTTGATGAAAAAAATTAATGAAAAAATAAAAAATTTGATGAAAAAAAAAAATTTGATGAAAAAAAAAAATTTGATAAAAAATTAATGAAAAAAAAAATTATGAAAAAAAAATTTGATGAAAAAAAAATTTGATGAAAAAAAAAATTGATGAAAAAAAAAATTTATGGAAAAAAAATAAATGAAAAAAAAAAAAAAATTGATGAAAAAAAATTTTTTTTTGTTAAAAAATAATTATGTTACTTTTTATTCACCAGCTGGTGAAAAGCGGTTTTATTCACCACGAGGTGAATTATTATCCAAGTTACAAACCCAAGTTCCTAAAATTTTTGGTTTTAAGAAAATGAAAATAGTAATTCTTGTTTTCTTTTTCGTTAATTGTTAGATTATATAGTCAAACTGAGATTGCGTCCTGCACCTTTTTTAAAATTAGACACCAGCCTAAAAACATTATCATGTTAAAATAATGACGAAATTGTATTACCTTAATACTAAAATCAAAGTAATTGCATTTTTAGCATTTATCGCTACAGGAAATGTGGCCCCAGCGTTCCAAGCAGACTTTCCCAAAACACCCCTGCTATAAAACAATGCATTCTATATTTTGTAGGTAAAAACAATTTTACACTCTCACTTGTTATTGTAATTGCAGTTTTTGTTTTTCATTATTACTCGTTTTTAAATTCTAGTGAATTTTTTTTACGCGATAAATAAAAGTTTTTTTATGAGAAATTTAAGTTTGTTAATGTCGATATGCATACTCTAGCAAATATACTAGACATGCAAGCTTCGCATGGGCGGAAAAAGTTGTTTTATACACTCAAAAAATGTATTCAGAAAATTAGTAAAACGTGTTGAAATTTAATTTAAGTTAAATATAGCTTAAAATATAGTTTAGATTGATTTAGATTTTTTTTGTAAATTTTACTATTGTTTTTATCAGGCGCGGATCCAGGGGGGGGGGAGAATGGGATTTCTCCCCCCCCCCCAAAATGATTTCAAAAAAAAAAGAAAGGAAAAGAAAAAAAGAAAGGAAAAAAAAGAAAAAAAAGGAAAGGAAAAGAAAAGGGAAAAAGGGAGAGGAACAAAGATAGAAGGAAAATGACCAGGATGTAAACAAATATAGGCTATTTGTACTGAAGTAATTTTTTTTTAAATCCTTAAAATGTTTCAAAATGAGAGAAATTGCATTTGAAAAACTTAAATGACAATAGAGTAAAATGGCAATAGAGTTATCATCAGAGATGCCAACTATTTGAGAGCAAAACGCGCACAAAAATTTTATAAACGGGTAAAAACGCGTAAATTTGCTTGATAAAAAGGGTAAAAAAGCACTGGGCTGTTTTTTAAATAGATAAAAAAAATATTTTTATTCAAACAAAATTTTTGATAAGTTTGTTGGTTAAACTTTTGAGCGACCGATATAAATCGCTGTACAATTTTACATAGTCTGCATTTTCCACTTCAAAAGCCAAATTTAGTCTTTGAACTTCACCCAGAACAGAATTCAAATATTAAACCAAAATACAAAAAAAAAAACCTACAAAGAATGGCATTTTTTTTGAGGTTGGTTTAGTTCTTCAAGAGAAAACATTTTCCCCTTAGTCCGATTTTGCCTCTTTTTCCGAACTTAATACGACCAATAGTTATTGACCATAATTATAAATTCGTTCCATATTTTAGGCGTCTAGCTCTTAGTTTGAACTGCATATTGCTTTTCACAAATAGACAGACGGACATTCAAAAAATGTCTTTGAATCGATCAAAAATCAATAAAATATATACTTTGTGAAGTCTCCGACTTATATTTCGATGCGTTACACTCGAACTAACAAACTAAGAAAACCGCCATACTTTGTTTGGAGGCTATAAAAAATAATTTTAAAAAGCACAACCTGAAAATTTAAAAAGCACCACGTTAGTGCGTTTTTCTAATTTGCACTAGGTCAAAAATTTTCGCGTTTGACACATCAAAAAGCACTAGATCTAGCGCGAAAAGCACTAAGTTGGCATCCCTGGTTATCATTCTCTAAGAAAAAATTATTATCTGAATATTTTTATAGAAAAATGTTTCGAAATTCCAGACTTTATTTTTAGAAACTGTTTTGATACTTATTTGACTCTAAATAAATGGTTCCCAACCTTTTTTGCGCCATGCCCCAGTTTTTAGTTAAAAAAACTACAATGTCACCCCTACACTCAAGAAAAATTTGTAAATTTTTCAAATTTGCTTTAAAACTCAAAACTTAATTGTGGTTAAGCAAACTTGATGTTAAAATCATCGTTTAAACAAAGTTTTTAGAAAAAGTTTTTAACAGTCAACTAAATAATTCACCTAAAATAATATTTTTTTAGTTTATTTAACAAAACAAAATCTTAAAAATTTTCTCGTTGCCCCCTGAAGCATTCAAATTGCGAGAATCAAAGATTGGGAACCATTGATCTAAATGTAAAAAAAATTTATTGTAAAACTATCTTAAATTTTAGGAAAAATGTCTTAAAACTGTTCTATAGAAAACATCCTACAGCAACTGAGAATTTTTCTTTTGAAAGAATGTTTCAGAATATACCAAGATTTTTTCAGCAAAAAATTTCTCAGAATCGAATAACATTTCAAAAGGAAAAACGTCTTAGAGTCTGAATATGTATATTTTTCTTTTGAAATGTGTCTAATAATAAATTTTTTTCTATATGAAAATGTTTTAGAATCTAGATGGCATTAAAACCGTATCATTTTTCGTATTTTAAGAAAATTGATTCAAAATTTCTTCATAAAATGATTTAAAAACTGATAATTTTTAAGTATCTGATAATTTTCTTTTACGAATTATGTTTCAGGATCTGAGAATTTTTGTATACGAAAAAGTTCTTAGAATCTGAGAATAACTTTGAAATATGAGAATTATTTTAGAGATTTTTTATAAGAAAAATATATCAGAATTTGTAATTTTTTTTATAGAAAGAATGTCTCAAAATCTCAGATTATTTCTATAGAAAATTTAAAAAATCTGAGACATTTGCTATAAGGGTTTCAGATTTTGAACAATTTGCTGAAAGGGTTATTTTTTATATGAAAAATATTTTAGAATCTAAGAGTTTTTCTGTAGTAAAATTGTTTCAACATCTGAGATATTTTGTGAAGGGTACATTAGGGCGTTTCATCACTTTTTTTTTGATTTTTGCTACTCTTGAAGCGGAATATGAATTCTTATGGCCTAAGAGATTTTTGAGAGTTTTTTCAGATTTTTGGCGGGCCGGGATCAACTCGCTCAAATCGATTTTATGCTAAAAATGAGGTTATAGAACATATTTATTTTTTTTTTTTTTTTATGGTGCCTTGTTTTTACAAAAGTGGATAAATTACTTCAAAATATTGCTAGCCTCCTAAAAAAAAATATTCGCGGTAAAAATGATAAGGTCAAAGGTCAATAATTTGACCTTAAAAGTAAAAATTTTGAATTTTCCAACTTCAAAGCTCAATAACTTAAGAAATATGCAACGTAGGTTCGTGATGTTGACACCGTTTAATAGATATTTTAAATACCTTTCATTTAAATCCAAAATGACGTCTGTCATTTTAGTAGAAGTATTAAAAAAATTAAAAAAACTAACTTAACCCATTTTTTTTCTTAGATTTCACATGAGCTTAACCAACAAGTACATATGTTAGTATCTTATTAATCGGTAGAATGTCTGAGAATAGATAACTTATCATTTATGTATATGCGTTATGTGGTCCTATTCCGATATTTCGATGTGTTACACATGGATGCCAAAGTGAGTTTACCCCCATACTCTGTTGATAATAATAGAAAAATTATACCTAATGTAAACAAAAATGTTGTTGAAAAAGCGTTAGCGAAAGCTGTTTGAATATGCTACTACTTTGGCACAAAATTACTTAAGAATTGTTTGGCTTTATATGTTTTGTGTGAAAACAAATTGTGTTTTAGATTTAATTTTTATGTATTGTAATTTTAAATACATTTTCAGAATATGTATTATAATATTGTTATTCTTTTGATTGTGTATGATACATACACACGGAATGCCAAAGTGATGGGGGTAAACTCACTTTGGCATTCCGTGTGTAACACATCGAAATATCGGTATAGGACCACATAACGCATACACATAAATGATAAGTTATCTATTCTCAGACATTCTACCGATTAATAAGATACTAACATATGGGCAAGGCCACCGTCAGTAACGTGACGCTCGTTTACATATTTTGGTCAATATCTTCATAAAATACAATTATTTCTCCCAACTTGAGAGCGGCATATGAAAGTTCTCGTCATAACTGTTGTTTCGTACGCAGACAATTTTGCTGTATCTCGTTTTGTTGTGAAGTTATGACCATTTTAAGTCGTCAGTAACGTGACCGGATTTTGGAAAAATTCGGTCACGTTACTGACGACTTAAAATGGTCATAACTTCACAACAAAACGAGATACAGCAAAATTGTCTGCGTACGAAACAACAGTTATGACGAGAACTTTCATATGCCGCTCTCAAGTTGGGAGAAATAATTGTATTTTATGAAGATATTGACCAAAATATGTAAACGAGCGTCACGTTACTGACGGTGGCCTTGCCCATATGTACTTGTTGGTTAAGCTCATGTGAAATGTAAGAAAAAAAAAATGGGTTAAGTTAGTTTTTTTAATTTTTTTAATACTTCTACTAAAATGGCAGACATCATTTCGGATTTAAATGAAAGGTATTTAAAATATATAATATATATAAAAAATTATGTTTTATAACCTCATTTTTAGCATAAAATCGATTTGAGCGAGTTGATCCCGGCCCGCCAAAAATCTGAAAAAAAATCTCAAAAATCTTTTAGGCCATAAGAATTCATATTCCGCTTCAAGAGTAGCAAAAATCAAAAAAAAAGGTTTTGATGAAACGCCCTAGGGTACATGCATAAAAATCTAATACTTTATTATTTTTTTTCGGATTATTAATGCTTAATGTTATTAATGTTTTCGAAAATTAAAAATTTTTAGTTCACAGTTTTGACTAGCTTTGACTGTCATAAGCCAATTTTTATGACTGAAACGTCATAATAAAAATTAAATTTAAAATTTTTTAATTTTTTTGTATAGAAAAATATTTGATGTTATGACTGTTCAATCATAAACATTGGCTTATGACAGTCATAGTCAGTCATAACTCTGAATAAGCACGTTTGTTAGACTATAAAAATGGTCCCATTTTGGAAGTAAATACGACTGACAGGGTCCCCTTGTGAAACAAATTTTTTGAGTAAAATAAGTTCCCCTAAATCCAAATGCTTGAAAAAAAAATATTTTTTTGGTTTTGTTACGCAATATTAAAAATAGTAACAAAAATTAACATAATACCGCACCCCCCCCCCCTCCTTCAAACCAAACTTTGTTGGTTTCCGATTTTTTGGTAAAAAAAAAATCTCCCCCCCCAAATGAAATTCCTGGATCCGCGCCTGTTTTTATGTATTTCGGTGTGAGTCCTTATTAATTATTTCTGAGAAATAATAATTTTTGTTCTACAATAAGAAAATCTGAAAAAAAGATTACTTGACAACACAGGCTAATTGAAGATGTCGACAGCTTAGGGAAGAGGCCACCCTTCCATCGTCAGCACTCTTCGAGTGTCACTGTAAGTGTGTCAGATTAAAATTATCTATTTAAGCGTACATTTAGGGAGAAAAGCAGATGAGAATCATATTTCATTTCATTACCCATATGTTAAAAAATTTAAGGCCGTTATGGTCGCACTTTGTTTTGTTGTAAGAAAAAATATTTTTTAGTTTTGACAAGCAAGGAATTTAGCTGAGATGTTGATTTTAATGATATATTTCGTTTTCTAAATTGTATCAAATAGCAGCAAAAATTTAGTTTTTACTTTTTTCTAATTTTTAGAGTAGGATCCAACGGCCCTATTTTATAAAGTGGAAATTTTAAAGTGGAAGGGTTTATCCCACCAAAACGAAATTTTTATTCTATAATAAGCTATTCAAGTAAAATAATAATTTTTTAAAAAAATATAAAAAATCAAAAAAAAAAAACAAGAAAGTTATAGTCGGTCAAGACCAACCATATGATACCCTACACCAGTGTTTCCCGGAAAATGGGCCCAAGTCCAAACAAGGAACGATTGGAACTGTAGTTGTTAGATCTTTATTTAGTGTAGAAAACACACACAGGTCAAGTTTTAGTGGAATTGGCTTATTTTTTTGTCAATTGACCGATTTAAATGAATATCGGGCGAAATTTTCACATGGGACCTAAGTCCAAAAATTTTCCGATGATAATCAGATTTGATAAGGTTATTAAAGTACGCGTTTAACATACACAAACAGAATTTTAACATACACAAATTTTCATGAAATTTGAGAGATTTATGTGAAAATCGGGAAGGTGGTTTGTATAGGGGCTACAAGAACAACTGGTCCGATTTCTTTAAAATTCGGAATGGTGATTTGTGTGGATGAACATGATTACCTACCAAATTTAGATAAGATACCTATTAAAATACGGTTATTGGAGTCATTTGAACCAAAACTAAAGAGGACCTTTGTATGGGGGCTAGGTCTAAATATGGACCGATTTTTTCTAATTTCAAAAGGCTTCGTCCTTGGGCCAAAAGAGGCTTAATTTTCTAATTTCAAGTCAATTGATTAAAAATTGTGACGTGTATTGTGTTTACACCGTTTACATGGACAGACAGACAAACGGACGGACAGACGGACGGACATCGCTAAATCGACTCAAAAAGTGATTCTAAGTCGATCGGTATGCTTAATAGTGGGTCTAGGACCAATATTTCAGGTAGTTACAATCATCAGCACAAACTCATTATACCCTGTACCACACTGTGGTGTAGGGTATAAAAAGCACCTAAACACTTACAACAAGTCAAAACTGAACTTTTATTTACAAAAAATCGTTTTTTTAAAAGTTGGAAAAGGTCGAAAAAAGTTAAAAAGTCGAATAAAGTCGAAAAGTCGAAAAAAGCAAAAAGTCGAAAAAAGACTTTTAAAAACAATGGTTCTCAAACGGTGGGTCGTGGAAGCATTTCTAGGGGGTCGCGAAAAGTCTAGTAAACATCGTGCTTAAATTATTATGTTATGTACTATATGCACATCGAAAAACACAAATTTACCATAATTCATATTAATTTTCCGTCCAAAGTCCAACAATTTTAAATCGGATAACTTTAGGATATGCTCCATCTTCAATATTACTAACTTGGCCATTTTCAGCTTCATATGCTTTCAAAATTACCTAAAACGTTTAAAAGCACAATTTTTAAATCTGACAACTTTAGGATATGATCGCCAGGACTACATGCTATCAGCATCCTTGCTCAATTGGGGACTTTGAAAACAGCTAAAATGTTAAAAAAACTGTCTAGATCTAGCCCCCATACAAACGTCCAATTTAAATTTGGCAAATCTAAAACTGTATTATAATAAGCATGCTTTCGAAATTTAGGAGGTAAAAAAACCATGCCAGAACAATACTTCCAATACGTGGTCTTGTTAAACAACAGTTCGTAAAAATATCTTAAAATTCATGAAAAGGAAATATTTGACAAAAATTTTGGTTGGGTTTGTTACACGGGTTCTGTGATAACCTCTTCAAATCTGGTTATAATTGGACCATTTTTAGACTTGCAATTAGTTCTCATAAAAATTTCGCTCGATATTCGGTAAAATCGGTCTATTGGCAGTAATAAAAAAATTAATTTTCGCTTCTGTTTGTTTTCCGCACAAATTAAATGTCTTAGAAAATAAGGATCCAATCCGTCCATCTTTGAACTTGAGACCCATTTTCGGGAAAACCTGGTTTAGAGTATAATATGGTCGGTCTTGACCGACTTTAATTTTCTCACTTGTTTTTTGTTATTTGGGTGGTCGCAAGAAATTCGAAATATTGAAAATGGGTCGCGAAGCAAAAGTTAGTGAGAAGCTCTGTTTTAAAAAGTCGAAAGGTCGAAAAGTCGACTTTTTAAAATTTGAAAAATGTCGAAAAGACGATAAATCGACTTTTTAGAAATTGAAAAAAGTCGAAAAGTCGACACTACTCTCTCTTTTCTTCTTACCATACTTTATTTTCCTGATCAATACAATTAATTCACAGCATCAGTAGGAAGTAATTTGACAAGGCTTTTTTTTGAGTGTAAAAATGTTATTCAGAGTCCCTCTGCATACTTGCAGTTGGGTGTAGGACCAATATTACGGGTAGATACAAACATCAACACAAACTCATTATCATTTTTTTAATTAAAATTACGATCCTTAAAACATTAAAAAAATTTTTGATACACCAATTTACACAAAATCTGTCCTATAAAACTAGAGTTTTTTAACTACTTCTACACTCAAAAAAAAACGTGGGTATTCAATACTAAAAATTTAGCTACGAGTACTAATGTTTTAGTCCAAAAGGACCTAGTGCAGGAATTGGTAATCAATACTAAAATTTGTTACTAATATGTAGTACATGAAAAATACTAAAAAAACAGTAAATATTACTGCAATTTACTACAGTTTTAGTAAATATAATTACTAAAAAAAATCATAAATATTTTAAATTTGTGTCCTATTTAGTAAAAAAAATACTAATTTTAGTAAATAAAATTGCTAATTTTAGTGAATAAAATTACTACCTATATCAATTTTAGTAAATAAAAATCAGAAAAAAATTATATATATGTAAATGATTTTTATTTCACTTCGGGTTTAAGATATACTTAATTACATGTCTTCTTAAGCTGTTAAAAAAAAATTTTAGCGTTGATTGTACCACATTTGAAAAAATAAATGATTGATGTCGCCATACCATTGAAATCTACTTTGCAAACGATCGCTAAAAATATAAAAAATAAATAATATTAATACATGTTCAAATGTATGTACAAACATTTTACCACAGAGGGTGCTTTTTTTACATACATTTTTTTTTGTATTCGTGTGTGTATCCATAAATTATCTTCATCTTGAGTTTTTTTCACACAGCCATTGAAATAAAAAACGATTAAACAAAAAAACTGACATAGAAATGTTATTTTATTTAATGAACATATTGAAATAAATAAAAAAACATATATTCAATTACTTTAACACAATTTAATTTAATAAATTTATAATATATATTTTTTTACAAACACTCCGTGACCGGGTATCGCGTTGTTTCGGTTTTAATTCTTTTTTGCACTAAACAAACAGAAAAATCTGTTGGTAGCACTGCAGTTAAATGCGAGAAAACGTGGTTATCGCACACACTGCAGCAGCAAGCAGCAGACGGCAAGAAATATAAAGAACTGTGTTTAATTATAAATTATACATTTAAAAAATAAGTACTTTTTGTATTTGCAGCTAGGGGTATGCACTTTTAATGTTAAGAAATAAAAAATGCGTCATTTTAGTGAAATTATAATTAAATAGAGTACACATCATTTTTTCTGTCTGCTGCTTGCTGCTGAACTGTGAAGAAGCATTTGGGGGCTATTACAGACAGTGTTGCCATTACCAATATAATAAAAAAACGCAAAAATCTTAAGAAAAGGGTAAAAATTTACAAAAAAAAAAATCAGCTAAAAGAAAAAAAAAGAGAAAATTAAAAAAAATGGAAAATGTGCTTTTTAAGGTTAAAAGGATAAAAAGCGGAAAAACGATAATAAAAGTATTTGTTTTTATCATAAATTAAATAAATAAGCTGATACAATCACGAGTAAAAATAATATTACATTCATATTACTTAAAAAAACAATTAATTTAATACAAACTTTTGTATTACATTCAATCAACACGCCACAGATCTTTTTTAATGAAATATTTGGATATTTTATCAGTTTAATTTTTATGCATTTTACTTCATTTTGACAGTAAACAAACTTGTTTCAAAAAACAACAGTCATTAAATATTTTAACAAATACGTAGTTGTAAAAAAATGAACAAAATATGTACCAAAAAGTTTATAATACATTTTCATTAAAAAATATTATATAATATAATACATTTTCTTTAAAAAATATTGTTAGTATTTCCAATCCGTATGAAGTGATATTATACAGGTAGTTTAGCAAAATATTTTACTCATATCTTTCGTGGGGAATCCCAATATTTAAATGTTTTAATCCAAAAACTAAATTGTCTTGATGAAGCAAAACAATTTAGTTTTTTTTAATTTTTAAAAAAAGATATTTCACAATTTTTAGACTTATTCTGTGAATAGGCCTGATGATTTTCTAATTTTTTTTTAATCTTGAATTAAAAATTATTTTTTTATCGCTTTTTACTTTATTCAAATTTAGCGCTTGTTTGCGCGTTTTGCCTGTTACACAATTTTCGAAAATAAACCCAAATTTTCTTTATTTAAATCTGTCAAAAATACATATTTTAATTGCATCATTAGAAAAATACAACTCCACTGTTTTGCGCGTTTTGCCTGTTACACAGTTTTCGAAAATAAACCCAAATTTTCTTTATTTAAATCTGTCAAAAATACATATTTTAATTGCATCATTAGAAAAATACAACTCCATAAGAAATCCGCCGTCGGCAAGCAAAATGGGCCAGTGGCCAGCGGCCCGCCACCGCAAAAAATTCCTAGTCGGCTTGGTAACCTGCTCACGCATACTAATAAAGTATAAATCAATTATTTTTTATTTTCATGAATTTTGAGAGAACATTTGGGATCTTGATTTGTGAACACAAAACACGTTTACCTGCAATTTTGAACGGATACCTTGAGTCAAATTTAAAGGGGACTGTTTTTTTCCAATTACATTAGGTCTAAGGCGTAAGTATAATATAAAAATTGATAATATAAAAATCACAAATTAAAAAAAAAAATGTCGCGAAAAAATGGAAAAACACCATAAATACCTTATTTTTAAAAACGCGTATTTAAAAAAGACCAAAAAAGCACCAGCAAATACCCGAAATGTAACATAGTGACAACACTGAATTCAAATTTAACGATTTTGCAAAAAAAAACAGTTGGTAGCTCTGCTTGTAAACAAGCGCCCCCTTACGGAATTATTACTAACAAAAATAAATTAAATACCTAATAAATTACTATATATTAGTACTTTTATGAACTAAAAATAGTAAAAAAATTAGTAAAACCAACTACCAACAAAAGTTACTCATAAACAGTAAGAAATACTAATTTTAGCACTTTGAAGATACTAAAAAAACTACTGTAATACTGGTAATTGGTAACTTATTAGTAGATTTGGGTTACCAACGCACTTACTAATTTTTTTACTGTAGAATTATTTTGAGTGTACAAAGTTTTTCGAGTTTACAACAAACAACTTTCTTTCTTAACTATTATTTACATAAATTTTGCTTTAAAAAAATTTGAAAACTTACACCAGCGCCACCATCACCTTGATTTTTTGCAGGAGCACCACTACGTCCATCATATCTTTCACCCATAACGGCGACAAGGACGCAACATAATACAAATAATTGGAATATACGTAAATTCATTTTTTTTGTTTAACTTTGTAACGACTTTAGTTCCCTTTTAAAATAATACTGTGACTGTTCAATTAATTAGAATCTTATACAATTATATAGTTCTCTGAATAAAAAGCATGACTAACACAGTGAATATTATTCACTGAATTAAAACTAACATATGAGGCAGTTTTTTATTTACAGCACTGTAAAATTAAACTACTGTATTTATAAATTTTTTATCATTGTCAGTGAATTCTTTTTCTCGCTTTTTATACCCTACACTATTCTGTGGTACAGGGTATAATGAGTCTGTGCTGATGTTTGTAACTACTCTAAATATTGGTCCCAGGCCCATTTTTAAGTATACCGATCGACTTGGAATCACTTTTTGAGTCGATTTAGCGATGTCCGTCCGTCTGTTTGTCTGTGAAAACAGTGAAAACAGTTCAATCAATTGACTTGAAATTTGAAACTTAAGCCTCTCTTGGCCCAAGGACGAAGCCCCCATACTAAGGTCCCCTTTAATTTAGGCTTTAAGTAGTTAAATTACCGTTTTATAATCTGGGTAAGGACTGGCACATATGCCTAGGGCACATTTGGTGGATGACACATCTGAAATGTTCCTTAGTATGGCACACGGGAAATTTCAGATGTGTCAAATACCATGCCACCGGCATATGTCACATCTGAAATGTGCCGTGTGCCAGTTATGGGCTCACACTAAAAAAAAAAAAGACATAACTAAAATTAAGGAAAAAATGTCTTTGAAAATTTATCATGAATTTTCCTAAAATTAAGTAAAATTTAACTAAAAAATGAGAAATTTTCTTAACTATGAGGAAAAAAGTTTAGTTCATTTACTTATAAGTAGTTCATAATTTTCTTTAAATGGAATTTTTAAATATTACACACAAAAAAAAATAAAAAAAATGTGCCAGTTTTTGGTTTAATTACAACCTATAAAGTAGTTTTGGATAACTTACCAAAGTTTTTGCTCTAAAAAACTTAGGTAAATTATCTAAAACCACTTTATAGGTTGTATTATCCCCAAAACGGACACAACTTTTTTATATTTTTTTTTGTGTGTAGGAAAAAAAAATCTTACTGCCAAAGAAATTTTCCACAAATCTAAGAAACATATCTTTATTTTTAAGACATATTTCTTAAACAACAATTTAGTTCAAGTTAAGTTGAAATTTACTAAAAAAAAACATCATCGTATTTCTCTTCTTTGAATTGAGGAAGTATACTTCTTAGAATTTAGTTAATAACTTCTGAGAATTTAGTAAATAGCTTTTCAGAATTTAGTTAAAAATTCAAAATGGCGATTTCTCGAAAACTAAGCTAGATAGAGTGAAACGGACGAAATTTTCAAAAGAAGACTACAAAGAAAAATATGGAATAGCCTAGCTCTGCATATCTGTTGGGGTCTCAAGACCCTAATTTATGATCTAAAATTTGAAATCCCCGAGATTTTATATATGCACATATCTCGGTAAATATTGCCAACATGAGAAAAGGTCCAATGGCATTTTTGTAGCTCTTGACTCGTAGAAATACCCGCAAAATACCCGAAAGCCCTCCGATTAATAGTTTTTGAGATATCCAGTTTTTAAGATTCTCAAGACCCTATCAGACCCCTTATTACCATATCTCAAAAACTAAGCAAGTTAGAGCGAAACGGAGACAAATTTTGGGTCAAAATCTATGGGGACCCTTAAAGGACCGGGGTCTTGAGTTAACAAGGGGCTGGACCCATGGGTCCAGGGTCTAGACCCAATCCAGTTTTAAAATGTGAATGAACTAAAGTGTAATATAATTTTTCCCATTTTCTAGTTAAAATTGGCTTAAAATTAATAAACACTGTTTTCCTTATTTTTATGAAAATTATGAACTAAAACCAAGAAAAAAAATCTTTGGAGCCAAATCATTCCCTCTATTTCTTAAAATTAAGTTAATTTTCCCAGATTTTAGTTCACTTTTTTTTTTTGAGTGCATTGCACATTTCAGATGTTATTTTTTATATAATTGTTTTAAGAAATAAAATACTTGTTTAAAAAAAAATAGTACTTTTTTAGAAAAAATAGTACTTTTTTAGAAAAAATTGTACTTTTTTAGAAAAAATAGTACTGTTTTAGAAAAAATAGTACTTTTTTTAGAAGTAATAGTTATTTTTTTTGAAAAAATATGGCATTTTTTTAAATAATAGTATTTTTTTTAGAAAAAATAGTACTTTCGTAGAAAATTAGTACTTTTTATAGAAAATATAGTACTTTTTAATAAAAAAAGAAAAAAAAAACACTTTTTAAAAAAAAAAAAACTTTTTTGTTTAAAAATACGTTGTCCAAAAAAGTATTTTTTTTTCTAAAAAAGTACTATATATTCCTAAATATACTTTTTTGGAAAAAGTACCATTTTTTCTAAATAATTACTTTTTTCCCGAAAAAGTAAGTTTTTTAAAGTTTCTAAAAGTGCTACTTTTTCTAAAAAAGTTTAAATTTGAAACTTAGGTCTCTCTTGGCCCAAGGACGCATACAAAGGTCGCTTTTAATTTAGACTCAAATTAATCTAATAACCGTTTTATAGTTAGGGTAAGGAATGATACATATGCCCAGGGCACATTTGGCTCATGGCACATCTGAAATGTGCCACGTGCCCTAGTATTGCACACGGCAAATTTCAGATGTGTCATGTGCCTGGCTACCGGCACATGGCATGCTACATCTGCATTGTACCGCGTGCCAGTTATGGGCTCATGGCACATTTCAGATATTTTTTAATAATTGTTTTTAGAAATAAAATACTTTCAAAAAATAGTACTTTTTTAGAAAATAAAGTACTTGTTTAGAAATAGTAGTTTTTTTTTTTTGAAAAAATAGTACTTTTTTTAAATATTACTTTTCTAGAAAAAATAGTACTTTTTTAGAAAAAATATTACTTTTTTTAAAATAAATAGTACTTTTTAGAAAAAAAATAGTACTTTTTTTTAAAAATAGTACTTTCTTAGAAAAAAATAATACTTTTTTTTAGAACAAATAGTAATTTTTTAAGAAAACTATAAAAACGTTCGTGTGCCCTAGTATAGCACACGGCAAATTTCAGATATGTCATATGCCAGGCTACCGGCACATGGCAGATTTGCAATATGCCCCAGTCATACTGGTTACATCTGAAATGGGCTCATGGCTAGGCTGCCCATTCGTACTGATTTGATCAGTACATGTACTGATTTTTGATCACGTGTACTGATCAAAAAATGTTGTACTGATTTGTACTGATTTCGTAAAATATGTACTGATTGTACTGATTTTTGAACATTTCAACATAAAAATAATTTTATCGGAAATTCTATAAAAAACTTGAATTTTCACAAAATAAGTCGTCAGACAATGAGATAATTTATAATGAATTATTTCTAAGATGCTCAGAGTTCGTAATCAAGAGGTTCCTTAACGCAAAAATGTACCTGAGCATGAGGTTATTTTGATTTTCATAAATTAATATGAAAAGGCGGTTTTGAGGTTTGAGATTTTCTATAACGAAAAGTTCCCGGGACCATTAATTTTCTATATTTTTAGAAAGATAATGTAATTGCATGAGTCCAGACGAAAAAGTCCTCAGAATCTGAGTGATTTTCTTATTCTCAACACCTGAGGGTTTTTTTATATTTTCTGCAAATGATCAAAACATTTAAACGAAGTTGTGTAAAGTCAACTATATTTTCTGCATACCAACGATAACAGTTCATGACAGTTGTTTTTTTAACAGTTTTATTTTCGGCACTGAAACGATCAAAACATTCAAATGAAGTTTTTTAAAGTCTACTAAATTTTCTGCAAAATAACGATAACAGTTCATGGAAGTTGTTTTTTAACAGTTGTTTTTACTAAAATACTAATTGACGCCAAGTTTGATAGGGTGTTGAAAATATTATCAATGTTTTCCCATTAAAAAGACTTTTCAGAGAAAAAAAAAACAAAAATTTGGGCGTACTGATTTGAGTTCAGAAAAAAATGGTCACCCTACTCATGGCACATTTCAGATATTTTTTTCAATAATTGTTTTTAGAAATAAAATACTTTTAAAAAACAATAGTACTTTTTTAGAAAATATAGTACTTAGAAATAGTAGTTCTTTCTTTTCTGAAAAAAATTTTCTTTTTAGAAAAAATAGTACTTTTTTACAAAAAATAGTACTTTTCTAGAAAAAATAGCACTTTCTTAGAAAAAGTAGTACTTAAAAAAATAGTACTTTTTTTGATATAAATAGTACATTATTTAAAAAAATAGTACTTTCTTAAAAAAAATAATACTTTTTTTTTAAACAAATAGTACTTTTTTAAAAAACTATAAAAACGTACTTTTGAGAAAAAACTACTTTTTTGTTTAAAAAGTAATTTTTTTGTTTTAAAAATGTACTATATTTTTTTAAATATACTTTTTTGGAAAAAGGTAGTATTTTTTCTAAATAAGTACTTTTTCCCGAAAAAGTACGTTTTCCTTAAAGGTTTCTTTATCAAAAAAGTGCTACTTTTTTTAAAAAAGTATTTTTTATTTTTAAAAAAATTTACTTTTTTCTATTTTTCCCAAAAAAAAATAATTTTTCTGAAAATGAACTTTTTTTTCAAAAAAATATTATTTTTTCTAAAAAAAGTACTATTTTTTCAAAAAAAAAAAATAATTTTTCTAAAAATTGAAATGTGCCGTTTGCCATACTAGTGCACTGTGTCGTGTGCCAAAAGTACTTTTTTATGAAAAGAGTTCTACTTTTCTAAAAAAGTGATTTTTTTCTAAAAAAAAGTAATTTTTTGCTAAAAAAAAAAGTACTTGTTTTTCTATTTTTCCAAAAAAATATACTATTTTTTTTTTAAGTACTATTTTTCTCCAATTCCCTTAAAATTTGTAAGGGTCATTGTGAATGTAAAATACATTTTCCTGTCGAAATTCGAAAGAATTTACTGTTTTTAGAGTCATTTAGAACAAATTTTAAAGGGGACTGTTGTAAAGAAGCCAGGTCTAAACACGGACCGAATTGTTCCAATTTATTTGGGCCAAAATAAGTTTACTTTTAAAATGTTCGCCAAATGCAATGAAAATTGATACCTGTATCGTGTTTATATCGTTCACATGGACGGACATCGCTTAATCTGCTCAAAAAGTAATGCGTTGATCGGTATACTTGAAGATATTTCGAGTAGTTACAAACATCAGCACAAACTCATTATACCCTGTACTACAAAGTAGTGTAGGGTATAATTATAAAAATAAAATCATGTGGCAAAAATACTTAAACTTATTAAAAAACAAGAAAATCATTAAATATTTACAAATCCAAAAGCAATTGTCTTTACATACCTAACAAAAACAATATTTGTGCATCTCCAAACCGGTTTAAAAGTACTCACTCTCTTAGGTGCCATACACATTACTGCACTTTGAACAACTTGCTGGATTGACGTTAGGGTAGAGTGATTTTTCGATTTTTCTTAGCGTTGGGGTCGCAACATTTTTCTTTAAGGTTCAATATTAACACAAAAATGATTAATGTTTCTAAACCGGTTAACCAAAAACCCGTTTTTTTTTTTACAAAATTTCGTTTTTTTGCAAACCGGTTAACCGGAATTGAATATTTCCGTTGCACCAAAAACCGGTTCTTTGCTGGTGGTTAACCGGTTTTTTTAATACATGCAAAAACGGAATATTTTAGCAAATATAAAGGTTTTCACTTAGTTTTTATGATATTTTCAAAATTTCGTTAAAAACACTTCCGTAAGAAAGAAACTCTTAAATATTTTTTGCCTTCAAGAAACAATTTTTTAAATTGGAATTTTATTCCGAATCTGATTGATATTTGAAATACTCACCGTTGTAACCGTTGTAAGCGTAGCCGAGAAACCGGTTTTTCAAAATGTCGGTTTTTTATAAACACTAAAAATTATTGAACTTTTGAGTTCCTTTTATTGACTAGAAAATCGGGAATTTCCGAACAAAGTAAAGAGAACTATTTACGATTTTTTTGCTGATATCACCGTCCGATAAAAATTAAAAAAGTTGTTAAACAAGAACTGGAACCAGAGACTTAATATAGTGAAACTGCATTTACATTTTTTTTCGTGATCCTGTTTCCTTTTAAAAGGACTTCAAAGTTTTAGAGGGTTATATTTTATAAAATATTTTTTGAATATTTGTACGTGTCCTATGATGCTACTAGTGATAGCAAATGAAAGAGCAGGATCTCCAATAATATTCCTATTTTATTGTTTTTACATATCAGAAAAAATATTTTACAAAATGAATCCTTTAAATCTTTAAAGTCCTTTTTTTTAAAGGAAACAGGATCACGAAATGAAAAACTGTAAATATAGTTTTACTCCATTTGATCTTTACTTTCAGACGTATATCATCCGGTTCATGTTTAATATTGACTGTCGGTCAGTGTATTTTCACCTTCCCGATTTTCACATACATAAATCTCCAAAAAATCATGATATATAGAAATTATTTTGTTTTAATTTTGTTTGTAGGTGTGAAACTTGAACTTTGGTAATCTAATAAAATCTGATTTAACCATTTTTGGACATGTCCCTTTATAAAAATTTCGCCCGATATTCAGATAAAAACGTCTAATGGCAAAAAAAAACAATCTTTTTCCACTCAAATTTCATTTCTGTGTGATTTACAAAAAATTTAAGATCTTGGGACACACTTTGCGAAAAAAAAAAAAACACTGTAAGGTGTAAGGTCGGTTTTGACCGACTATAATTTTCGTACTTGTAGTTATACCCTCCACTCTAGTGATAGAGGGTATATGTAAGTTTATCACCTTTGAAACACCTCGAAATATTGGTCTAAGACCCCATAAAGTATACATATTCATGATCCTCGTTCGATTCTAAGACGATGTAGCGATATCCGTCCGTCAGTCCGTCTGTCTGTCTGTTGAAAACACGCTTACTTTTAAAATACTTTACGGAGGCTCCTGAAGTGTGGCATATATGTTGAGCATTTATCTGGTCAGGTTGGTATTGCAATCCAGCGAAATCGGTCCAGTGGTTCAAAAGAAAAAGAGTGAATTTTGGCAAAGGTTTTTCGCGAATTTACTAGATAAAAAAACACGAAAAATTTCTAAAGGCAATTCTGAGGGATTGCTGAAACTTTGCATATTTATTTTTCGTTCCCCTGGCCTGGTGCACACTAAATTTAAGCCAAATCGGTCAAAATTTTTAATTTTTTTAACGTTAAAAAATTTACCATTCTTTAAAACGGCATTGTCGAGGATATTAATAAATTCGACCGAATTTTACTTTTCTACTTGTTTTGTTTTACTTTGGTTGGAGCTTTCTGATTTTCAAGTCAAAAAAGGAAACCAAATGCATTGCCCTATTGGTTAAAAATTTTGTATACCCTTTACTTACAAGGAAGGTCTCTCACAGAGCACCCACTGATTGTCCTGAAGCTTGCATATAGGAAAGAGGGGAGACAAATAAGAGTTACCTGTCTTTTTATAGCTGCCCAATCTCACATTTAGCGGGTTAAATGGGAAGGGAAAAAACGGGATTTTTTTCGTTTATTGATGATTTCTCCCATTTCTTCAAAAGAAACCATATGAACATTTTATACAGGTCAAACGGTTTTTTGAATGCCTATCTAATGGTGTATCGGTCTGTCCGAATTCGGTTTCGTTAAGTTCGTTATTGTCAAAAATGTATAATCGATGTGTAAAAGTACGACCGCGAAATTCCTGCTAGTTCGGCTTTTATACAGATTTTCCCCACAGCCCTATTTTTTCATAAGGTGGCAACCCTTTTTTAAATTTGAGATTGGGCAGCTAAAAAAAAAACAAAACTCTTAGTTTTTCCCACGCATTCCTATATTCAAGTTTCAGGACAATCGGTGGGTGCCCTGTGAAAGACCTTTCTTGTTAGTGGTAAAGGGTATCTTAGCTTGTCATTCCGATTGTAACTTCAATTGATCAATGATCGGTTCTAAGACATTCTAGGGATGCCCTTCTGAAAGTCTGTCTGTTGAAATGGCAATCAATACCGAAATAAGACAGCGATATAGGCTTAGCCGTTGCAAAGTCCTCGACGAAATTGTAAGGGCACCTCGAAAATGTTGATACATTCGCCATAACCTAAAAATAATAAATGCTTTAAATCGGCTGCTGGTTGACATATGTGAACAATTCTGTTCACTGAACAGAATTGAATACCGAAAGGTATTCAACAATTACAGACATATTTTTTTACCCTAAAATTTTTTCTCGATTTTTTTTTCGCTCAATTTTTTTCTTTTCAAAATTATTTCCTTTTTTCCAATTTTTCAAACAACAATTTTTATACCCTCCACTTAGTGATAGAGGGTATATATAAGTTTGTCATTCCGTTTGTAACTCATCGAAATATCGATCTGGGACCCCATAAAGTATATATATTCATGATGCCCGATCGATTTTAAGACATTCTAGCGATGTCCGTCTGTCTGTCTGTGGAAAATGCTGTCTCGGACAAAATATTGCACAGAGATGACTGAAACTTAACATATTTATTGGAAGTTCTCCCGAGAAGTTTGGTATTGCATTTGAACGATATCGGTTCAGCGGTTCAAAAGTTATGAACGAAAATGTAAGCACACCTCAAAAATTTCAGTACATTCAACATAACCTAAAAATACAAAATGCTTTAATTCGTCTTCTGGTTGGCATATGTGAACATAATTGAACACCAAATGGCATTTAAACAAGTACGAACATATTTTTTGACAAAAAAAGAAATGCATTAGATTTTTTTTACCAAAATTTTTTTTTCGCGGAAATTTTTTTTTTCAAAAATTTTTTTTTTTTCAAAAGTAATTTCCTTTTAAATAAAGTTTTTTGCAATAATCTTTTTGAAATTGTGGAGGGTATCACTACATTCGGCAGGGCCGAATTTTACTTTTTTACTTGTTTTCTATATTTTTTTTTTTTCAAATATTTTTTTTTTTTCAATAATCTCCACAGTTTTCTCCAACTTTTTTACTTATTTGTGGACTCCGATGCTAATCGAAACCGAATAAAATCAAAAAAATGCTCCACCCTAATTGACTTGCATATTTTGTTTTTGCAGTGGTCGTCAAACAAGCCCATATACAATCAAATTAACACTTTCATGCACAGTTTGATTGGATACCATGTTATATCATCTCTTGATATTTAGTGTAAGAGTCAAGCACATGTAAAATCGTATGTGAAAAGAGAAATACACTGAATCTAGCATTTTATAGAAAATTACAGATTGATTTTGGAGTCTATCAAATACTCTTATTATATTTTCTCTATGGGTACAAGTTGCACAACGATATATTAAATAAAAGCAACATAAAAAGCAAAAAAAAAACAATTAACAAAATTATAATCGGTCATGGCTGAGCATATAATACCCTATATCAGCGTTTACCGGAAAATGGACCACAAGTCCAAACATGGACCGAGTGAATATATCTTTTGTTATATCATTAATTAGTAAAGAAAACACTTACGAACTAAATAATACCCTACACCAGTGACGCTCATCAGTTACACACACTGTTGCCAATTATTTTTCACCAAAAACCTCTAAATTTCACTAAAAAAGCGCAAGATACCGCCAAAAAACATTTAGCGGGGAAAATTTAAAATTCTCCCAATAAATTTGAAAAAAGCGCTACAAATTGACAAACTTGACGTTTTTGATTAAAAAAAGAAAAATTAGAAAATAAACCTCCAAATTATTTTTTCCACGTAAATTTACTGTTTGTGGAATCCACACTTAGCAGAGCTTAGAAGGATTTCGTTCCTTAATTAGATTTGGCATTCTGAATGAAAATATAGTGATTGCATTCCCCAATCACAGTTTAGCGAATTGAATGAATTCACTTTAGACTTATTCGATTTATAAATATCGAATGCATACGATTTATTTTTCATTCGACTTTCAAAAATAGAATGCATTCGATTTTTTTTCATTCCACTTTTAAAAATCGAAGGCATTCACTTGCGAATGCAATCGATTTTCTTTTCATTCAATTTGAAAAATCGAATGGCTTATTTATTCATTGCATAAAAAAACTTTAAAAAAAAAACTAACCAAGATTGAGCAAAACGGAGCCAATTTTTTGTCCATAGTATCGCCAAAACTCTTCACACTTTTTGTCGTTTAGGCAGTTAATAAGTGCATTTTTTTTATTTTTGGAAACACCAGTTTTTCTGGATTTAATATTAGAGCCCATTAGGGTCATCGTATGTAAAGAGAGTCGGCTATACTATGGACCAAAATTTGGCTCCGTTTTGGTCTATCTATTTAAAAAATCGATTGCATTCGCAGTGGAATGATAAAAAATCGAATGCATTAGATTTTTCTTAATCGAATGCATTAATTTTTTTCCATTCAATCGAATGAATTCCAAGGACTGCATTCAATGTTTATTTATGAAATCGAATGCATTCACAGACTATGAAAATTGAATGGATTTTTTTGAGAATTCATTCGAAAAGGATTTCATTCTTCGAAGCTCTGACACTTAGCGATTTTGAGTATTTTAGGAGTGCGTGTTCCCCCACTAAATCCAAACAAAAAGCGCTAGATTTTTTCATTAGAACACCGTTCCCGCTTAAAACAATTTTTCCCCGCTAAATTCAAACAAAAAGCGCTAGACTTAGCGGGAAAGCCTCCAAGTTGGCAACAGTGGTTACACATTTAGTTTTTTCTTTAGTTATCCTTTAAAAACAGGTACATATACAAGTTTCTTGTTTGCAACACACACACAATATATCAACTTCAATTGGAAAAATTAGCATATTTTGTTGAATATATGGCAACGCTACTTGACAGAAATTGCAGCATTGCCCAGCACAATGGGTGTGCCCAAAAGAAATTCCACTATTTCCTGATTTCGGTACATGCTACTGGGTATGGTTTATTTATAAAATTAACCACATATCGTTCATTTACTTGAATATTAACATAACACAAAAAACATGATTTTTAAGTTACTGATACAGAATTATTCGTTATATCATGCTTTAAAAGAGAAAACGCCATTCTTACATTTTCTATGTACCAAACTTTTTCCATGGAAAATCAATTTCAATTGTAAACTTTCAAAATCAAATATTTTTAGTTATGACACTATGTAAGTAAATAAGCGATATTACTATAAAGATCTTGAAAATATCGATGAAATCAATTAATCTTACAAATACTTTAAAGTTGTAATAAAGTAGTTTTTACAATAAAAATAAAAATGCAATTATTTCAAGCCATATTTGTACTTGGTTGCATCCTTGCCGGCATAGTGGGTGAACCGATTCTAGAACCTGACGATTTTTACGGTCATTATGGGGGTCATAGTGGTCATGGTGGCGTGAGTATTTTTTGTTTTATATAATTTTTATTTTTAATCTCTTTGAACTATTTCTAATTCCAAATATAGCAAGTTTATAAAATTTGATTGAGGTAAAACATTTTAACTAAGGTAATTATTAGCGTGTCCGACAAAAAGAAACAAAAAACGTTAAACACGAACTGGATAACAAACGTTTGAAACTAGAAACTAAATGTAGTAAAATTGCATTTACAGTTTTTCATTTGGCGATCCTGTTTTCTTTTAAAAAAAACTTTAAAGTTTTAGAGGACTACTTTTTTGTAAAATATTTTTTAAATATTTGTTCTTTTCTAGTGATGGCAAATATCCTCTATATCCCCTAATTTTCACATGTTATTATTTTGACATATTAGAAAAAGTGAGGTAAGTAACGTCCTTTCAAAACTTTATCCTTTAATATCATTTAAAATTGTTAACAAAATATTTTGATAAAATTTTGTAAGGATAGTATTCACATTTTTTTCTTTTTCCTTTTCCCCGATATTTCAACATAAAAAATGATAACATTATTGGAGATTCTCCTTTTTCAATTTCAATCACTAGTGATATCATAGGACAAGCACAAATATTTAAAGAATATTTTACAAAATGTAATCCTTTAAAAGTTTGAAATCTTTTTAAAAAGAAACATGATCACGAAATGAAAATTGTAAATACAGTTTTACTGCATTTGATCTCTACATTCAGACGTATATTATTCAGTTCAAGTTTAAAATTGGCTGTCCGACGGTGTTATCCCAGTTTTTAATGAAATTTACTTTTTTTCTTAATAGAAAAATATTCACACAAAGTCGATTTTCGAGTCAACAATTTAAAACCAGATTTTGCAAGCAAAACAAATTACTGCTTATAAATTTTAAATTTATGGAAATTCCTTACAAAATAAAATAAAGTTATATTTTCGGCCTTTTAATTGTGCAATGAAAAAGAGTTTATTCTGATTCGAGGCCTTTTCATGTTT
Organism: Pegoplata infirma; assembly: GCA_963921195.1. Taxonomy (NCBI): domain Eukaryota; kingdom Metazoa; phylum Arthropoda; class Insecta; order Diptera; family Anthomyiidae; genus Pegoplata; species Pegoplata infirma. The sequence goes on along the minus strand of OY992537.1, from coordinate 205,474,259 downwards.
CCCATTTTGAATTAACATAACAATTACTTATAATAACTCTACTTTCTTTATTAGGATATTCTCCCATTAAATACTCGTAGAGTTTCTTGCTTTCAAAAAATTTGGTTATTTTCAGGAATGAATGGACGAACGTTTCGAATGGTTTCCCATTCCTCCATCATCAAAATTCTTTAGAAAATTAGGTAATACTGTTAGCGTGCAAATATCGAATATTCATATTCTGAATTATTTAAACTTATTGTTAGTGAGAAAGCAAATGAGTTAAAACACCTCAATTCAACCGAAAAAAGTAGCATATTTGACCTTACCCCTTTCGAATTTGATGAAACTTGGAATATTGCTGGGCCCTTACAAAAAAATCATAGAGCCAAAATTTTGGACTTCTGGTACTTTTTCTTCCCGAGATATGCGGTCTTGAAAATTAACAAAATCGTATATATTTGACAAAAGTGTTCTGAGATAAATAAAGATAACTCGAAAAGTAATAACAATACAGGTCTCAGTCAGTTTGCAAATAATTAATAATGAAACAGCCTTTAAAATGGCGTTCCCCAAGATTTTTTTTTGAAAAAGGTCAAAGGTCATTGGTTTTAACCTTAATTTTTGGAGAGCTATATCTCAAAAACCGATATTTTAAAAATTTTGAAATATATGTGATTAAGAATCATCTATACTACTTAAGTTTAAATTTTCAGGATGGAGACTTCATCGGAATATTTTATATTAATAGAAACATTGTGACAGGAAAGAAAATGCGGTGTAATTTCCCTAAGAAAAAAAACAATTTTTTTTTGTCTTTGAAATTCTGGTACCAAAATCCATTTTGCTGAATGTTTTTGACGTGCTGAGTCCAAATATGACTTTGGAATTGGCCAATCGCTATTAGTTTTTGAGATATCTGCACATAAATATGTGAAAATTGCTTAAATGCTATTGCTGTGTTTTTTTGAAAATTTAGGTGCATATATCTTGAAAAGTAATAGCGATAGGCTAGTTCAAAGGTCATATTTGGACTCAGCACGTCAAAAACATTCAGAAAAATGGGGTTTGGTACCAGAATTTCAAAGACAAAAAAAAATATTTTTTTTTCTAAGGGAAATTACACCGCTTTTTCTTTCCTGTCACAACGTTTCTATTAATATAAAATGTTCCAATGAAGTCTCCATCCTGAAAATTTAAACTTAAGTAGTGAAGATGATTCTTAATCACCAGGGACAGGACCTTCATGCACTAAAAAACTATGTTTTAGGCGCCTAAAATATGCACTTAAAAGTCTTGAAATATGCACTAAAAATCCTAAAATATGCACTAAAAATCATAAATATCCACTTATTTTTTTACTTTTATTAAAAAAAAAATAATAATATTTATATTTAGTATGGCATTTTTAGCTTAGATACAGTGTGTATAAAATGTTATTAAAAAATAAAAATTATTTTAAAAAATTTAATAATTGCTTTAATGGAAAAAAAAATAAATATCACAAAAAATATTCAAAAATTGTTTAAAATACTAAAAATAGCTACAATACTAAAATTTATTCAAAATATGACCTAAAAATATGCATTTATAGCGAAATAATAGCGAAATATGCAAAAATATGCATTTTGAGCAAAATATGCAAAAATATGCACTAACGAATCGATGCCAATTTATAGCAAATTCTTTGATTCGCAAAGATATCTTGTTTATGCTGTTCTATGACCAAAGGGAAAAAACATGCATTTGCATGAAAGTCCTCTCCTTGTTAATCACATATATTTTTTTCAAAATTTTTAAAATATCGCTTTTTGAGATATAGCTCTCCAAAAATTAAGTTTAAAACCAATGACCTTTGACCTTTTTCAAAAAAGTCTTGGGGAACGCCATTTTAAAGGCTGTTTCATTACCAATTATTCGCACCTTGACTGAGACCTGTATTGTTATTACTTTTCGAGTTATCTTTATTTATCTTAGAACACTTTTGTCAAATATATACGATTTTGTAATTTTCAAGACCGCATATCTCGAATACTGGAATGACGAGAAGCCTGAAAAATTGGCAAAATCTCTTTTTTGTTAAAGTAAACATCAGTACTTAATTTCTTCTTTTTAGGGGGTGTGGTCAACTCCTCGGTTAAATTGAGGTATTTTAGCTCAAATATGATTTTCGAAGTTTCACTAGCAATATACCTAGACTTTTTTCTAATAAAAAAATTCTAAAATTCCAACACATTTTTACTTAAAACAAGTAAAAAAGTTAAATTCGGCCTTGCCGAATGTATTGATACCCTCCACAATTTCAAAAAGATTATTGCAAAAAACTTTATTTATGAGGAAATCACTTTTGAAAAAAAAAAATTAAAAAAAAATTTCCGCGAAAAAAAAATCCGCAATTTTTTCTTTTTTTGTCAAGAAATATGTTCATACTTGTTTAAATATTATTCGGTGTTTAATTATGTTCATAAATGTCGATCAGCAGCCGAATTAAAGCATTTTGTATTTTTAGGTTATGTTGACAGTACCAAAATTTTCGAGGTGTCCTTACATTTCATTACATTTTCAGTCATCTTCGTGTAATATTATTGGACAGACGGACAGGCGGACAGACGAACAGACGGACAGACGGAAGACGGACAGACGGGCAGACGGACAGACGGACAGGGCCTTCCAGGCCAAATAACTCACTTTTAGACCCGACCACTTTCGATTTATTTTTTGGATATGTTTTAGTACTTATTAAATGCAACTTGGACACCAATTTTCAGCCTTTTGTTCCAAGATAGTGTTGAGAAATCAAATTTTTAAAATGGCAATTTTTTTAAAAAAGTAAAAACTTGAAATTTTTAATTTATTTTGACCAGTTAAAAATATAGATATCGTAAAAAAAGTTGGACAAAGTTTTGTTGGTATTTAAATGTAGTTTTCGAAAAAAAAATGTTAAAAAATTATTCAAAGTAGTTATCACTTATTTTTTAACCTTTAAAAATTAAAATCGACTTTTTGAAAAAGTTCGAAAATTTTGATTTTTTTAAAGTCTAAAAGTTCTTCTCCAAATTACGCAACTTTTAAGCGATAATTCGAGATGTGATCGCAATTCGTTCTACCTGTTTTCAAATTTTGAAAATTATCCCTTTTATTTTTTGACTCTGATTTATTTTATATGGTGTTCCAAAAAAATTTAATTGGTAGATACTGACCCTAACTTACCCTAGATATATTCATTTCGAGGTAAAAATACGTCTCACAAAAATTAAGAACGATCGGACATGGGTAGGGCGTTCCGCATGGGCCTTGAAGTTTAGAAACGGATTACAAGGAAAAATATAATTTTTTTTCGGTTTTCTAAATTTTTTTGGTATTTTAGGTTAAGTTTAAATTCAAGTGGTTACAGAATTATAATACGGAGTAAAATGCCTTTCTAATAAGGTACCAAAAACTAAAATCGATTGAAAATCAGCTAAGTTATTACAACTTCCCCAAGCATCTAACGTGTGGCAGACCACTTAATTAAGCAATACAATCCGATTTTTGAAATTCATTGAAATTTTCTACTGTAAAAACATTTTTTTATTCTTCAAGTTCAAAGGTAATTAGATGACAAGTATTTTTCATATTGTGTTTTGCTAATATGTTTTAAATTAATGCTAAAAATGCCTGCATTTTCAACACCAATCTCTATTTAAAAAAAAAAATTTTTTTTGTTGTTTTAAAATTTGGAAAAACCAAAAAAATATTACACTGAAACATAAATAATGAAAAAATGTTATTACAGTAGAAAATTTCAATAAATTTAAAAAAAGGGACTCATATTCTTTAATCAAGTGGTATGACACACGCTTGATGCCCGGGGAAGTTATAATAACTTGGCTGATTTTTAACCGATTTTAGTTTTTAGCACCTTATTAGAAAGGCATTTTACTCCACATTATAATTCTGTAATCACTTGAATTAAAACTTAACTTAAAATACCAAGAAATTGCGAAAACAGAAACAAATTCATATTTTTCCTTGTAATCCGTTTTGTAAACTTCAAGGACCATGCTAAACGCCTTACCCATGTCCGATCGTCCTAAATTTTTATAAGACGTATATTTACCTCCAAATGAATATGTTTAGGGTAAGTTAAGGTCAGTATCTACCAATTTTTTTTTTTTGGAGCTCCATATAAAATAAATCAGAGCCAAAACATAAAAGGTGCAATTTTAAAAATTAAAAAAAATAGAAAGAATTGTGATCACATCTCGAGTTATGGCTTAAAAGTTGCGTAATTTAGAGTAGAATTTTTATAGTTTTTTACCAAAAAATCAAAGGTTTCGGACTTTTTCAAAAAGTCGATTTAAATTTTTAAACGTCAAAAAAATAAGTGATAATTACTTCGAATAATTTTTTAATATTTTTTTTTCTAAAACTACATTTAAATACCAACAAAACGCTGTCCAACTTTTTTTTAAATATCTTTTTTTTAATGGCCAAAATTAAATAAAAATTTCAATTTTTAAATTTTTTTGAGAAAATCGCCATTTTGAAAAATTGATTACTCAACACCATCTTGAAATAAAAGGCTGAAAATTGTTGTCCAAGTTGCATTTAATAAGCACTAAAACATATCCAAAAATAAAATATCTCAAAAGGGGTCGGGTTTAAAAGTGAGTGATTTGGCTTGGAATGCCCCACATGCTTTATGGGGTCCCCAACCGATATTTCGATGCGTTACATACGGAATGACAAAGTGAGTATACCCCCATACTGTAGTTGGAGGGTATAAAAAATTTAATGAAAAAAAAGTTAATAAAAAAAAAAATTGATGAAAAAAAAATTTGATGAAAAAAAAATTTGATTGAAAAAAAAAAAAATTGATGAAAAAAAAAATTTGATTGAAAAAAAAATTTGATAGAAAAAAAATTGATGAAAAAAAAAAAATTTGACAAAAAAAAAAATTTGATAAAAAAAATATTTGATGAAAAAAAAAAAAAAATTTTGATTGTTTCTGTAAGTACAGATCGAGCATTCTGTAAGTACAGATCGAGCATTATAGACATTTCTGGTATTTCCTATACCGGTTTCAAACACCCCAGTTAGTGTCATCATCAGTAGGATTTTAAATGTCTGTTTGTCTTGTTAATGAAAACTGTTTTTTATATATGTGAATATTTATAGTTTCTACAGAATAAATTTTGACAGTTTCTAGCAATCTCAACCTCACTTCATACTTTCTTTCAACTTTTTTGTCTCTTACATTATTTCGCAAGGGTTACCAACATGATCTGGAACTGCAGACACAAATGAAGGAATTTGCATTTTCTGTTTCGGAGACGTGTCTAATGGGGACATATTTTGTCAGTAATTTTATTTGATTTTTTCTGTAAGTACAGATCGAGTACGGGCTCTAATTATATTTGTTATAAGGGTTCAAGTTAAAAAAAAAGTCAGAAGAAAAATTGAATTTTTAAAAATTATAGACATTTCTGGTATTTCCTATACCGGTTTCAAACAGTGTCATCATCAGTAGGATTTTAAATGTCTGTTTGTCTTGTTAATAAAAACTGTTTTTTTATTTTTATATTTTTGTTGAAAAATAATTATGTTACTTTTTATTCACCAGCTGGTGAAAAAAGGTTTTATTCACCACGAGGTGAATTATTATCCAAGTTATAAACCCAAGTTATTAAAATTTTTGGCTTTAAGAAAATAAAAGTAGTAATTCTTGTTTTCTTTTTCGTTAATTGTTAGCTAATATAGTCAAACTGAGGTGGCGTCCTGCAACTTTTTTAAAATTAGACACCAGCCTTAAAACATTATCAAGTTAAAAAAAAAAAAATAAAACTCTTTTTTAGTGACTGCAAATTTTGCAAAACATCTTGATTAGAAAAACTTTATTTTAAATAAAAAACTTTTTTACTAATTTTTATAAACCAAATTTTTTTGCAGTAATCGATGTTTTAAATGTGAATTATGTATTTGAAGAATCTTGAAGTTACTTTCCACTGTTACCCTGAAAAAAAAAATATTTTTTATTATTATTTTGACTAAATTTAAATTTTAAATTTGTCCCATGAATGTCTAAATAGGTGGTATGGATAGCCCATTATGGAACTAAGAAAATTGCGTTTTTAAATTTTTCAAAAACTGGACTAAATAAATATGGAAAAAATTGTCAAATTTGGAAGGGAAAATTTTTAGATCCCGTTCTGAAATTTTTCATTTTTTTAAAAATTCAAGTTATCAAAAAACCGGCAAATTTTTTTTAAATTTACACTCAAAATATTTTGTAGGCAAAAACAAATGAAAAACACACTTAAAACCAGTGAATAAACAATTGAAAACCATCCCAGTAATTATTCATTTGTTTTAACAAACATCAACATTTATTTTTCACTGTTGACAAAATTTTCTAAAATAAATAATGTTTAAGTACAAATACTTAATTTTCTTCAATTTTGTTAAATTTACCCCTTTGGTAATACTTGATCTCTTTTTGGGTTAATACTAGTTTTACTATATTTTACTCCCCTGATTTACATCCTTGTTGGGAATATTAGAACGAGTAATCGTTACTTAAGCTTTGTTTGCCACCTACTTTCAACTAGTTTTTCTTACTAGTTAGATATTGTTCGCTATAAATTGTCGTCGGCACTACGTGCAATATTACTACTTTCTCCGAAGGTAATTTATTTTATATAAATAAAGTGAGAATTAGTTCTCTTATTTTTTAATCAAAAACTTATTGTTTTATTTCATATTTATCGCCTCACGGGCAAACAAATAACATTAAACATTAAAAAATTACGTTTTTTTCACTCTTTTTTACCAACCAATTCGAAAAAAATAACCAACGAAAACATTAAAAATTAATGATAGTTCTGTTATTTTTACCAACAAATTTCAAAAAAATAACCTCGAAAACAATAAAAATTAATGATTTCGTAGGTTATTTTTTACAATTTTTTATTAAAATATTTTTTTAAAAATTTTTAATAAAACTTTTGGGGAATCGATTCCGCAATCAACTACATTCTGGCCAGACACTCTATCCATCATGCCAAAGTCACTTGATACAAACATGTTTTTATATTTCTATAAATAATTTTTTGATTTTTTTTTTTTCTACACAAAAATAACTGACTTGTGTAGGTAAAAACTAATGATATTTCCTTAAAAAATACCAACAATTAAAAAAAAAATACTTACACAAATCATTAAAAATCAAAAGAATAATCAGTAGTTTTTACTTACAGAACAAAAATAAATGACTTTAAAAATTAAATGTTAATGAAAGTCTTTATTTTTTAGTGTGTTATTTTTGAAACAAAATACTGAAGTAGTAGTTAATAAAAACTGAACATCAAACAAATGTTTTTTCTTTTAAAAACGACTAAACGGAAAACTTTTTAAATGAACTACAAACAGTTAATGACATAATTTTTTGAGTGTAGATTTTTGTCTAAATTCAGCATTTTAATATTAGATTTCATAAAATAATCAATAATTTTCATGTATTTTATGGTGTCAACACCGCGTATGAGCATCGAAAATTCGTTGGTTTCGCAAATATTCGTTACTCATACGCGGTGTTGACACTATAATATATTTACAAGAGAATTTCACAATTTTTATGAAATCCAATATTTAAATGCGATTTTCTCGTATAAAACGAAAATTTAATTTTTGACAAATTGAGTTTTTAAAAAAATGAAAAATAAAATTAAAATTTTTATTCGATAGCCCATAAAAAATGTACAATAACGTACATTTTTGAAATTGTGATGCATTCCGTTATACAATTTAATAAAAAATTAATCCAGGGAACTCGACACGAATTTGACCATTTGTCCAATATTTAGTTAAGCCTCCTTTGCTCATTTTTTTTTTTTTTTTTTTTCAAAAATTGAAAAACCAAAAACGCATTATCGGGCTATCCATACCACCAATTTAGACATTCATGCAACACATATTATTCTGTAGCGGGACATTTGGTATGGAATGCCTCAAATATATAAATTAGTTGCTTTTAAAAAACCAAATAATTTAATCTTCACCTACAATCGATTTTTCAAGTGTAGGTAAAGACTTTAATGATAACTGGAAAATTCGCCCTTAAAAAATATTTTTTCGATCGACAAATTTTTTATTTTTTAAATTTAAAAAAATTTCTATTCGAATTTATAGTGCGGGAATCCAAGGTAATTTCTAAAGATTAAATGATAAAAAAATACTTACGCCATTACCACCATGACCACCAAAACCACCAGAACCACCATTACCCCCATTACCGCTAGGAATTGGTTCCGCCATTATGCCGGCAAGGATGCAACCAAGTACAAATACGGCTTGAAATAATTTCATTTTTAACTTTTAAAATTGTACTTTATTACAGCTTGAAAGTATCTGTAAGACTGTTGAATTTAATAAATATTTTCTGGAATTTTATAGTAATTTCAAATCAGGAATATTGTTATAAATAATTTTTAATCGAATGATTTCATAGAATTATTTTCATACTTGGTTTAATAAAGTCCAATGATTCGAAAAGTTATTTTATCCCAGTATGACGCAAATGTGTGTGTCAGAAAAGAGAATAAATAAAAATACTTCTTGGAAACAGATTTTGATCCCATGATCAATTATATTTATTTATTTTTTCCATTTAATTACAAATCATGGCGACAATGACCGTCGTCTCGTTGTAGCGAAATGGGCCAAGGGTTTTCGTAGGAATCGAACCCACGACCCACGACAGTGCAGTATTATGAACTTTTTTTAATACATCGCCATTTGATATTTGCTAAAATTACGGCCTTATTTCTACTTTCTGCTTTCAAATTTGAAATGGTAATATCTCGAAAACCATAAAAAATGGCTCTGGGCGCGCTAAAATTAAGAAATAATATAAATTTTTTAACTTTTGTTTAAAGTTTGTTTTTCAAAATCCTGTTGATCGTGCTAAAATTAACAAAAATTATTTTTTTTTTAATATACATATATTTTTCTTTTTTTTAATTTACCGGTTTAAGGGGTGTTCGTACTGAAAAAACTGCAACAATTTTTAAACAGCGACAGCGCAGTATTACAAACATTTTTTTAATATTTGGCGTTCTAAATTAAAAAAAATTATATACATTTTTTAAAAAGATATGATTTTATTTATAATTATGTTTGTAATACTGCGCTGTCGCTGTTTAAAAATTGTTGCAGCTTTTTCAGTACGAACACCCCTTAAACCGGTAAAATTAAAAAAAAAAAAATATATGTATATTAAAAAAAAATAATTTTTGTTAATTTTAGCACGATAAACAGAATTTTTGAAAAACAAACTTTAAACAAAAGTTAAAAAATTAATATTATTTCTTAATTTTAGCGTGCCCAGAGCAATTTTTTATAGTTTTCGAGATATTACCATTTCAAATGTGAAAGTAGAAAATAGAAATAAAGCCGTAATTTTAGCAAATATTAAATGGCGATGTATTAAAAAAAGTTCATAATACTGCACTGTACCTGTCGTGGGTTCGATTCCTACTAAAACCCTTGGTCCATTTCGCTACAACGAGACGAAGGTCATTGTTGCCATGATTTGTAATTAAATGGAAAAAATAAATAAATCTAATTGATCATGGCATCAAAATCTGTTTCCAAGAAGTATTTTTATTTATTCTCTTTTCTGACACACACATTTATTTGCGTCATACTGGGATAAAATAACTTTTCGAATCATTGGACTTTATTAAACCAAGTATGAAAATAATTCTATTAAATCATTCGATTAAAAATTATTTATAACAATATTCCTGATTTAAAATTACTATAAAACTCCAGAAAATATTTATTAAATTCAACAGTCTTACAGATACTTTCAAGCTGTAATAAAGTACAATTTTAAAAATTAAAAATGAAATTATTTCAAGCCGTATTTGTACTTGGTTGCATACTTGCCGGCATAATGGCGGAACCAATTCCTAGCGGTAATGGGGGTAATGGTGGTGATGGTGGTTTCTTTGGTCATGGTGGTAAAGGCGTAAGTATTTTTTATAATTTAATCTTTTGAAATTAACTTAGATTCCCGCACTATAAACTTAAAAAGTAATTTTCTTAAATAAAAAAAAAAATGTAATTCGAAAAAATATTTTTTAAGGGCGAATTTTCAAGTCATGATTAAAGTTTTTACCTACGCTTCAAAAATCTGTTGTAGGCAGGCGCGGATCCAGAAATTTCATTTGGGGGGGAGATATTATTTTGCAAAAAAAAATATGCAATCGGAAGGCAAAAACGTTTGGTTGATAGGGGGGGGGGGGGGTCGCTGTATGAATTTTCGTTAATATTTTTAAGATTGAGTAACAAATGAAAACCCAAAAGCTATAGTATTTAAATCAGGCGCGGATTCAACCATTTGGGTTTGGGGGAACTTTTTTTACTCAAGAAATATTTTTCCCGAGGGAATCCTGAAGGACCGATTTACTTCCTAATCAAGACCGTTTATAGTCAAATAAACGGACCTATACTCAGTCATAGCCAGTCACAAATGTGAAAAGACCCCTATATAAAAAACCAAAATATTTCGAAAAAAATTTCACATATTATTAGTTTTTAATAAATGCTTCCTTTACAAAATTTCTCAGATGTTAAGACATTTTTACTGCAGAAAAACTTTTAGATTCTAAAATAGTTTTCATATAGAAAAAATAACCCATTTCTAAAATATTTGCCTTTAGAAAAATGTTCAGATTCTAAAAATCTATATAAATAAAAATCAATTGTCGTTCGTTGGTAACGGCATCAGTTGAGAACGGCTGGACCGATTTGGACATTTTTTTTTTTTTTGAAATGTTTGTCATAGTCCAACTTAGGTTTTTACGTAAAGAAATATTGACCCCGCCCACTTTTCTTGATTTATCTAAAATCGGAAAATGGCTGCACTGATGTGGGTGTTTTTTTATTTAAATGTTCGTAAAAATCCAATTTAAGTTTTTACTGAAAGAAAAATTGACCACGTCCACCTTTACGCCCACTTTTTTCAATTTATCTAAAATCTGACTAAAGTTTTTTAAATGAATTTTCATTATATTCCAACTTTGGTTTTAACGAAAAAAGAAATTTACTACGCCTAATTTGGCAAATTTTTGCTGAAAATTTTCTTCATAATTCAACTAAGGTTTTTACGGATAGTAAAATTTTCCACGCCCACCAATTTGGTTATAGTCCGCAGAACATTTTTAAGGAAAGACAAATTGTCCACGCCTACTTTTACGCTCACTTTTCCCGATATATATATTTTAAATCATGGAATGTCTGGATCAATTTGTCTAATTTTGTTTTTAATGTTCGTCATAGTCCAACTAAGGTTTGTCTGAAAGAACAATTTTCCATTTCTACGCCCACTTTTGAATGGATGGGCCGAGTTGGTTAAATTCAAATAAGGTTTTGACGGTAAGAAAAGTGAAACCCACTCTTTTTTCGATATACATAAAATTTGCTCTATAGACAAATAAAATATCGAACAATAAAATATTAATAAAAATCAAATGTAGTTCGTTGGTAATCGCTTCACTTGAGAACTGACCGATTTGGATAATGATTTTTTTTTAAATGTTCGTCTTACTTTTTTTAATGTTCGTCTTGGGTTTTTTCGGAAAAAAAAGTTAATCACGCCCATTTTTACGCCTTCTTTTCTAAACTTCGATTTGACTAAACTTTTTTTTAATGTTCGTCATAGTCTAACTTAGGTTTAAACGGAAATACAAATTTTTCACGCAAACTTTTATTTCTATACATCTCAAATAGTAGAACGGCAGGGCCGATTTGGCTATTAGTAGAATTTGTTGACGTTCGCGATAGTACAACTAAGGTTTTTACGAAAATAAAAACTGTCCACTCCCACTTTTTTCAATACATCGACTGGCCTGATTTGGGAAATTTTTTTCTCAATGTTCATTATAGGCCAATTAAGGATTTTACAAAAAAAAATTATTGTCCACCCCCACTTTAAAGCTCACTTTTTTCAATATCTTTAAAATTCGCAACACTTGAGAACGCCTGGACCGATTTGGCTAATTTTTTTGGTTTTAAATGTTCGTAATAGTCCATATAATTCTTTGGAAAGAAAAATTGTCCTCGCGCACTTTTTTTCGCTATTTCTAAAATTTATTTTTACTCCCATTCGATCTAATAAAAAAAAATAATTCTTTATAGATTCCGCTAAAACTTGGTACAAATGATCTTAAATCTTTGGGGATTGTTAACATTCATATGTACAAGTTTAACTTACCACACAAATTATAACGCCCACTTTTGTCAAAATATGTCGTCTACTAATGACCGGACCGATTTTTTTATAATAATTGTAGTTCTAATTAGGGTTTTAAGGAAATATAAATGAGAAAAGTGTCCCGGAAAAATTAAAAATTCGGGAAAACTATAAAGGTTTGTTTGAACTCAAGACAATAGCTCACGGTGAAAAGAAAGGATATGCGTAATTTATTTTTGTGTTGTTCTTAATGGTACAAAATAAATTTTAAATTTGTACAGTTCGCGAAGTCGTAGATATGGTAATACTTTTTTTAGTTTCTAAAATATAGTTTGAAGATGATTATCTGCCTTATCGGGTCTTAAAAACCACGCCTACAAATTTTTCTAAGCCAAGAAATGCATTACAATTTGTGCAGGGATATATATTTGAAGCGAGACGAAATATAACACTGATCTTATCTTTGGGCCAGCAACGCGGACCGGGCCAGCTAGTTTGATATAAAAAAGTTCTTAAATTTTCAGATCGTATTTTCTGTAGAAAAACTCTCAAATTCAACATTTTCTTATAGAAATGTCTCCGATTTTTAAACTTTTTTCTATAATCTGAGATTCTGAGACATTATTTATATAAAAAATTTTCAAATTGTAATGTAATTTCCTTATAAAAAATCTATGAAATAATGCTTATATTTAAAGTAATTCTCAGATCTTACGAACTTTTTCGTATAAAAAATTCTTAGATCATATTTCGTAAAAGAAAGTTATCCGATACCAAAAAATTATCAGTTCTAAAACATTTTATGAAGAAATTTTGATAGACTTTTCCAAAACTTAAATCCTAAATTTCTGTAGCATTTTTCGATAGAAAAAATTTTCTAAAACATTTTATGAAGAAATTTTGATAGACTTTTCCAAAACTTAAATCCTAAATTTTTGTAGCATTTTTCGATAGAAAAAATTTACGGTTTTAATGGCACCGAATGTTTTAAATTTCTTTGATTTGGAAACATTTTTAATATAGAAAAATTATTATTATTAGACACTTTCAATAGAAATATTTACATATTCAGAGACACATTTCCTATAGACAAATTCTCACAATCTTCCAACAGAAAAATGTTCTGATTCTGAATGATTTTTCATACAAAAAAATCTCAGCTTCTGATATAGTTTTCTATAAAAATTCTCATACTCAAAAAGTTTTCCTTAAAAAAACTAAGAATCGGAAATACATTCATATATAGAATACTCAAATTCTGAGACGTTTTTCATGTAGAAATTTTATCTGGTTCTGAGATTTATTTGCAGAACAATTTTTGGCAGATTCTGAAACAGTTTTTCTAAGGAAAAATTCTCAGAATAACAAATTTTTTATTAAATTTGAGATAATTTTTCAATTAAAAAAATTCTTACATTCGAAGTCAAATAAGTATCAAAATAATTTCGGAAGGTAAAGTCTGAAATTTTGAAACATTTTTCTATAAAAATAATACTTTTTCCATAGGAAATAATCAGGAAAGTTATTCGGATAGAAATGTTCACTACTCTATTGCCGTCTAAGTTTTTCATATGCAATTTCTTTAATTCTGAAACATTTTATCCATAGGCTACATGTGCTGACGTAAATGATCAGCACACATATAAATCCCCTAAGGGTATTTTACATTCTAGTCATTTTCTTTCTATCTTTCCTTTCTTTTTATACCCTCCACTCTAGTGATAGAGGGTATATATAAGGTTGTCATTCCGTTTGTAACACCTCGAAATATTGGTCTAGGACCCCATAATGTATATATATTCATGATCCTCGATCAATTCTAAGACGATCTAGCGATGTCCGTCCGTCCGTCCGTCCGTCTGTCCGTCTGTCTGTCTGTCTGTCTGTCTGTTGAAAACACGCTAACTTTTGAAAGACTTTACGGAGGCTCCTGAAGTTTGGGATATATGTTGGGCATTTACCTGGTTGGTTTGTTATTGAAATCCAGCGAAATCAGTCCAGTGGTTCAAAAGTTATGAGCAAAAGACTAAATTTCGGCAAGGGTTTTTCGTGAATTTATGAGATAAAAAGCACTATAACTTTCGAAAATCAAGTCTGAGGATGCTGAAGCTTGGCATATATATTTTTCGTTCCTCCAGCCTAGTTCGTATTGAATTTCACCCAAATCGGAAAAATCCCATTCTCCCCCCCCCCTGGATCCGCGCCTGTTTGTAGGTGAAGATTCAAGTGCCAACTCTTTTTTTTATGTAACCAAATAATGTATATATTTGAGGCATTCCACACCAAATGTCTCGCTACAGAATAATATATGTTGCATGAATGTCTAAATTGGTGGTATGGATAGCCCTAATTGCGTTTTTGGTATTTCAATTTTTGAAAAAACTGGGCAAAGGAGGCTTGGTTATATAAAAATATACACGAATGTAAGTTTTTGAGATTGTCAAGGGAACTTGCCACAAATTTGACCATTTTTCCAATATTTATTTAGTACAGTTTTTGAAAAATTTAAAAACCAAAAACGCAATTTTCTTAGTTCCATAAAGGGCTATCCATACCACCTATTCAGAGATTCATGGGACATCTGCTTTTTTCGTTGGACATTTGGTGTGACTTTATAATTAAAGTCATAATACTTATACATAACTGATTTTTTTCGCTAATTTAGTCAAAATAATAATGGAAAATATTTTTTTTTTTCAGGGTGACGCTGGAAAGTAACTAAAGATTCTTCAAACAAATACTACAAATGCTTATGTAAAATATTGATTTATACAAAAAAAATTTGGTTTATAAAAATTAGTAAAAAAGTTTTTTACTTAAAATAAAGTTTTTTTTTAATCAAGATGTTTTGCAAAATTTACAATCACAAAAAAAATGTGTTTTATTTAAATTCATTTGTCTTAAAAATGCTTTGGGAATTGTGGAGTGTATTCATGGGTCCGGCCAGTGGGTGTCATAGGGCGTCAAATTTAAATTTTTAAATTTCATGTCGTAATACCTGACGTTAGAGCTAATTGTGGGAAAATTTTTGAAAATATTTTGCAAGGTCATCTTCCGTCGGCAACCAGCGGTCAAAATTTTAAAAAAAATTATGTATTTAAACCAAAATTCATTTCCGAATTTTTTGACCAAATCCTGCTCGAAAATCCTGAATGTTTGAGCACTTTATTGGAAAAATATTTAAAAAATTCAAAAACCACGATTTTGGTCCACAGATGCTGATTTTTACACATTAAAATTGTTTTTTAAATCCAAATTGGTCTCAAAATTTGGAAAATGTGTGTTATCTAAAAAATATTTAAAAAAATATGAAAACACGATTTTGGTCCGAAAATGGTGATCCGCATCTCTGGACCAAAATCGCATATTAGCATTTTTGGACCAAAATCACGATTTTATATTTTTTTAATATTTTTAAGATAACACACTTAACTTTTTCCGACTTTTGAGACCAATTTATATAAAAAAAATATTTTTATGTTTAAAAATCGGCATCTGTGGATCAAAATCGCGGTTTTCGATTTTTTTTTTTAATATTTTTCCAATAAAGTACGCAAAATTTCTGAATTTTTGAGCCGGATTTGGTCAAAAAATTCGGACAACAATTTAGGTCGAAATACGTAATTTTTTTTCAATTTTGACTGCTGGTTGCCTACTGAAGATGAACTTGCCAAATTTTTTCATAAATTTTTCCACAATCCGCTCTAACGTGGCAATAATTTGGCTGGTATTACGACATGAAATTAAAAAATTTAAATTTGACGGCCCGAGTAAAAAAATATTTAATTATATATGAACAGATATGCTTTTATGTAAATCCATATCAATTTTGAACCGAAAATTGGCGGATCGAATATTATATGATTATATGAAATTCTATTGACTGGTTCCATTTTAAATAGCATAGGCAATCAGCCGATGGTGGATCAATTTATTCAAAAATTAACATATCCACTCTTCTGATTTTAATTGAATTTCGGTTTTTGTTATTTATAGTGCGTTTACATTGGATTTCTAATCTAGTAAATTGCGATTTTAATCTACTTTGCAATCTGTACCGTTTACATTGGTATTTTTTACATTTGAGAAGATTAGGATTGGCATTTATAACAACAAGTTGGTAATAAATGTGTGTGACTGCGTCAAAAGACAGCGACGGTAATAAGTCGTCGTATGATTAACAAGGACAGTGACGGCGTTTACAAATAACAATGACGGCGGCATACACATACTTGGCGGCGTCATCAAAACGGCAGGCTTTGTGTCGGTGTTTTTCAGTGTTGGAAAATGCAAATAATAGAAATCCAGAGTTGTATCTAACTTTACCAGATTGCGTTTGCCGATTAGAGTCTAAACTACTAGATTGAAAAAAAAAAAATTGTATGGGCAATCTAATAGATTGAAACTGGATTGGAGCCGCAATCTACTTTAAGCTAGCTTAGAGGACCAGTGTAAACGCACTATTAGTCGAAATTGTGAATGGTTTGCGTTTTATCGCTGTTCAAAGTTGGTATTTTACCACAATTTTTTCAGAAATACATAATGTTTAAATGATCGTATCTTTGGAACGCATCATCCGATTGTCACGAAATAAAGCCCAAAATAATGCTTATGTCCTGTACTTAAAATAGAATTTTGAAAAAGGATAGGATGCTTTGCAAAAAGGATATTGAAATTAAAAAAATGTCCTTAATTTGCAAATATCTCAAAATTCGTATCTTTAATTTTCCTATATTTTTTTGCACATATAGCACAAAATGTACTTAATAACATATGCAAATCCCAAATTGGGGTGATAAGCGGTTTATTTATAAACGTGGTTTCATGAAACGACTTATTGATTTTTGTTAATAACTCGTGTTTACAAATGAAAAAAAATTTCTGCGCACTAACCGCGAATATTTTTTTTATATGTATTTTGGATCGCTAAGCTCAAAAATTTCATTAAAACAACATTTCGCGAATTCATTTTTGTGTAATGAATTGTTTAGCGTTTTTTTGGAGGTATTTTGACTATTTTGCTTATATCTTAAGTTTTGTTTATCTGATCTTCTCGCAATAAAAACCAAACTAAAGATAATCAAATTTCTAACAAATCCTACATCCATCATTTTTTCCTCAGTTCATAGCTTTACGCGCAAATTAATTTTTTAGCGTTATTTGGAGGTATTTTGACTATTTTTCTTATACAGTCGAACTCGGTTATAACGAACTCGGTTATAACGAATTCTCGGTTATAACGAACTAATTCTAAAGTCCCGACGTTTTGGCAACAATTTTCACCCAAAATACTTCTTTTATAACGAACTCGGTTATAACGAATCCTCGGTTAAAACGAACTACTTATTATGGTCCCACGAACACAATTTCATGTATATTTACCTTTTTATAACGAACTCTCATAAATATTTAGAAATTTGCGGCACTTATGTTTACCAAACCCACAAATGGTTAGAAATTTTTGGACAATATTATAATTTTGATAAAACTTATTTATATTTTTAATGTTTTCTTCTCAATAGTTAGTTTACTTTATGAAAAAAGTCAAATAGAACAAAACTGGAACTTTTTTTTTTTGAAAATAAAACTAGGTTGATATAAAATATACCCCGCTTATAGCGAACTTCGCTTATAACGAACTATTTTTACTGGTCCCTTAGAGTTCGTTATAACCGGGTTTGACTGCATCTTGAGTTCCGTTTATCTGATCCTTTCGAAATAAGACCCAAATTAAAGACAATCAAATTTTCCACAAATCATTTATTCCCTATTTTTATATCAGTTCAAACGTAATTTTTTTTAAACTTTGACCGATGGTTGCCGGCGGAAGATGACCTTGCAAAATTTTTTAAAAAATTTTCCCACAATCAGCTCTCACGTGGACATTGTTTGGCAGGTATTACGACATGAAATTTAACAATTTTAATTTGACGGGACGCCCAATGACACCCACTGGCCGGACCCATGAATACTAGGGTGGATCGAGTTTGGCTTTTTGGCGAATTTCGTTCCGGCTCACCGACAGATGTGTTGGAATAGACCTAAAAACAATGTGGTTAAATTTTCATGCAGATCGGTGGTCATCTTCCGCTGCCGAAATGACGTTGAAAATCCGCGATTTCTTAAAAAAATTTATTTATTTTAAAAAATTGCCAAAATTATAAAAATCACTTAATCTTCTTTTTTATTTCAGTCAATCTTTTCAATTCGATCATATTTTCTTAGAAAAAAATTTCAGCTTAATAGGACATTGTTAACCCCTCTAAAACGGTTGCCGAAAATGACCCATACATTTTGCCCTAAACTCAAAACCACCAAATTTAAAAATTTTTTTTTTTTTGATTTTAAGTTGCACTATCTAAAGTTTTTATTGCATTTATTTCAATTATATATAAGTTCGTATGACAAAAAAATTTTTTGAAAAAATACGATATTCTTAAACAGCGAGTGTAACGGTCTGTTTCCAGGACATTTTGGGAAAATTGCACTTTTTTTTAAAAAACTCAACATTTTTAGTTAAAAACTTTTTATTTTACACTAGATCTATTATAAATTATAAAACTTAATATAGAAATGTTGGATTTTAAGAAATTCGTTAACCCTACACAGCTTTGGGCCCTAAATGATCCATGATGAACAAATGCATCTAGCAATAAACCGCTTTTGGCGGGCGACTAGCCATTGGGAACATATTTTTTCAAATAAAAATGGGAGTGTGAATAAAAATGGGAGCGTGATTAGAGATGAGAGCGTGAGTGAATTAGACCAACTCACGCTCACGAAGAAAAAAAATTTCTCACGCAAGAAATTTTTGAATTTTGCATACATTTTACTCAAGGTTACATGAGTGTCACATTTTAATCTCACTCAAGCTGAATTTTGACGTGTTTCATTTTTCTGTCACCATAAAAAATCATGGAAACTCACGAAATTTTACTCACGTTTAACAGTGCAATTTTAAAAATTATATTTTTAATGCAAATGAAACAAAAAAAGTTCAAATAGCATTTAAATAGTATTCCCGCTTAAATGCACCCACCCTTAAAGCTTTTTCCGTACCCACCATTAACCATTTACTTATATTTGACACACAAAGTAATTCACATTTAAACAAGAATATTGCTGAATAATTTCAATAGAATATTTACTTATTGCATTCTGGCATTTAAGGGGATAATGCTTTCGGGGTGGGTGCATTTAAACGGGAAATAGTATAAAAACTTGTTTAAATAAAATATATGGATCACTTTTTATTTTGCATTAAAAATATAATTTGTACAAATGCACACGTGGCACAAATTTCACGAATCACTCGTAAACGTGAGTAAAATTTGGTGAGTTTGCATGATTTTTTTATGGTGACAGAAAAATAAAACACGTCAAAATATAGTTATGTTGTGTTTTCGTGAGCGTGATTACAGCGTGAACGAGTTTAATATGTTTCACTCACGTGATCCTGCGTAAAATGTATGCAAACTTAAAAAATTTCTTGCGTGAAAATTTTTTTTCTTCGCGAGCGTGAGTTGGTCAAATTCACTCACGCCCTCGTTTCTACTCACGCTCCCATCTTTACTCACGCTCCCATTTTTAACTAAAAAATATGTTCCTAATGGTTGGTCGTCAGCCAAAAGCGGTTTATTTCTATATGCATTTGTTCATCATGGGTCATTTAGGGCCCAAAGCTGTTTAGGGTTAAAGAATTTCTTAAAATCCAACATTTCTATATTAAGTTTTATAATTTATAATAGATCTAGTGTAAAATGAAAAGATTTTAACTAAAAATGTCGAGTTTTATAAAAAAAAGTGCAATTTTCCCAAAATGTCCTAGAAACAGACCGTTACACGCGCTGTTTAAGAATCTCGTATTTTTTCAAAAAAATCTTTTGTCAAACGAACTTATATATACTTGAAATAAATGCAATAAAAACTTTAGATTGTGCAACTTAAAATCAAAAAAAAATTTTTTTTTTAAATTTGGTGGTTTTGAGTTTAGGGCAAAATGTATGGGTCATTTTCGGCAACCGTTTTAGAGGGGTTAACCATATCCTATTAAGCTGAAATTTTTTTCTAAAAAAATATGATCGAATTGAAAGGATTGACTGAAATAAAAAAGAAGTTCAAGTGATTTTTGTAATTTTGGCAATTTTTTAAAATAAATACAATTTTTTAAGAAATCGCGGATTTTCAACGTCATTTCGGCAGCGGAAGATGACCACCGATCTGCATGAAAATTTAACCACATTGTTTTTAGGTCTATTCCAACACATCTGTCGGTGAGCCGGAACGAAATTCGCCCAAAAGCCAAATTCGATCCACCCTAATGAATACACTCTACAATACCCAAAGCATTTTTAAGACAAATGAATTTAAATAAAACACATTTTTTTTGTGATTGTAAATTTTGCAAAACATCTTGATTAAAAAACTTTATTTTAAGTAAAAAACTTTTTTACTAATTTTTATAAACCAAATTTTTTTTTTGTAGTAATCAATATTTTATATTTGTAGTATGTGTTTGAAGAATCTTTAGTTACTTTCCAGCGTTACCCTGAAAAAAAAAAATATTTTCTATTATTATTTTGACTAAATTAACGAAAAAATCAGTTATGTATATTATGACTTTTATTATAAAGTCACACCAAATGTCCAACGAAAAAAGCAGATGACCCATGAATGTCTGAATAGGTGGTATTGATAGCCCTTTATGGAACTAAGAAAATTGCGTTTTTGGTTTTTAAATTTTTCAAAAACTGTACTAAATAAATATTGGAAAAATGGTCAAATTTGTGGCAAGTTCCCTTGACAATCTCAAAAACTTACATTCGTGTATATTTTTAAATAACCAAGCCTCCTTTGCCCAGTTTTTTCAAAAATTGAAATACCAAAAACGCAATTGGGGCTATCCATACCACCAATTTAGACATTCATGCAACATATATTATTCTGTAGCGAGACATTTGGTGTGGAATGCCTCAAATATATAAATTATTTGGTTACAAAAAAAAAAGAGTTGGCACTTGAATCTTCACCTACAAACAGGCGCGGATCCAGGGGGGGGGGGGAGAATGGGATTTCTCCCCCCCCCCCCAAAATGAAAAAAGAAAGGAAAGAAAAAAACAAAAGGAAAGAAAAGGAAAAAAGAAAGGAAAGATAGAAAGAAAATGACTAGAATGTAAAATACCCTTAGGGGATTTATATGTGTGCTGATCATTTACGTCAGCACATGTAACCTATGGATAAAATGTTTCAGAATTAAAGAAATTGCATATGAAAAACTTAGACGGCAATAGAGTAGTGAACATTTCTATCCGAATAACTTTCCTGATTATTTCCTATGGAAAAAGTATTATTTTTATAGAAAAATGTTTCAAAATTTTAGACTTTACCTTCCGAAATTATTTTGATACTTATTTGACTTCGAATGTAAGAATTTTTTTAATTGAAAAATTATCTCAAATTTAATAAAAAATTTGTTATTCTGAGAATTTTTCCTTAGAAAAACTGTTTCAGAATCTGCCAAAAATTTTTCTGCAAATAAATCTCAGAACCAGATAAAATTTCTACATGAAAAACGTCTCAGAATTTGAGTTTCCCATATATAAATGCATTTCCGAGTGTTAGTTTTTTTAAGGAAAACTTTTTGAGTATGAGAATTTCTATAGAAAACTATATCAGAAGCTGAGATTTTTTGGTATGAAAAATCATTCAGAATCAGAACATTTTTGTATTGGAAGATTGTGAGAATTTGTCAATAGGAAATGTGTCTCTGAATATGTAAATATTTCTATTGAAAGTGTCTAATAATAATAATTTTTCTATATTAAAAATGTTTCCAAAACAACGAAATTTAAAACATTCGGTGCCATTAAAACCGTAAATTTTTTCTATCGAAAAATGCTACAAAAATTTTGGATTTAAGTTTTAGAAAAGTGTATCAAAATTTCTTCATAAAATGTTTTAGAAAATTTTTTCTATCGAAAAATGCTACAAAAATTTAGAAATAAGTTTTAGAAAAGTCTATCAAAATTTCTTCATAAAATGTTTTAGAACTGATAATTTTTTGGTATCGGATAATTTGCTTTTACGAAATATGATCTAAGAATTTTTTATACGAAAAAGTTCGTAAAATCTGAGAATTACTTTAAATATGAGCATTATTTCATAGATTTTTTTATAAGGAAATTACATTACAATTTGAAAATTTTTTATATAAATAATGTCAGAGAATCTCAGATTATAGAAACAAGTTTAAAAATCGGAGAGATTTTCTATAAGAAAATGTTGAATTTGAGAGTTTTTCTACAGAAAATACGATCTGAAAATTTAAGAACTTTTTTATGTCAAAGTTTTAGAATCTGAACATTTTTCTAAAGGCAAATATTTTAGAAATGGGTTATTTTTTCTATATGAAAACTATTTTAGAATCTAAAAGTTTTTCTGCAGTAAAAATGTCTTAACATCTGAGAAATTTTGTAAAGGAAGCATTTATTAAAAACTAATAATATGTGAAATTTTTTTCGAAATATTTTAGTTTTTTATAAAGGGGTCTTTTCACATTTGTGACTGGCTATGACTGAGTATAGATCCGTTTATTTGACTATAAACGGTCTTGCTTAGGAAGTAAATCGGTCCTTCCGGATTCCCTCGGGAAAAATATTTCTCGAGTAAAAAAAGTTCCCCCAAATCCAAAAGGTTGAATCCGCGCCTGATTTAAATACTCTAGCTTTTGGGTTTTCATTTGTTACTCAATATTAAAAATATTAACGAAAATGCATACAACCCCCCTCCCCCCCCCCTATCAACCAAACGTTTTTGCCTTCCGATTGCATAAATTTTTTTTTGGGCAAAAAAGTCTCCCCCCCAAATGAAATTCCTGGATCCGCGCCTGCCTACAACAGATTTTTGAAGCGTAGGTAAAGACTTTAATTATGACTGGAAAATTCGCCCTTAAAAAATATTTTTTCGAATGACAATTTTTTTGTTTATTTAAGAAAATTACTTTTTAAGTTTATAGTGCGGGAATCCAAGGTAATTTCAAAAGATTAAATGATAAAAAAAATACTTACGCCATTACCACCATGACCAAAGATACCACCATCACCACCATTACCCCCATTACCGCTTGGAATTGGTTCCGCCATTATGCCGGCAAGGATGCAACCAAGTACAAATACGGCTTGAAATAATTTCATTTTTAATTTTTAAAATTGTACTTTATTACAGCTTGATAGTATCTGTAAGACTGTTGAATTTAATAAATATTTTCTGGAGTTTTATAGTAATTTTAAATCAGGAATATTGTTATAAATAATTTTTAATCGAATGATTTAATAGAATTATTTTCATACTTGGTTTAATAAAGTCCAATGATTCGAAAAGTTATTTTATCCCAGTATGACGCAAATGTGTGTGTCAGAAAAGAGAAAAAATAAAAATACTTCTCGGAAACAGATTTTGATACCATGATCAATTAGATTTATTTATTATTTCCATTCAATTATAAATCATGGCAACAATGACCGTCGTCTTGTTGTAGCGAAATGGACCATGGGTTTTAGTAGGAATCGAACCCACGATCCACGACAGTGACAGTGTAGTATACATCGTATACAGTATACATTTTTAATACATCGCCATTTGATATTTCCTAAAATTAAGGCCTTATTTTTACTTTCAAATTTGAAATGGTAACATCTCGAAAACCATAAAAAATTGCTCTGGGCGCGCTAAAATTAACAACAATTATTTAAAAAAAAAATGTTAGCGGTCGGTGTAAGGGGTGTTGGTACTAAAAAAAACTGCAACAATGACGAACCTTTTTTAAATATTTGGCGTTCTAAATTTAAAAAAATAATATACATTTTTTAAAAAGATATGATTTTATTTATAATTATATCCCAAAAAAATTTTAAAAATTTTCTGAGTCATAGACAATTTTAATCCTGAAAAATTTTATGAATATTTTCCAAGTCCCGGAAATTTTTTTGAAAAACATAAGTTCCAAAAATATGTTTTTAAATTTTTTAAAATACAGAAACTTTTAAAAATTTTTTTTGTGCGTTTCCGAGAAAAAAAAATTTTTCGAGAAAAAAACAAGTAAGAAAGTTATATTCGGCTGTGCCGAATCTTTTAATACCCTCCACCCGTGTAATGATTTAAAAAACAAAAAAGTTTGTTTTATTTAAACCTCAGGAAATAAAAAAGTACCAAAAAGTGTACTTTCGGTACTTTTAATAAAACCCTAGTAAAAATATTATACTAATTTTACTAAATAGATCTAATTTGATCCGTAAAATGGTTGTATCAAATAATATCTAATTGTATTACTTTAGATCAAAAAATATAAAAATTGATACAATTTGATCCTGAATTTGGTCAAATCTAATTAGATCTAATTGATCTTATAATATCTATTTTTATATAATTTGATGAGCAAAACCAAAATACGAATCGAATCATATATGGAGCAATATCTAACCATATAAAGTGGATCAACCGTATCAAAGTAATAGATAAAATTTTATATAAATTTATACGGAAGCATATTAACTCATATAAGATTGTATCAAATTATATATGATTAGACCAGAAAATTTTTACTCGGGAAGGTACTTTTTATAAAAGGTACTTTTTTTGAGAGGTACTTTTTTTGAGAGGTACTTTTTTTGAGAGGTACTTTTTATAAAAGGTACTTTTTATAAAAGGTACTTTTTATAAAAGGTACTTTTTATAAAAGGTACTTTTTATAAAAGGTACTTTTTATAAAAGGTACTTTTTATAAAAGGTACTTTTTATAAAAGGTACTTTTTATAAAAGCTACTTTTTGTAAAAGGTACTATTTATAAAAGGTACTTTTTATAAAAGGTACTTTTTATAAAAGGTACTTTTTATAAAAGGTACTTTTTATAAAAGGTACTTTTTATAAAAGGTACTTTTTATAAAAGGTACTTTTTATAAAAGGTACTTTTTATAAAAGGTACTTTTTATAAAAGGTACTTTTTATAAAAGGTACTTTTTATAAAAGGTACTTTTTATAAAAGGTACTTTTTATAAAAGGTACTTTTTATAAAAGGTACTTTTTATAAAAGGTACTTTTTATAAAAGGTACTTTTTATAAAAGGTACTTTTTATAAAAGGTACTTTTTATAAAAGGTACTTTTTATAAAAGGTACTTTTTATAAAAGGTACTGTTTATAAAAGGTACTTTTTATAAAAGGTACTTTTTATAAAAGGTACTTTTTATAAAAGGTACTTTTTATAAAAGGTACTTTTTATAAAAGGTACTTTTTATAAAAGGTACTTTTTATAAAAGGTACTTTTTATAAAAGGTGCTTTTTATAAAAGGTGCTTTTTTCCGGAAGGTGAACCGACATTGCAAATTTAAATTTTCTAGTGTCATTATTTAAGGAAATATAAAATGTAACAAAAGTACATATTTTACACAAAATTTTACCAGATGTCATCTAATTATATAAAAATTTATCTAATTATAACACATAAGATATGCTTAGTTTAGATAGACCCATTTTTGGGATCAAATTTAATCAAATTTGATAATATTTTATCAAAAATAATAGAATTTGATATAATCTTCCGCCAATTTTTGGATCAAAATTGATATGGATTTACATAAAAGTATATCTGTTCATATAAAATTAAATATTGAGTACCCGAGTAAAAAAGATCTGATATAATCATACATGCTATTATATAATTATTTATATTTATATATGGTTATGCATGAACATTGATATGGACATATAAGTTTATATACCCTAGTAAAAATTTTCTGGTCTAATCATATATAATTTGATACAATCTTATATGAGTTAATATGCTTCCGTATAAATTTATATAAAATTTTATCTATCACTTTGATACGGTTGATCCACTTTATATGGTTAGATATTGCTCCATATATGATTATATTCGTATTTTGGTTTTGCTCATCAAATTATATAAAAATTGATATTATAAGATGAATTTGATCAAATTAGATTTGACCAAATTCAGGATCAAATTGTATCAATTTTTATATTTTTTGATCTAAAGTAATACAATTAGATATAAGTTGATACAACCATTTTACGGATCAAATTAGATCTATTTAGTAAAATTCCCGAGTAAAAATTTTCTGGTCTAATCTTATATAATTTGATACAATCTTGTATGAGTTAATATGCTTCCGTATAAATTTATATAAAATTGTATCTATCACTTTGATACGGTTGATCCACTTTATATGGTTAGATATTGCTCCATATATGATTAGATTCGTATTTTGGTTTTGCTCATCAAATTATATAAAAATTGATATTATAAGATCAATTTGATCTAATTAGATTTGACCAAATTCAGGATCAAATTATATCAATTTTTATATTTTTTGATCTAAAGTAATACAATTAGATATTATTTGATACAACCATTTTACGGATCAAATTAGATCTATTCAGTAAAATTAGCATAATATTTTTACTAGGGTTAGCATAATATTTTTACTAGGGTAGCATTGTATTTTTCCTTATTTTTTAATATGATAACATACATATTCATATCTATTCACATACCGATCTATATGAAATTAGATATGACATATAATGTCGGAAATTTTTAGATATGGCAGATAAAAAGATATATGATTTTATTTATAATTATATCCCAAAAAAAATTTTCTAAATTTTCTAAGTCCCGGACAACTAAATAAAAAAATTTTCAAGTCCTAAAAAATTTTATGAAAATTTTCCAAAGTCCCGGAGTAAAAAAGTCATTTGAAGTAAAAAAATCATTGAAAATGTTTTTAGGAGAAATTTTATTTTTTGAAAAATTTCTAAGTTCCGAAAAAATGTTTTTAAATTTTCTAAAAAATTATTTTACCTCCCCGAGTAAAAATTTTCTGGTCTAATCATATATAATTTGATACAATCTTATATGAGTTAATATGCTGCCGTATAAATTTATATAAAATATTATCTATCACTTTGATACGGTTGATCCACTTTATATGGTTAGATATTGCTCCATATATGATTAGATTCGTATTTTGGTTTTGCTCATCAAATTATATAAAAATAGATATTATAAGATCAATTTTATTTAATTAAGTTTGACCAAATTCAGGATCAAATTGTATCAATTTTTATATGTTTTGATCTAAAGTAATACAATTAGATATTATTTGATACAACCATTTTACGGATCAAATTAGATCTATTTAGTAAAATTAGCATAATATTTTTACTTGGGTCAGTATGATTCACATCTTTCTTTCAGAAAAGAGAATAAAAATACTTCTAGATACAGCGATAGTGCAGTAATAAGGTGGACATTTTTTTATATCCTCCACTCTTCTAATAGAGGGTACATATACGTTTGTCATTCCGTTTGTAACACCCCGAGTAAAAAAGTTTTGATATAATCATATATTTTGTAATATAATTATAAATAAATTGATCTATAATTTTATTCTAAAAATGGAGGATCCAAAAATATATCATTATATCTTATTAGATCCAATTTGATATTATTAAACATTGATCTATCATTTGATCCTAAAAATGGAGGATCCAAAAATATATGATTATATCTTATTAGATCAAATTTGATATTATTAAACATACCCTAGTAAAAATATTATGCTAATTTTACTGAATAGATCTAATTTGATCCGTAAAATGGTTGTATCAAATAATATCTAATTGTATTACTTTAGATCAAAAAATATAAAAATTGATACAATTTGATCCTGAATTTGGTCAAATCTAATTAGATCAAATTGATCTTATAATATCAATTTTTATATAATTTGATGAGCAAAACCAAAATACGAATCTAATCATATATGGAGCAATATCTAACCATATAAAGTGGAAGCATATTAACTCATATAAGATAGTATCAAATTATATATGATTAGACCAGAAAATTTTTACTCGGGTAGTTAGAACCCAAAAATGGAACGGTAAATTTCATCTAATTGAAGATCATATTAGATCCCGAGTAAAAATTTTCTAATATAATCATATATAATTTTATACAATCTTATATGAGTTAATATGCTTCCGTATAAATTTATATAAAATTATATCTATCATTTTGATACGGTTGATCCACTTTATATGCTTAGATATTGCTCCATATATGATTAGATTCGTATTTTGGTTTTGCTCATCAAATTGTAGAAAAATAGATATTATAATATCAATTTATAGGTTACGGTGAGTTGGGGGTGATTTACAGCGTAATGTTTAAGCTTTACCCTCGACTTATTTCTAAGTCGCCAGCATATCGGGTTTATCCGCAATGAATTGCCAACAATTCCCAAAATGGTGATTTTTTTTAACTTTGACCTCAATTTTCTCATAAGCCTTATGTGATGGAAAAGTTTAGGGAATGGATTTTTGACCAGTAGAACAATTGTAATCAAGGGTATAAGGTCGCATCCCAGTCGCATTTTCGATGTTTAGTAGTGTAATCGGACCATTTTTGCTCTTAGTCCCCAATTGGTTTGTGTGTCGTTGTTAAACGATTTAAAGATTTTAAATAATATTGATGTAATCGGTTGATATTTGAAATTGTTACTCATTTTCTGCAAACACTGATATAGGATATTATATTTTCGATCTCGATCGAATATAATTGTTTTTCTCTCGGACAAACAAAGTTGTATCATACTGATTTCAAAAATAAATTTCCGATTCATTAGACTCTTTTGACCACAAAACCAAGTACTGAAATAATTAACTTAAATCATGTAATTATTTATAAAAATCTTCTTGCTTTCAGCTTGCTATAAAATTCCTGATATTTTTGTATTAGTTCATCAGTCTTACAAATATTTTACAGCTGTAATTAAGTAGTTTGTACAAATTTCAAAAAAAAAAAATAAAAATGAAATTATTTCAAGCAGTATTTGTACTTGGATGCATCCTTGTCGGCATAATGGCGGATCCAATGCCTGAACCTCATGAGTATCATGGTGGTCATGGTGCTCCTGGTGGATTCTTTGGTAGCGGTGGTCGTGGCGTAAGTATTTTTTAAATATTTTATAAACTTTTTAAATTACAATAGATTCTTATAAAACTCAAGAAAAACCATCGCCTTACCACAAGAAAACAAAAAGTCTATTTTAATAAAAGTTTTATTTTAAATTTCAAATTTTCAATACATTTTTTGAAAGTGGATTTTAAAAACAAAAACAATTTGTATGGAAATAAAATTAAAAGTCGATTTTAAATTTATTTTATTTTTCTATGGTAAGGCTGCATATGTATTTATTAATAGACAAGCTCAAGGCCTCGAGCTTGTCAATAAATTAATATAGACTCGAGAAACACTTTATAAAGAATATTTTTTTTATCAAAATATGTATATATAATTTTTTGATCGAAAAATATTTGAATTTAAACATTTATAAATCTAATTTGACTTATTAAAAAGATTTTTTAGACTGAATTGCCTCAGAAAGTATTTAAAAGACCATATTAGCGATTATAAATTCTAAAATTATTCTTAATCGGTTGTATCCGAAGATTTAAGTGCTAACTGTAAAATTCAGTCTCACACAGAAACAATTTTTTTGTATTGTTGGTTAATTTTCAATTAAATCGTTGTTGTATCAACAATTAATTTAATAATATTAACAAAATGTGTTATTGAAAAAAATATCAAGTGATTTCTTTGTCAATACAATTAAATTTTTTGTTAATACAACAAAGTTTTAATTGAAATGAAACGAAAATTCCATTTATTTACAATTTTTTTCGAAATTAAATGTATATTTTTATATTTCACCAAAATTTTTAATTTAAGAATTAGTATAATTGATTTAAATGCTAATTTGACAAAACAATTTCTTTTTTTTCAGGGTGACGTTGTATTTAATGGTCAAGCTCCAGCATAACTTGAAGATTTATCAATTTATATGTAAAACATTACAACTAGTCCAAATTGAAACGAGTTATTTTATTAGTAAAAAATAAAAAATGCCC
The DNA here is from genome assembly GCA_963921195.1 of Pegoplata infirma. Lineage (NCBI taxonomy): Eukaryota > Metazoa > Arthropoda > Insecta > Diptera > Anthomyiidae > Pegoplata > Pegoplata infirma. The sequence continues at coordinate 205,444,052 of OY992537.1, read as the reverse complement.
TCCAAATAAAATTCTGTTTTTTTTTTAATTTTTTACTCCTTTTGTGCCCGACCGAATCTGTTCGGCCAAACTTTTTTTTAATAAAACTCACAACGACAATGTTGTGTTAATTTCATAGATCTACTGCGGCCCATAAGAAAAATGTTTTCGGGTCATTATTAGTGAAATCAATCATGAATATTCTTGACCCCCTCCGATATTGATGAAATTTGGTTATGTTCTTACACTACGTAAAAAACTAACAAATGCAAATTTTCAGCCCTCTAAGTCAACAGGGGCCGAAAATACGGAGGGTCAAAATTTCCCCCAAAATCTCCCAGTCGCGACACTTTACACCGTAAAAACTTAATATCGTTGGTTCTATTATAGCTAGAAAGCCCATTTTTGGTTTGTTTTGAAGCTCATAATATGCTCTATAAGACCTACCATAAACAAAAAATTGTCGAAAAAAAATAAGGGTTACCTCCCTTATTTTAAGGTCGTGATAAAGGGAGGAGAAAATGGGGAGGATGGTATCCCCCGATTTTTTTTTTTACTTGATAATCTTATAGAGAAGGCCCTAAAAAATATATTCTAAAATTTTTAAGTTGGGACAACAATGGGATCACTCAAAATCAAAATTTTTCACAATTTCCCCTAAAATCTCCAAATCGCAACACTCTTGAACCTTAAAAATTTAATATCATATGTGCTATTGTAGCTACAGAGTACATTTTTGTTTTTTTAAAGCTTATACTTAGTACGCTCCACAATACCTACCTTTACCAAAAAATTTTAGAAAAAAAGGAAGGGTGCTCCCCTTATTTAAAGGTCGTGGCAAAGGGTGGAGGAAATTGGGGGAAAAATATCCCCCGATTTTTTTTTTACTTGGTATTCTCAAAGTGCTAGTCCTAATGAACATATCCTAAAATTTTTATGTTGGGACAACAATCAAATCGACCAAAATCAAAATTTTTCACAATTTCCCCCAAAATCTCCAAATCGCGACACTCTTGCCCATTACAAATTTAATATCGTGGACTGTATTGTAGCTACAGAGTCCATTTTTGGTTTGTTTTGAAGCTCTTAATATGCCCTACAATATTACTATTACAAAAAAAAAAATAAAAAAATTAGGGGTGCCTCTTGTATTATAAGATCGTGGCAAGGGGTGGGGGAAATCGGGGGATAGTATCCCCCAATTTTTTTTTCCTCGTTTTTTTTTTTTAAGAGTAAGTTCTAGAGAGCATATCCTGAAATTTTTATCTTGGGACTCCAATGGGAGGCGCAAGAATGTCGCGATTTGATGATTTTGGGGGAAAATTTTGAATATTTTGATTTTGGTCGATCCCATTGTTGTCCCAACATAAAAATTGTAGACTATGTTCATTAGGACTTGCACTTTGAGAATCCCAAGTAAAAAAAAAAGATCGGGGGATACTTTCCCCCAATTTCCTCCACCCTTTGCCACGACCTTTAAATAAGGGGGGCACCAATTCCTTTTTTTGAAAAATTTTTTGGTTTTGGTATGTCTTGTAGAGCGTATTATAAGCTTTAAAACAAAAAAAAATTGGCTCTGTAGCTACAAAAGCACTTATGATATTAAATTTTTAAGGTTAAAGAGTGTTGCGATTTGGAGATTTTGGGGAAAATTATGAAAAATTTTGATTTTGAGCGATCCCATTGTTGTCCCAATTTAAAAATTTTAGAATATATTCTTTAGGATTTTCTCTATAAGATTATCAAGTAAAAAAAAAATCCCCATTTTCTCCTCCGTATATCTCGACCTTAAAATAAGGGAGGTAACCCTTATTTTTTTCGAAAATTTTTTGGTTATGGTAGGTCTTGTAGAGCATATTATGAGCTTCAAAACAAACCAAAAATGGACTTTCTAGCTATAACAGAACCAACAATATTAAGTTTTTACGGTGCAAAGTGTCGCGACTGGGAGATTTTGGGGGAAATTTTGACCCTCCGTGTTTTCGCCCACTATTTACTTAGAGGGCTGAATATAAGTGTGCATTAGTTTATCACTTAGTGTTACAACTAAACCAAATTTCATCAAAATCGGAGGGGGTCACGAAAATTTTTAGCTATTTTTGATTGATTTCACTAAGACTGACCCTTTCCCTTTCATAGAGCTTAAGAGAAACTTTCAGTTAAAATTAATTTAAGCCAAATCCGGTCATTTTAACCCGTGGCCCTCTTCGATCAATGTTTTGGAATTTTAGAAAATTGTCTCGAAAAACTTTAAACTTCTGAATTAACTCAAATTAAGTTTAAATGATAATATGAAACTAGTAAGAAACAAACCAGGATGTCTAAATTTTTAGAAAAAAATTTTTAGAAAAATTAAAATTTTTCTTTCACACTTTTCTCAATTCAAAACCATATATAACAAATCAAAAAATTATAATGCATAATTATAATTAGAGCCTGAGCTCGACTGTCTTTACAGAAAACCAATAATTTAAAAATAACGACTATAAGTCGCCCTAAGTGGCAATCAGTATCTTTGGAAAAATGGCAACACCTAACATTTGTGTCTAAAATATAGACCATGTCTGGCAATGTTTGCAAAAATAAGTACTTAGATCAGAATTGATGAAGGAGAGGAAGAAGAATAATGATTACTAAAAATAAGTTTGTTTACACAAATTACAATAACAAACTCTTCTGTTAGAAAAAAACAACAGCAACAACTACACTCGAATTGAAAAAATCAGATTTAGTTGATACTTGCTTAACAGCCTACTTGGCGTATCGGTCTAGAGTGATTGTACGTTACAAGCAGTTAATAGCAAAGTATTACAGATGATGATGAGTTCAATCCTTGTCGGCTGCGATCTGTAAATAATTTTCACATATAGAGTTTTATTGACTATTAACTAAATAAATTGACATTAAAAGTTTTTCTGAAGATTATTATAACTGGATAATATGAAACTAGTAAGAAACAAACCAGGATGTCTAAATTTTTAGAAAAATTAAAATTTTTCTTTCACACTTTTCTCAATTCAAAACCATATATAACAAATCAAAAAATTATAATACATAATTATAATTAGAGCCTGAGCTCGACTGTCTTTACAGAAAACCAATAATGGAAAAAATTTAAGATTTTTTTTTTTAAAAAGTTTCTTGAACGAGGGTGTGAGTAAGTCCTTTGAAAGCTTTAACAAAATATTTTGTTGAAAATTTTGAATGATAATTAAGCATAAAGTTTTGAAAGGTTGTAACTTACCTCCTTTTTCCTGATATGTAAAAATAATCAAATAGGAAAATTAGGGAAGATCCTCCTTTTTCATTTGCTATCACAAGTGACATCCTAGGACAAGTATAAATATTAAAAAAAAAATATTTTATAAAATTAAGACCTCTAAAAATTTGAAGTCCTTTTAAAAGGAAACAGAATCACGAAATGAAAAACTATAAATGCAGTTTTAGTACATTTAGTCTACAGTTTCAAACGTATATTATCCAGTTCGTGTTTAACGACTTTTTTCATTTTTGTCGGAAGGTGTTATTCATCCATTTCTACGACATTCTAGCTATATACATCCGTCCATCTGTATTAGAGTTAGCAAAACGATTAAAATCGTCATCGCGATTAATCGCACCAATTAATCGTAATCGGCAAAAAAAAACCATGCGATTACGATTAATCATTTTCTATCAAATTTATTGTTTTAATAGCGAATTTAATAAATAATATGGAAAATTTCCTCCAAAAAAATTTGTAATTCTGAAAAAAGTTTAAAAATATAAATAATTTGCTATATATTTTATTGATTTTGGCATGCTGAATACATATATCAAATTTTCTGAAATCGATCGCACAGTTTTCGAGATATCGCTATTTAAAAATTGTCAAAAAATATCCAAAAGTGACATTCAAGAAATTTAAAATTTATTTTTTTTCATTGATCCTTTTATAAAACTTGAAAAAAAACTGTTATTTAAACTTGATTTGAGCCAAATCGGATTATTTAAAACCGTGCAGCTTTTCGATCGATTTTTTTAATTTTTCGAAAGTTTTCCAAAAATCGAAAGTTTTAATCGAAAGGCCCCACAGGTTCAAATGATCGGATTCAAGTTAAATTAAAATGAAAGTTCGTCTCAAGCTTAAGGGAAAAAATGTTGAGATTAAAAAAAAAAATTTGGACTTTGGAAAACCGAAATTTTTTGCAAATTGCGAATTATGTTTCGAAATCCGCTTGACTAAATTTATTATTTTTTGACATTCATATTTTTTTCTTATAAGCTTATAAGCAGAGACATATTTTTTAATTTTCAAAAATCTAAAACTTTGATCGCCGCTACGGGTTAACTTAATGCGATTGACCTCAAACTTGTACCACATACATAAATATATTGTGCTCGATTTGGGAGCACTCTTTCACCATTCACCTAATTTTCCTTTCGACTTTTAAGATTTTTAAAGATTTTTATCGTGTAATTATTGAAAATATTAAAATTCGAAAGAATAACAAATTTTTTAATTATAACAAATAATTTAGTTGGAGGGTATACAAAATTTGTTTATTTTAAATTCGCGAGTCTTCGTGAGCGTGATTATTTCGCGAGCGTGAAAAAAATTTTAGTTACTCAAAAAAAATTTCGTGCATGAGCAATATTTTCACTCACTCGTCCATCTGTAGTCTGAAGTTAAGACTTGGTTCAAAAGTAGTTATTAGTTGAAAAAATTAAAAAAAAAAAATTTTTGATAAAAAACCAAATTTTAATAAAAACAAGTAAGAGTGTTAAATTCGGCTGTGCCGAATCTTTTATACCCTCCAACATGCAAAAAAATAAAAAAATTCAGGGGCGTTTTCTTTTTTTGGGAGGGGGTCAGTAGTGGTAATTGGGAGGGGGAAAATTTCCTTTCGAATATGTGTTTAAAAATTCATTCTTATGCTTTTTACACTAAAGAAATACAAGTTTATCAATATTAAAAAAAAAAAAATTATTCCACGCCTATAAAAGGGGGGCGGACCGAAAAAATTACATTTTCTAATCCTCAGGGTCCAAATGCAGGACTTTGAACTTCTTGTAGCATAAAAATGTTGCCTTTGTTAAACAAAAACACAAAAAATCATTTAAAAAAATTATATTTTTCAGAGGTTGGTTTAGTTCTTCAAGGGGGAACTTTTTTCCCCCTGGAGCGATTTTGCTCATTTACGAACTTAACCTGTCTAGGAACATAAGACATATTCGTGCCAAATTTCGGGAGCCTAGATATTCTATTTGGACTGCATCGTGTTAACTACAGACGGACAGACGGACGGACGGACAGACGGACGGACGGACATCGCTAGAATATCTTAGAATCGATCACTGATCAATAATATAAATACTTTATGGGGTGGCCCAAAATTACTTTTGCTTCGCTACAGGTCAACGTACCTTAAAATATGAAAGATGGTATCGTAACTAATTTTTTGAGCCAAATTGCAGCACCCTACGACGAATAGAAGGGGATGCTAACGGATCACATGTGTTTGCAACATCCGAAGAAATCTAGAAAAAAAAAAATTTTCCAATCCTAAAAATTACTACATGGAATGGTATCGTTACAAAAGCAAATAAGTCACATATGGCCATTTTGTCCTAAGGTTGCCTACAAAGGACAATAAGGACATTTTAGTTTCGATTAGGCAAAAAACAAAAAAATTTTTTTTTTTTTTTTTTTGATGTTATACTCAAATTAAAGATATTTGTATTACCTTTCAAATAAACTTTATCGCAACTTAATGGTCCGCATAGTTTTTGAGTTACAGCGGTTTTAGTGAAATGCAGGGTTCAGCTTTTTTTAATATGTATTTTTTTTGTTTAAGGACAATCTGAGGACAAAATGGCCACATGTGAATTATGTGCTCTTGTTACGCTAGCATTCCATATGGTTATTTTTAAGATTCCAATAAAAAAAATTTTAAGATTCCTTTGGAGGTTGCAAACACTTATGATAAGTTAGCATCCCCTTCCAATCATTGAAGGGTGCTGAAATTTGGCGCAAGTTGTTCGTTACGATGCCATCTATCATATTTTGAGGTACGTTCTGTTGTGAGTTATACTTGGTATTTTTCCATATGTTGATGGGTCACACGACCCCATACTGTAGTTGGAGGGTATACAAATTTTGATAAAAAAAAATGTTTTGGTAAAGCCTAGTACTCTGCTTTTTACAGTGAAAATTTGACTTAAACTTATACCGCCTCAAATCGCAAAAAAAAATATTAAAAATCAACAACTTTTGACAATTTTAAGAAAGAAACGAGCATAACAAAACTGAAATGACACTTTGTTTACGGCAATTTAAATTGTCATGTAAAATAAAAATGCATGAAAACTTTTTTGACAAATTTCTTACAACTCCAAGCGTTGCCAAAATTTATTTTTTTATATAGAGTTTGACAGATTTTCTCCCGTGAAATCGAACAGAGTTAAAAAATATGAAAAAAAAGTTTTTAATAAAAAAAACCTTTTTGATGTAAAAAAAAATTGATAAAAGAAAAAATTTTGATTGAAAAAAAAATATTGATGAAAAAAAAAATGTATGTAAAAAAAATTTTTTTATGAAAAAAAAATATGATGAAAAACAAGTAAGAGTGTTAAATTCGGCTGTGCCGAATCTTTTATACCCTCCAACATGCAAATAAATAAAAAAAAAAAAAAGTGCAGGGGTGTCTTCTTTTTTTTGGGGGGGGGGGTTGGTAGTGGTAATTGAGGGGCACAATTCCTCTCAAATAAGTGTTAAAAAAAAGAATTCTTATGCTTTTTGCACTAAAGAAATACAAATTTATCATTATATAAAAAAAAAATTATTCCACGCCCATAAAAGGGGGGGGGGCGGACCGTACAACGATTTTTTCTAATTCTGTGGGTCCAAATGCAGGACCTTGAACTTCTTGTAGCATTAAAATGTTGGATTTGTTAAACAAAAACACAAAAAATCATGTAAAAATATGGTATTTTTCAGAGGTTTGCTTAGTTCTTCAAGGGGGAACTTTTTCCCCCCTGGTCCGATTTTGCCCATCTCCGAACTTAACCAGCCTATGAACATAACACATATATGTGCCAAATTTCAGGAGTCTACCACTCTTATTTTGGACTGTATCGTGTCTTCCACAGACGGACGGACAGACGGACAGACGGACGGACGGACGGACGGACGGACAGACGGACATCGCTAGAATGTCTTAGAATCGATCACTGATCAATAATATATATACTTTATGGGGTCCTACACCGATATTTCGATGCGTTACACACGGAATGACAAAGTGAGTATACCCCCATACTGTAGTTGGAGGGTATAAAAATTGTTTAATGAAAAAAAAAAAACAAGTAAGTGTGTTAAATTCGGCTGTGCCGAATCTCTTATACCCTCCAATATACAAAAAAAAAAAAAAACAAAAATCCAGGGTCGTTTTATATTTTTTTATACCCTCCACTCTAGTGATAGAGGGTATATATAAGTTTGTCATTCCGTTTGTAACACCTCGAAATATTGGTCTAGGACCCCATAAAGTGTATATATTCATGATCCTCGATCGATTTAAAGACGATCTAGCGATGTCCGTCCGTCCGTCCGTCTGTCTGTTGAAAACACGCTAACTTTCGAAAGACTTTACGGAGGCTCCTGAAATTTGGCATATATGTTGGGCATTTACCTGGTCAGGTTGGTATTGCAATCCAGCGAAATGCACTGGGCCCAGTGGCCGAAACACCCAATCTAGCGGCGCTTAATTCGGAAATGTAAAATAATAAAGCCCAATGCATATTTGTGATTATAATACATACTTATAAAGAATTTAGTATTTAACCATATTTATTTATTTCAGTGTTTTTATGTATTTTGGGAAATTTATTTGAATATCGGGAGGGTGGTCTGTATGAGGACTAGAAGTAAAAATGTTCCGATTCCGTTAAAATTTAGAATGATTATTTATGGCTACAAAAAACATTTAACAGTCGCATTTCAAGAGGATATTTTTTAAAATACTATTGTTAGGGCTTTTTAAGTAAAACTGGAAGGGGAAATTAACATGGGGGCTATGGGATAACATGGACCGATTTTGTCAGAAATTTAATAGGTTTTGTTCTGTCGATAAAAAATCTTAAATTTCAAATTTTAGCCATATCGATTGAAAATTGTGGTCTGTATCGCGTTTATACTGTTAATTTGGACTGACAGATGGACCCTAAAAAACCGAACAACTTGCGCGAACTAGCACGCCATACTGAAACGTCACAACAAAAATAACCTAAAATAATAAACATAACAGGAATTGGACCGAATACGATCGAATTTCAAAAGTTGCAGTCCATGAAACTATAGTTTATATCACAAATGTCAACTTCTATAAGGCACTAATAATAAACTAGATACACACAGGCCACAAACATTTATTTTTTAGTTAAAACATACCTTTTACTTTCAATTAAAACTTTTTGGCTCAAAATGTATAAACAATTGACTTAAAAGTGTCAAGAAAAAGTCACTGAGTAATTAGGCCCCAAATTCCTTTAATACACTTGCTGCAGAAAATGTATATTTGACAGCTTACATCTGTGCGAATATTGAAAGCAAAACAAAATTAAAAATGTAAAATTTTTCTGTAAAGTATAGGTAAACGATGCAGTGCAAAAACATTTATCGATCTTAATTTTTTAATTTTGACTTAAGCGCCGCTAGATCAGTGATTTCGGCCACAGTGCAGTGGTTCAAAAGTTATGAGCAAAATACTGAATTTCGTCAAGTGTTTTTAGTGAATTTATGAGATAAAAAACACTATAACTTTCGAAAGGCGATTCTGAGGAAGCTTAAGCTGGGCATTTATATTTGTCGTTCCCCTAACCTAGTTCGTATTGAATTTCAGCCAAATCGGTCCAGTGCTTCAAAAGTTATTAGCAAAACCGTGAATTTCAGATTAGCTTCACCTTAAATTCACGTGTTGAAAACCCGTTAAACCTGTTTTAAAAACATTGGTAAGTGACAAAAATATTTTGCAACGTATTTTTGTCACTCAAAAATGTTTTTATACCAAAACAACAAAAAAGTAAACTCGAAAAAAATTTTACACTCGAAAAAAATTTTACACTCAAAAAAAAAATTAGTAAATTATTTTTTTTTTTTTTTTCAAAAATTGCTAAAAAAAAGTTTTTTTTTACACTTAATAAAATATTTCTAATCAAAAATGTTATTTTTTTCATCCCTAGTAAAAATATTATGCTAATTTTACTGAATAGATCTAATTTCATCCGTAAAATGGTTGTATCAAATAGGATCTAATTGTATTACTTTAGATTAAAAAATATAAAAATTGATACAATTTGATCCTGAATTTGGTCAAATCTAATTACATCAAATTGTTCTTATAATATCAATTTTTATATAATTTGATGAGCAAAACCAAAATACGAATATAATCATATATGGAGCAATATCTAACCATATAAAGTGGATCAACCGTATCAAAGTGATAGATACAATTTTATATAAATTTATACGGAAGCATATTAACTCATATAAGATTGTATCAAATTATATATGATTAGACCAGAAAATTTTTACTCGGGCATTTATATTTTTTACCATTAATATTTTTTCTTCTTCAATATTTATTTTTTCATCAAAAAAAAAAATTTTTCATACATATTTTTTAATTCTACTATTTGTTTTTGTGTTCATCAAAAATTTTGTTTTTTCTTATCAATATTTTTTTCATCAATATTTTTCAATATTTTTTTTTTCATCAATACTTTTTTTCATCAATATTTTTTTTTTATCAATATTATTTTTTTCATCAAAAATATTTCTTTCAAACATTTTTTTCATTAAATATTTTTATTATCAATAATCATTTTTCATTAAAAACTTTTTTTCGTCAAAAACTTTTTTTATATCGACAAACCAATGTCGATATATCGATTTATATCGACAATCACAAACAGATGATACATCACAAGAATTTCTTAGAAACCATTAAGGATTAATATAATATAAATATAATACATGAATGATAAATTAATATAGCGTTATTTTTTCTAGAAAAATGTTTCTTTGTACAGCAAAACATTATCATGATTTAATGTTTGGGCACGAGTACAAAATTTGCAGATATTTTTTTCTGACACTCGAACTTTGAATCATACTAAGGTAAAATAATTTCCCTATGCTTTAGATTTCATCGACCGCAATAACAAGTTTCGTATAATTCTTTGAAATCATGAAATTAAAAATTATTTATAATAATATTCCTGCTCTTAAATTCCTATAAAATTAATAGAAATATTTATTAAGTTCAACAGTCTTACAGATACTTTTAATCAAGTAGTTCAAAAAAAATTTAAATAATAAAAATGAAATTATATCAACTCGTACTTGTACTTGGTTTTCTCATTGCGAACATAATGGCGGAATCAAAGGCAATTCCATTTACGGTTTGCAGTAATAGTGGTGTAAGCATTTGGTATTTTTTTTTTATACCCTCCACTCTAGTGACAGAGGGTATATATAATTTTGTCATTCCGTTTGTAACTTATCGAAATATCGGTCTGAGACCCCATAAAGTATATATATTCATAATCCCCGGCCGATTTTAAAACATTCTATCGATGTCCGTCTGTCCGTCTGTCTGTCTGTGGAAATGGTGATCACGGCCAAACTATTTCACGGAGATGACTGAAACTTAACATATTTATTGAAAGTTATCCCGAGAAGTTTTGTGTTGCTTTTGAGCAATATCGGTTTAGCGGTTCAAAAGTTATGAACGAAAATGTAAGGACACCTCAAAAATTTTAGTACATTCAACATAACCTTAAAATACAAAATGTTTTAATTCGGCTGCTGGTTGACATATGTCAACATAATTGAACACTAAATGGTATCTAAAGAAGTACGAATATATTTTTTTTTTACAAAAAAATAAAAAAATCGGAAATTTTTTTTACCAATTTTTTTTTTTTCGCGGAAATTTTTTTAAAAAAAAAAAAAATTATCAAAAGTAATTTTCTTTTAAATAAAGTTTTTTGCAATAATTTTTTAGAAATTGTGGAGGGTATCACTATATTCGGCAAGGTCGAATTTAACTTTTTTACTTGTTTTGTTTGATTTCTTAAAATAAAAAACTTGCAAAATTTTTTAAGTCCCCTTGATGATTTGGACTGTAATTAAAGATAATAGGCGATGTTTCGTATTTATTATTTTTGGGTTACATTTAATTTTTGTGCGATTAAGCTAAATGTTAAATCCAGCCTAAGAATTAAGAATTGTTTTAAGATTTTTTTATTTTTTGAAATCAAATGAATGATATAAAATCATTTTTTTTTATGGACTTGAATTTGAAATTTAATAATAATGGAATTTTTTTTCAGAGTTGTCAATAATGTAAAAGTTTAAAAATCAACATAACTTGAAGATTGGATAATAAACATGGTTTTTATGATTAGTATAAATAGATGTGTTCTAAAATCAATATTTAAAAAAAAAAATAAAGCAACCCGAGTAAAAAAGTTTATATATAATTATATATAATTATATATATTTGATAAAACAAGATAAAATTCTATATAATTTTATAAAATTATATATAATTATATCCGAATTTTTTTTACATAAAATTTTATAAAATTATATATAATTATTTATAATTTGATAAAATTTTATAGAATTAGATAAAATTATATATAATTTTATCAAATTATATATAATTATATCAAAATATGTTTTATATAAAATTTTATAAAATTATATCAAATTATATATAATTTGATAACATTTTATAAAATTATATAAAATTATATAAGATTTGATAAAATTTTATATAAAAAAAATTCGGATATAATTAAATATAATTTTATCAAATTATATATAATTTTATATAATTTTATCAAATTTTTTGAAAACAAAAACTTTTTATATAATTTTATATAATTATATATAATTTTATCAAATTTTATATAATTATATAAAATTATATAAAAAACTTTTTTACTCGGGAACAATTAAAAATACTTTACCAAATAAAAAATTTCCTCAACCGTTAAGTTTTTTTTTATAAATTCTGCACATGTTTAAAAAGAGGAACACCCTACCCGAGTAAAAAAGATCTGATATAATCATATATGCTATTATAAAATTATTTAAATTTATATATGGTTATGCATGAACTTTGATATGGACATATAAGTTTATATGTATATAGCATTGTATTTTTCCTTATTTTTTAATATGATAACATACATATTCATATCTATTTATATACCGATCTATATGAAATTAGATATGACATATAAGGTCGGGAATTTTAAGATATGGCAGATAAAAAGATATATGATTTTATTTATAATTATATCCCGAAAAAATTTTTCAAAATTTTCCAAGTCCCGGACAATTAAAAAATTTTCAAGTCTTAAAAAATTTTATGAAAATTTTCCAAAGTCCCGGACACAAAATTTTTTTTGGCAATTTTTTTTTTGAGTAAAAAATTCATTGAAAATGTTTTAATTGTAATTGCCTACTGATGACGTAGAAGTGGCTACAGAAACCATGGTCTAGGGTAAATCCACATTTAATTTAATCTTTAGAAGACACAATTTTCTTCTTCAATCAGAAAAACACAAACAACAAATTAAATACACTTGGCTTACGCCGAAAAAATATAATAAATTAGAAATACTGACAAATGTCGCTCGTGTGAGCAATTCACTTTAACTATGCGTTACTGTAGTGTGAAGAACAAAAAATTCTCTGCTATAGTAAAGTTTGCATAAAATAAAGTAAATGAAAGATTAAGAAAATTGTTGTTGGTCTCTAGATTAAATGCATTGCTTGAGTTAGAGAAAAAGCTTTTCTGCATACGTCACACACGAAACCTACTGTGAGTTAAAAACAAACGACGTTTAGTCACTGATGTTTATACACCGAGTATAGCCTAGTGGTTATGGCTTCGGCTTACAATACATGAGTGATTTAACGACACAGGTTCGAAGCTCATGTCAGGCTAGTCTGTTGATAAAAAAACATATAAAGAATTTTTCTAGCAAATATCAAATAATCAATTTAATGTAATTGCCTACTGATGACGTAGAAGTGGCTACAGAAACCATGGTCTAGGGTAAATCCACATTTAATTTAATCTTTAGAAGACACAATTTTCTTCTTCAATCAGAAAAACACAAACAAGAAATTTTATGTTTTTGAAAAATTTTTAAGTTCCGAAAAAATGCTAAATTTTCTAAGACACAAAAATTTTTTGGAACTTTTAAATCCCGTAAAAATGATTTTAAAGAACAAAATTGACAAATTTTTAATAAAAAAAAAAATTCCGAAGAATGCAATAAAAACTCTTCTAATTGATAATGTATCCAATCTGATAAAATAATTTGTAATTTCACGTTTAAAATTCCAAAAAATTTTACCAGATTTCATCTAATTATATAAAACTTTATCTAATTTTAACAGATAAGATATGATTTAATACAATTAGATAGACCCATTTTTAGGATCAAACTTAATCAAATTTGATATTATTTTATCAAAAATAATAGAATTTGATATAATCGTATAATATTCGATCCGCCAATTTTCTTATCAAAATTAATATGGATTTACATTTTTTTTTTTTTTTTTAAAGCATATCTGCTCATTAGAGTGTCCCTTATTTTGGAAATGTTGGAAATCTTGAGACGGTACCCGCTCATTTTTTTCCTTTTGACTTAAAAATAACTCAGGAAAAATTTTACGCCCCTAGGACCACGCCTTCCCTACGCGACGGGGCCTTAAAGAGCGGGGCCTAAAAAATCATTTTTCCATACAAACCAAAAAAATTTTTTTTTGATTTTTAATTTTTTTGTTATTAATTATTATATTACTTGGTTTGCTTATTCACGACAAAAAATTTGATTTTGGAGGGATAAGTCTTTCAGCGCTAAAAAATTTTTCGCAAAAAAAAAATTTGGGCGGCCGGGGTCCTACAGTAAAAAAATTTTAAAAAATATTTTTTTTTAGTTTTGACCAGCAACGGTTTTAGCTGCTATGTTGCTTTAAATGATATATATTCCAAAAAAAAAATTATTCATATCTGTGACATCTTTATCTTTTTCGAAAAAAAAATTTTGAGCCGTAGGAATCCTACGGTAAAAAATTTTTAAAAAATATTTTTTTTTAGTTTTGAAAAGCAATGGTTTTAGTTTTTATGTTGTTTTTAATGATATATATTCCAAAAAAAATATTATTCATATTTGTGACATTTTTATCGTGTATCGAAAAAAATCATCAATGCATTTTTTACCCTTTTTTAGAACACGATTAAGATGTCACAGATACAAAAAATATTTTTTTATGAATATATATCATTTAAAGCAACATAGCAGCTAAAACCGTTGCTGGTCAAAACTAAAAAAAAATATTTTTTAAAAATTTTTTACTGTAGGACCCCGGCGGCTCAAAATTTTTTTTTGCGAAAAATTTTTTAGCGCTGAAAGACTTATCCCACCAAAATCAAATTTTTTGTTGTGAATAAGCAAACCAAGTAATATAATAAATAATAACAAAAAAATTAAAAATCAAAAAAAAAATTTTTTGGTTTGTATGGAAAAATGATTTTTTAGGCCCCGCTCTTTAAGGGCCCGTCGCGTAGGGAAGGCGTGGTCCTAGGGGCGTAAAATTTTTCCTGAGTTATTTTTAAGTCAAAAGGAAAAAAATGAGCGGGTACCGTCTCAAGATTTCCAACATTTCCAAAATAAGGGACACTCTACTGCTCATATATAATTAAATATTGCGTCATATAACTTTTTTTACTCGGGAAGTTTTACCCACAGCATTTAATATGGTGCCGTATAAAAGAATATCGAATCATGTGTTGCTCCACATGCAATATATAAAGCTTTGTTAAATTAAATATTGCATATAATATTTAATATGACTCCATGTATGACAACATACAAGATTAGATAAATAAATATATGATATAGGACCTCATATAAGATTAGATATACATATATATAAATGGTGCAAATCGGGGAAAAAGTTTTCTAAGTCCCGAGAAATTTTTTTAAAATTCCAGACACAAAAAGTTTTTGCGTTTTAGAGTTAAGAATTTCATTAAAATTTATTAAAACAAAAAATATTTTTTTCAAATTTTGAAAATTTTACAAGTCCCGAAAAAGTTTTGGAGAATTTTCTGAGTCCCGGACACAAATTTTTTTTTTGGCAATTTTTGCGCGTTTCCCGAATCAACTTGGTACATGGGATAAATTTAAAAATTATGAGATAAAAAAAAATTATACAAAATTCTACATATTTTATCATATGATATAAATTATATCAAATTAGATAAACCCAATATTCGGATCAAAAATTCCCAGCAAAACTTAGATTACCAAATAAGGTATAAAATAAGGTATATGATCTCTTATTTTATACATTGCAGCATTGATGATTTTAACAGGCGATGAGACTCAAAGTAATGCATCCACATTATCACATAGAATACCAGTAAGGTATAAAATAAGTCATAAATTTATAACGAAGAATACCAGTAAGGTGTAAAATATATGATATTTTATAGGTTACGAGTAAGGTATATAATAAAGCATACCAGAACGTAATATATAAGGTGTTACGAGTAGTGAAAAAGTAATTTTGTATTAAATTTACTCACGTGATTGTAAGTGAGTGTAAGTAGATATAATATGCTAGTGAGTGTGTGTCGGTGGAAATTTCTTGTCGTGAGCCCATCTCTAGTTTAAACTTATGCATTTTTTATAAAATAATTATTTTTTATGTTATTGTAATGCATTATGCATTTAATTATAAATAATGCATTATTTCAAACTTTCAAATAATACATAATGTAACCAAATATAAATCATCCATGATATAATGTTTAGAAATAATAAATATGAAATACATTTTTCCAATAATCATGCATTACGTAGCAAATTATTAGTAATGCATTATTTTTCACTTTAAAATAATACGTTGTGGAACAAATGTTTGGTAAGACATCCTAAAATAATGCTACAAATAAGGTATATACATTACCTGGTAATGTGTTATATAATCACTACCCATTACCAAAGTTTTGCTGGGTTATCATATTTAATCTAATATAACAAATTTTGAGCTATTTTGATCCACCAATTTCATCATCTTATCTTATTCAAATACGTGTTGGGCTGTATTAAATTATATATGGCTCAATTTCAAATTATATATGGGGCATTCCATGTGAAATCGGACACTTTGAAAAACTTTTCTTTTAGATTTTCCCAATTTGTTTACAGTTTTTAGTACCCTTCGAAAACTCCTTCGTGGTAAATTTTCAGATTTTTTTGATGACCCGTTCAAAAGATATCGAATTTTTAAAAATTGGTAGTTTGTTCCTTTACTCAAACTTCTTTTAATCATAATTTCTTCAATAATGGTCAAAATTTCAAATTTTTTTTTTTCAAAATTTTGTTTTTTTACGTACTTTCTAAAAAATCTCAAAAAATTCTTAAAAGCGCTCTAGTATGCGATTTTTAAGTTTTAAAATTTAAATCTCATTTTTGAAATTGTTTGTACTCTTCGATTTTTTTGAAATTTTTTTGTGTAAAACTACTATCAATTTAACAAATTTTTTGCCCAGGAAGATCGTGGGATAACGATTATTACTATTTTTTAAAATTTTTTGAAAAAATTTTATTGTAAATTTCCAATCTTAAAATCATTTCTACTGCTCCAATGGTGCGTCATAGAGGGGTCCTTTATAAGACCGACCCCCACACTACGTCTTAACATTTCTTTGGAACAAACTAATACCCTATCTCCAATTTCTAAGGGAGCTCCCACACAAAACGACATTTTTTAAAATTTGTTCCAACCGCTCTAACTGCCCTAATAGTGCCCTTAGAGCAACAAAATGTATGACCGACCCACAATATTTTTTTAGTCCAAACATTTTCTCTGAACACACCTACCCTCTATCTTTAACTGTTAAGGCGGTCCCCATACAATTTTTTTTATTTTTTGTAAATTTGTTTTATTTAATCAGCTTCTACCGGTCCAATGGTGCGTCCGAGAGGGGTCATTAGTGAGACCGACCCCCATTTATTTTTAACCTACAACATTTTTTTAAAACATACCTACGCCCTATTTCCGCTCCCTAAGTAGGCTTTGGAACAAACTAATACCCTATCTCCAATTTCTAAGGGGGCTCCCACACAAAACGACATTTTTTAAAATTTGTTCCAACCGCTCTAATTGCCCTAATAGTGCCCTTAGAGCAACAAAATGTATGACCGACCCACAATATTTTTTTAGTCCAAACATTTTCTCTGAACACACCTACCCTCTATCTTTAACTGTTAAGGCGGTCCCCATACAATTTTTTTTATTTTTTGTAAATTTGTTTTATTTAATCAGCTTCTACCGGTCCAATGGTGCGTCCGAGAGGGGTCATTAGTGAGACCGAAAATCTAAAAAAAAAGTTTTTCAAATCTAAAAAAAAAGTTTTTCAAAGTGTCCGATTTCACATGGAATGCCCCATATGGACCTGTATATTTTTTTAGTCGGGTAGATAAATTTTGAGTAAATTTTTAATTGTGTCAATTAAAAATTTACTCTAATTTTTTTTTCAAACATTTTTTCTGTGTAGTCAAAGCCTACTTAGGGAGTAGAGATAGGGCGTAGGTATGTTTTACAAAAATGTTGGAGGGTAAAAATAAATGGGGGTTGGTCTCACTAATGACCCCTCTCGGACGCACCATTGGACCGGTAGAAGCTGATTAAATAAAACAAACTTACAAAAAATAAAAAAAATTGTATGGGGACCGCCTTAACAGTTAAAGATAGAGGGTAGGTGTGTTCAGAGAAAATGTTTGGACTAAAAAAATATTGTGGGTCGGTCATACATTTTGTTGCTCTAAGGGCACTATTAGGGCAATTAGAGCGGTTGGAACAAATTTTAAAAAATGTCGTTTTGTGTGGGAGCCCCCTTAGAAATTGGAGATAGGGTATTAGTTTGTTCCAAAGAAATGTTAAGACGTAAAAATTAATGGGGGTCGGTCTTATAAAGGACCCCTCTATGACGCACCATTGGAGCAGTAGAAATGATTTTAAGATTGGAAAATTACAATAAAATTTTTTAAAAAAATTTTAAAAAATAGTAATAATCGTTATCCCAAGATCTTCCTGGGCAAAAAATTTGTAGAATTGATAGAAGTTTTACACAAAAAAATTTCCAAAAAATCGAAGAGTACAAACATTTTCAAAAATGAGATTTAAATTTTAAAACTTAAAAATCGCATACTAGAGCGCTTTTAAGAATTTTTTGGGATTTTTTTTAGAAAGTACGTAAAAAAACAAAAATTTTGAAAAAAAAAAATTTGAAGTTTTGACCATTATTGAAGAAGTTATGATTAAAAGAAGTTTGAGTAAAGGAACAAACTACCAATTTTTAAAAATTCGATATCTTTTGAACGGGTCATCAAAAAAATCTGAAAATTTTCCACGAAGGAGTTCTCGAAGGGTACTAAAAACTGTAAACAAATTGGGAAAATCTAAAAAAAAAGTTTTTCAAAGTGTCCGATTTCACATGGAATGCCCCATATGGACCTGTATATTTTTTTTAGTCGGGTAGATAAATTTTGAGTAAATTTTTAATTGTGTCAATTAAAAATTTACTCAAATTTTTTTTTCAAACATTTTTTCTGTGTAGTCAAAGACAAATTTATTTTTTATATTATTTTTTTAATACTCAATTTCGATGCATCACACATATATTAAAAATAATTTTCCGATTCATTGGAATTTATTGACCACAAACCATAGTACGCAAATAGTTAAAAAAAGTCTTGTGTTAAAAGTTTAAAAAAAAAAATTTAGTTCTCAGATTACTATAAAATTACAGAAAATATCGAATAAATTCATCAGTCTTACAAATATTTTAAAGCTGTAGTAAACAACTTAAAAAATAAAAAATGAAATTATTTCAAACCGTATTTGTACTTGGTTGTATCCTTGCCGGCATAATGGCGGAACCAAATCCTGAACCTCATGAGTATCATGGTGGTCATGGTGCTCCTGGTGGTTTCTTTGGTAGTGGTGGTCGTGGCGTAAGTATTTATTTATCATTTAAATCTCTATTAACTATCTTGATTGTCATATTCTAGGTTTAATTACTTATTTATTCATAAAAACTTAAATAATTTTATTTTGTTAAAAATTAAGAAATTTTATAAACATCATATTATATAGAATTTGATGCAAAAAATGAGTCGATAAAACCATATAAAGTTTTATAATTCTTTATAAAATTTAATATAATTTTATGCGACATTTGGACCCCTATTTTGATTTAATAATAGCAAAATTATATAATTATATAAAATTATATAAAATGTATATACAAAATTATATGAAATTATATATAATTGTATAAAATTATATCAAAATTTTGTGGAATTATATAAAACTTGATATTATTTTATATAATTTTATATTATTACATATATTTTTTACATAATTTGATGTTGTTGTATATAATTATATCTGATTATATAATTTTGCTGTTATATAAAAATAAGGGTCTTAATTTCGCATTAAATTATATAAAATTTTATAAAAAATTTATTATAATATATCAACATTGATCTAATTTTATATGGTTTTATCTACTCATTTGTCACATGATTTTTATACAATTTTATATGACTACATACAATCTTTTTTACTTGGAAAGAGATTTTTTTTTCTCAAAATTTAAAATTTATTGTATGGGTGAAATTTTCCAGTCAGTAATTAAGTCTTTACCTACATTTAAGAACATTTCAAAATCTAAGAATTTAAAAGATTTAAAAGTTTTTTTAGACGGTATTGCTTCAGTTTATATATGAAGGCACGTATTAGCGTTTATGAATCCTAAATTGTTTTAAATCACTTAAAAAGTAGAATGTTGGTAAAGATTTTAGTGATTACTGTAAAATCTAGCCCTTGATTTGGAATTAATAATTTTTTCCAAATATTTTTGTATTTTTGAAATTAAATTGTAATTTAAGCCTAAATATAACTAATTTTAATGCTAATTTAGAAATAATAATAATGGGAAATTGTTTTTATTTTCAGGGTGATGTTGTATTTAATGGTCAAGCTCCATCATAACTTGAAGATTCTTCAATTTATGTGTATTAAATTACAATTAGACAAATGTGACATGTTTTATTGTTTTACAATAAATATATAAAAAAGTAAAATAAATAATTTTATGCCGAATAAAAACTGCTTACCACAATTACTCAGAATTTCCCGTTTTTTTGAATTTCGTAAATTTTTCAGATTTTCTTTTTTATACTCTCCGCTTTCAAAAAATAATAAAATAACTTACACTCTACAGCAAACCATTTTAGGATTAAAAGTTGTAACGTCGAAATTTTTGTTTTTCTTAAAAATCGAAACTATCTCCGAAACTACCCGGCGGATTTAAAAAATTTTACCATCAATGTGTCGAGCATGAAATTCTGCAAAAAAAAATATATTAAATAAGGAGAAAAAAAAATCGAAAAGTATTTTGACAAAAAAGGCAGGGGTTAACACATTGACGCTAAAATTTTGTAAATCGATTCCTTAGTTTTGGAGTTATAACGACTTTACCATGTTTTTTCCAAGTTTGCCGAAAAATCTTTTTTTACTGGATAAAAATTTGGGTTACATATTCTGAAAGGGCATAAAAAGTTGGGATGTATAGTAGCATGGCCCGAAATCAGGAAATTTTGGAATTTTTTTAGGGTATACCCCTAGAACGATGCTTATTGGAGAGCTGATTACGGGAAAAATAATTAAAAAAATTTAGGAGGTCATCTTCAGGGCGCAACCAGCGCTTATAGTTTGCATACGTGGTGCATTTGGTCAAAAAAAATATTTTTTTTTTAATTTTAAAATTGGTGCCAAAAGTTTCGTTAGGTAGAGTACATTCAGGAAAAAATATTTATAAAGTTTTCATGGAGCAATTTTGGTCCAGCGAACGTCATTTTTGCGTGTAATCGATTTTTGTAACAATAACAAAATATATGAAAATTCGTCACAGACTAATTTTTTTCAAGGAAAAATGTCTCACAATCTGAGATTTTTACTTTATGAAAAATGTATCGGAATCTGAAACTTTTTCTATAGGAAAAATGTATTAGAATCTGAGATTTTTATACGACTACACCACTCTATGGTACAGGGTATAATGAGTTTGTGCTGATGTTTGTAACTACCCGAAATATTGGTCCTACCCCTACCTTCAAGTATACCGATCGACTTAGAATTACTTTTTGAGTCGATTTAGTCGATTTTTTAAGGTAATTTTATATTTTTAATGTATTTTGGTTTGCTTTAAGATTTAGAAAAAAATAAAAAATATTTTTCATAAAATTGAAAAATTGTTCAGAGAAAAAATATGTTTTTCTTAAGTTAATTTTATATTTTTAATGTATTTTGGTTTGCTTTAAGATTTAGAAAAAAATAAAAAAAAAAAAATCTAAAAAAAAATTTCATACGAAAAATCGATTTTTTAAGGCTTTTAAAACCAAAAAATTGAAAAATTCTTCAGAGAAAAAACATTTTTTTTAAGTTAATTTTATATTTTAAAGGTAATTTGGTTCGCTTTAAGATTTAGAAAAAAATAAAAAAAAAATTTTAAAAAAATTTTAAAAAAATTTTTCATACGAAAAATCAATTTTTTAAGGTTATGGCCACTTTGGCCTCGGAAAAAATTAAAAAATTCTTCAGAGAAAAAACAATTTTTTAAGTTGGTTTTATATTTTAAACATAAAAATTAAAAAATTCTTTAGAGAAAAAATGTTTTTTTCTAAGTTAATTTTATATTTTTAACGTAATTTGGTTTGCTTTAAGATTTAGAAAAAATATAAAAAAAAAAAAATAATTTTTTCCGAGGCCAAAGTGGCCAAAAAACATTCAAAAAACGATTTTTCGTATGAACATTTTTATACCCTTCACTCTAGTGATAGAGGGTATATATAAGTTTGTCATTCCGTTTGTAACACCTCGAAATATTGGTCTAGGACCCCATAAAGTATATATATTTATGATCCTCGATCGATTTTAAGTCGATCTAGCGATGTCCTTCCGTCCGTCCGTCCGTCCGTCCGTCCGTCTGTCTGTCTGTCTGTCCGTAGAAAACACGCTAACTTTTGAAAGACTTTACAGAGGCTACTGAAGTTTGGCATATATGTTTGTCATTTACCTGGTCAGGTTGGTATTGCAATCCAGCCAAATCGGTCCAGTGGTTCAAAAGTTATGAGCAAAAGAGTAAATTTCGGCAAGGGTGTTTCGCGAATTTACGAGATAAAAAACACGATAACTTCCGAAAGACAACAATGAGACTACTGAAGCTTGGCATGTATCTTTGCCATTCCCCGGGTCTATTTGGTGTTCCAGCTCAATCGATCCAGTGGTTCAAAAGTTATAACTTATAAGCAAAACCCTGAATTTCAGATTAGCTTCATCTAAAATGCCACGTGTTTTTAACAAGTTTTAAAAGCATTGGTATTAACTAAACAATGCTTTTTAAACTTGTTTAATTTTAAAGGAATGCTTTTTAAACTTGTTTAGTTTTAAAAGCATTGGTAACTTAAAAATTACACTCGAAAAAAATTTTACACTCAAAAAAAATTTTACACTCAAAAAAAATTTACACAAAAAAAAATTTTGTTTTTTTTTTACAAAAATGACAATATTTTGTGTACATTCGTACGTGTATTCACTCAGAAATATTTTTACAGTAAAAAAAAACATTACACTCGAAAAAAATTTTACACTCAAAAAAAAAATTAGTAATTTTTATTTTTTTTTAATTACAAAAAAAAGTTTTTTACTCAAAATAAAATATTTCTAATCAAAATTGTTAACTTTTTCATGTTAAAAAATGTACTACCCTTTAAAAAATGCATTGTGGAGGGTATTCATAGATTCGGCAAAGTCGAATTTAACTTTTCTACTTGTTTTAGAATTATTTTTTTTAGCAATCAAAAATAAGATAAAAATCAAAAATAAGATAAAAATACAAAAACCGTTAAAAATATGAAATTAACTTAAAAAAAATAAATAATTTTTTCTATAAAGAATTTTTCAATTTTTCCGAGGCCAAAAAATAATAAAAAATCTATTTTTCGTATAAAATTTTTTTTCGATTTTTTTTTTTTTTTTTAAATCTTAAAGCAAACCGAAATACATTAAAAATATAAAATTTTGTTTAGATTTTTTTATTTTTTAATCTTAAAGCAAACCAAAGTACGTTAAAACTATAAAATTAACTTTAAAAAAATAATTTTTTGTCTGAAGAATTTTTAAATTTTTTCCGAGGCCACAGTGGCAAAAAAACATTAAAATATCGGTTTTTCGTATGAAATTTTTTTTTTTATTTTTTTCTAAATCTTAAAGCAAACCAAAATACGTTAAAAATATAAAATTATCTTAAAAAAAAATAATTTTTTCTCTAAAAAGTTTTTTCAATTTTTTCAGAGGCTAAAGTGGCCAAAAAAACGTTAAAAAATAGATTATTCGTATGCAAATTTTTTTTAGAATTTGTTTTTTTATTTTTTTCTACATCTTAAAGCTGGTTTGCTTATATACTTTAAAAATATAAAATTAACTAAAAAAAATATAAAATTAATCTGAGGCCAAAGTGGCCAGAAAACATTAAAAAATCGATTTTTCGTATGAAATTTTTTTTTATTTTTTTTTTTAAATCTTAATGCAAACCAAAATACGTTAAAAATATAAAATTAAAAAAAATATTTTTATATATATAAAAAAAATATTTTTTCTCTGAACAATTTTTCATTATTTTCCGAGGCCAAAGTGGTCAAAAAACATTAAAAAAATTGATTTTTCGTATGCAAATTTTTTTATTTTTTTTTTTCTAAATCTTATAGCAAACCAAAATACTTTAAAAATATAAAATTATCTAAAAAAATTTTTTTCCCTGAAGAATTTTTAATTTTTTTCTGATAGAAAAATTTTAAAATAGAAAATTTTTATTTTTTTTATGTTAAACCAATACAAAATAAGATAAAACAAGTAAGAAAATTATAGTCGGTCAATACCGACCATAAAATACCCTACACCAGAGTTTCCCGGAAAATGGGTCCCATGGACCGATTATATCTACATTTTGTCAAATCTTTAATAAGTGTAAAAAACACTTACAAATCAAATTTGAGTGGAATAGGCTTCTTTTTGTTGACAATAAATCGCTTCAACTGAATATCGGGCGAAATTTCCACATGGGACCTAAGTCCAAAAATGGTCCGATCATAATCAGATTTGATAAGGGTATCAAAGTACGCGTTTAACATACACAAACAAAATTTTAATTAAATATTTTCTATTTTCATGAAATTTGAGAGATTTATGTGCAAATGGGGAAGGTGGTTTGTATGGGGGCTACAAGAAGAACTGATTCCTTGAAAATTTGGAATGGTGAATTGTGAAAAATGTTCATTGAAAAAAAAAATATTTACTGTTTATACCCTACACCATACAGGGTATAATGAGTTTGTGCTGATGTTTGTAACTATCCGAAATATTGGTCCTAGACCAACTTTTAAGATGTCCGTCCGTCCGTCTGTCTGTCTGTCCATGTAAACGGTGTAAACACACTCAAAATAATAACTCTGTTAAATTACAGAAAAACTCTGCTAATTTAACAGAGTACACCATACTGTTCCAGCTAAAAACATTTCTTGGTAATTTTACTAAAAAAAACTCTGTAAAATGATTTTGACAAAAAAAACTGTTAATTTACAGAGTTTATAGTAAAATATTGGTTAAATATGAAAGCTTTTTGAAAGAGAAAACTCTGTAATTTTACTTTAAAACTCTGTACAATGATTTGGACAAAAAAAAAACTGTTAATTTACAGAGTTTCTAGTAAAATATTGGTTAAATAAACCACCATTTAGCAAAGAAAACTATATAAGTTTACATATATTTGTAAAATGCATTTGAAGCAAAAAAAAAATTACAGAAAAAAACTCTGTAAATTTAGTTAAATGCATTTTAACTGTAAAATTTTTAAAAGATTTCTGAAAAGATTTTTTTTTATAACTTTTTTGCTACTCTTTTAACTTTTTCTCAAAAAAAAAAAAAATACACAGATAAAATGTTGATGTTTGGTAACAAAGACTACTCAAAACAGAATACTTTTTTGGTTATAAAAAAATACGAAGTATTTTGCTTAAATCTGTATTTTAGCAGAAAACTCTGTTAATTATCTGTAAAATTAAGATTACAAAGTAAAAAGTAATATAACAGAGGAAACTTTCTTTTTTTGTCACAACAAAATACAATGTATTTTCTTTGAATCCGTATTTTGACACAAAACTCTGTCAAATATCTGTTGAATTGAGATTACAGTCATTTTACAGAGTATTTTACAGAGTTATTATTTTGAGTGCACGATACAGGTCGCAATTTTTAATCAATTGACTTGAAACTTAAAACTTAATCCTCTTTTGGCCCAAGGACAAATTGAAATTTAAAAAAAATCGGTCCATATTTAGACCTAGCCCCCATACAAAGGTCCTCTTTAGTATCGGCTCAAATGACTATAATAACCGTGTTATAATAGGTATCTTTTCAAAATTTTGCACGTAAACGTGTTTTATCTTCACAAATCACCATTCCGAATTTTAAAGAAATCGGACCATACAAACCACCTTCCCGATTTTCACATAAATCTCTAAAATTTTATGAAAATAGAAAATATTTAATCAAAATTATGTTTGTGTATGTTAAACGCGTACTTAAATAATCTTATCAAATCTGATAATCATCGGACCGGTTTTGGTCTTAGGCCTCTTGTGAAAATTTTGCCCGATATTCAGGTAAAGCGGTTTATTGTCAACAAATAGAAGCCTATTTCACTCAAATTTGATTAGTGAGTGTTTTTTACCCTTATTAAAGATTTGACAAAATCAAGATCTAATCGGTCCATCGGACCCATTTTCCGGGAAACTCTGGTGTAGGGTATTATATGGTCGGTCTTGACCGACTATAATTTTCTTACTTGTTTTTTAGTTAAATTTAACTAAATTTTAGAAAAATTCATGATAAATTTTTATTTTTTCAGTGTAAGTCTTGCAAAAATGACCAACATAAATTTAAAACAGAAAAATAATTTTCTTAAAAATTATTCTATGAGAACATAGTTTTAATAAGTAAAGGAAAAATTACTTCGAGCTGGAATGAACGTACTCAAAAATATATATTTTTCAAAACTTTAAAATTTTCTTTAGAAATGTTTTCTATACAAAAAAAAAATAATATTTGGAAATGTTTCTATAGAATTAATCGTATCATAAAAAATCTAAATTAATGATGCAAATCCGTTACGAATTTCCATGTAAGAAAAATTGTTTGAGTAAAAAATAACTTATATCATTTTATGTTCCTAAATATTCGAAAAAACTGTAATTTTAGATCATAATATGATTGCTATAAATATATTATGATACAATTTTCAATCATAATATGACGCTCTTAAATTATGGTTGCCACTATTCATATCTCTTCTCTGAGTGTATAACAATAACATTTACGTCTTATTAAGGTAAAATATTTCCGGATGCCTTGGACCTTATCAACCACAAAACCAAGTATGGATATTAATAAAAAAAATTATATGATTCAAGTTTATTTATAAAAAATATTCTGGCTTTCAGATTCCTATAAAATTGTAAAAAATAACGATTATGTCCAACACTCTTTCAAAAACTTTAAAACTGGAATAAAGTTGTTCAAAGATTTTTCAATAATAAAAATGAATTTATTTCACGCTATATTTTTGTTTGCTTGTATCATTGCCCGTATAATGGCGGGACCAGTTCCGGAACCTCAAATAGGGATTATTGATACATTACCTGTAAGTATATTTTTTGAATTATTTAATCTTTATATTCAATACTATGTATGGCCGCTGTTTCAAAAAAAGTGAATCTCCAAAAAAATTTGAAAATAAAAATTTTCGCATTTTTTGGTGTTCTACACTACACCAAAAAAAAATCTTGTCAAATTAACAAAAAAACCTCATAAAATTAATTTTTTGCTAGTACCTCCTATTTTAAGAGAGTTCCTAGTTAAAATTACAATTTTATTTGTGAAATCTTGTTAAATTACAAACAATTTACAAGCTTTTTAACAATAAAGTTGTAAATCTAGAACTTTTTTGAGGCGATAATAATTACAAGGACTTCTCGTGACTTTACTAGATTTTGTGCCCTCAAAAAACAAAACCTTGTCAAATTACTAAAAAAAGGTTTGTAATCCCATTTTACCAATAGCTGACAGTTTTACTTGTTTTTTAACAAAACAATTTCGATCGAAATTTAACTTTTTTTTTTAATTTTAAATTTTTTTTTTGTAATTTTACAAATTGTTTTTTGTAATTTTACAAATTTCCAAGTTTTTTTGCAAAAAAAATCTAGCAAATTCACGAGAATTCCTTGTTATTTTATTTTGCCAAAAAAGTAATAAATTTACAATTTAATTGGTAAAAAACTTGTAAAATTACAAAAAAGTTCGTAATTTTTACAAGTAATTCTTGTAAAATAGGAGGTACCAAAAAACTTTGTAAACTTAAGAGACATCCTTGTAAATTTTATTGCGTCAAAAAAGTTGTAAATTTACAATTTTTTTGGTAAAAAAGTTGTAAAATTACAAAATTATTAGTAAAAAGCTTGTAAAATTACTAGGAATTCTACACCATTTACAGATGTAATTCGTAAAAATCAATTGTAATTCGAAGTTTTACTTGAAATTCGAAAATTCCATTTGTAATTCGTAGATTCCATTTGTAATTCGAAGATTCTACTTGTAATGGGAAGAGACTTTCTTGTAAATTTTATAGCGTCAAAAAAAATTATAATTTTATTGGTAAAAAAGTTGTAAAATTACAAAGTTGTAGGTAAAAAGCTTGTAAAATTACTAGGAATTCTACACGATTTACAGATGTAATTCGTAATAGATCAATTGTAACTCGAAGATTCTACTTGTATTGCGAAGAGACTTTCTTGTAAAATTTATTGCGTCAAAAAAGTGGTAAATTTATAATTTTATTGGTAAAAAAGTTGTAAGATTATAAAATTATTGTTAAAAAGCTTGCAAAATTACTAGGATTTCTACACCATTTACAGATGTAATTCGTAAAAGATCACTTGTAATTCGTATATTCTACTTGAAATTCGAAGATTTCATTTGTTATTCGAAGATTCCATTTGTAATTCGAAGATTCTACTTGTAATTCGAAGATTCTATTTGTAATTCGAAGATTCCATTTGTAATTCGAAGATTCCAATTATAATTCGAAAAAGATCAAATGTAATTCGAAAAAGATCAAATGAAATTCGTAAAAGTTCAATTGTAATTCGTAAAAGATAAATTGTAATTCGTAAAAGATCAATTGTAATTCGTAAAAGATCAATTGCAATTCGTAAAAGATCAGTTTTAATCCGCAAAAGAGCAATTGTAATTCGTAAAAGATCAATTTTAATTCGTAAAAGATCAATTGTAATTTGTAAAATATCAATTGAAGGGCTTATTGTAAGAACTCGATAAGCTACTTTCATTTTATGGTGGCTTTAGCCTTAAAACTTTTAAAATAATATAGAAAGTAGAAATTCTGCAGAACTTTTATTATCAATATACTTGTACGAAGGGTTACAGCAAGACTTCTGCCAAAAATCTGTCAATGGAACATCAGCAGAAGGCGAAAAACACGAAAAAATAAAATGTTGCTTATCAAGTTCTTGCAGTAAGCCCTTCAATTGTAATTCGTAAAATATCAATTGAAATTCGAAAAAGATCAATTGTAATTCGAAAAAGATCATTTATAATTCGAAAAAGATCAATTGTAATTCGTAAAAGATCAATTGTAATTCGAAGATTCCAATTGTAATGAGTAAAAAATCAATTGTAATTCGTAAAAGATCAATTGTAATTCGTAAAATATCAATTGTAATTCGAAAAAGATCAATTGTAATTCGAAAAAGATCATTTGTAATTAGAAAAAAGATCAATTGTAATTCATAAAAAATCAATTGTAATTCGTAAAAGATCAATTTTAATTCGTAAAATATCAATTGAAATTCGAAAAAGATCAATTGTAATTCGAAAAAGATCATTTATAATTCGAAAAAGATCAATTGTAATTTGTAAAAGATCAATTGTAATTCGAAGATTCCAATTGTAATGAGTAAAAAATCAATTGTAATTCGTAAAAGATCAATTTTAATTCGTAAAAGATCAATTGTAATTTGTAAAAGATCAATTGTAATTCGTAAAATATCAATTGTAATTCGTAAAAAATCAATTGTAAATCGAAAAAGATCAATTGTAGTTCGTAAAAGATCAATTGTAATTCGTTAAAGATCAATTGTAATTTGAACAAGTAAAAAAGTTAAATTCGGCCTTGCCGAATGTAGTGATACCCTCCACAATTTCAAAAAGATTATTGCAAAAAACTTTATTTAAAAGGAAATTTCTTTTGAAAGAAAAAAAAATTTTTTTGAAAAAAAAAATTTCCGCAAAAAAAAATTTTGGTAAAAAAAAAATCCGCGATTTTTTTTCTTTTTTTGTCAAAAAAATATGTTTGTACTTGTTTAAATACCATTTGGTATTCAATTGTGTTCACATATGTCAACCAGAAGCCGAGTTAAAGAATTTTGTATTTTTAGGTTATGTTGAATGTACTGAAATTTTTGAGGTGTGCTTACATTTTCGTTCATAACTTTTGAACCGCTGAACCGATATCGCTCAAATGCAATACCAAACTTCCGGGAGAACTTCCAATAAATATGTTAAGTTTCAGTCATCTCTGTGCAATATTTTGTTCGTGACAGCATTTTCCACAGACAGACAGACGGACATCGCTAGAATGTCTTAAAATCGATCGGGCATCATTAATATATATACTTTATGGGGTCCCAGATCGATATTTCGATGAGTTACAAACGGAATGACAAACTTATATATACCCGAGTAAAAATGATTATATATAATCATATATAATTATATATAATTATATATGTTTATATATAGGGCTATATATAATTAGATATAAAGACCTCTAAATGCAAAATTCTTATATGGTGCTATATATAATTATATATAATTATATATAGCCCTATATCTAATTATATATGCTATTTTTATTATATATAATTATATATAAATATATATGCGTACCATTTAATAAAAAAAATCTAAATTAATGGACTAAAATATATTTAAATGCATGAACAACATTAAAAACATAGATTTTTACGCCAACTCTTGAGGAGATGTTTTTTTGCAACTTTTACTAACAAGTCTTGAGACAGACTCCGATCTTTATTAAACTTTTTTTATCTTGTAGAACAGCAATAATAAAGGGACAACTAATTTTTTTAACGGCCCGAAATCGATTCGTATGGTGGGAAATAAAACTATTTGGTAGCAAATTAAGGGTATATTTTACAAATAAGATTAAACCGCGAAAAAAAGTACGTGTTTATAATATTTCAAAACAAAATATGAAAATATTGTGAAAAATAAAGCAGTGTTGCAGTGAACAGCCGCATTGAGTCAGTGTTGTAGGGAACAGCTGCAGTCTGTCAAAAATTAAAAATCTGTTATGTCATAATTTTCAACGCAGCTTTTTAGGATCCATAAAGATGCAATTTGTTTGCGGTTTAAAAAACAAGAAGTTAAATTGTACTCTGAATTGTTAAATTGTATTCAGAATTGTTAAATTGTATTCGTTTTTATTTTTGCTAAGTACTTCCATTTCGAATATTTTTTTTTAATCAAATAATTATGTTTGTTTTCAAAAAATTTTGAAACTTCAAAATTTTTCATATTATTAAAAATTTATTAAAATTTTTAAAATGTACATCAAAAGTTTGCAGGAAAACAACGTGAAATAAAAGGTATGAAAATTAAAATAAAATAACAAATTTATGATGCATTATAATTAATGGATGTCCATATTTTTTTCAGGTTCATCAACAAAAAAGAAGTTGTTTCATAATGGATAAAACATCCCCTTTTTCAATCTGCCTCTGACGTAAGTTTGAAGCTGACGACCAGAAGATTAAAATTATCAAATGGGGCTATGCAGACAACTATACATTCTCTTTCCGCAATATCAACATCTATTGCTTTTTACGATTCTTGGGGCGATGAAAATATATGTTTCGAGAAAATTCTATCCTGTATGCACATGTTTTTCGCGGGCCATCTAAATTTTTAAGGGTATTCCATGGAATAAATATTTGGATAAATGAAGATGGTACGTTTTTGTTAAAGTAAAAGTCTTTAGTGTAAAACAAACATATACATATTTCTGTTTTGTTTGCAGATCTTTTTGGTTGGCCCACAACATTCGTTTTATAAGAATGACAACGAAGTGTCAATGATGGACAACTTAGAAGCAAACCAACCTCCAGAGTGTCCAGAATGAAATTGTTCAAAATCGTTTCACAATTCACACAAAATTTTTGAATGAATTTATTTATTGTGAAATTTGCTTAAAGGTGATTTGAAAAAAAAAAGCTATGTATGTCTTTAAACCACACGTCATGCTTCTTAAGTTTTGGTAAGGCCCTAATTAGCTTAGGTGTGAGTAAGTGAAGTATGTATTTTTAAATAAGTAAAACTAGTGAGCAGAGTTTTGAGTTTATGTGTTGACATTTCAAGTTGTTTTGTTTCCATACGTTTTGTGTTTCCTCATAACATATTTCTGGCAGGTGTGGAACCCGTGTAAGGAAAAATTCAATAAGAATAAAGAACACCAAACTTAAAAATTCTCCCCATTCATTGTTTATTTAAAAATACATACTTCACTACCTTATCACATCTAATACCCTATTCACACGTACAGCTAAAAATCCGTTTTTGGCAACATTTTCTGACAATATATTAGTTCCTTTAAACTCCTACAAGGAGCATAGGGCCAAATTCTGTCAATATACTGTAATACAATAAAGAAAGTGCTAAAAATATTGTTGCTAAAAACGGTTTTTAGCACGTGTGAATAGGGTATTAGCAAATTATTACCCTATTTTTTTTTGGATTGTGATGTTGTTGTTTTTTTTTTTGCTCTAATTATATGGATATCTAAATTTGATAATACACATGTAAATATGTATTTCTGATTGAAAATTTATTTCCTTGTAATAAAAATTATTAAAAAATATAAAAAAAAAATGTTTTTGAACTCTTTACAAATGTTAAAATAGGGAAAACTTAGAAAAATATCCTAAATATAGGCCAAATTTTACAGGGGGCGTTTTTATATAATTATATATTATTAGATATAATTATATATAACTAGATATACCCATTTTTTGGATATAATTATATATAACTATATCTGATTATATGTATTTATATATAACTATATATAATTATATCCACCATTTTTTGGATATAAATATATATAATTATATATAGCCCTATATATAATTATATATTGCTCTATATATAATTATATATTGCCCTATATCAATTTTTTCTACTCGGGTACCCTCTATCACTAAGTGGAGGGTATAAAAAGATCAATTGTAATTAGAAAAGGATGAATTGAAACTCGTAAAAGATCAATTATAATTCGTAAAAGATCAATTGTAATTCGTAAAAGATCAATTGTAAATCGAAAAAGATCAATTGTAATTCGAAAAAGATCAATTGTAATTGGTAAAGGATCAATTGTAATTCGTTAAAGGTCAATTGTAATTCGAAAAAGATCAATTGTAATTGGTAAAAAGATCAATTGTAAATCGAAAAAGATCAATTGTAATTCGTAAAAGATCAATTGTAATTCGTTAAAGATCAATTGTAATTCGAAAAAGATCAATTGTAATTCGAAGATTCCAATTGTAATTCGTAAAAAATCAATTGTAATTCGTAAAAGATCAATTTTAATTCGTAAAAGATCAATTGTAATTTGTAAAAGATCAATTGCAATTCGTAAAATATCAATTGTAATTCAAAAAAGATCAATTGTAAATTCGTAAAAGATCTATTGTAATTCGTTAAAGATCAATTGTTATTGGTAAAAGATCCATTGTAATTCGTAAATGATCAATTGTAATTCGAAGATTCCAATTGTAATTCGAAAAATATCAATGGAAACTCAGTAAAAACAATTTAGTTCAGGTTTAGTAAAAATTTACTAAAAAAGCATCATCGTATTTCTCTTCTTAAAATTGAGGAAGTGTATTTCTTAGAATTAAGTTAATAATTTTCTTAGAATTAAGTAAATAACTTCTTAGAATTTAGTTAAAAATTCAACATGGCAATATCTAGATAACTAAGCGAGATAGAGCGAAACGGACGAAATTTTCAAAAGAAAGAATTCACTTAAAAAATTATGACGGTAGATTCCACTACAAAAGACAGTTAAAAGGCGTCCACTACATTTTATGGTAAAATCAACAAAAAATAGTTGTTGTTTTTAACTATTGATTAACAACTACAGAAAACTGTAAAAACTACTTCAAATTACAGTTGTTTTTACTGTAACTCAAACTGTCTGAATTTTTTTATTTACAAAAAAAAAAAACTTCTAAACATCAAAAACGGTTAAAATTATTTGGAAATAATTCCTGCACATCCGTTTTTCTACAAATTTCTAGAAAATTATAAGTTTTTTTATAGACTAAAAACAACTACTTAAAATAACTGTTACTACAGTGTAGTAATTTTTTGTATTTGTTTTTTAAAACAACTACAAAAAAAAGTTGTGTGAGATTTTTCATACAAAAACAACTGAAATTGTAGTCGAAAACACTGAAAAAAGACATAACTAAAATTGAGGAAAAAGTGTCTTTGAAAATTTATCATGAATTTTCCTAAAATTTAGGTAAATTTAACTAAAATTAAGAAATTTTCTTAACTATGAGGAAAAAAGTTTAGTTCATTTATTTGTAATTACACAGAGAAAAATAAATTTCCAACTGAATTTTTCAGTTGTAGCAACTCAAAATTCGGTTACTGATACTAAATTTCGCTATGGCAGACGATTTTTTTAGTGGTTTCAATTAAAAGACTGTTGTATTAACAAAATTAAGTTGTAACTAGCGATATTTAGTTGTTTTAACCTTAATACAAATGCATCAACCGAATTTTTGTTGCAACAACTGAATTTCAGTTGGAAATTAGTAAATTTGTTTTCTGTGTGTAGTTCATAGTTTTCTTTAAATGGAGTTCTTTAATATAAGGAATAAAATTCTTACTGTCAAAGAAATTTTCCAAAAATCTCAGAAATGTATCTTTATTTTTAAGATATATTTCTTAAAAAACAATTTAGTTCAAGTTTAGTTAAAATTTACTAAAAAAAACATCATCGTATTTCTCTTCTTTGAATTGAGGAAGTGTACTTCTTAGAATTTAGTTAATAACTTCTAAGAATTTAGTAAATCACTTCTTAGAATTTAGTTAAAAATTCAAAATGGCGATATCTCGAAAACTAAGCGAGATAGAGCGAAACGGATGAAATTTTTAAAACAAAGACTACAAAGAAAAATTTGGAATAGCCTAGATCTGCATATCTGTCGGGGTCTCAAGACCTTAATTTTTGATCTAAAATTTGAAATTCCCGAGATTTTATATATGCCCATATCTCGGTAAATACCACCAACACGAGAAAAGGTCTAACGGCATTTTTGTAGCTCTTGACTCGTAGAACACTTCCGCGAAATACCCGAAAGCCCTCCGATTAATAGTTTTTGAGTTATCCAGTTTAAAATATTCTCAATACCCTATCAGACCCCTTATTACCGTATCTCAAAAACTAAGCAAGGTAGAGCGAAACGGACACTAGTTTTGGGTCAAAATCTATGGGGACCCATAAAGGACCCAACGGGGTCTCGAGTTAACAGGGGCTGGACCCATGGGGTCCGAACCCATGGGTCCATTACCTTGACCCAACCTAGTTCTAAACTGTGAATGTAACATAATTTTTCCCATTTTCTAGTTAAAATTGGCTTAAAATTAAATAACATTGTTTTCCTTATTTTTGGGAAAATTATGAACTAAAACCAAGAAAAAAAATCTTAGGAGCCAAATCATTCCCTCTTTTTCTTAAAATTTAGTTAATTTTCCCAGATATTAGTTCACTTTTTTTTGAGTGTACTGATCTTTCAAATCTCGGATCCGAATTGATCTTACTTGGATCAGTACTGATCATTCAAATTTAAAATAAGTTGTGATATATAAGAATATATCTAAAGATTTTTACTCGGGTGGTTTTGGTTTTGATATCATCAACTTTATATGTTTTTTTTTTTTTTATAACTGATTTTAAAACAAAATAATATAATTTTTCTTTTCAGAATGGTTAAAAATCAACTTGAAGGCTCATCAATTAATGTGTTTTAAATTTTAATAATTTTAAATAAAAATTTTTATTAAATATACAGTGAGTTAGTAGTTTGTTTTGAGGGCTTAAATTTCGACGGATATCAGTTTTAGATACACAAATAAATTAAAACAATTAAAAAAGTTAAAATAAAGATTATTACAAAAATTATTGCATAAAACTTAAAAAAAATTCCGCGAAAAAAAATTTTTGGTGAAAAAAAATTCGCGAAATAAAAAACTTTGTTTAAAAAAATATGTTTTTACTGGCTTCAATATCATTTGGTATCCAATTCTGTTTACATATGTTCACCAGAAGCCGAATTAAAGCCTTTTGCATTTTAAGGTTATGTGGAATGTAGCAACACTTTCGATTTTTTTTTATATTTTCGTTCATAACCAAACTTCTCAGAACTACAGCAAGTGAATATGCCATGTCTCTGCCATATTTTTTGGTACTTTGGAAGTGATCACCATTTCAATAGACGGACAACGCTACAGTTTCCTAGGATCGATCATTGATCAATAGGGTGCACAGAGGGCCAGACAGATCGATTTCCGGCCAAAAGTCCTTATTTGTAAACTCTCAAAAAAATGTTTACCAGTTTGTTGGGCATATATAGATGCAGGATTTCTGAACTTATCTTTATGATCCAATTACACCCTTTCCTTTGACAGGTCTTCAAAGTTAAAAAAGTTGGTAAAAAATTTTTAAAAGTTGAGATACTTTTATAATGTTTTTTCCAAATTTCTATTGCTAATGTTTAACTTTTTGTTTGAGTGGTTCAACCTTACATATAAGCCTTTTTAACGAAAATAACATGGACAAATATAACTCATTTGCCTGGCAGCAATTCGCGTTTTTTGTGAAAAAAGTTATAATTTTTTAGCTATTTACCTCGCGCCGAAAAAATCCTCAGCGATCCTCAGTTCGATACAATCGGTCTATATTTTTTTAATAAAGAATGGATCCATATCTTTCGAAAAAAGTTGCCCTAACTTGCTCGAAATGATAAATGGCGAAATTACAGCTATATATGCAGTGGTCCGAGATTTGTTTTAAAAAAAATAATTTAACCCAAAATAATGTTTTACGGCTTGAATAGTTTTTTTATCGTCAGAGAGTGCCTTAAGTGTAGGAAAACAAAAATTATCTACATTTCTAGTTTTTTTGTAGAGTTATGGAAAATATTAGTTACACCATTTCCAATTAAATTCGGAGACTTTTTATTGAATTTCCAAAATAAAGAAAAAAAGTGAATAACTTGTCGTCACCATTTCCAAAAGCTTTTCTGAAACTTAGTAAGTCATTTACACCATTTCCATATTTATATCAAAAATAAAAAAATATATATATGAAAATTATGTGCGTAGATTTAACTTCAGACACTCTTAATACTTTTAAAACTAATTTTTAGTTAGATCAGACAAAGTTAAAAAATCTAGCCGCCATATTGTTTCCGCCATATTGTTTCCGCCATATTGTTTCCGCCATATTGAATTTTATCAGTTCGATTTTAAGATAACAGACCCGGAAATTTACTAGGCCCCAGTTTTAGCTAGCTTCAACAAAGAAAAGGAATATAACTGTTTTTTAATTACTTGTAACAAACTTTACTAAGTATATTTAGTCCGCCATTTTGTTTTTCAAAATTCACGCCAGTAATTCAGATTCAGTAACTCCAAGACACCCTTAAAACAAAATTTGAGTTAAATCGGACAATTATTATAAAAATTTGTCCGCCATATTGGATGCGCCATTTTGATTTTTTTCGTTTTTAGTTAAATTTTGAAATCAGCGACCCCGAAATACTCTAGAAGCATATTTTCAGCCGGATCCAGCAACGATAAAGACTTTTGGCCGGAGTTGGATCATTCTTTAAACTTTAAGAAGCATATTTAGTCCGCCATTTTGTTTTTCAAAATTCGGAGTAACAATTCTTATTCAGTAACTCCAAGACCCACATAAAACAAAATTTGAGTTCAATCGGACAATTTAAAAAAAAAAATTGTCCGCCATATTGGATCCTCCATTTTAATTTTTTTGGTTTTAAGTTAAATTTTGAAATCAGCGACCTCGAATTCCTCTACAAGCACATTTTCAGACGGATCCAACAACGATAAAGACTTTTGGCCGGAATTAGATCATGCTGGCCCTGTGTGGGGTGTAGCAAATTTTTCTGTTTATCGAATTTCAAAATCATCGGGGTTGTAAAAGCTGCCGTTTAGGGTCAATATGAACACAAAACAAGTAAAAAAGTTAAAATAGGCCTTGCCGAATGTATTGATACCCTCCACAATGCAATTTTTAAGTGATAGTAAATTTAATAATAAGAAAAACAAAAATTTGAAAATAACGACTTTAAGTCGGCCTAAGTGGCAATATAGTATCTTTGGAAAATGGCAACACCTAACATTTGTGTCTACAAAATATAGACCATGTTCTGGCAATTTTGCAAAATAAGTACTTAGATCAGAGTTGATGAAGGAGAGGAGGACGAATGATGATTACTAAAAAATTGAATTTATTCACCATAATGCAACCACACAAGAATTGAAAAACCATGATTTAGTTGATACTTGCGTAACAGCCAACTTAGCGTATCGGTTTAGAGCAAGGGTTCCCAACCTTTTTTACGCCACGCCCCACTTTTAAGTTAAACAAATTGCCTTGTCCCCCCTGCACTCAAAAAAAATTTGTTAATTTTTCTAATTTTTGTTTTTAATGAAAAATTACTACTGGTTTAGCAAAGTTTTTGTAAAATAAGAATTTAAACTAAGTTTTTAGTAAAAATTTTAACAATTAACAAATTTTTTCAGTTAATTTTGGTAAAAAAAAATAGTTTTTGTAGTTAATTTGACTAAAAAAATCTTGCTCGTTGCCCCCCTGGAAATTTCAAATTGCCCCCCAGAGGGGCGAGAATCAAAGGTTGGGAACCATTGGTCTAGAGTGATCGTACCTAAGAGGCAGTTAATAAGTAGCAAACACATTACAGATCATGGGTTCAATCCCTGGCGGCTGCGATCTGTTAATAATTTTCACATATAGAATAAAATTGACTATTAACTGAATAAATTTGACATTAAAAGTTTTTCTGATGATTATAATAACTGGATTATATGAAACTAGTAAAAAACGAACCAGGATGTCTTAAATTTTTAGAAAAATAAATTTTTCTTTCACACCTTTCTTAATTCAAACCATATATTTAATAATTTTGATTAGAAATATTTTATTTTGAATAAAAAACCTTTTTAAGTCATTTTTGTTAAAAAAAATTAAAATTTTTTCATGAGTGTAAAATTTTTTTAGAGTGTAATATTTTTTTTAAGTGTAAAAATATTTTTGAGTGACAAAAATATTTTGTAATATATTTTTATGATTTACCAATGTTTTTAAAACTTGTTTAACGGGTTTTTAACACGTGAATTAAAGGTGAAACGAATCTGAAATTCAGGGTTTTGCTAATAACTTTTGAACCACCAGACCGATTTTGCTGAAATTCAATACCAACCAGACCAGGCTTCAGCTGCCCTGTATGGTAAAAAAGTTTTCGTCCGGGAAAATTTGTATTCTCCTTGGCCTAAAACGTATGTGGTACCAATTTGAGGTCAATCATAATAAATTAACCCGTGGCGCTCGGAGATGTAAATTTTGGATTTTTGAAAATTTCTTAAAAAAAATGTCTTGCGTCAAATCATTTTTATTAATTTTGATGTGCTGAACACGAATAACAAAAAAAAATCAAAATTAGTTGAACATTTTCGAGATATCGCTATTTGAAATTTGCAAAAAATTCTTCGATCCAAGTTTTGGATTTTTGGAAAATTTCCACAAAAATTTAGGATTTTTGACAAAATGGAAATATAAAATATATTTTTTAAATATTATTTTAATTTATTTTGACATGCTTAATATAAATAATTAAAAAAATCTGAAATCGGCCAAACGGTTTTCGTGATATCGTCATTAGAAATTTGTCAAAAAATGGCTGTTTTTTCCTACATTCCAGAAAATAAAAAAAAATAAAATTTTTCATGAAGTTTTAACCAATGCCGCTCTACGATCAAAGTTAAGAACTTTTGGTGAAAATTTTCTAAAATAACAAAAAATTTGATCGAAAGGCGCTACACACAAAACAAAAACCTTGCCAATTACTAGAAAAAGTCTTGTAATCCCATTTTACCAATATATGACAGTTTTCCTTGTTTTTAAACAAAAAATTTTCGATCTAAATTTATTTTTTTTTTTGTAATTTTACAATTTTTTTTGTAATTTTACAAATTTCCAAGGTTTTTTTACAAGAAAAAAATCTAGTAAATTCACGAAATTTCCTTGTAAGTTTTATTGCGCCAAAAAAAATTGTAAATTTACAATTTTATTGGTAAAAATCTTGTAAAATTACGAAAAACCTCGTAATTTTTACTAGGAATTCTCGTAAAATAAGAGGTAGCAAAAAATCTATTAAAATCACGAAACCTTCTTTTAAGGTTTATCGCGTCAAAAAATTTGTTAATTTACAATTTTATTGGTAAAAAGCTTGTAAAATTGCAAAAGTATTAAAAGTAAAAAGCATAGTCCCCGTAATGGGGATTATGACTATAATATGAGGACAAATACCCATAAATATGGGATTATGTCCATATTTTTTCAATCATAATCCCAACCACCTTTATGTGACTTATGACCAAATTTTTTTTGGTTATTATCCCAATAAAGGAAATGGAGATAATGTCCATGTAGGTTCTGATGTGTCACCTATCTTTTTCCTAATTTTGGCTAGATTTAAATACTAATAATATATTTTCTTTCGTCTGCTCTGTTAATAACATTTGCGTCATACATGCTAAGGTGAAATAATTTTCCGATGAGTAGGAATATATCGACCACAAAACCAAGTATTAATGTGATTAACGCTTTTACTACTACACCATTTACAGATGTAATTCGAAAAAGATCAATTGTAATTCAAAGATT
Source organism: Pegoplata infirma (assembly GCA_963921195.1). Lineage (NCBI taxonomy): Eukaryota > Metazoa > Arthropoda > Insecta > Diptera > Anthomyiidae > Pegoplata > Pegoplata infirma. The sequence continues at coordinate 205,403,706 of OY992537.1, read as the reverse complement.
ATACTTGTAATTCGAAGATTCCATTTGTAATTCGAAGATTACATTTGTAATTCGAAAATTCCATTTGTAATTCGAAGATTATACTTGTAATTCGAAGATTCTATTTGTAATTCGAAGATTCCATTTGTAATTCGAAGATTCCAATTGTAATTCGAAAAATATGAACTGAATTTCCATTGATATTTTTCGAATTACAATTGGAATCTTCGAATTACAAATGGAATCTTCGAATTACAAATAGAATCTTCGAATTACAAGTATAATCTTCGAATTACAAATGGAATTTTCGAATTACAAACGGAATCTTCGAATTACAAATGTAATCTTCGAATTACAAGTATAATCTTCGAATTTCAATTGATCTTTTTCGAATTACATCTGTAAATGGTGTAGTTTACACTACAGTTTTTAAAAAAAATTAACCGGTCTACATATTTATGTTTTCTTAGGACACGAATGATCAATGAAAAGTAATTTTCACAATAGATGTGTTTGAAAAAAATAATTTCAACTCGATTAGCTATACACGTAATATTTGTTGGTAATATCGAAAAAATGTTTTAAAGACTTCAAAAAAAGATAATCGTTAGAAAATTCTTAAAAATCTGATACACAGAAAAAACGAATTGTTATATTGAATACAATATTCGTGAATACAATTAATTTTTTCTCTGAAAGTGCTCCTATACGGAAATTTGTAATATCAATAAGCGTTTGTAAAGTTTAATTGTTGAAAAAAGAATTTTGTTTTTTTCAACAAAGAAATTCAACAAACACAATTTGTGGATCCGACATAAGTAAAAAATCTTAATTTTTTTTTTCAACAAAGAAATTCAACAACATAAACAAAATTTGTTGATCTGACAAATGAAATTTTTTTCAAGAACGAAATTTAACAAACACTATTTATTGACATGATAAAAGAATTTTGAAATAAAATTACTTTGCTAAGTTTGTTGAAAACAAAATCGAAGTTTTGTATTATGAACTGGCAGGCGGCCGTTTTAACTAAATGGTTGGTTGATTTACAATTGATTTCAATTTGACGATTTTATTTCAAAAAAGTGTCTTTGTGTAAAATTTTCCTTTGCAAAAAAATACAAAATTCAAATATTGGAAAAACCTTTACTCGTTCTGGAAATATTGTATGTGAAAGCTTCAACTTTGGTGGCATATATATCCGCTAGATGGCGCATAAGACCAACGAAATTTTCAAAAAATAGTTTATCTAAAGCAAAATAAACAAGTAAAAAAGTTAAACTCGGCCTTGCCGAATATAGTGATACCCTCCACAATTTTAAAAAGATTATTGCAAAAAGCTGTTTTTAAAAGGAAAATACTTTTGAAAAGAAAAAAAAAAATTTTTTGACAAAAAAAATTTCCGCGAAAAAAAAAATTTGTTAAAAAAAAATCCGTGATTTTTTTATTTTTTTGTCAAAAAATATGTTCGTACTTGTTTACCATTTGGTGTTCAATTTTGTTCACATATGTCAACCAGCAGCCGAATTAAAGCATTTTGTATTTTTAGGTTATGTTGAATGTACTAAAATTTTTGAGGTGTCCTTACATTTTCGTTCATAACTTTTGAACCGCTGAACCGATATCGCTCAAATGCAATACCAAACTTCTCGAGAGAACTTCCAATATATATGTTGAGTTTCAGTCATCACCGTGTAATACTTTGGTGATCACCATTTCCACAGACAGACAGACGGACATCGCTAGAATGTCTTAAAATCGATCGGGGATCATGAATATTAGAGTGTCCCTTATTTTGGAAATGTTGGAAATGTTGAGACGGTACCCCGTCATTTTTTTCCTTTTGACTAAAAAATAACTCAGGAAAAATTTTACGCCCCTACGACCACGCCTTCCCTACGCGACGGGGCCTTAAAGATCGGGGCCTTAAAAATAATTTTTCCATACAAACCAAAAATTTTTTTTTGGATTTTTAATTTTTTTGTTATTAATTATAATATTACTTGGTTAGCTTATTCATGACAAAAAATTTGATTTTGGTGGGATGAGGCTTTCAGTTCTAAACAATTTTTCGAAAAAAAAAATTTAGAGCTTTTGGGGTCCAACAGTAAAAATTTTTTAAAAATTTTTTTTTTTAGTTTTGACAAGCAACGGTTTTAGTTGTAATGTTGCTTTTAATGGTATGTATTCATAAAAAAATATTATTCATATCTGTGACATCTTGATCGTGTATCGAATGCATTTTTTACCCTTTTTTAGATCACGATAAAGATGTCACAGATAGGAATAATATTTTTTTATGAAAATATATCATTAAAAGCAACAATTAAACTAAAACGGTTGCTTGTCAAAACTAAAAAAAAATATTTTTTAAAAAATTTTTACTGTAGGACCCCAAAAGCTCTAATTTTCAAAAATTTTTTAGAACTGAGAGCCTCATCCCACCAAAATCAAATTTTTTGTCGTGAATAAGCTAATCAAGTAATATTATTATTAATAACAAAAAAATTAAAAATCAAAAAAAAAATTTTTTGCTTTGTATGGAAAAATGATTTTTAAGGCCCCGTTCTTTAAGGCCCCGTCGCGTAGGGAAGGCGTGGTCGTAGGGGCGTAAAATTTTTCCTGAGTTATTTTTTAGTCAAAAGGAAAAAAATGAGGGGGTACCGTCTCAACATTTCCAAAATAAGGGACACTCTAATGAATATATATACTTTATGGGGTAGCAGACCGATATTTCGATGAGTTACAAACGGAATGACAAACTTATATATACCCTCTTTCACTAAGTGGAGGGTATAAAAACTCAATAATGTTAGGGTTAAAAAAAATCATATGACAAATTTTTATTTTTAAAAATTATTGTGGCTCTCTGATTACTATAAAACTGGAAAAACTATAAACTATATTGAACAGTCTTACAATAACTTTAAAGTTGTCATAAAGTATTTCATATAATTTTAATAATTTAAAAATGAAATTATTGCAAGCCGTATTTGTACTTGGATGCATACTTGCCAGCATAATGGCGGAACCAATTCCTGAACCTCACGAGTATCATGGGGGTAATGGAGCTCGTGGTGGTGTATTTGGTAGTGGTGGTCGTGGTGTAAGTATATTTTTTATACAAAATTTATAATTTCTAACTTTTGCCTGATTTTAAAGATATGAAAGCTAATTTATACAAAACAAAATAATATAATTTTTTCATTTCAGGGTGACATTCAGTTTAATAATTAAGGTTAATAATATTCTTGAATATTCATCATGTTTGAAATTAAAATAAATCTGAATAAAAATGTATTTTTTTTTTTTTATTTTAAATATTTGAAAATGTAAAAGAAACAATAAAAAATACTATACCATAAAAAATGCACATCAAAATCATGCACTCAAAAAAAACCTTGTAAAAGAAAGAAAGTTTGTAACTGGCATTTTTTTTTTGCTACCTCCTATTTGACAAAAATTCCTTGTTATTTTATGAGCTTTTTCCCAATAATTTTGTAATTTTACAAGCTTTTTACCAAAAAAAAATGTAAATTTACAAATTTTTGGCGCGATATAACTTACAAGGATGTTTCGTGATTTTACTAGATTTTTTGCCACCTCCTATTTTACGAGAACTTTTAGTAAAAATTATGAGCTTTTTTGTAATTTTACAAGATTTTTACCAATAAAATTGTAAATTTACAACTTTTTTGGCGAAATAAAATTTACAAAAAATTCTCGTAAATTTACTAGATTTTTTTTTATAAAAAATCTTAAAAATTTGTAAAATTACAAGAAAAATTGTAAAATTAAAAAAAAAATGTAAATCTTGGTCGAAAATTATTTCTTAAAAAACAAGGAAAACTGTCAAATATTGGTAAAATGGGATTACGAGACTTTTTCAGCGAAATCGGTGCAGTGCACAGTGCGTTGAGCCCATATAACGATAGGACAAAAATAGAAGGAGTACTCAGAGAAGGAATTCTCGTAAAATAGGAGGTAGCAAAAAATCTAGTTAAAACACGAAACCTTCTTGTAAGTTTTATCGCGTCAAAAAATTTGTAAATTTACAATTTTATTGGTAAAAAGCTTGTAAAATTACAAAATTATTGGTAAAAATCTTGTAAAATTACAAGGAATTGTTGTCAAATAGGAGGTAGCAAAAAAAAAGTTACAAACTTTTGTTGTCGTTTTACAGGTTTTTTTTTTTTTGTGTAGAAACTAGAGTTGTCAACCGATTAAGAATAATTCGATTAATCGAATTATTATACAGTATAAAAATATCGGTCTAGGACCCCATAAAGTGTATGGGGCATTCCATGTCAAATCGGACACATTGAATTTTTTTTTTTTTTAGATTTTCCCATTTGTTTACAGTTTTAAGTATCCTTTGAAAGCCCCTTCGTGGTAAATTTTCAGATTTTTTTGATGACCCGCTCAAAAGATATCGAATTTTTAAAAATTGGTAGTTTGTTCCTTTACTCAAACTTCTTTTACTCATAACTTCTTCAATAATGGTCCAAATTTCAATTTTTTTTTTTCAAAATTTTTGTTTTTTTACGTTCTTTTAAAAAAAAATCTCAAAAAATTTTTAAAAGGGCTCTAGTATGCGATTTTTAAGTTTTAAAGATTAAATCTCATTTTTGAAAATGTTTGTACTCTTCGATTTTTTTGAAATTTTTTTGTGTAAAACTTCTATCGATTCTACAAATGTTATGCCCAGGAGGATCGTGGGATAACGATTATTACTATTTTTTAAAATTTTTTGAAAAAATTTAATTGTAGTTTTCCAATCTTAAAATCATTACTACTGCTCCAATGCACAGTGGTAACTTCCGGCCAAAACCCTATAACTTCTTTAATTTTCTATGTAAACTTATAAAATGTGGTAGGTAGGTTAAGAATATAATAATAAACCAATTTCGCGAAAAAAAAATTTCCGCGAAATTTTTTTTTCCGCGAAATTTTTTTTTTTTTCGCGAAAATAATTTTTTTGAAGGTGTTTTAAGATGTTGTGTCTTAATCGTCAGTATTTCATCCATCTTCTTTTTTTATGTGTTTTCCACAGCTCAAAAAGCTCTTTATTTGATATAAATGACCCAACTTTAAAAGGCTCTAACTGAACGACTTGGTTAAACTTGGTACTGATGTTAATTAGTACTTACTTGGGAACCCTTATACTAATTTGTGGTATAGCGACTTAAGAGCAATTTTGAGCAAAAAGTATTTTTTTGGGCTTTCCAAAGTTTGTATTTTTTATAAATTTTTTATTTTTTTAGATTGATACACGCACTCGAAATTGCCAAAATGCATATGACATGTAAAAATAATGCCAAATTTTCAAAATATATCAATTTCAAGGTAAACATTTTTTTTTTTTAAGTTTACATCCTTCTTGGATTTCAAAGTTGCAAATCACAACTTTTAAATTTAAAAAATAATAAATACAAATACTCAACTTTGATTCGTTATAAAACCTAAACTAGTCAAAGTATTGGCACAAAATTTTGTAATCGCATGTTTTGAAGTGTAAGCTCTCATTTGGCATCAACTTGGAAAAAAAGAAATTTTTTTTATACCCTCCACTTAGTGATAGAGGGTATATATAAGTTTGTCATTCTGTTTGTAACTCATCGAAATATCGATCTGGGACCCCATAAAGTATATATATTCATGATGCCCGATCGATTTTAAGACATTCTAGCGATGTCCGTCTGTCCGTCTGTCCGTCTGTCCGTCTGTCTGTCTGTCTGTCTGTGGAAAATGCTGTCGCGGACAAAATATTGTACAGAGATGACTGAAACTTAACATATTTATTGGAAGTTCTCCCGAGAAGTTTGGTATTGCATTTGAGCGATATCGGTTCAGCGGTTCAAAAGTTATGAACGAAAATGTAAGCACACCTCAAAAATTTCAGTACATTCAACATAACCAAAAAATACAAAATGCTTTAATTCGGCTTCTGGTTGACATATGTGAACATAATTGAACACCAAATGGTATTTAAACAAATGCGAACACATTTTTTGACAAAAAAAAAATCGCGGATTTTTTTACCAAAATTTTTTTTCGCGGAATTTTTTTTTTCAAAAACTTTTTTTTTTCAAAAGTAATTTCCTTTAATATAAAGTTTTTTGCAATAATCTTTTTGAAATTGTGGAGGGTATCACTACATTCGGCAAGGCCGAATTTAACTTTTTTACTTGTTTTTTTTAGTTTTGGCCGGTTTTTACCTCTGTGCAATGGTGCGTCATAGAGGGGTCATTTATAAAACCGACCCCCATTAATTTTTACGTCTTAACATTTCTTTGGAACAAACTAATACCCTATCTCCAATTTCTAAGGGGGCTCCCACACAAAACGACATTTTTCTAAATTTGCTCCAACCGCTCTAACTGCCCCAATAGTGAGCTTATAGCAACAAAATGTATGACCGACCCACAATATTTTTTTAGTCCAAACATTTTCTCTGAACACACCTACCCTCTATCTCTAATTCTTAATTCTTCTTAGGGAGTGGAGATAGGGCGTAGGTATGTTTTAAAAAAATGTTGTAGGGTAAAAATAAATGGTGGTTGGTCTCAATAATGACCCCTCACAAACGCACCATTGGACCAATAGAAGCTGATTAAATAAAACAAATTTACAAAAAATAAAAAAAAATGTATGGGGACCTCCCCAACAGTTCAAGATACTGGGTAGGTGTGTTCAGAGAAAATGTTTGGACTATAAAAATATTGTGGGTGAGATAGGGTATTAGTTTCTTCCAAAGAAATTTTAAGACGCAAAAATTAATGGGGGTCGGTTTTAGAAATGACCCCTCTATGACGCACCATTGGAGCAGTAAAAACGATTTTAAGATTGGAAAATTACAATAAATTTTTTTCAAAAAATTTTTAAAAATAGTAATAATCGTTATCCCACGATCCTCCTGGGCAAAAAATTTGTAGAATCGATAGAAGTTTTACACAAAAAAATTTCAAAAAAATCGAAGAGTACATTTTCAAAAATTAGATTTAAATTTTAAAACTTAAAAATCGCATACTAGAGCGCCTTTAAGAATTTTTTGGAATTTTTTTTTTAAAGTACGTAAAAAATAAAAATTTAAAAAAAAAAAAATTTAAATTTGTACCATTATTGAAGAAGTCATGAATAAAAGAAGTTTGAGTAAAGGAACAAACTACCAATTTTGAAAAATTCAATATCTTTTGAACGGATCATCAAAAAAATCTGAAAATTTACCACGAAGGAGTTTTCGAAGGGTGCTAAAGACTGTAAACAAATTGGGAAAATCTAAAAAAAAAATTTCAAAGTGTCCGATTTGACATGGAATGCCCCATACATATTTTATAGATCAGTAATCGATTCAAAGACATTCTAACGATGTCCGAATGTGGTGGGCACGATACAGTCCAAAATAAAAGAGCTAACTCCTGAAGTTTGGCACGATTATTTCTTATGGTCATAGGCTGGTTAAGTTCGGATGAAAAATCGGACGAGGGGAAAGTGTTCCCTCTTAAAGAACTAAAACACCACCAGAAAAACACATTTTTTTATATTGTATATTTGTTTAACAAATTAAATAATTTAACCCCATTTTTAAGTTCATTGACCTGCATTTGGACCAAGAGGATTATGAAATGCTATTTTCGGCCCGCCCCCTTTTAATGGCGTTGTTATAGGGAATAATACAAAATAATTATGTGTTTTTTTAGGTGTTAATATCGTAAAAATGAATTTGTAAACATTCATGAAGAGGGAAAATGTGTCCTCCAACGTCCCCCGCCGACTCCCAACAACTTAAAACTTAAAATTATTCAAATTTAAGTTTTTTAGTTATTCAATTTATAATTTTTTAATTAATTTTTGTCAATAAAATATTAATTATATAATTTTTAGGTTTTTTGTATGAATTATTTATTTTTTTGTTAAAAAAATATTTTTTTAATAAACAATTTTTTTATTCGTTATTCTCATCGATTAATCGAATATTTTTTTAGATTTAATCGTTTGATCGAACGAACAAAAACAATTATTTGAATTATTCGAACAAAGTTAAAAGGCGAATAATTAACAACTCTAGTAAAAACTGATAATTTATATGAATCTTATAATTTTCTTTTACGAAATATCCCAGTCTGCACAGTTTCGCGGCGACAATTTTTTCGAAGTTTTTTCGATGCTTTTCCGCAAAAATGATTCGAAGTCGATATTATATACAGTCGATATTTTAACGTTTCTCGAACTCATATTTTTATAGAAAAACTAATCGATTTCAAAATGATTTCCAATCTACATTTTAGGAATTTTCGTATATGAGGAGTTCCGTTTTAGACTTAAATTTTGAGTTAAAAAAGATGTGATTTTTGTTTTGATGGCACATCGATGAAAGTTGGCATAAATATTAGATGCTATTTAAGAATAAGAAATTCGTTCGCGTCAATTAAATCGCGCAAGGGGGTCAAAAGTTATGGCGGTTTTAAGATTTAGCGGTTTTAAAAATCTTAAAAATATTTTAAAGATTTTATTTTCTACACATTTGTTGCATGCGTTATTAAAACATGCCAGGATATATCATTTCTTCTAAAATATATGATATAAATTTAACCCTTTAATGACCAAACGATTTAAAAAAAAAAATATCTAAGTACCTAAAATCGCGATTAATTCGCGGTAAAAGAAAAGTTTCACAATTTTTTATAACATATTTAGGCAATACGCGTTGGTATTACTGAAGAAAATCTCGGAAAATCGTATCATTGTACCAGTAGTTAAAAAAAAATCGGTGATGCTTTTTTATAACAAGAAAATTTAATATGGTCCAAAAAATCTATAATCATCAAAATTTTTTAACCCGCCTGTGATTTTATGATGACACATCAAGTGGGCTTTCATTTAAAAAAATTTCATCCGATTTTGTGTAAAGCCTTGGATGTGCCAGATCAAAACAGGTTTAGATAAAATCATCGCGCTTTCCGCTCAGAATGGCTTAAAGTAAAAAGTCAAAAAGCAAATCAGTTCTACTCGTTAACGCACGTCTTTTGGTGTATTAAAATGAACATGATGCATTAATTGCTACTAAAAAAAATAGGAAACAGATTTGCAAATTTCGCCCAATTTTTAAAAATGCCATAAAATTTTTGCAATTTATTTTTTATAAACCCGCCAGTGATTTTTTTATCTAAACTCACAAAAAACTCGGTTTACGCAAGAGTCCACCAAATTTCGAATGAAACCGCGAATGTGCCTCGCGAAAAACTGGTATTTTAAAAAAATTACGTTTTTTCTTGCGAACTTTGATCTGCTGAAACTCCTTAACTATTCGTGGCACATTAACGGGATTAATTCCAAAATGTTAAGAATTACAACAGCTACCAACTCTAGTTCAACTTTTTTCATTTTATAGAGGGGGCCGAAATCCCTGATCAAAAAACCCCGAAAATTTAAAAACTCTTAATTTTTGGTTTCAAAATTTAACCGTCTTATAACTTCTTACCAAGCGATGAAGCATCTATCAAACCAACATTAAAATAATCTCTTATATGTACTGACTTTGTGTTATGCCGGAAAAGATTGAAATATAAGGAAAACTTAAAAAAAAAAGCGAAATAATGTAAAAACTATAGATTATTTCAAGCCATTTTTATCGATTTTTCAACTTTAACCCTCTGTAACTTTTACGGATAAAGTGGGGTAATCCTTAAACATTGCTCAGTGATGGTTCAAGGTCTTGTTTCCACAACTGCATTTACAGTTTTTCTTAATTCCAAAAACTGCCGGTTTTTTATAACATTTATTTCAGTTTCACTGAGTTGAAATTTAAAAAAGATTTCTTGATATGTTGTTCCATCGAAAAAAATATTTATTTTCAATATTTTCACTCAAAAAGCGATTCTAAGGCGATTAGTATACTTAAAAGTGGGTCTAGGACCAATATTTCGGGTAGTTACAAACATCAGCACAAACTCATTATACCCTGTACCACAGTGTGGTGTAGGGTATAAATATATATTAAAAAAATTATTAATAAAAAAAAATTATTTTATGAAAAAAAAATTATGTTATGTTTTATTCACCAGCTGGTGAAAATTAGTTTTATACTCCAGCACGTGAATTATTATCCAAGTTACAAACCTTTTTGGTTTTAAGTAAACAAAAACAGTAATTCTTATTTTCTTTTTTTATTCGTTAGCTTATATAAGCCCTGTTTTCGCATAACCGTATATACGCTTACCCATACAAATTTTAAATTATCCACGCTTATTTTTAACTTGTATAATTATCAGCGTTACAATTAGGCTTCGATAAAAAGTGATGCCAAGTTCACATTTTTATTGAAATGGTAAAGACACAAACCTTTTTCTTTGTTAATAGCAAATACACAAACCTTTTTTTATAGAAGTGATGCCAAGTAAATTTTGTTAAACGTGGATGCGTTTTCGGTTAATCGGGTAATGTTAGTATGTATACGGTTATGCAAAAACAGGGCTATAGTCAAACTGAGGTGGTATCCTGCTATAATTTTAAAATTAGATACCACACAGAAAAAAATATGGAGGAAACAAATTTGAGTAATCACTTGTTTAATTTTTTAAAACAAATTTGAGTAATTTTTTAATTGACGCAATTAAAAATTTACTCAAAAATTGAAAATAAAATTTGAGTAAATAATTTAATACAAATTTAATATTTTTTTTTTTATTTTTTTTTTCTCTTGGTGTTTTAAATTCTCATTTAGTTTATTGTTTTTTGTATATGTATATGAAAGTTTGAAATCATCTTTATAAAATTTTACTTTGTCTTGAAGACATAAGTATATTTGGTAAAGTTTGTAAAAGCAATTTTTTTGGAAAAAAAAATTAGAAACTTTTTAAACTTTTTAAAAAAATAATTTGATACATTTTGAGTAAATTTTTACTTGACACAATTAAAAAGTTACTTAAAAATATTCAAAAATTTTAAGTAAAGATTTAATTGTGTGAATTAATAATTTACTCAAATTTTTTATTAAGCATTTAATAATTTTTTATTAAAAGTTTACTCAATACTATTAAATCGTTTACTGGTGGAAAATTGAGTAATTTTTTACTCAATAGTATTAAAAATTTACTCAAAATTTTTTTTTATTTTTTTCTGTGCAGCTATGAACATTATCATGTTAAAAAACTAATTTTGGCCGCCTTCTTAAAATATCAACCAGTGTGCCTCGGTCTGATAAATTGACTCGTGGAATCGATGATTTATTAAAAATAATATTAATAATAATTTTCCGATTCATTAGAATCTATTGACCACAAACCTTAGTACGGAAATAGTAAAAATAAAATCATGTGTTTAAAGTTTTTTTTTATTTTTTAAAGAAAAGTTCTAGTTCTTGCTCAGATTACTATAAAATTGCAGAAAATATCAAATAAATACATCAGTCTTAAAAATATTTTAAAGCTGTAGCAAACAATTTTTAAAAATTAAAAATGAAATTATTTCAAACCGTTTTTGTACTTGGTTGTATACTTGCCGGCGTAATGGCGGAACCAAATCCTGAACCTCACGAGTATCACGGGGGTAATGGTGCTCGTGGTGGAGTATTTGGTAATGGTGGTCGTGGCGTAAGTATTTGTTTATAAATTAATCTCTTTTAAATACCTTGATTATCATATTATAGGTTTAATTGTTTATTTCTTCAAAAAAAAAAATTAATAATTTTATATACCTAAAAATTTACAAGACTTTTTTTTAATCAAAATTTTAAATTTATTGTATGGGTGAAATTTTTAAGTCGATTGAAAAATTAAATTCATCTCATCTCAATTTGAATTGAGATGAGATGAGATGAATTAGTATTGAGAACTTTTTCAAAATGGTTTTGTATTTTTAATAATGAATTGTAATTTAAGCCTAATTATAACTGATTTTAATGCTAATTTAGAAAAAATAATAATAAAAAATTATTTTTTTTTTTTTCAGGGTGACGTTGTATTTAATGGTCAATAGTAACTTAAAGATTTTTCAATTTATGTGTAATAAATAAATGCAAATAAAAGGAAAGAAATAATGTTATGCCGAATAAAAAATGCTCACCACAATTTTTCAGAATTTACCGTTTTTTTAATTTCTTAAATTTCTCAGATTTCCAATTTTTTTTATTAGAAATAGATATTTTTACTAAAGAAAATTTGTTCAAATAATTTTATGAATATTTTTAATCTGGTCTATTAGAAATATTGTTTGATCATTTTCTGTAACGTAATATTCTTAGAATACAGAAATTGTGAAAAAAAATCATAAAAAAGAACTTGTCAAATTACTAAAAAAAAGGCCCGTACTCCCATTTACCAATATTTAACAGTGTTCCTTGTTTTTTTAACAAAAAATTTTCGATCGAAATTTAAATTTTTTTTTGCAAATTTTTGTACAAATATCCAAGGCAGTTTTACAAAAAACAAAAATTAAGTCACGAAAATTCGTTGTAAGTATTATCGCATCAAAAAAGTTGTAGATTTACAATTTTAAAAAAAATAGGAGTTAACACAAAATCTACACTCAAAAAAAAGTTTGTAAAATTACAAGTTAAAGGTCTTATAATTCTATTTTACTAATATTTTTGCTTTTTTACAAAAATTGTTGTATATTTAATAAAACGAAAACTACAGTTTGCTTGGTAATTTTACTATTGAGCTAAAACACCTCAATTCAACCGACGAGTTGACCGCACCCCCTTTAAATTTAATGAAATTAAGTACTGGGGTTTACTTTAACATTTTATTTTTCAGGATGGAGACTTCATTGGAACTTTTTATATTATTAGAAATATTGTGACAGGAAAGAAAAAGCGGTGAAATTTCCCTTAGAAAAAAAAAAAAAAAATTTTGTCTTTGAGATTCTGGTACCAAGGTTTACTTTTCAGAATGTTTTTGACGTGCTGAGTCCAAATATGACCTTTGAACTGGCCTATCGCTATTACTTTTCAAGATATATGCACCTAAATGTTTAAAAAACACAGAAATAGCATTTCAGCAATTTTCACACATTTATGTGCAGATAACTCGAAAACTAATACCGATAGGCCAGTTCAAAGGTCATATATGGACTCAGCACGTCAAAAACATTCAGAAAAGTGAACTTTGGTACCAGAATCTCAAAGACAAAAAAAAAAATTTTTTTTCTAAGGGAAAATACACCGCTTTTTCCTTCCTGTCATTATGTTTTTATTAATATTAAAAGTTCCAATGAAGTCTCCATCCTGAAAATTTAAACTTAAGTACTATAGGTGACCCTTAATAACATATATTTTTTCCAAAATTTTAAAAATATCGTTTTTTGAGATATAGCTCTCCAAAAATTAAGGATAAAACCAGTAACCTTTGACCTTTTTAAAAAAAAATCTTGGGGAACGATATTTTAAAGGCTGTCTCATTACCTATTATTTGCAACCTGACTAAGACCTGTATTATTATTACTTTTCGAGTTATCAATATTTATCTCAGAACACGTTTGTCAAATATATACGAATTTGCCAATTTTCAAGACCCCATATCTCGGGAAGAAAAACTACCAGAAGTCCAAAATTTTGGCACTATGATTTGTTTGTAAGGGCCCAACTATATTCCAAGTTTCATCAAATTCAAAAGGGGTAAGGTCAAAAATGCTACATTTTTCGGTTGAATTGAGGTGTTTTAACTCTATTATAAGTTGGTAAATTTATTTTACACATTTTTTTTGGTAAATTGCAGACACCGCGAGCGAATACTAGGTAAAGCAGAAATCGAGAATCTGGATGATATCGCCGCTACGGACCTTACGCAACTAAAACTGTTCGCAACATGGACTAACGCGTTTTATCCTCGTCGCTGAAGGAAATTGTGGTATCGCTATGGACCAGCCGGTCTATGCGAGGAGTCTGAACTTTAGGCTTCACCACCCCTAACCTAACCTAACCTTTGGTAAATTGCCAAAAAAGTGAATTATTTTACAAATTAAAAAATACTACGAGGTGTTTAGTTTTTTACACAACAAAACTGTAATTGTACAACAAAATTTTACTTGATGTTAAAAAAAAGTTTGTAAAATGACATAAAATCTCCGTGATTTTACGGGGCAGGTTTCGTAAAATATGTCCTAGCAAGAATCCCGTAATGTTACGGGGATAGTTTGTAAATTGATATAACAAAAGAAAATGTAAATTTTTTTTTGGAAAATTACAAAAAATTAGGTAAATTTAAAAAACAAAATTGTAAACTTACAGAAAAAGGTTGTTATTTTACAAAGAAAAAATAGAAAATGAAAAAAATAAATTGTAGATTAACAAATTTTTTGGTTAAACTACAGTTTTTACCGCAAAAAAATATTGAAAAAAACACGTATATTTACAATAAAAATTGTAAATTTGCAAAAAAAAAATAAAATTTACAAAACAAATTGTAAACTTACAAAAAAAAGTTGTAAATTTACAAAATAAAGTAAAAAATCAAAAACCAAAATTGTAAATTTACAAATTGTTTGGTTAAACTACTGTTTTTTATGGCAAAAAAACTTGTAAATTTACAATAAAAGTGGTAAATTTACAATTTTTATTGTATATATACTAGAGTGTCCCTTATTTTGGAAATGTTTGAAATGTTGAGACGGTACCCGCTAATTTTTTTCCTTTTGACTTAAAAATAACTGAGGAAAAATTTTACGCCCCTACGACCACGCCTTCCCTATGCGACGGGGCCTTAAAGAACGCGGCCTAAAAAATCATTTTTCCATACAAACCAAAAAAAAAAATTTTTTTTATTTTTAATTTTTTTATTAATTAATATATTACTTGGTTAGCTTATTCACGACAAAAACTTTGATTTTGGTGGGATAAGGCTTTCAGCTCTAAAAAAAATTTAGAGCAGCAGGGGTCCTACGGTAAAAAATTTTCAAAAAATATTTTTTTTTAGTTTTGACAAGCAACGGTTTTAGTTGCTATGTTGATTTAAATGATATATATTCATAAAAAAATATTTTTTGTATCTGTGACATCTTTATCGTGTTCTAAAAAAGGATAAAAAATGCATTGTTGATTTTTTTCGATACACGATAAAGATGTCACAGATATGAATAATATTTTTTTTAATATATATCATTAAAAACAACATAATAACTAAAACCGTTGCTTGTCAAAACTTAAAAAAAAAAAAAAAAAAATATTTTTTACCGTAGGACCCCAACGGCTCTAATTATTTTTCGAAAAAGATAAAGATTTCACAGATATGAATAATATTTTTTGGAATATAGATCATTAAAAGCAACATAACAACTAAAACCGTTGCTTGTCAAAACTAAAAAAAAATATTTTTTAAAAATTTTTTACCGTAGGACCGACCCCAACGGCTCTAAATTTTTTTTTAGAGCTGAAAGCCTTATCCCACCAATATCAATTTTTTTGTCGTGAATTAGCTAACCAAGTACATATAATAATTAATAACAAAAAAAATAAAAATCAAAAAAAAAAATTTTTGGTTTGTATGGAAAAATGATTTTAAGGCCCCGCTCGCACAGTGGACCAAATGTTGAATCTGGTACGCAGTTGATCGAAAAATAAAGTTTTTACAATATTGAATTAGTATCGCATATATGATTGCACTATTCCTACCTTACTTAACGCTAATAAAATTTCTTTGTTTATTGCAAAAACACCATCGTAGTAGGCAGCCAAACATGAGTAATTAGTTTTTATAAAAAAATTTCTTCAAGTTCTGTGTAGACGTATTGATTGTTTAAACCAGCGGTTACCAACCTATGCTACGCGTACCACTAGGGGGTACGCGAAACTGCCCGCGGGGGTACGCAAAATTTTAGTTATTTGGACATTCGTTGTAGATTAACGTTTCAATGCTGGTTCCGCATTTGGCTTCCAAAGTTTTCCATAACGTCAGGTTTTTAAGAAAGTTGAGGTCAAGGTTCACAAAAAACGTATTTTTGTGCAATTTAGACAGCATTTTTTTGCGATATTTTGAGATCTGACCATATGTTTTCGATTACCCTTTCGATGCTATTTCTGAATATAGTTCCCAAATTTTTCTATGATGTCAGATTTTTGAGAAAATTTATTTCAAAGTTCTCAAAAAACGTGTTTTGGGCAGTTTTGAGACGGGTTGTAATAGAGTGGAAATTTTGGTACCATTTTGTTAAGCTCAAAATGCCCTTTTATTGTATATACGAGCGTGTTTCATTCGAAAAGTCACGGAATTGTTGATCTGCCCTTGTATTAAAAAAAAAACACTTTAAAAACATTATATGCTGGATTGTGGAGTACGATTTCACAATTCACCTAATTTAAAAAAAAAAATTGATATTCTTTCGAATTTTAAGATTCTAAAATTTTTTCTTATAACAATTAAAGATCTAGTTAAAATCTTTAATAATTACAAGAAAAAAATCTTAAAGTTCCAAAGAATATCAATTTTTTAAAAATTGGGTGAATGGTGAACTCGTATTCCAGAATCGAGCACTATATTTCCGCCCTCTGTGATGTGTTTTTGGAACTTTTTTAAGAGTTCAAAAAAGTCCGTTGTTTAAATTTTTGGTGTAGAATCGACTGGTGAAATCAGATTTGCAATATTTTCAGATGTTTTTGCTCTGCAGAAAAATCAGCTCAAAATCTGCATTTACAGATGCATTAAACCACCCCAAGGAGCGAAAATTTTTCCAAAAAAAATACCACCATTGTTTTGATCTCCCCTAAATCCTTCAAAAAAAAAAAATGATAATACCCGCAGATCAAAAATTTTAAAATTAACTCTAATATTTATATGAGAAGTTTTTTAACGAAAACAAAAAACTCGTTAGGGGGTACGCGGCTGACAAAATTTAAAATTAGGGGTACGCGAGCCAAAAAGGTTGGTAACCGCTGGTTTAAACTGCTCTTTTACGACCGTATTAAGGCAATTTATCAAATTATTTGTTATATTTTAACCTCAAGGAATGTATATTTGAAGCTAATTTGTGTCGTTGTTCGTAAAAAAACGTAAATTAAAAGAGAGAGTCCACAATGGAATTATTTTTCAAGCAAACTTGAATTTTGTTAATGAATTTAGGTACTAATATCGCTTACTTCTATAGGGTTTTTACATGATTTCAAAAGAATAGATATTGAGCTCCAAAATAATAAAAAAAATTGGCTGCTGGTTTTTGCTGGTTTTTGTTTTTCAGTCGATCTAGCGATGCCCGTCCGTCTGTCTGTTTAAAACACGATAACTTTCAAACGGCAACTCTGTTGCTGCTGACGCTTAGCATATATATTTTTAATTTCCCTAGTCAGGTTGGTGTTTAATATCAGCCAAATCGGTCCAGTGGTTCAGAAGTTGTAAGCAAAACCGTGAATTTTAGATTGGTGTACCTTGAATTTACGTTAAAAAAAAAACACCCAAACGCTTTAAATGACATTAATGCGCCACAAAAATATTTTGCTGAGTATTTTTGACATTCTCAAACATTTTTTAACCCAATGTAAAAATTTTACAAGCAAAAAAAAATTTAAACTTACAGAAATAAGTAAAAAAAAAATTTTTTTTTACTCAAAAAAAAATATTTCTTTTCTAAACTGTTTAAAAATCTTTTTTATGTTAAAAAAATTACTTTCTCTGACAATGTTTCAATAAGTGCCACGCCCCTTCAAATACCGCTCATTTCATTTTCCTGTTGCATTACAAATTTCATGTTTCTGGGTGCTCTCAAAGTCGAATTATACTCTCTTGCACGCTAGATAAAGCATTTGGTCCACTGTGCGCTCTTTAAGGCCCCGTCGCGTAGGGAAGGCGTGGTCGTGGGGGCGTAAATTTTTCCTGAGTTATTTTTAAGTCAAATGGGAAAAAATGAGCGGGTACCGTC
Source organism: Pegoplata infirma (assembly GCA_963921195.1). Lineage (NCBI taxonomy): Eukaryota > Metazoa > Arthropoda > Insecta > Diptera > Anthomyiidae > Pegoplata > Pegoplata infirma. Next base: position 205,385,883 of record OY992537.1, on the reverse strand, counting down.
TCAACATTTCCAACATTTCCAAAAATAAGGGACACTCTAATACAGAGCTTCTCACTAACTTTTGCTTTGCGACCCTTTTCAATATTTCAAATTCTTTGCGACCCCCAACATAAAAAAATAAAAATTATTAACGTGAACTTTGACTTGTTTTTTCAAAAAGCTGAAGTAATGGAAAAATTTGGAAACTAAATTCAGAAGCAGCTTTGAAAGATTAATCGAAACCGTGTGGTCAGATCCCAGACGCATACCACAAATTTCAAGTAAACAACTTCTAAAAAATAAAAAAAAAACACAATTTTTGTTAACTTTGACCCCAATTTTCTCAAAAATTTGGAAACCAGGTCCCGAACTACGGCATTTTATATCGAAACTTACTATCTTCATCGATTCATCGATTTCCGAAAGTAAAAGAAAAGCACAAGTTAAACCTGATCAGAAATGAAGAAATGTTTACCAAGAAAGCATTTAAAGTCCTATTTGGAGTAATGATTGTTCTTTTTTCAAAATAATGTACCAATGCTTGGTACTGATTGAAATTTTTTTATTCGGATCCAGATTTTAAATCAGCATTAAAAAGTAAATCGAAAAAAGTAGTCAGATCCCAGACGCATCCGAAAATTTCGCAAACAAAACTCTTTAAAATGCACAAGAATACGTTTTTGTGAACTTTGCCTTTAATTTTCTCAAAAATCTAACATACTAGAAAAATATAGAACCCAGATTCGGAATCAGCATCAAAAAGTTTATAGAAAACGAACTGTCAGATCCCAGACTCAGCCAAAACACTTCACAAATAAGTGTTGGGCATCCCGAGAAATTAACAACTGCACAAAGATTACGAGGGGATCTTAAGTGATGGAAAATCTGTTTTTGCTTTAATAAAAGGATTTGTATATTTTTATAACACAACAATAAAAAAAATGTGTTTAAAATTTACCAATATTTTAGGTTTTTTTGTTCGCGACCCCCCTGAAACTCTTCCGCGGCCCACCGTTTGAGAACCATTGCTCTAATATATACCATTTTTTCTTATTTTTTTGTCGTAAAAACAGTAGTTTAACTAAATAATTTGTAAATTTACAATATTGTTTTTGTATTTTCTACTTCTTTTTGGTAAAATTACAACTTTTTTCGTAAGTATACAATTTTGATTTTTTAATTTTCATATTTGTTTTGTAAATTTACAAAAAATTTGGTTTATTTACATATTTGTTTTGTAAATTTAAAGGTTTTTTTCCATTGGTGCATCTTATTTTTCCTTCTTCGGCAGCTGGAGTAGCACTTCAACAACCTGAAATGATTTTTTTTTTTACTTGAACACTTTTAACAAACTTTTTAAAGTATAATATAGTATATAGTTTTTATACCCTCCACTCTAGTGATAGAGGGTATATATAAGTTTGTCATTCCGTTTGTAACACCTCGAAATATTGGTCTAGGACCCCATAAAGTATATATATTTATGATCCTCGATCGATTTTAAGTCGATCTAGCGATGTCCGTCCGTCCGTCCGTCCGTCCGTCTGTCTGTCTGTCCGTAGAAAACACGCTAACTTTTGAAAGACTTTACAGAGGCTACTGAAGTTTGGCATATATGTTTGCCATTTACCTGGTCAGGTTGGTATTGCAATCCAGCCAAATCGGTCCAGTGGTTCTAAAGTTATGAGCAAAAGAGTAAATTTCGGCAAGGGTGTTTCGCGAATTTTTGAGATAAAACCCACGATAACTTTCGAAAGACAATAATGAGACTACTGAAGCTTGGTACGTATCTTTGCCGTTCCCCGGGTCTGTTTGGTTTTAAATTTCAGCTCAATCGGTCCAGTGGTTCAAAAGTTATAAGCAAAACCCTGAATTTCAGATTAGTTTCATCTAAAATGCCATGTGTTTTAACAAGTTTTAAAAGCATTGGTGGTAACTAAACAATGCTTTTCAAACTTGTTTAATTTTAAAGCAATGCTTTTTAAACTTGTTTAGTTTTAAAAGCATTGGTAACTTAAAAATTACACTCGAAAAAAAATTTACACTCAAAAAAATTTTACACACAAAAAAATTTTACACTCAAAAAAAAAATTTAGTTTTTTTTTACAAAAATGACAATATTTGTGTACATACGTACGTGGATTCACTCAGAAATATTTTTACAGTAAAAAAAAAACATTACACTCGAAAAAAATTTTACACTCAAAAAAAAAAATTTGTAATTTTTCTTATAAAAAAAAAAAAAAAAAAATACAAAAAAGTTTTTTACTCAAAATAAAATATTTCTAATCAAAATTGTTAATTTTTTTCACGTTAAAAAATGTACTACCCTTTAAAAAAATTCATAGTGGAGGGTATTCATAGATTCGGCACAGTCGAATTTAACTTTTCTACTTGTTTTTTTTATAATAGTTTTGATCACATGATCAATTATTTTGTTTATTTTTTCTAATTATTTACAACTCATTTTTAATAAATTCCACCTAACCGAGAACTGGTAACAATGACCGTCGTCTCGTTGTAGCGAATAAAACCAAGGGTTCTGGTGGGAATCGAACCCACGACCCCCACGTTGAAAGGCTAGCACGCTACCAACTAGCCCCCTCCCTTTTTAAAGTATAACACTGCACTTTGTTATTTTTTTTTTGCATTACGTTTTTCTTAAGTAGAATATATATATATATATGAGCAATTGTCATTAACTTTTAATATTTAAGAAAAAAAAAATTGCGATTTTTTTTCGTGGCACATTGATAAGACTTTGTAGGTAAATAACATTATAAATAAGTAATTCAAATCCGTCCGCGTGCATTAATTTGAGCGATCGCACCCAAAACTATGGCGGTTTAAAGTTAACATTTTTAAAAAAATTGTCAAAATTAAATTTTTTATCCGAAGTTAACCAAACGTACCATTTTGTATTATGCTTACCGAGAGCTAAAATACATATTCAAACATGCATAAAATCTTTGCTAAATATCGAGATATTTGCATTTAACGAATTTTTTTTCGGCAGATTTTCCAATATTTTGGAAATAAAAATGTTTCCAGCGGTTTTATTTTTTTTAGAAAAATATTACAAAATGCATTAGCAAAATCTCAACAAATTCTTAGTAAACACCATTATCCTATCTCTAATAGGTAAGAAACAGCAGCGGTTTAAAGCGAACATTTTTGAAAAAAAAATTAATAATTTTGAATTTATTTATTTTTTTTAATATTAAATGTCTCATTTTACAGTGTTGTCTTTCACTGAATATTGAAACTATTCAAAGTATGATTAATAATGCTAATATTAAGGTTATTACGAAATATTTTAACGTTATTACTAATTTTATTAAGGTTATAAAAAATTTTCGCGATTTTTCGCGATTTTCGCGACTGCAAAAATCAATGGACTAATTTTGAAATATTATTTGAATAAGACATGTCAAAATCTATCAAAATACATTTCTTTTCTACTTTATTTAAGTAATGTAAGATTTTATATAACCATTAAATTTAAAAGTATTAAAAATTTAAAACCACCAAAAACCACTAAAACGTCAATTGTTTTTGGGTGCGAATGGATTGAAGATAAAGCATTAAAAATACTACCAAACGCGCTTTTCACTGACCAATTTCGATTAGCGGTCTGGATGTGCCTTACAAAAAACGAAAAACAGAAAAACGCCGCGGAATTCGCCAATATTAACTTATGATCAATGTTGCTTTCCATGATTTATTATATTTGCATATACCATTGTTTCTATATGTTCAACTTTTAGCCATGCACATTTGGCTGTCAAATAATGCAAAACTAAAATATCGAAATTTTGCAAAAAATTTAAAAAGTTCATAAAATTTTAGCAATTGAATATTTTTTGGGTGCGTTTGTAAATCAAGTGGGAAATGGTAAATTATAAAGTTCACAAAGCATTCGGAACAATTCGGAATAAAACTGGGAGTGTGCCTCGCAAAAAACAGACTTTTTAAAAAATTCACGTTTTTTCTTCCCATCTTTGGAGAGCTGCAGCTTCGTAACCATTGCGAGCACATCACTCGAATCAGTCTCAGATTGTGCATATTTACAAGGGCTTTTACCATGTGTATTTGAATTTTAAAATTACAGTTTGCACCAAAAGCTACAATCAAAAAACCACGAAAAATTGAAAATTGAAAAAAATTGGTATCAAAGATTTAGGTCCATGTAACTTTTTTCTTATTGATGGCACATCCACTGAACCTACACCAAATAATTACCCAAGTCTACTGATTAAGCGATATTAAATTTGGAGCAATAGCTTTAACGCACCCAACAATATGGAACTTTGAACGAAAAATTTCATGAGAGTATCAAGCGATTTTTTTACATTTTTCAACTTTGGACGTTCCTTACCACGAGATAATGAGACTACTTGCGCTGTGCCTTTGCAGAATTACTCATTATAGTTCCCTTAACATACCTACATTCACAGGTACCACCTAGCTTACAAATAAAAATGTTATTGCGAAATTAGTAAAATATCACAAGCGTTAAAAGTTAATGACAAAAGTCCATATATATATGAGAATTGAGAAGGAGGCTTCGCAAGAAATTTCTTATATTTTCAGGAAAAATATGTCAAAAAATTAAATTTTTTTTTTAATTTTTAATTATTTTCACAAGTATTTTTAAAAAATCGGAAAAAAAATTTTGGATATTGTAGATTGGAGGTTTAAGTACCTGTTAAAATAAGAAAAACTTAATTTTTTCATAGTTAGCAGCTTTTTAGGTGCCAAATTTAAAAAAAAAATGACCAAAAAAATGTGGTAAAATTACCAAAAAAATGGTAAAAAAACAAAAAAAAAAAAAATAGAACAATTATATAGTAGAAACACATAACAATTGTGGTATTTTACTTAACGCAGATTACCAAAAAAATGGTGTAAAAATTCAATTTTTTTGCTAAAGCTTACAATTAACATAGTTGAAATTTTTTGTTTTTCTGTAAAGACAGTTGAGCTCAGGCTCTAATTATAATTATGTATTATAATTTTTTAATCATGTTATATATGGTTTGAATTGAGAAAGGTGTGAAAGAAAAATTTATTTTTCTAAAAATTTAAGACATCCTGGTTCGTTTTTTACTAGTTTCATATAATCCAGTTATTATAATCATCAGAAAAACTTTTAATGTCAAATTTATTCAGTTAATAGTCAATTTTATTCTACATGTGAAAATTATTAACAGATCGCAGCCGCCAGGGATTGAACCCATAATCTGTAATGTTTTTGCTATTAACTGCCTCTTAGGTACGATCACTTTAGACCAGTGGTAGGCAGAAATAGAGAACATTTTTACATTTTTCTAAAACATAGGTTCATCTACTTGCTTTTTTAAATGCTACCATGACAATAAATAAAATATTTTTATTTTTAATGCTCTCAGTAGTGAGTTTCGTTGTCATTCGTGTTGTCTACGAGCAAATAGCCAATTTCATTATGCCCCGATACGCTAAGTTGGCTGTTAAGCAAGTATCAACAAAATCATGGTTTTTCAATTCTTGTGTGGTTGTTGCTGTTGTTTTTTCGTACAGAAGAAGGTGATATTGCATTATGGTGAATAAATTCAATTTTTTTAGTAATCATCATTCGTCCTCCTCTCCTTCATCAACTCTGATTTAAGTACTTATTTTGCAACCTTGCCAGAACATGGTCAATATTTTGTAGACACAAATGTTAGGTGTTGCCATTTTCCAAAGATACTATATTGCCACTTAGGCCGACTTAAAGTCGTTATTTTCAAATTTTTGTTTTTCTGTAAAGACAGTTGAGCTCAGGCTCTAATTATAATTATGTATTATAATTTTTTAATCATGTTTTATATGGTTTTTGTGTACGGAACTTAAAAAATTAAATTCCAAGAAGATTTGGTCTTGTCTAAAAGAGAAAATTACACACTTTCGAATGAGCTAGATACCAAGTCATTTGCATGTCAGGATCTTATTTTATAGGCGTTCAAAAATGGTCAAAATAGGCATTTTTTGACACTTTAACCGCGATTTTCTCAAAATTGTGACGTGATAGAAAAATTTTAGTGACCGTTTTGGAATCGGGGCACCAAACTCTATCAACTTTTTTTGGTTTCATCCAAAACGCAGCGACAAACCTCAGATTTGTAGAGCGGTGTAATTCAATTTTTTTTGTAAAACAACATTAATTCTAATAATAAAATAAGTTTTGTAAAAGAAGAACCAGTGCGGCTCGGTCAGATTTTATAAAATGACTCGTGGAATCGATGATACATTAAAAATAATTTTCCGATTCATTACAGCTTATTGACCGCAAACCTTAGTACGGAAATAGTTTAAAAAAAATCATTTGTTTAAAGTTTTTTTTTTAATAATAAGAATTCTAGTTCTCAGATTACTATAAAATTGCAGAAAATATCAAATAAACACATCAGTCTTAAAAATATTTTAAAGCTGTAGCAAACAATTTCTAAAAATTAAAAATGAAATTATTTCAAACCGTATTTGTACTTGGTTGTATCCTTGCCGGCATAATGGCGGAACCAAATCCTGAACCTCACGAGTATCACGGGGGTAATGGTGCTCGTGGTGGAGTATTTGGAAGTGGTGGTCGTGGCGTAAGTATTTGTTTATCATTTAATTTTTTTTTTTAATTACCTTGATTATTATATGATTAATTGCTTATTTATTAAAAAAAAAAAATAATAATTTAATTTTCTTAAAAATTTACTAGACTTTTTTTACTCAAAATTAAAAATTTATTGTATGAGTGAAATTTTTTAGTCGACTGGTCGACTTAAAAATTTAAATTAAATTGAGATGAATTAAAATTTATAACTTTTTCAAAATGTTTTTGTATTTTTAAAAATAAATCCTAGTTAAAGTCTAAATATAACTGTTGTTAATGCTAATTTAGAAAAATTAATAATAATTAAAAATTACTTTTTTTCAGGGTGACATTTTATTTAATGGTCAATAGTAACTTGAAGATTTTTCAATTTATGTGTAATAAATAAATGCAAATAAAATGAAAGAAGTAGTATTATGCCGAATAAAAAATGCTCACTACAATTTCTCAGAATATACCGTTTTTTAATTTCTTAAATTTCTCAGATTTCCAATTTTTTTTATTAGAAATAGATATGGGGCATTCCATGTGAAATCGGACACTTTGAAAAACTTTTTTTTTAGATTTTCCCAATTTGTTTACAGTTTTTAGTACCCTTCGAAAACTCCTTCGTCGTAAATTTTCAGATTTTTTTGATGACCCGTTCAAAAGATATCGAATTTTTAAAAATTGGAAATTTGTTCCTTTACTCAAGCTTCTTTTGATCATAACTTCTTCAATAATGGTCCAAATTTCAAATTTTTTGTTTTTTTTCAAAATTTTTGGTTTTTTAAGTACTAAAAAAAAATCCCAAAAAATTCTTAAAAGCGCTCTAGTATGCGATTTTTAAGTTTTAAAATTTAAATCTCATTTTTGAAAATGTTTGTACTCTTCGATTTTTTTGTAATTTTTTTGTGTAAAACTTCTATCAATTCTACAAATTTTTTGCCCAGGAAGATCGTGGGATAGCGATTATTACTATTTTTTAAAATTTTTTAAAAAAATTTTATTGTAATTTTTCAATCTTAAAATCATTTCTACTGCTCCAATGGTGCTTCATAGAGGGGTCCTTCAAAAGACCGACCCCCATTAATTTTTACGTCTTAACATTTCTTTGGAACAAACTAATACCCTATCTCCAATTTCTAAGGGGGCTCCCACACAAAACGACATTTTTTAAAATTTGTTCCAACCGCTCTAACTGCCCTAATAAAGCCCTTAGAGCAACAAAATGTATGACCGACCCACAATATTTTTTTAGTCCAAACATTTTCTCTGAACACACCTACCCTCTATCTTTAACTGTTAAGGCGGTCCCCATACAATTTTTTTTATTTTTTGTAAATTTGTTTTATTTAATCAGCTTCTACCGGTCCAATGGTGCGTCCGGGAGGGGTCATTAGTGAGACCGACCCCCATTTATTTTTACCCTACAACATTTTTTCAAAACATACCTACGCCCTATCTCCACTCCCTAAGTAGGCTCCCATACAAAATTACATTTTTTTTAAATTTGCTCCAACTGTTATTTGTATGGGAGCCTACTTAGGGAGTGGAGATAGGGCGTAGGTATGTTTTGAAAAAATGTTTTAGGGTAAAAATAAATGGGGGTCTGTCTCACTAATGACTCCTTTCGGACGCACCATTGGACCGGTAGAAGCAGATTAAATAAAACAAATTTACAAAAAATAAAAAAAATTGTATGGGGACCGCCTTAACAGTTAAAGATAGAGGGTAGGTGTGTTCAGAAAAAATGATTGGACTAAAAAAATATTGTGGGTCGGTCATACATTTTGTTGCTCTAAGGGCACTATTAGGGCAGTTAAAGCGGTTGGAACAAATTTTAAAAAATGTCGTTTTGTGTGGGAGCCCCCTTAGAAATTGGAGATAGGGTATTAGTTTGGTCCAAAGAAATGTTAAGACGTAAAAATTAATGGGGGTCGGTTTTATAAAGGACCCCTCTATGACGCACCATTGGAGCAGTAGAAATGATTTTAAGATTGGAAAATTACAATAAAATTTTTTCAAAATTTTTTAAAAAATAGTAATAATCGCTATCCCACAATCCTTCTGGGCAAAAAATTTGTAGAATTGATAGAAGATTTACACAAAAAAATTTCAAAAAAATCGAAGAGTACAAACATTTTCAAAAATGAGATTTAAATTTTAAAACTTAAAAGTTGCATACTAGAGCGCGTTTAAGAATTTTTTGGGATTTTTTTTTAAAAAGTACGTAAAAAAACAAAAATTTTGAAAGAAACAATTTGAAATTTGGACCATTATTGAAGAAGTTATGATTAAAAGAAGTTTGAGTAAAGGAGCAAACTACCAATTTTTCAAAATTCGATATCTTTTGAAGGGGTCATCAAAAAAATCTGAAAATTTACCACGAAGGAGTTTTCGAAAGGTACTAAAAACTGTTAACAAATTGGGAAAATTAAAAAAAAAAAAATTTCAAAGTGTCCGATTTGACATGGAATGCCCCATATATATTTTTACTAAAGGAAACTTGTTCAATAAATTTTATGAATATTTATATTTTTAATCTGGTCTATAGAAATATCGTTTGATCATTTTCTGTAACGTAATATTTTTTAAAATAATTAAAAAACAAAATAACAAACAGAAACTGTGAAAAAAATACACAAAAAAGATCTTGTCAAATTACTGAAAAAAAATTCCCGTACTCCCATTTACCAATATTTGACAGTGTTCCTTATTTTTTTAACAAAACATTTTTGATCGAAATTCAAATTTTTCTCTGTAATTTTACAAATTTTTGTACAAATATCCAAGGCAATTTTATAAAAAAAAGTAGTTAAAAAACGAGAATTGCTTGTAAGTACACAGTGCAACACACAACATCGAAATGGGATGAAACCAAAAGCAAATAAAAGTTGACATATTCCATAACAAACCACTCAAGGTTTTTTTCTAGTTCAGAGCTAGATTTACACGCATTTGAAGTTAGTGCAGTTTTATTATAATTATAATAATAAATGTTTGAAAACTGTATAAGTGGCGAATGATTAATATTGTAATTGCCTTTAAATAACAATCATACGCAACGGTGTCCAGTGGTTTTTATTAATAATTGCTTTTAAATAACAATCATACGCAACGGTGTTTTGTGGTTTATTTGAATAATTTGGCTATTCAGTAAATAGGTACTGGACCGATTGCAGCAAAATTCATACCAGTCATAGCTGAAGTAATTTTCAGCTAAAGTTTGGAAACTCAACCCTACATGTCCAATAACGGCACCACCAGGGGCCTTTAAAGTAGGACATGTTTAGTACACAAAAACTTTAAATGCTTTAAAATCACCCACTTTAAATGCGTGTAAAATAAAATCTAGCTCTGACCTAAAAAAAAGGCCTTGAGGGTTTTGTTATGGAAAACGTCAGCTTTCATTTGCTTTTGGTTTCATCCTATTCCGATTCCGAAAGTTCGATTTTGTATCACTGTGGTATTATCGCATCAAAAAAGTTGTAAATTTACAATTTTGTTGGTAAAAAATATAAAAAAAAGTAAAAAAGGAGTTAGCTCAAAATCTAGTAAAGTCACGAGAAGTCCTACACCTAAAAAATTATGCCATTTACTGTTTTTAGTTTATTTAAAAAGTATTACGTTTTGTCGTTTTTAAAAGAAAAAACATTTGTTCAATGTTCAGTTTTTTTTAAATGACTATTTCTGTTCTTTGTTTCAAAAATAACAATATAAAAAATAAAGTTTTTCATTAGAATTCAATTTTAAAGTCATTTATTTTTGTTCTGTAAGTAAAAATAAGTGAATCTTCTTTAATTTTTAATGATTTGTGTACGTTATTTTTTTTTTCTTGTTGGCATTTTTTAAAGAAAAGTCATTACTTGTGTTGTTTATTTTTTTGTAGACAAAAAATTCAAAAAATTATTTATAGAAATATAAAAACATGTTTGTATCATGTGACTTTGGCACGATGGATAGAGTGTCTGGCCAGAATGTAGTTGATTGCGGGATCGATTCTTAATTTTATTAAAAATTTTTTTTAATAAAATTCAATAGAAAAATTTTAAAAATAACCTACGAAATCATTAATTTTTAATGTTTTCACGAAATTTAGCAGATTTATGTGAGTATCGGCAAGGTGGTTTGTATGGGAGCTACAAGAAGAACTGGTCCGATTCCTTTAAAATTCGGAGTGGTGATTTGTAAATACAAAAAACTTTTATCTTTAAAATTTCGTACACTCAAAAAAATAAATTGGTAAAACGCAAAAACATGTTTGTATCATGTGACTTTGGCACGATGGATAGAGTGTCTGGCCAGAATGTAGTTGATTGCGGGATCGATTCTTAATTTTATTAAAATTTTTTTTTAATAAAATTCAATAGAAAAATTTTAAAAATAACCTACGAAATCATTAATTTTTAATGTTTTCACGAAATTTAGCAGATTTATGTGAGTATCGGCAAGGTGGTTTGTATGGGAGCTACAAGAAGAACTGGTCCGATTCCTTTAAAATTCGGAGTGGTGATTTGTAAATACAAAAAACTTTTATCTTTAAAATTTCGTACACTCAAAAAAATAAATTGGTAAAACGCCTGGTAAAATGCCTTGTAATCCCTTTCTACCAATATTTAACAATTTTCTTTGTTTTTTTACAAAAAATCTTGTACTTTGTTCAAACGAGAACTACTGTTTTATTGGTAATTTTTCAAGTTTATTTTCGTAATTGTATTCTACCATTTTGAAAGGTTATTTTACAAAAAAAACTGTAATTTTATAACAAAGTTTTTATTACGAGGATTCTAGTTGAATTACAAAAAAAAAATGTTTTTTAACAAAAATTATATTTTACGAGGATTTATGTTGTTTAACAAAAAAAAACACATTTTTTTTTGTAATTTTTTTTTTTATTCAAAAATATTTTAAAAAAAGTTGACAAAATTTTGAGAAATTTATTATTAGAAAAAAAAAAACAGTTATTTTACAAAAATAATTTTATTACGAGGAAATTTTTTGTAATTTTACCATTTTGGCTTGTAGATTTACCATTTTTTAAACATATTTACCATTTTTTCTTGTAAGTTTACCATTTTTTATTTTTTTTTTATTTTTCCGGTTTTAAAACAATATTTTTACCAATAAAATTGATTATTTTACCAATTTTTGGCGCATTCAAAATTACGAGGAAATCCTCGTAATTTTACGAGAATTTTACCTACCTCCTATTTTACGAGAATAGCCTCGTAAAATCACGAGATTTTTTGGTAACTTAACAAGTTTTTTTTTTTTTTGAGTGTAGAGATATTTAAGATAAAACGGTAATTAGATGGCGGCTAGGTCGAAATATGGATCGATTCCACTTCAAATTTCAAGTCAGTTGATTAGAAATTGCGTCTTGTATCGTGTTTACATGACAGCCAGACGGACAGACATCGCTTAATCGACTCAAAAAGTGATTCTGAGTGGATCGGTATACTTGAAGGTGGGTCTACACTCAAAAAAAAAAACCTTGTAAAATGACAAGAAAAGTTTGTAACTTTTTTTTTGCCACCTCCTATTTGGCAAGAATTCCTTGTAATTTTACAAGCTGTTTACCAATAATTTTGTTATTTTACCAGATTTTTACAAATAAAATTGTTAATTTACCATTTTTTTGACGCAATAAAACTTACAAGTAGGTTTCGTAACCTTACTAGATTTTTTCAACCTCATATTTTACGAGAATTTCTAGTAAAAATTACGATCTTTTTTGTAATTTTACAAACTTTTACCAATAAAATTGTAAATTTACAACTTTTTTGGAGCAATAAAACTTACAAGGAATTTTCGTGAATTTACTAGAGTTTTTTTTGTAAAAAAAAACCTTGGAAATTTGAAAAAAAGTCTAAATTTTGATCTAACAATTTTTTGTTAAAAAACAAGGAAAACTGTCAAATATTGGTAAATTGGGATTACAAGACTTTTTCTAGTAATTTAAATTAATTTTGAAAAATATCAAATATTTGGCTATTTAACAAACTTTGAAAATTTATTGCTCTACAATACAAAAAAAACACCTTTCTGAAATTTTAAAAGCGTTAAAAGGACATTCTAAACTTTAATACAAAATTTTGTTTTTGGAAATCGATGGTGTCCTTCTTAGGAAAAAAGGACATTAAAATATGGGTTTCAAAATTTTTTTGTAGAAATTTTTTTAAAATTTTTTTTTTTTATTCAGAGGGTAGGTGTGTTCAGAGAAAATGTTTGGACTAAAAAAATATTGTGGGTCGGTCATACATTTTGTTGCTCTAAGGGCACTATTAGGGCAGTTAGAGCGGTTGGATCAAATTTTAAAAAATGTCGTTTTGTGTGGGAGCCACCTTAGAAATTGGAGATAGGGTATTAGTTTGTTCCAAAGAAATGTTAAGACGTAAAAATTAATGGGGGTCGGTCTTATAAAGGACCCCTCTATGACGCACCATTGGAGCAGTAGAAATGATTTTAAGATTGGAAAATTACAATAAAATTTTTTCAAAAAAATTTAAAAAATAGTAAGAATCGTTATCCCACGATCTTCCTGGGCAAAAAATTTGTAGAATTGATAGAAGATTTACACAAAAAAATTTCAAAAAAATCGAAGAGTACAAACATTTTCAAAAATGAGATTTAAATTTTAAAACTTAAAAGTTGCATACTAGAGCGCTTTTAAGAATTTTTTGGGATTTTTTTTTAAAAAGTACGTAAAAAAACAAAAATTTTGAAAGAAACAATTTGAAATTTCGACCATTATTGAAGAAGTTATGAGTAAAAGAAGCTTGAGTAAAGGAACAAACTACCAATTTTTAAAAATTCGATATCTTTTGAACGGGTTATTAAAAAAATCTGAAAATTTACCACGAAGGAGTTTTCGAAAGGTACTAAAAACTGTTAACAAATTGTGAAAATCTAAAAAAAAAATTTCAAAGTGTCTGATTTGACATGGAATGCCCCATATGTAAAGACCATAGGGGTGAAACGAAAGAGTTTCACACATGTGTTTGTATTAGTGGCAGCACGCGCATGTAACTTTTGACGTTTCATACAAAACATAAACAAACAACGAAAATACAGATGTAAAAGCTCACACGTACAGGCACACGTATTCTAGGCAGAGAAGCTAATTTAGTAGTATTTTGTATGCGTCCATATTGAAAGTACCAAAATAAGCACTCGTGTTGCATGTCTATATGGTCTGTGGTAAAGACTCAAAATTTTTTGTTATATACATACATAACATTTGCTTAGGGGGGTTTGTAGACACACACATTGTATTATTGTACAATATCCCTCTCTTTCCCTCTCACAGCTCTTAGCAGAGCATAGTTACACACAAATTTTAGCGTTATATTTAGCCCACAACAACCAAAACGGCTTTTTAGTGTTATTATTTGTTGATGTTCTATAGACAAGAGGCTAGAGGCTAAGCACAACTAACTAGAGGTCCGGCGTTCAAATCTTGGTGGATACGAAAAAAAGATGTAAGTTTTAAAAATTAGAAAATAACAAACAATTGAAAGTAAATAAAAATAAATTTAATAAAATCAAATAAAAAAAATATTTTTTTATTTTTTTCTTATTTTTCAAATAAAAAAATGTTGTTGATGACACCTCTTCATCATATTATAGACAAGTTACATTAGACGAAAAATTATGTAACATTTCATCATATTGATGTAATCAATATAAAAAAGCTTTTTCTGTATGGTATATAGGGACTATAAGAACAACTTTTCCCATAGGGTATAAAAATTGGAAATCTGAGAAATTTAAGAAAATAAAAAAAACGCTAAATTCTGAGAAATTGTAGAAAAAATTTTTTATTCGGCATAACATTATTTCTTTTACTTTATTTTCATTTATTCAATACGACAAACTAATAATGTCACATTTGTCTAATTTTAATTTAATACACATAAATTGAACAATCATTGACCATTAAATACAACGTCACCCTGAAAAAAAGTTAATTTTACATTATTAATTTTTCTAAATAAGCAATAAAATTTGTTTTATTTAAATTTGAATTTAAATTTTAAAAATACAAAAATATTAAAAAAAAAATTTTTCAATTTAACTTTTTTTTTTTTGTTTGCTTTTTACCAAAAATTTTGTAATTTTGCAAGGTTTTTACCAATAAAATTGTAAATTTACAAATTTTTTGACACAATAAAATTTACAGAAGCTTCACTCAAAATATTTTGTAGGCAAAAGTAAATGAAAAACATATTTAAAACAAGTGATAATACATTTGAAAACTATGCCAATAATTATTCATTTATTTTACCAAACATCAAAATTTATTTTTTACTGTTAATAAAATTTTCTAAAATAAATAAGGTGACTTTTATTTTTTTTTTTACCAATAAATTCGAAAAAAATAACCTACGAAAACATTAAAAATTAATGATTGTTGTGTTATTTTTAAGAACAAATTCAAAAAATTTAAAATAAATTACCTACGAAAACATTAAAAATTAATGATTTCGTAGGTAATTTTTACAATTTTTCTATTGAATTTTATTTTAAAAAATTTTTAATAAAATTTTTGGGGAATAGATCCCACAATCAACTACATTCTGGCCAGATGCTCTACCCATCGTGCCATAGTCACTTGATACAAACATGTTTTTATATTTCTATAAATAATTTTTTGAATTTTATGTCTACAAAAAAATAACCAACACATGTAGGTAAAAACTAATGATATTTCCTCAAAAAAATGCCAACAATATAAAAAAGAAATAACGTACACAAATCATTAAAAATTAAAGAAGAATCACTTATTTTTACTTACAGAACAAACATAAATGACTTTAAAAATTGAATGCTAATGAATGTCTTTATTTTTTTTGTTGTTATTTTTGAAACAAAGAACAGAAATAGTCATTTAAAAAACTGAACATTGAACAAATGTTTTAACATGATAATGCTTTTAGGCTGGTGTCTAATTTTAAAAAAGTTGCTGGACGCCACCTTAGTTTGACTATATAAGCTAACAATTAACGAAAGAGAAAACAAGAATTACTATTTTCATTTTCTTAAAACCAAAAATTTTAATAACGTGAGTTTGTAACTTGGATAATAATTCACCTCGTGGTGAATAAAACCGTTTTTCACCAGCTGGCGAATAAAAAGTAACATAATTATTTTTCAACAAAAAAAAAATATTTTTTTTCATCCAATTTTTTTCATCAAATTTTTTTTTTCCATCAAATTTTTTTTTTTCATCAATTTTTTTTTTATCAACTTTTTTTTCATAAAATTTTTGTTTTTTATAAATTTTTTTTTCATCAAACTTTTTTTTTCATCAAACTTTTTTTTTCATAATTTTTTTTTTTTATGAAATTTTTTTTTCAACTATTTTTTTTTTCATCAATTTTTTTTTTTCAAATTTTTTCATTAATGTTTTTTCCATAATTTTTTTTTTTATCAAATTTTTTTTTTTTTGTCATCAAAATTTTTTTCATCAATTTTTTGGTTTTTTCATCAAAATTTTTTTTCATAAATTTTTTTTATCACATTTTTTTTCATCAAATTTTTTATTATCATTTTTTTTTTTTCTCAGCAAAAAAGTTTTTTTTTGTCATCAAAATTTTTTTTCATCAATTTTTTGGTTTTTTCATCAACATTTTTTTTCATAAATTTTTTTTTTATCATATTGTTTTTCATCAAATTTTTTATTATCATTTTTTTCTCATATTTTTTTTTCACCAAAAACTTTTTTCATCAAAATTTTTTTTCACCAAAAATTTTGGGTTCATTAAATTTTTTTTAACATAATTTTGTTTTTCGTGAAAAAAAATCATTTTTTTTTTTACCAAAACTACTTTTTCACCAAGTCTAAGATTTTCGCATAAAAATTTTCCATTTGTTTATCAAATGTACATAAAACAAGTGAGAGTGTTATATTCTTTGGTGCCGAATCTTTTATACTCTCCAAAATGTAAAAACACTTGTTTGCACTTATTTTTGCTCTCACTTACGAAATGTACAGCTCTTTTGTTTTTTTTATTGGGGTCATCGACTGATATTTCAATTCGTTTTGCGTGGAATAGCAAAGTAATCTAACATTCTTTTTTCTAAAAAAAACTTTGCTTTGGCAAGTACACCCAAATCTTCCGCAAAACAATATCATGATTTAATGTTTTGGGCAAGAGTACAAAATTCGCAGGCATTTTTATACCCTCCACTCTAGTGATAGAGGGTATATATAAGTTTGTCATTCCGTTTGTAACACCTCGAAATATTGGACCCCATAAAGTATATATATTCATGATCCTCGATCGATTTTAAGACGATCTAGCGATGTCCGTCCGTCCGTCCGTCCGTCCGTCCGTCTGTCCGTCTGTCCGTCTGTCCGTCTGTCCGTCTGTCCGTCTGTCTGTCTGTTTGTCTGTCTGTCTGTTGAAAACACGCTAACTTTTTTAAGACTTAACGGAAGCTCCTGAAGTTTGGCATATATGTTGGGCATTTACCTGGTCAGGTTGGTATTGCAATCCAGTGAAATCGGTCCAGTGGTTCAAAAGTTATGAGCAAAAGACTGAATTTCGGCAAGGGTTTTTCGTGAATTTTTGAGATAAAAAGCACTATAACTTTCGAAAAGCAATTCTGAGGATGCTGAAGCTTGGCATATATATTTTGCGTTCCTCCAGCCTCGTTCATATTGAATTTCAGCCAAATCGGTTCAGTGGTTCAAAAGTTATTAGCAAAACCGTGAATTTCAGATTAGCTTCACCTAAAATTCACGTGTTGAAAACCCGTTAAACCTGTTTTAAAAACATTGGTAAGTCACAAAAATATTTTACAACGTATTTTTGTCACTCAAAAATATTTTTATACCAAAACCAATAAAAAATACACTCGAAAAAAATTTTACACTCAAAAAAAATTTTACACTCAAAAAAAAAATTAGTAAATATTTTTTTTTAATGAAATATTTCTAATCAAAACTGTTATTTTTTCACGTTAGAAAATTTATTATCACTTAAAATGGGCATAGTGGAGGGTATTCATAGACTAGGCCAAGTCGAATTTAACTTTTCTACTTGTTTCTTTTAAAAACGTCAAAAACGTAAAATTTTTTAAATAAACTACAAACAGTTAATGACATAATTTTTTGAGTTGTTCGTAATTTTACTAAATTTTTTGCTACCTCCTATTTTACGAGAATTTCTAGTAATTTTACAAGGTTTTTACCAATAATTTTGTAATTTTACAAGCTTTTTTCTAATAAAATTGTTAATTTACAGTATTTTTTACGCAATCAAAATTACAAGGAATTCTCGTGAATTTACCAGATTTTTTTTTGTAACATTATCTAGGAAATTTGTAAAATTACAAAAAAAAATTGTAAAATTACAAAAAAAAAATGTAAATTTCGATCCAAATTTGTTAAAAAACAAGGAAAACTGTTAAATATTGGTAATATTATTTTGAGAAAGTTTTTTTACAAGCTTTTTACCAATAATTTTGTAATTTTGCAAGGTTTTTACCAATAAAATTGTAAACTTACAAATTTTTTGACACGATAAAATTTACAAGAAGGTTTCTTAATTTTACTAGATTTTTTGCTACCTACTATTTTACGAGAATTCCTAGTAATTTTACAAGCTTTTTACCAATAATTTTGTAATTTTACAAACTTTTTACCAATAAAATTGTTAATTTATAGTATTTTTTGCCCAATTAAAATTACAAGGAATTCTCGTGAATTTACTAGATTTTTTTTTTTGTGACATTATCTTGGAAATTTGTAAAATTACAAAAAAAAATTTTAAATTACAAAAAAAATTTAAATTTCGATCCAAATATGTTTGTTAAAAAACAAGAAAAACTGTTAAATATTTGTAATAGTAATTTGACAAAGTTTTTTTTACAAGCTTTTTACCAATAATTTTGTAATTTTGCAAGGTTTTTACCAATAAAATTGTAAATTTACAAATTTTTTGACACGATAAAATTTACAAGAGGGTTTCATAATTTTACTAGATTTTTTGCTACCTCCTATTTTACGAGAATTCCTAGTAATTTTACAAGCTTTTTACCAATAATTTTGTAATTTTACAAGCTTTTTACCAATAAAATTGTTAATTTACAGTTTTTTATTTTATTTTTTTTTTAATTACAAGGAATTCTCGTGAATTTACTAGATTTTTTGTAACATTATCTTGGAAATTTGTAAAATTACAAAAAAAAAATTGTAAAATTACAAAAAAAAATTTAAATTTCGATCCAAATATGTTTGTTAAAAAACAACTGTCAAATATTTGTAAAATGGGATTGCGACACTTTTCCTAGTAATTTGTGTATAATATGACAATCGAGGTAATTAAAGGATATTAAATGATAAATAAATACTTACGCCACGACCTCCACTACCAAAGAAACCACCACGAGCACCATTACCCCCATGATACTCATGAGGTTCAGGATTTGGTTCCGCCATTATGCCGGCAAGGATACAACCAAGTACAAATATGGTTTGAAATAATTTCATTTTTAATTTTTAAAAATTGTTTGCTACGGCCTTAAAATATTTATAAGACTGATCAATTTATTTGATATTTTCTGTAATTTTATAGTAATCTGAGAACTAGAATTTTTTTTATTGAAAAAAAAAATTAACTATTTCCGTACTAAGGTTTGTGGTAAATAAATTCTAATGAATCGTAAAATTATTTTTAATATATCATCGATTCCACGAGTCGTTTGATAAAATCGAACTGACAAGGGAAGTCTCCCTAGTGTCACCCGCGGATCTTTATGGAATTGGTTTTATTTTGTAGAGCAGAAAAAATAAACGGAAACGTATTTTTTTTAGCGGCCCAAATTCATATTTAAGGGGTAAAAAGGAGTGGGGAAGACAATGCCATTTTTCAGTTTTTTTCGTTTTTTCTCCTATATTATGCAAAGAAACCTAGTCACGTTACATACCAAATGAAAGGTCTTTGGAAAACCTATCTACGTGTGCTAAGAACGTGTCCAAACATGCACAACTTTTCATCATATTGAGTTAAATACCAAAATTTTAGGACATTTTTGATAATAAGTCGAAAAATTAGCACCACGAGATAGGAATTTTTAATACCTTTACTCTGATACCACACATGCTTATATTAATTTTGTTAAAATAGGCGTAAATCGTAAAAAACTGAAAAAGGTCAATTTCCCCCAGTACAAATCGACCACCCCTAAAAATGAGTTTGGGCCGCTAAAAAAAAATACGTGTCGAATTAATTTTCGTTCTTAACAACATATACAAATTTCATGAAGATCGGAGGGTGACACCAGGGAGACTTCCCTTGTGAGTCACACTGGTTCGTAACTTGGATAATAATTTACCTGCTGGTGAATAAGACAACTTTTCACCAACTGGTGAATAAAACATAACATTTTTTATTATTTATTTTTTATTTTTTATAAATTTTATTTTTTTCTATATTTTTTTCATCGGGTTTTATTATTTTTTTTTTTTCATCAATATTTTTTTCATCGAGTTTTTTCATCAAACTTTTGATTTATTATAAATTTTTTTTTACATAAATTTTTTTTCATAAATTTTTTTCATCCAAAAATTTTTTTCACTTAAAATTTTTTGTCATGAAAAAAAAAATTTTTTGTCAAACAAATTTTTTTATCAAAATTTTTTCATAAATTTTTTTATCAAAAAATTTTCATAAATTTTTTTTTTCATAAAAATTTTGTTTTATTATAATTAGGAATAAGATTTTCATGCACTAAAAAATCGAAAATATGCGCTAAAAAATTCAAAATATGCACTAAAAACCCTTAAAATATGCACTAAAAAATAAAATGTGTACAATAAAAATCTTGCTTTTATAGGAAAAATTTATTAAAAAGCAAAAAATATGGCCGGGTTTAAATAGTAACATTTAAAACTTAATATGAGCAAAATTATTTTTAGAAATTAAGAAAATCTTGAAACAAACAAAAAGTAAAAAAAAAAATTCTTATTTTCATAATAAAATTTTAAATAGTTTTTGGAAAACACAAATTTCAATTTGTGTTTTTGCTAATTTATGTCAAAATATGCAAAAATATGCACTTAAAAGTTCGAAATATGCACAAAATATGCATTTAAAATCAAAATATGCAAAAATATGCATTTTTACCAAAATATGCAAAAACAAATCGATGCCATTTTAGCGCAAATTTCTTGATTCGGAAAGATAATTGTTCGATATCATTTTTAGACTATCGACAAAAAACATGCATTTGCATGGAAATCTCATCCCTAATTATAATCTATTTTTTACATATTTTTTTTTTTCATAAAATTTTTTTTATCCAAATTTTTCTCATCCAAATTTTTTTATACAAACCTTTTTTTATACAAAACTTTTTTTCTCATCCAAAAAATTTTTTTGTCAAACAATTTTTAAGACAGACAGACAGACAGACAGACGGACGGACATCGCTGGATCGACTTAAAATCGATCGAGGATCATGAATATATATACTTTATGGGGTCCTAGACCAATATTTCGATATGTTGCAAATGGAATGACAAACTTATATATACCCACTGTCACTAGAGTGGAGGGTATAAAAATATCAAAAATTGTTTCAACCATAATTACTTTTTTACAAAGTCTGAACTTATTCTTACATAAATATGTTCCATTTGTTTAACAAATGTACAAAACACAAGTGAGAGTGTAAAATACATCTGTGACTAACCTATTTTACCCTTCAAAAATGTAAAAAATACTTTTTTGAAAAAAAAAAAAAAAAAAAAACAAGTAAAAAAGTAAAATCCGGCTTTGCCGAATTTAGTGAAACACTCCACAATTTCAAAAAGATTATTGCAGAAAACTTTATTTAGGCCGCTGTTCCAAAAAAAGTAATTCACAAAAAAAATCTGAAAGTGAAAATTTCCGAATTTTTTTGGTGTTTAAGATTTCACATCCGATTTTTATACCCTCCACTCTAGTGATAGAGGGTATATATATGTTTGTCATTCTGTTTGTAACTCATCGAAATATCGATCTGGGACCCCATAAAGTATATATATTCATGATGCCCGATCGATTTTAAGACATGTCCGTCTGTCCGTCTGTCCGTCTGTCTGTCTGTCTGTCTGTGGAAAATGCTGTCGCGGACAAAATATTGCACAGATATGACTGAAACTTAACATATTTATTGGAAGTTCTCCCGAGAAGTTTGGTATTGCATTTGAGCGATATCGGTTCAGCAGTTCAAAAGTTATGAACGAAAATGTAAGCACACCTCGAAAATTTCAGTACATTCAACATAACCTAAAAATACAAAATGCTTTAATTCGGCTTCTGGTTGGCATATGTGAACATAATTGAACACCAAATGGTATTTAAACAAGTTCGAACACAAAAAAAAAAAATCGCGGATTTTTTTTAACCAAAATTTTTTTTCGCGAAATTTTTTTTTTCAAAAAAAAAAATTTTTTTCAAAACTAATTTCCTTTTAAATAAAGTTTTTTGCAATAATCTTTTTGAAATTGTGGAGGGTATTACTACATTCGGCAAGGCCGAATTTAACTTTTTTACTTGTTTTTTTTTCGTTTTGTTCCACATAATTAAAGTTTGGTGAAAGTAAAACGAATGCACTTTTTTCCTAATAATTTTTTAAATTTTAGTTATTTGATTTCAACTTCAAATGAAAACGTAAACAACAAAACACCAAACTCGATTTCATGTCATTCGGAAATTTTCATGTGAATTAAAAAGTTGTGAAAGACAGAACAGAGGCCTTAAAAGGAAATTACTTTTGAAAAAAAATTTCCACGAAAAAAATTTTGATAAAAAAAAATCCGAGTTTTTTATACCCTCCACTCTAGTGATAGAGGGTATATATAAGTTTGTCATTCCGTTTGTAACACATATTGGTCTAGGACCCTATAAAGTATATATATTCATGATCCTCGATCGATTTTAAGTCGATCTAGCGATGTCCGTCCGTCTGTCTGTCTGTCCGTCCATCCGTAGAAAACACGCTAACTTTTGAAAGACTTTACAGAGGCTACTGAAGTTTGGTATATATGTTGGTCATTTACCTGGTCAGGTTGGTATTGCAATCCAGCCAAATCGGTCCAGTGGTTCAAAAGTTATGAGCAAAAGAGTAAATTTCGACAAGGGTTTTTCGCGAATTTACGAGATAAAACACATGATAACTTTCGAAAGACAATAATGAGACAGCTGAAACGTGGCATGTATCTTTGCCGTTCCCCAGTTCTGTTTGGTGTTGAATTTCAGCTGAATGGGTCCAGTGGTTCAAAAGTTATAATCAAAACCCCTAATTTCAGATTGGGTTCATCTTAATTGCCAAGTGGTAAACAAGTTTAAAAAGAATTGGTGGAAACTTAGCAATGCTTGTCAAACTAGTTTAGTTTTAAAGCAATGATTTTTAAATTTTTCAGTTTTAAAAGCATTAGTAACTTAAAAATTAAACTCGAAAAAAATTTTACACTGAAAAAAAATTTTACACTGCAAAAAAATTTTGTATTTTTTTTTTTTACAAAAATGACACCATTTTGTTTACATACATACGTACGTGCAGTCACTCAGTAAAAAACACATTACACTCGAAAAAAAATTTTACACTCAAAAAAAAATTAGTAATTTTTTTTATAAATGACAAAAAAGAGTTTTTTACTTAAAATAAAATATTTCTAATCAAAATTGTTCATTTTTTTAACGTTAAAAAATGAACTATCCTTTAAAAAATGCATTGTGGAGGGTATTCATAGATTCGGCAAAGTCGAATTTAACTTTTCTACTTGTTTTTTCTTTTTTTGTCAAAAAATATGTTCGTACTTGTTTAAATAACATTCGGTGATCAATTCTGTTCACATGTGTCAATCAGAAGCCAAATTAAAGCATTTTGTATTTTTAGGTTATGTTGAATGTGCAAAAATTTTTTAGGTTTCCTTACATTTTCGTTCATAACTTTTGAACTGCTGAACCGATATTGCTCAAATGCAATACCAAACTTCTCGGGAGAACTTTCAATAAATATGTTAAGTTTCAGTCATCTCCGTGTAATATTTTGGCCGTGATCACCATTTCCACAGACAGACTGACGGACAGACGGACATTGCTAGAATGTCTTAGAATCGATCGGGGATCATGAATATATATACTTTATGGGTTCCCAGACCGATATTTCGATGAGTTATAAACGGAATGACAAACTTATGTATACCTTTTATCACTAACAATAAGTGGAGGGTATAAAAACAACCGCAAAAAAATTTTTGGTGAAAAAAAAAATCGGCGAAAAATGTTTTTTTGGTAAAAACTATGTTTGTACTTGTTTAAATAACATTCGGTGATCAATTCTGTTCACATGTGCCAATTAGAAGCCGAATTGAAGCATTTTGTATTTTTAGGTTATGTTGAATGTGCAAAAATTTTTTGAGGTGTCCTTACATTTTCGTTCATAACTTTTGAACCGCTGAACCGATTTCGCTTAAATGCAATACCAAACTGCTTAGGGTAACAACCCGTAAATATGCTAAGTCTTACAATTAGTAAAATATGTTTAATAATTTGACCGCGATCATCATTTCCACAGACGGATAGACAGACGGACATTTTGTCTCAAAATCTAAGACTTTCCTATATAAAAAAATTGTCAGAATTTAAGACTTTTTCTTTATGAAAAATGTGTCAGAATTTGCGACTTTTTATATGAACAATTCCTCAGAATCCAAGACTTTTTATGTATGAAAAATGTCTCAGAATCTGAGATTTTTCTAGCCCTGTTTTCGCATAACCGTATACATGTTAACATTAACCGATTAACCGAAAACGCATCCACGTTTAACAAAATTTACTTGGCATCACTTCTGTGAAAAGGGTTTGTGTATTTGCTATTAACAAAGAAAAAGGTTTGTGTATTTGCTATTAACAAAGAAAAAGGTTTGTGTCTTTGACATTTCAATAAAAATATGAACTTGGCATCACTTTTTATCGACGCTTCATTTTAACGCCGATAATTATACAATTTAAAAATAAGCGTGGATAATTTAAAATTTGTATGGGTAAGCGTATATACGGTTATGCGAAAACAGGGCTTATATAAGAAGTGTCTCAGAATCTGAAACTTTTTCTATATGAAAAATGTCTCAGAATATGAGACTTTTTCTTTATGAAAAATGTTTCAGAATCTAAGACTTTTTATACAAACGTTTTTTGTGAATAGAATTTATAATTAGAATTAAAGAGTTTTTGTGTTGGAAAAATGTGTCCGAATATGAAATACTGTCTCTGACAATACAATTTGCGTCATGCTGAGGTAAATTTTTTTTCTCCGACACATTCGACTTTATCAACCACAGCACCAAGTATGAATAATAAAATTAAGTGACTAATTTTTATTTATAAACATTTTTCTAGCTCTCTAATAACTATAAAACTGGAAAATCCATCAATAATATTGAACAGTCTTACAAAAACTTTACAGCTGCCGTTAAGTAGTTCATATAATTTCCACAATTAAAAATGAAATTATTTCAAGCTGTATTTGTACTTGGTTGTATCCTTGCTGGCATAATGGCTGAACCAATTCCAGAACCTCACGAGTATTATGGTGGTAATGGTGCACCTGGTGGAGTATTTGGTAGTGGTGGTCGTGGTGTAAGTATTAATTACATAGTGCTACAAAATCAAACTTTCCGAATCGGAATGGAATGAAACCAAAAGCAAATGAAAGTTGACAATTTACCTAGCAAAACCCTCAAGGATTTTTTGTAGGTCAACGCTAGATTTTCTTTTACGTGCATTTTGGTGAACTATTTTATAATAATAATAATTGCTTGAAAACTGTATGAGGCGTATGATTTATTTTGTAATTGCCCTTAAATAACAATCATACGCAACGGTGCACAGTGGATGCAGCGAAATGCATACCGGTTACAGCTAACGTAATTTCGAGCTTAAGTTTGGACGCTGGACCCCACATGCCCAACAAGGGCTCCTCTAGGGGCCCCTAAAGTAGGACATGTTTTATACACAAAAAATTTAAATGCTTTAAAATCACTAACTTTAAACGCCTTGAGGGTGTTCTTGTGTAAAATGTCAACTTTCAACTTTGCCTTTAAAAGATTTTTAAGTTAACATAGGTAAACTAATAATCGCATTTTTCATTTCAGGGTGACATTCAATTTAATTCAGGCTAATAATCAACTTGAAGATTCATCATTTAAATAAGTTTTCAATTAAAATAAGTTTAAATAAAATTTTCCTTTTTTTTTGCCAAAAAATCAATTAAATATGTTTTAAATTATAAAAAGATTAAATTTACAAGTATTTTTTATACCCTCAACCTACACTTGAAAAAAAACTTGTTAAATTACTAGAACAAGACTGGTAATCCAATTTTACCAATAGTTGACAGTTTTCCTTGTTTTTTAACATAAAATTTTTGATCTAAATTTACATTTTTTTTTGTAATTTTACAATTTTTTTTTGTAATTTTACAGACTTTGAAGTTTTTTTTACATGTTAGTTCAAATTTTTTTTAATCGACCTTCGAACTTTGTCGGTTTTCAACATATTGTTTATATGGTTTTTGGGCTATAACTCGTCGACTAATTGATATTTTTCAATCTGTAAAAGCCAAATTATTGCTAGCGACCTGTCCAACAATTAAAATTTTTTAAAAAATTGATTTTAAGAAGACCCCCATTCATGTTCTTTAGAAGATGAATTTAATTCATCTTCATTTTTATAACCCAACACTTTTTTTTGAGCAAACCTACTACCTAACTCCCCTCCTTAAGGTTGCTCCCGTACAAAATGACATTTTTATGAAATAAGCTCCCATCCCAGAGGAGTCCGACCCCCAATATATTTTTAGTAAAATCGCTAAACCCACTAATTTTGTTATGTTTGAAAAAAAAGTGTGAGACAAATATTAGAGAGGTGAAGAGGTAAAAATCCACGAACAGCCCCACAATTGACCTAGAAACTGGAGGGGTACAATGTGAGACCGACCGCTATTAATTTTCCGCCCCAAACATTTTTCATAAATATACTTTACCCTTTATTCCTTTTTAAAGTTGCTCGAATTTCATGGCATAATGCCTGCCAAACGATGGCCACGTAGAGTTGATTGTTGGAAAATTTATGAAAAAATTTCGCAAGGTCATCTTCAGTCGGCAACCGACTGAATCGCGCATTTTTGGAACAAAAGTCCGTTTTTATAGTATTTTAATATTTTTTGGATAACACACTTAACATTTTCCAACTTTTCAGACCAATTTGGAAATAATTTTTATTTTAAAAATCAACATCTGTGGACCAAAATTGCGGTTCTGGATTTTTTTAAATATATTTCCAATAAAGTACGCAAAATTTCCGAATTTTAAAGTCGAATTTGATAAAAAAAACTTCATACATGAATTTTGGTCGACATTCGAGCCAAATTCCGCAGGTTGCCGACTGAAGATGACTGCGAAATTTTTTCATAAATTTTCCCACAATCAACTCTAACGTGGCCATCGTTTGACAGGCTATATGAAATGAAATTCGAACATTTAAATTTGACGGGACGCCCTAACCCTAGAGTTTTTCTTTTCCCGGACTTTTTCATTTCCCGGGAAAGCGGGATTCATTTTTAAATTTCCCGGGATCCCGGGAATTCCCGCGGAAACTTACAAACCCAAATTTTGGTCAAAAAAATATATAAAAACCTTATGAATGCGATTGCACTATTTATAATGTTTATTAACACCATAAAAATCTTATTTAGTACCTTTAAAACAAAAAAAAATAAGTTTCGAGAAATATTAAACCTGTGGGGCAATGTTTTTGAGTGCCTTTTTTGACTTGAAAATCGGAAAATTCCAAAGTGAAAATTCCAAAGTGAATTCCACAAAGTGAAAAAAAATTAAACTTTTTTTGAACCTAAAAATAAAATGCAGTTAATATTCGAACATTACTGGAAAAGTTTTTTTAGGTTAAATTTTTTTTTGTTTCTGATCTCTTTTGCTCCGAAAATTTATCCACCCTAATATATATGAGGCATTCCACACCAAATGTCCCGCTACAGAAAAACATGTGTCTCGTAAATTTCTGAATAGGTTGTTTGGATAGCCCTATATGTAACTAAAAAAATTGTGTTTTTTGTTTTTCAAATTTTCGAAAACTGGGCTTAGGAGCGTGGTCAAATATTGGAAAAATGGTAAAATTTGTGGCGAGTTGCCTTGATTAAATATGTATCACATTAAAACGGAATGCACCACAATATCAAAAATTTACGTTCTTATATAGTTTTGTATGGGCTATCGATTAAAATTATTTTCTTTGGAAAATTTTCAGAACCCTTTGTGAAATTTTCCATTTTTTAAAAAAGTCAATTTATCAAAAATCCGGCCACTTATTTTTCTTTTTTTTAATTTTTTTTTTTAAGTTTAGATGTTTGTCCATCCACACAAAAAAAATCAGAAATGTATTTTTCGTTTTTTTCGAGAAAATCGCATTTGAATTTAAAATTTCATAACAATTTTGTAATTTGCTTGTATTTTCTTGTTTTAACGTGTCGAATAAGTAATATTCATGCAATTAATATTACTCATTCGCAACTTTAAAACAAGAAAATACAAGCAAATTACAAAATTGTTATGAAATTTAAAATTCAAATGCGATTTTCTCGAAAAAAACGAAGAACGTGTTTCTGATTTTTTTTTTTGTGTGGATGGACAAACATCTAAACTTTAAAAAAAAAAATTTAAAAAAAGAAAAAAAAGTGGCCGGATTTTTGATAAATTGACTTTTTTAACAAATGGAAAATTTCAGAACGGGTTCTGAAAATTTTCTAAAGAAAAAAATTTTATTCGATAGCCCATACAAAACTATATAAGAATGTAAATTTTTAAGATTGTGGTGCATTTCGTTTTAATGTGATAAATATTTAATCAAGGCAACTCGCCATAAATTTGACCATTTTTCCAATATTTGACCATGCCTTCTAAGCCCAGTTTTTGAAAATTAGAAAAACCAAAAACGAAATTTTCTTAGTTCCATATAGGGCTATTGACGCCCTATGTTCACTTTGAACTTTTATTTAAGTATTAATTAAAAATCGATATGTATTTCAATTTCTATTAATATTTAATTAAATAAAGGACATATATATGGGGCATTCCATGCCAAATCACTCACTTTTAGGCCCGACCCCCTTCGATTAATTTTATTTTTGGATATGTTTTAGTACGTATTAAATGCAACTTGCAGCCAAATTTTCAGCCTTTTATACCAAGGTGGTGTTGAGTAATCAATTTTTCAAAATGGCGATTGTTTCCAAAAAATTAAAAAATTTAAATTTTCAATCAATTTTGACCAGTAAAAAATATAGATATTTTAAAAAAAGTTGGACAACGTTTTGTTGGTATTTAAATGTAGTTTTAGAAAAAAAAGTGAAAAAATTATTCGAAGTAATTATCACTTATTTTTTGACGTTTAAAAATTAAAATCGACTTTTTGAAAAAGTCCGAAACCTTCGATTTTTTTGTAAAAAACTAAAAGAATTCTACTCTAAATTATGCAACTTTTAAGCCATAACTCGAGATGTGATCACAATTCTTTCTATTTTTTTTTAATTTTTAAAATTGCACCTTTTATGTTTTGGCTCTGATTTATTTTATATGGAGCTCCAAAAAAAAAAAAAAATGGTAGATACTGACCCTAACTTACCCTAAATATATTCATTTGGAGGTAAATATACGTCTCACAAAAATTTGGGACGATCGGACATGTGTAAGGCGCTTAGCATGGTCCTTGAATTTTAAAAAACGGATTACAAGGAAAAATATGATTTTTTTTCTGTTTTCGCAATTTCTTTGGTATTTTAAGTTAAGTTTTAATTCAAGTGATTACAGAATTATGATGTGGAGTAAAATGCCTTTCTAATAAGGTACTAAAAACTAAAATCGGTTGAAAATCAGCCAAGTTATTACAACTTCCCCAGGCATCTAGCGTGTGCCATACAACTTGATTAAAAAATACGAGGCCCTTTTTTTAAATTTATTGAAATTTTCTACTGTAATAACATTTTTTCATTATTCATGTTTCAGTGTAATATTTTTTTGACTTTTCCAAATTTTAAAACAAAAAAAATATTTTTTTTTTTAAATAGAGATTTCAAAAGGGTGTGGAAAATGCAGGCATTTTTAGCACTAATTTAAAAAATGTTAGCAAAACACAATATGAAAAATACTTGTCATCTAATAACATTTGAACTTGAAGAATAAAAAAATGTTATTACAGTAGAAAATTTCAATGAATTTCAAAAATCGGATTGTATTGATTAATCAAGTTGTCTGCCACACGTTAGATGCCTGGGGAAGTTGTAATAACTTGGCTGATTTTAAACCGATTTCGGTTTTTATGACCTTAATAGAGAGACATTTTACTCTATATTTCAATTCTGTAACCATTTGAATTCAAAATTAACTTAAAATACCAAAATAATTAAGAAAACAGAAAAAAATGCATATTTTCCCTTGTAATCCGATTTTCAAACTTCAAAGCCGATGCGGCACGCCTTACCCATGTCCGATCATCCTAAAATTTTCTGAGACGTATTTTTAAACCCAAGTTAATATATCTAGGGGAAGTTACGGTCAATATTTACCAAATTATTTTTTTTGGAGTACCATATAAAATAAACCAGAGTCAAAAAAAAAAAGTGCAATTTTCAAAATTTGAATAAAAATAAAACGAATTACGATCACATCTCGAATTATGACTTAAAAGTTGCGTAATTTAGCGTAGAATTTTTTGACATTTTTAAAAAAAAATCGAAGGTTTCGGACTTTTTCAAAAAGTCGATTTTAATTTTTATACGATAAAAAACAAGTGATAGTTACTTCGAATAATTTTTCATATTTTTTTTTCTAAAACTACATTTAACTACCAACAAAATGTCGTCCATCTTTTTTTAATATATCTATATTTTTTACTGGTCATAATTGATTGAAAATTTAAATTTTTTCATTTTTTGGAAAAACTCGCCATTTTGAAAAATTGATTACTCAACACCACCTTGGTATAAAAGGCTGAAAATTTGGCTGGAAGTTGCATTTAATACGTACTAAAACATATCCAAAAATAAAATTAATCGAAGGGGGTCGGGCCTAAAAGTGAGTGATTTGGCATGGAATGCCCCATATATATATACACAGAAAGAAATAAAAAAAAAATTTGAGTAAATTTTTAATACTATTGAGTAAAAAATTACTCAATTTTCCACCAGTAAACGATTTAATAGTATTGAGTAAATTTTTAATAAAAATTTATTAAATGTTTGCCAAAAAAATTTGAGTAAATTTTTAATTGACACTATTAAGTGCAGGAACAGAACAAGAAGCACCACCTTTTAAAAACAGAACAAGTTTTATTTCACATCGGCGCCGGCCACCGGTTTAATCTGCCAAACCGTATGGAAAAAGTCGTGCCGGGGTTATTCTGTTTCTACTCTAAAAAAAACAAAGTTTAAAAAAATTTCATATTTTTTTACAAAGAAACAAAACATGTTTTTTCAAACTTTACCAAATATATTTTTGTCTTAAAGACAAAAAAAAATTTTATAAATATGATTACAAACTTTCATGTATATATACAAAAAACTATAAACTAAACGAGAATTAAAAAAACTAAGAAAATTCCAAAAAAAAATTAAAAAAGCTATTAAATTCTTATTAAATTATTTACTCAATTTGTTTTTAAATTTTTGAGTAAATTTTTAATTGCGTCAATTAAAAAATTACTCAAAACTTTTTTTAAATTTAAACAAGTGATTACTCAAATTGTTTTTCCCCATATTTTTTTCTGTGTATATATCTGTGGACGTTTGACAAAAGCACTTATTTTTTAAAAAAAATATTTTTAGAGCTTTTTTTAAGAGTCTGTAATGTTAAGAACTGGCCGATTTTCTCCACATTTTCCAAGAGATCTGATAACATAATATTTCAAATTGTTGAGATTTAAAAAAAAAATCATGGAAAAAGTGTTTGTTATAGCCGAAAAAGTCCATTCTAATATATTTTTGACAAAAGAACTCAAATCGAATTAAATGCTTTTGTCAAATCTCCACAGATATATAGGGCTAACAACCTATTCAGAAATTTACGGGACATATGTTTTTCTGTAGCGGGACATTTGGTGTGGAATGCCTCATATGCAAGTTTTAGGGCAATCGGTGGGTGCCTATTGAAAAGCTCCTTTGTTAAATGACAAAAATAACCTCGAACAATTACACTGTGGAACAAATTCAGGTTAGTAAAAGTTAGGTCGATTCTGAGAGTGAGGGTGAAAATAGAGGCTAAATTAGAAGACCCATATCGCGGCGTTTGTTTATGTTAGTTCGATTTTTTTTTTTAATCGACCTTCGAAATTTGCAGTCAAATGCCGATTTTCAGCATATTGTTTATAAGGTTTTTTGGCTATAACTCGTCGACTAATTGATATTTTTCAATCTGTAAAAGCCAAATTATTGCTAGAGACCTGTCCAACAATTAAAATTTTTTAAAAAATTGATTTTAAGAAGACCCCCATTCATCTTCTTTAGAAGATGAATTTAAGACATTTTTATAACCCAACACTTTTTTTTGAGCAAACCTACTACCAAAGTCCTTGTTTTTCATCTAGCATATCTCAGCAGAATTTTTCGAACTCACAATCAAAAAATATGGAAGCAAACTTGGAAACATCAAATTTGTTTTAATGGGATTCGAAAATTTCGACACTAATTGAAAAAGTTCTGAAGTCATGACCAGGGAAACCAAAAATATGCAGTATCATGTTTTTCCCTTCGCATTGCACTGATAAATGGGTAAGGTATTTATCCGTTTCAAAAGATGCATATTTTTTGCATATTTTTTTAATTTTTAAAACATTCTTGCCATTTCTTTATAACAACACTTATTTTTAAAATTCTTTTATTTTTATGGGATGTTTTTTATACCCTCCACTTACAATTAGTGATAGAGGGTATATATAAGTTTGTCATTCCGTTTGTAACTCATCGAAATATCGGTCTGAGACCCCATAAAGAATATATGGGGCATTCCAGGCCAAATCACTCACTTTTAGACCCGACCCCCTTCGATTCATTTTTTTTGGATATGTTTTAGAACGAAGGGCAACATTCTCTCAAACTTTCAGATTTTTACACCATGTTAGTGTTGAGTAATCAATTTTTCAAAATGGCGATTTTCTCAAAAAAAATTATAAAATTGAAATTTTTAATTAATTTTGACCAGTAAAAAATAAAGATATATGAAAAAAAGTTCAACAACGTTTTGTTGGTATTTAAATGTAGTTTTAGAAAACAATATCAAAAAATTATTCGAAGTTTTTATCCCTCATTTTTTATGTTTAAAAATTAAAATCGACTTTTTGAAAAAGTCCCAAACCTACGATTTTTTTTTTCTAAATTCTACTCTAAATTACGCAACTTTTAAGCCATAATTCGAGATGTGATCACAATTCGTTCTATTCTTTTTTAAATGTTGAAAATTTCACTTTGTTTTTTGACTCTGGTTTATTTTATATAATGCTCCAAAAATTGGTAGATATTGACCCTAAATTACCCTCGATTTATTCATTTGGAGGTAAAAATACGTCTCACAAAAATTAAGAACGATCGGACATGGGTAAGGCGTTCCGCATGGGCCTTGAAGTTTATAAAACGGATTACAAGGAAAAATATGAATTTTTTTCTGTTTTCTCAATTTTTTTTTGGTATTTTAAGTTAAGTTTAAATCAAGTGTTTACAGAATTATAATACGGAGTAAAATGTCTCTCTAATAAGGTACCAAAAACTAAAAGCGGTTGAAAATCAGCCAAGTTATTACAACTTCCCCAGGCATCTAACGTGTGGCAGACCACTTGATAAATTAATTCGAGTCCCATTTTTTAAATTTATTGAAATTATCTACTTTAATAACATATTTTTATAATTCCTGTTTCAGTGTAATATTTTTTTGGTTTTTCCAAATTAAAAAAAAATAAAAATTTTAAAATGGAGATTTCAAAATAGTGTTGAAAAATGGAGGCAATTTTAGCAATAATTTAAATCATGTTAGCAAAACATAATTTCAAAAATACTTGTCATCTAATAACATTTGAACTTGAAGAATAAAAAAATTTTATTACAGCCGAAAGTTACAATGAATTTCATAAATCGGATTGTATTTCTTAATCAAGTGGTCTGCCATACGTTAGATGCCTGGGGAAGTTTTAATAACTTGGCTGATTTTCAACCGATTTTAGTTTTAAGTACTATATTAGAGACGCATTTTACTTCGTATTACAATTCTGTAACCACTTGAATTCAAAATTAAATTAAAATACCAAAAAAAATTGAGAAAACAGAAAAAAATCATATATTTCCTTGTAATCCGTTTTTATTTTAATTCAAGGCCAATGCGGCACGCCTTACCCATGTCCGATCAACCTTAATTTTTGTGAGACATATTTTTACCCACAAATGAATATATCTAGGGTAAGTTTGGGTCAATATCTACGAATTTAATATTTTTGGAACATCATATAAAATAAATCAGAACCAAAAAGAAATCAAAGTTTTGGGACTTTTTTAAAAAGTCGATTTTAATTTTTAAAAGTCAAAAAATAAGTGATAATTACTTTGAATAATTTTTTCATATTTTTTTTCCTAAAACTACATTTAAGTACCAACAAAACGTTGTCCAACTTTTTTAAAATATCTATATCTATTCGATTAGAGTTTTATTCTAGCTCGAGGCCCAAAAATATTTCTATTTATGATATTGTCATAATAGAGTATTTTTAATTTATTGCTTTAAAAAAGTCACTCATCTCATAGTACCAACTAGAGTTTCTGTTTCGGTTAAAACCGTAACCGAAACCGCGGTTATTGAAACCGAAAACCGAACCCGAAACCGTCCCATATATGTTCGGTTATCCGAATTTTATTAATTTTATAGATTTTTTATATTTTTTTTGGGATTTAAAAAAAGTAATTTAAATTAACAACTATTTACAAAATAATGGATACCGACTATTTGAGTCTCCGTCCAAATTTTAACAAGGGTCGTTTTAAATGAAGTCTTCACATAAATTTTAATTTTAACCGCGAAAAACACCACGATGTCTTAGACTTAGGCTAAAAATTTGTATGAAGGAAATGTTTGCTTTCTTATTCTGCAAAATAAAACTTATATAGTATTTTTTGGAAACACGCATATTTTAAGAGGTATGGCTCTTAAAAGCTTTGTAGTGCTTTTAGGTCACTTTTGGGGTCAAAAGTTCAAATCGACTGGCCTGTATGCAACCGAGAGATCCAGTTCTTACACAGATATTATTTTTTATGGCCAATCTATCAGAAACTGCCGGTGGAGCGAACAAAAATATACTTTTGCAAATTTGGGTGGTCTACTATTTACATTTTATAAAAAAAAATAAGTGACTAAAATCGAGTGCCAAGTTTTCCCTTTTAACAAAAATGAGTGTGAAAAAGTTAATTGCCCGTTTTTGTTAAGAATGTAGCCGTTACACTTAAAACGGCCTCTTAATTTTTATGAGATTCAAAATTGGAAAAATTTTGCTAAACTACCCAGTTGGAAACAAAATAATCACCGTTGACATACTGCTGACACTGCCTTTATGAAATTTCTGACATATTCACACAACTTTTCCAAATGTCCCTAATGACAAGTCAGCAGTGTGCACCAGCATCGGTGGCCATCAACAATGCTTTTAGACAGCGGCTGACTTGTCATTGGAGACATTTGGAAAAATTGTATGAAGATGTAAGCAATTTTATAAAGGGATGATCAGCAGCATGTCAGGGGTGATTTTTTTGCCGACTGGGTATGAATGAATGGACAAGCTCTAGAGATAGACGATAAATAACTGTCAATATCCATAAATCCGACGACAACTTTTACAACTTTGGTTCAAGACTAATTTTTGGTTTACGCAATTCGGAAAAAATACAACAAACTAGTGGAGACAAGTTTCAGAAATTTTAAGTTTCAGATTTAGATTGTTCGTATCAATTAAAACCAGTTAATAATGACAAAATTAAAATCTTTTGAATTTTAAATTCTTTACTAACGAGATAATTTAAATTTATTAATATCCAGTTGACGAAGAATTATTCAGTTCTGAAGATGAGGAATCACTCAATCTTTGAAAGATGAATTGAATTCGGCTTTTTAAAAGACATAAGCGGAAGTTAACCTAAATGGGAATTTAAACTGAATTCGATGCTAATAAAAAGCTATTTAAAAATATACAGCCTTACCACAAGAAAATAAAATAAATTTAAAATGAGCTTTTAATTTTATTTCCATACAAATTGTTTTTGTTTTTAAAATCGACTTTCAAAAAATGTATAGAAAATTTTAAATTTAAAATAAAACTTATGTTAAAATAGACTTTTTATTTTTCTATGGTAAGGGCCATAGTTTTTCCACTAGAATAATTTTTACCTATAACCGAAAATAACCGAAACCGATCGGTTATTCAATTTTTGATAACCGAAACCGCGGTTACTAAATTTATCGGTTATTCACAAACTCTAGTACCAACACTATTGTTTGGTTAGGTACTGTTGTTATTGTAAAATAACAGCAACAAATAAATTATTATTCGCCGGGGGTGGATTAGTATAAACAATTTTTGCTTTAAAAGAATTATTTTTGTTGGAAAACGTGTTATGGACCTTCATAATAGTATTTCTCATTTAACTTGTGAAATATATGAAATATTATGTCTGGTTTGATGTTTGATTGACCAACTAACAAGGGAAGTCTCCCTGGTGTCACCCGTGGATCTTTATGGAATTGGTTTTATTTTGTAGAGCAGAAAAACGTATTTTTTTTAGCGGTCCAAATTTATATTTAGGAGGTAAAAAGGAGGGGGGAAGACAATGCCATTTTTCAGTTTTTTTCGTTTATTTCCTATATTATGCAAAGAAACCTAGTCATGTTGCATACCAAATGAAAGGTCTTTGGAAAACCTATCTACGTGTGCTAAGAACGTGTCCAAACCTGCACAACTTTTCGTCATATTGAGTAAAATACCAAAATTTTAGGACATTTTTGTTAATAAGTCGAAAAATATTAACTTCTCTGGCCCGTTGTTAGCATCACAAGATAGGTATTTTTAATACCTTTAATCTGATACCACACATGCTTATATTAATTTTGTTTAAATAGGCGTAAATCGTAAAAAACTGAAAATGGTCAATTCCCCCCATACAAATCGACCCCCCCTAAAAATGAGTTGGGCCGCTTAAAAAAAAATACTTGTCGAATTAATTTTTGTTCTTAACAACATATCCAAATTTGATGAAGATCGGAGGATGACACTAGGGAGACTTCCCTTGTTAGTGGGGATGAAACTGATCAGTACAGATATACTATGTGATGAGTAACTTTTTTAAAGCAATTAATTAAAAATACTCTATTATGACAATATCATAAATAGAAATATTTTTGGGCCTCGAGCTAAAATAAAACTAAAAATACATTTTATTTTTATACCTTTGGTACTAAAAATAAAAAAACAACATTGCACGTTTTTAATTTTTTTGAAAAAATCGCCATTTTAAAAAAATTGATTACACAACACCATCTTGGAATAAATAGCTGAAAATTGGTGTCCGAGTTGCATTTAATAAGTACTAAAACAAATCCAAAAATAAAATAAAACTGGCCTGGTGCCCAACTCCCAATTGCTTATTGGGCGCCATTTTGGTGGGTGTAAAAAAACATTACATAGTACAACAACCAAAATCGGCATGGGATGAAGTCAAAAGTAAATGAAAGATTACATATTCCATTACAAAACACTCATGGCTTTTTTTTATTTCAGCGCTAGATTTTTTTTTTTACACGCATTTGAAGTTTGTGAGCTTTAGTTATAATTATAACAAAAACTGATTTACAACTTAAAAAGGCGTATACTTAATATTGTAATTGCCTTTAAATAACAATCATACGCAACGGTGCACAGTGAATTATTTTTAATAATTTGGCAATTCAGTAAGTAGGTACGGGATTGATTGCAACGAAATTCATACTGGTTATAGCTAACGTAATTTCAAGCTTAAGTTTGGACACTGGACCCCACATATCCAATTAGGGCACTACCAGGGGCCTCTAAAGTATGACATGTTTAGTACACAAAAACTTTAAATGCTTTAAAATCACTTACTTTAAATTTGCAGGCATTTATATTTATTTTTTTAAATTAATTTTAAACAAAAGTTTTGAATCTAGCATATCTCAGCAGAATTTTTCGAACTCGCAATCAACAAAAATCAGACTTGGGAACATGAAATTTATTTTTATATGATTCGAAAATGTCCACTCAAATCGAAAAGGTTCTGAAGTCATGACAAACACGAATATGCCTTTTGGAGTGCTCTGACAATAAAATTTGCATCATACTGAGAAGGAATCATTTCCAATGAGTGCCACTTTATTAACCGCAACACCAAGTATGAATAATAAAATTATATGATTAATTTTTATTTATAAAAATTGTTCGGGGCTCTGTTTACTATAAAATTGGAAAAACTATCAATTATATTGAACAGTCATACAAAAACGTTAAAGCTACCATTAAGTAGTGTATATAATATTAATAATTAAAAATGAAATTATTTCAAGCCGTATTTGTACTTGGTTGTATCCTTGCCGGCATAATGGCTGAACCAATTCCAGAACCACACGAGTATTATGGTGGTAATGGTGCACCTGGTGGACTATTTGGTAGTGGTGGTCGTGGTGTAAGTATATTTTTTGAAATAAAATTTCGTTGTATTAATGACACAGTGCAACAATCAAAATCGGAATGGCGTGAAACCAAAAAAATGGATGTTGACTTAATCCATAACGAAACCCTCAAGTTTTTTTGTTAGTTCAGCGCTAGATTGTTTTACGCGCATTTGAAGTTGGTGAACTTTTATTATAATAATAACACTGTCCTTGACACTTTTTTTAACAAGCTGGGCACCCTACTGGTAAAGTTAATTCGGGTACGCTGAATTCGTATTCGCGATTTAAAATTTTGATGCTTAAGTACAATAAAAACGATATTTTTAAACGTTTGCTATAATTTTTAAATTTAAAATCATTCAAGCTTGTTAAACTAACACAACAAACCATAATACGGTGAATTTTTATCGCAACAGCATTTTTTATTCGCGAAAAATCTTTATTTTCGTGAACAAATTGCTTCAATACAAATATTTTTAGTTTAATTTGAATTTACGACAGCCATCCGGTAAAGCTAGTTCGTGTACGCTAACAAGGGAAGTCTCCCTGCTGTCACGCTCCGATCTTCATGAAATTTGCATATGTTGGTAAGAACGAAAATTAATTCGACACGTATTTGAATGGGGGGAAATTGACCTTTCTCGGTTTTTTACGATTTACGCCTATTTAAACAAAATTAAAATAGGCATGTGTAGTATCAAATTAAAGGTATTAAAAAGAATTAATATTTTTCGACTTATTACAAAAATGTCCTAAAATTTTGGTATTTTACTCAATATGATGAAAAGTTGTGCAAGTTTGGACACGTTTTTAGCACACGTAGATAGGTTTTCCAAAAACCTTATATTTGGTATGTAACATGACTAGGTTTCTTTGCATAATATAGGAGATAAACGAAAAAACTGAAAAATGGCTCTGGTTTTTCCCCCCTACTTTTTACCACCTAAATATGAATTTGGGCCGTTAAAAAAAATACGTGTCCCTTTATTTTTTCTGCTCTACAAAATAAAACCAATTCCATAAAGATCCGCGGTTGACACTAGGGAGACTTCCCTTGTATATGTCCAATTGTAATGTCATATCGCTCCTTTACTTGTATAGTGTCATAACTCAAAAAATGTGTTTTTTGAGTTAATGATGCAGAATTATTCGTTATATCGTGCTTTATATTGTGTCAAAAATTCGTATTAATATCTATTAAACTCACCGTTTGAGAAGAGTACACGCCATTATTACATTTTCTATGTACCGGCCTTTTTCAACTAAAAACCAGTTTCAATAGTAAACTTTAAACGTGTTTTCTACAAAATCAAATATTTTGAGTTATGACACTATACAAGTAAAGGAGCGATATGTTTTCAAAGTTAGCGTATGTTTTTGATGTAAAAAAAAAAATATTTTTTCATATTATTTAGACAATTGCTAAATTTTTATCATCTAAACTCTATTGAATATTCGAAAAAAAAATTTATTCGCGAAAATTTTTTTCAAGAATTGTTTCCAATTTTTTTTTGATTTTAATTTATGAAAATGAGTAGAATTCGATACATTACAGACAAAAAATATAAAAAAAATTATATATGGTTTGAATTGAGAAAGGTGTGAAAGAAAAATTTATTTTTCTAAAAATTAAGGACATCCTGGTTCGTTTTTTACTAGTTTCATATAATCCAGTTATTATAATCATCAGAAAAACTTTTAATGTCAAATTTATTCAGTTAATAGTCAATTTTATTCAATATGTGAAAATTATTAACAGATCGCAGCCGCCAGGGATTGAACCCATGATCTGTAATGTTTTTGCTATTAACTGCCTCTTAGGTACGATCACTCTAGACCGATACGCTAAGTTGGCTGTTAAGCAAGTATCAACTAAATCATGGTTTTTCAATTCTTGTGTGGTTGTTGCTATTGTTTTTTCGTACAGAAGAAGGTGAAATTGCATTATGGTGAATAAATTCAATTTTTTAGTAATCATCATTCGTCCTCCTCTCCTTCATCAACTCTGATCTAAGTACTTATTTTGCAACCTTTCCAGAACATGGTCTATATTTTGTAGACACAAATGTTAGGTGTTGCCATTTTCCAAAGATACTTTATTGCCACTTAGGCCGACTTAAAAAAAAAATTTGTTTGGCGATTTTTATCGCGAATACGGGCGCTAACCTTAAAAAAACGGCTAGCACCATAGGTTAGGTTAGGTTAGGTTGTAAGTGGTGACATTTTACGTCAACACACTTACAACCTAGCACCATTGAATTCAGTGTACCCGAATTAGCTTTGCCAACTAGCTTGAAAACTGTTTGCGTCGACCCTGAATCAAATTACGTCGCGTACGGCGTAACGCCCAATAATTTGTTAGTTTCTAATATTTAAATGTAGGGTACCCAAAATTCGATGTGTTTGTTTCTGTCTTGCGCGACGCACTTTGATTCTGGTTCGACCCTAAGGCGTATGATTAATTTTGTAATTGCCTTTAAATAACAATCATACGCAATGGTGATAGAGGGTATATATAAGTTTGTCA
Organism: Pegoplata infirma; assembly: GCA_963921195.1. Classification (NCBI taxonomy): domain Eukaryota; kingdom Metazoa; phylum Arthropoda; class Insecta; order Diptera; family Anthomyiidae; genus Pegoplata; species Pegoplata infirma. The sequence continues at coordinate 205,344,996 of OY992537.1, read as the reverse complement.
TTCCGTTTGTAACTCATCGAAATATCGGTCTGGGACCCCATAAGGTATATATATTCATGATGCCCGATCGATTCTAAGACATTCTAGCAATGTCCGTCTGTCCGTCTGTCTGTCTGTGGAAAATGCTGTCTCGGACAAAATATTGCACAGAGATGACTGAAACTTAACATATTTATTGAAAGTTCTCCTGAGAAGTTTGGTATTGCATTTGAGCGATATCGGTTCAGCGGTTCAAAAGTTATGAACGAAAATGTAAGCACACCTCAAAAATTTCAGTACATTCAACATAACCTACAAATACAAAATGCTTTAATTCGGCTTCTGGTTGACATATGTGAACATAAGTGAACACCAAATGGTATTTAAACAAGTACAAATTAATTTTTTGACAGAAAAAAAGAAATCGCGGATTTTTTTTACCAAAATTTTTTTTTCGCGAAAATTTTTTTTTTCAAAAAAATTTTTTTTTAAAGTAATTTTCTTTTAAATAAAGTTTTTTGTAATAATCTTTTTGAAATTGTGAAATTCGGCAAGGCCGAATTTAACTTTTTTACTTGTTATTAATATGGCTATTCGGTAAGTAGGTACGGGAACGATTGCAACGAAATTCATACCGGTTATAGCTAACGTAATTTCGAGCTTAAGTTTTAACACTAGACCCCACATGTACAATAAGGGCAACATCAGGGCCCTTAAAGTAGGACATGTTTAGTACACAAAAACTTTAATTGCTTTAAAATCGCCAAATTTAAATGCGTGTAAAAAATAATCTAGCGCTGAACTAAAAAAACGCCTTGAGGGTGTTCTTATGTAAAATGTCAACTTTTAACTTTGGTTTTGGTTTCATCCCATTCTGATTCGGAAAGTTCGATTTTGTATCACTGTGATTATTCTCGTTTTATGTATTTATAGATTTTTTTATTATTAATCAAGGTAACGATTACTTAAAACTTGAAAAATAAAATTTTTTCTTGAAACTTTTTAATGAAATTTATATTTTATTACTCAAATTAAATTTTTTAAGTGGAAGAAGATTTAACAGTTAGCACGTAAAATTACCGCTTCAAATTTAATATATTTTTAAATATTGTTTAAATTTAACATTTTATTAATACTACTGATTTAAAAGATTTTTAAGCCAACTTAGATAAAATAATTATCAATTTTTTGTTTCATTTCAGGGTGACATTCAATTCAATTCAGGCTAATAATCAACTTGAAGATTCATCATTTAAATATTTTTTAAATTAAAAAAAGTTTAAATAAACTTTTACTTTTTTTTGCCAAAAAATCAATTAAATATGTTTTAAATTATAAAAAGATTAAATTTGCATTTTTTTTATACCCTCCACCTACACTCAAAATACACTCAAAAAAATCTGGTAAAACGCCTGGTAAAATGGCTTGTAATTCCGTTCTACCAATATCTAACAATTTTCCTTGTTTTTTTAACAAAAAATCTTGTACTTTGCTCAAACGAGAACCACAGTTTTATTGGTAATTTTACAAATTTATTTTCGTAATTATATTCTACCATTTTGAAAGGTTATTTTACAAAAAAAAATAATTTTACAACAAAGTTTTTATTACGAGGATTCTAGTTGATTAACAAAAAATCTGTTATTTTACAAAAATTATGTTGTACGAGGATTTGTGTTGTGAATCAAAAAGAAAAAAAAATTTATAAATTTTCTATTTTAAATTTTCCAAATCCCGGACAATTTTTTATTTTTTTAGTAAAAAATATTTTTAAAAAAAAGTTGACAAAATTTTGAACAATTTATTACGAGGAGGCCCTATGTTCTTCGTGAACAATTTATTTAAGTATTTTTATGTTACATCGCTGTATCTATATTGTATTTAAATAAATAAAGGACATATATATGAGGCATTCCACACCAAATTTAAGTTTTTTCAAAAAGTGGGCCTTGTAGGGGTGGTCAAAAATTGAAATTATCTAATTTTTTTGCCTGAGCATCTTTATTTCAATATTTATGCAAATTAAATGAAACACAGTAAAGTCTTGAAGACAATCGTTTTTTATAGATTTTTGTATGGGCCATCGATTAAAGAACAAAAATTCGAAAATTTTCAGAAAAAGTTCTGAATTTTTTAAATTTAAACTTAATATTTATTTTTAAAAAAAACATGCCCCAATTTTATTATATTTTTAATTGTTTAAAAAAAAGTTAAAGTACTTTTCTATCTGATCTGAAATTTTCAGAGATGAGATTGCAATGCGCTAATTTTATACAGTAATGGTGTATAAAATTGTGCGAATGAGTAATATGAGGCATTCCACACCAAATGTCCAGCGAAAAAAAAAAACGTGTACCACAAACTTCTGAATAGCTTGTATGGATAGCCCTATATGGAACTTAGAAAATTGCTTTTCGGTTTTTCAATTTTTCAAAAACTGGGCTTAGGAGGCGTGGTCAAATATTGGAAAAATGGTGAAATTTGTGGCGAGTTGCCTTGATTAAATATTTATCACATTAAATTTAATTTTAACCCAATTTTAACTAGAAAATGGGAAAAATTATACTTCACATTTTAGAAATAGATTGGGTCTAGACCCTGGACCCATGGGTTCGGACCCCATTTAACTCGAGACCCCGTTGGGTCCTTTAAGGATCCCCATAGATTTTGAACCAAAACTTGTGTCCGTTTCGCTCTAACTTGCTTAGTTTTTGAGATACGGTAATAAGGGGCCTGATAGGGCCTTGAGAATCTTAAAAACCGGATAACTCAAAAACTGTTAATCGGAGGGATTTCGGCTATTTTGCGGAAGTGTTTTACGAGTCAAGAGCTACAAAAATGCCGTTGGACTTTTTCTCGTGTTGGCAGTATTTACCGAGATATGGGCATATATAAAATCACGGAAATTTCAAATTTTAGATCCGAAATTAGGGTCATATTTTTCTTTGTAGCCTTTCTTTTGAAAATTTCATCCGTTTCGCTCTATCTCGCTTAGTTTCTGGGTATCGCCATTTTGAATTTTTAACTAAGTTCTAAGAAGTTATTTACTAAATTCTCAGAAGTCACTAACTAAATTCTAAGAAGTACACTTCCTCAATTCAAAGAAGAGAAATACGATGATATTTTTTTTAGTAAATTTTAACTAAACTTGAACTAAATTGTTTTTTAAGAAATATGTCTTAAAAATAAAGATACCATTCTTAGATTTGTGCAAAATTTCTTTGGCAGTAAGAATTTTTTTCCTAATATTTAAAAAATTCATTTAAAGAAAACTTTGAACTAATTATAAGTAAATGAACTAAAATTTTTTCCTCATAGTTAAGAAAATTTCTCATTTTTAAGTTAAATTTAACTAAATTTTAGGAAAATTCATAATAAATTTTCAAAGACATTTTTTCCTTAAATTTAGTTATGTCTTTTTTTTTAGTGTATATAGTTTCATATGGGCTATCGAATAAATTTTTTTTCCAAGAAAAATTTTCAGAACCCGTTCTGAAATTTTCCATTTTTTAAAAAAGTCAATTTATCAAAAATCCGGCCACTTTTTTTTTTCTTTTGTTTAATTTTTTTTTTTAAAGTTTAGATGTTTGTCCATCCACACAAAAAAAATCAGAAATGTATTTTTCGTTTTTTTCGAGAAAATCGCATTTGAATTTTAAATTTCATAACAATTTTGTAATTTGCTTCTATTTTCTTGTGTCAACAGAGCGTATGACGAATATTTATGCAATTAATATTACTCATTCGCAACTTTAAAACAAAGAAATACAAGCAAATAACAAAATTGTTATGAAATTTAAAGTTCAAATGCGATTTTCTCGAAAAAAAAGATGAACGTGTTTCTGATTTTTTTTGTGTGGATGGACAAACATCTAAACTTTAAAAAAAAATAAATAAAAAAGAAAAAAAAGTGGCCGGATTTTTGATAAATTTACTTTTTTAAAAAATGGAAAATTTCAGAACGGATTCTGAAAATTTTCCAAAACAAAAAATTTTAATCGATAGCCCATACAAAACTATATAAGAACGTAAATTTTTGACATTGTGGTACATTCCGTATTAATGTGATAAATATTTAATCAAGGCAACTCGCCACAAATTTTACCATTTTTCCAATATTTGACCACGCCTCTCAAGCCCAGTTTTCGAAAATTTGAAAAACCAAAAACGCAATTTTCTTAGTTACATATAGGGCTATCCAAACAACCTATTCAGAAATTTACGGGACACATGTTTTTCTGTAGCGGGACATTTGGTGTGGAGTGCTTCATATATGAGGCATTCCACACCAAATGTTCAGAAAAAAAAGTTGTGTCGTGTCGATATGAAATCATTTGAAAAGTATTCGCTCTTATGGTACAATTAAATATCAAAATTGAAATTTAAGTTTTTTCAAAAAGTGGGCCTTGTAGGGGTGGTCAAAAATTGTCAAAAAAAATCTAACTTTTTTGCCTGAGCATCTTTACTTCAATATTTATGCAAATTAAATGAAACACAGTAAAGTCTTGAAGACAAACGTTTTTTTATAGATTTTTGTATGGGCAATCGATTAAAAAAACAAAAATTGGAAAATTTTCAGAAGAAGTTCTGAATTTTTCAAATTTAAACTTAAACTTTATTTATCAAAAACATGCCCCAATTTTATTATTTTTTTTGATTGTTAAAAAAAAAAGTTAAAGCACTTTTCTGTCTGATCTGAAATTTTCAGAGATGTGTTTTGCCTTGTTTTCGAGAAATCAAATGTCAAAGATGGCAATCTACTAATTTTATTCAGTAACGGTGTATAAAACGTGTGCTTATGAGTAATATCAATACTTAAAAAATATTTTAAGAGGCGATGGTAGCGTAAGTGAGTTTTTAATAACGATTACGCACGCTCATAAAAGAAAAACAAATTGTCACGCACGATATTTTATTTTGCTCACGGTCATTCACGCACACGTGAGTAGAAAAAAATAAGTCACGATGTTTACGTGAGCGTGATCGTAAATTAATACTCACTCACGCTTCCATCGCCTCTTAAAATATTTTTTAAGTATTGATATTACTCATACGCACACGTTTGATATACCATTATTCTATAAAATTAGCTTATTGCAATCTTTGACATTTGATTTCTCGAAAACAAGGCAAAACACATCTCTTAAAATTTCAGAACAGATAGAAAAGCACTTTAACTTTTTTATACCCTCCACTCTAGTGATAGAGGGTATATATAAGTTTGTCATTCCGTTTGTAACACCTCGAAATATTGGTCTAGGACCCCATAAAGTATACATATTTATGATCCTCGATCGATTTTTAGTCGATCTAGCGATGTCCGTCCGTCTGTCTGTCTGTCCGTCCGTAGAAAACACGCTAACTTTTGAAAGACTTTACAGAGCCTACTGAAGTTTGGCATATATGTTTGTCATTTAGCTGGTCAGGTTGGTATTGCAATCCAGCCAAATCGGTCCAGTGGTTCAAAAGTTATGAGCAAAAGAGTAAATTTCGGAAAGGGTGTTTCGCGAATTTACGAGATAAAAAACACGATAACTTTCGAAAGACAATAATGAGACTACTTAAGCTTAGCATGTATCTTTGCCGTTTCCCGGGTCTATTTGGTTTTAAATTTCAGCTCAATCGGTCCAGTGGTTCAAAAGTTATAAGCAAAACCCTGAATTTCAAATTAGTTTCATCTAAAATGTCACGTGTTTTAACAAGTTTTAAAAGCATTGGTAACTAAACAATGCTTTTCAAACTTGTTTAAATTTTAAGCAATGGTTTTTAAACTGGTTTAGTTTTAAAAGCATTGGTAACTTAAAAACCACACTCGAAAAAAATTTTACACTCAAAAAAAAATTTACACTCAAAAAAAATTTTTACGCTCAAAAAAAAAATGTACACAAAAAAAAATTTAGTATTTTTTTACAAAAATTAAAATTTTTTGTGTACATACGTACGTGCATTCACTCAGAAATATTTTTCCAGTTAAAAAAAAACATTACACTCGAAAAAAATTTTACACTCAAAAAAAAATTGTAATTTTTTTTTTTTTTTTTTCAAATGACAAAAAAAGAGTTTTTTACTCAAAATTAAATATTTCTAATCAAAATTGTTAATTTTTTCACGTTCAAAAATGTACTACCCTTTAAAAAAATGCATTGTGGAGGGTATTCATAAATTCGGCAAAGTCGAATTTAACTTTTCTACTTGTTTATTTTAAATTAAAAAAAAATAAAATTACCGCATGTTTTTTATAAATAAAGTTTAAATTTTGAAAATTCAGAACTTCTTCTGAAAACTTTCCTTGACCAAAATAAATACTTTAATGCAGCAAAACAGACAACAACCCTTTTTTGTAAATTTAGGCTTTCCTCCTTCTTTTTTCCATAACACCTTTTCATCTCAACATCTTTTCAACTTCTTGTCTTTACACCTTTTCGTCTTTACATCATTCCGTCTTTACATCTTTTCGTCTTTACATCATTTCGTCTTTACATCTTTTCGTCTTTACATCTTTTCGTCTTTACATCATTTCGCTTTTACATCTTCTCGTCTTTACATTTCCCATCATTTCCCGTCTGCAAATCTTGACTCCTTTTTTCTTGCTTCCGTTTCATTGTATCAGATTTTCTTTCTTAATGCGTTTATTCGATTTTTTTTTTTGCGTTGAGCCCCCAAATGTAAGACAACGAATTTTATAAAATGAACATTTATTGACAAAAATATAAAACAAACTGAAATTATCAATTTTACATTTCAAAATTCTAAACTCAATATTTCAAAACAACTCGATCTTTTGTAAAATTTACGGAGCAAAGTTTATGGTGAAGCATCCTAAGTACTATCATTCCCACATATGTATATAAAGGCCATTTTATTTTTATACCTTTTGGTACTAAAAATAAAAAAAAAACATTTAACGTTTTTAATTTTTTTGAAAAAATCGACATTTTAAAAAAATTGATTACACAACATTCCACACCAAATGTCCCGCTACAGAAAATATGTGTCCCGTAAATTTCTGAATAGGTTGTTTAGATAGCCCTATATGGAACTAAGAAAATTTTGTTTTTGGTTTTTCTAATTTTCAAAAACTGGGCTTAGAAGGCGTGGTCAAATATTGGAAAAATGGTCAAATTTGTGGCGAGTTGCCTTGATTAAATACTTATCACATTAAAACGGAATGCACCACAATCTCAAAAATTTATATTCTTATAAGGTTTTGTATGGGCTTGTAATAGTTGAAGTTTTGTACCATTAATTATTGGTGTTGCGTTTGAAGGTTAATAACATTCAAATTGGGTAGCTCATTGTTTTTTTTTAAGGCATATGTAATACTCTTTGTACGTAACAAACTGTTATACACCTTAATTAAATGTGGTTGAGGAATAAAACAACAAAAGTTCAAACTTTTTTTTTTGTAATTAATACAGTACCTCTCTTTTACATACACATAATGCATGTTGCTAACTACCATGCAATGCATGTTACTAACTACCCATGCAACTTGTTTTCTGCGGGGTGAGGTAATATTAGTAACTCTCTATTAATGTCGTATAGATTGATCTAATTGATCATGCATATGAGAAACTGGTATACATGTGAGGTCGAACATTGTCAAAATAGAGTAAATACTGCAAAAGTGATTCTGATTGGCCGGAGTTGTTGTTTGCATTGAGAGTACTATCTTTTACCTAGGAAAGATGAAAGGAACAGTATGAAGCATTATGGAAAGTTTTGTTATCAAACCTTAAATCAATTATGTTGTTTTCATATATTTGGTAATTTTAGCTCGAAAACAGGAAGGTTTTTTTCACCCACATGTTTCAAACTTCAAGTTTAGATTTGATGCTTTTACAAAATTTTAATCAATTGTGTACAGTTCTTAAGGCGATTAGTTGTTCTGGTGTTATTCCCAAAAGATTTTTTTGTAATAATTTAGCAAAAGTTAAATTATTTGAAATTAAAATAAATAATAAGCTAAATTTGTACCATCAATCTTCGATATCCCACAATCTTGTGGACGTTAATAAATCGGACATAACTCAGTTATTTTTTTGTACCGTCTACCAATTATTGGTTCTATCGGTAAGTTTCGGTACTTTGTTATTACTCTTACTCTTCGAAGGATGTAAATTGTAAATTTATTTTTGGTCTCTAGAATTTTAAGAACAACGCAGTTGATAGTGATATCTTTAATTTTTACCCACCAACCTAGGGTCAGCTGGCCCTAGGAGTTTATAAGACCTGTGGGGTACGAAATTCATTGAGGGTTAAAAGTGTTAAGCAAGGCGTTATGGCAAATTAGTTTTCCCAAAGAAGCAGTAAAGGATCCATCATACTGACTAATAGATGTCCTTTTTAAATCCTTTAAAGCACCGGAATTAAACAAGAAATTACGAACAGCCTAGTTCGATATACATAAAGAAGTCCTCTTAATTAAATATTTATACAGTGGTAATTTAAGGTGGTAAAACAACACTAATAAATAATAATTATCTAGCACTCATCGATAAAACAGTAAACAATCAGCACATCCCGAACGACAGGCCTGGCGGATCGACCCGAGGTGAGATTGTAAGTACCAAAAATCGTCTAATATTTTATTACGTCATAAAAGATAATTAAATTGCGGTGTTTTTTTTGTCACACATTACCCACTGTGCATTCGTTTTTTTTAATGCATAGTTATAAGCTAAATCATTATTCATATTTTATCACTTCGTTAATTTTTCGAATACCAATTCAATGGTGTTCCTATTTTGTTGTAATTGTACATTGAAGGGCGTTTCATCAAAAACTTTTTTTTGGATTTTTGCAACTCTTGAAGCGGAATATGAATTCTTATGGCCTAAAAGATTTTTGAGATTTTTTTCAGATTTTTGGAATGTCGGGATCAACTCGCTCAAATCGATTTTATCAAAAAAATGAGGTTATGAAACATAATTTTTTTTATTTTTTGTTCTCTGGTGCCTTTTTTAACAAAACCGGATATAATACTTCTTAATGTTGCTAGCCTCCTAAAAAAAAATATTCGCGGTCAAAATAATAACTTCAAGGGTCACTAAGATGACCTTTAAAGTAAAAATTCAGAATTTCCCGTGTTCCAACCTTAATAATTTGAGAAATATGCAATATATGAACGTAATGATGAATCCGTTAGATAGGTCTTTTTAATACCTTTAATTTAAAACCAAAATGACATTTGTCACTTTAGTAGAAATATTAAAAAACTGAGATAAACTCATTTTTTCCCCCATTTTACAGAAAATCGAAGGGAATCCATTAGTAGTTTTTTTGTAAAATTGAAATAATAAACTTAAAAGAAGTTTTTTTGATTGCAATTAGTGTTTCCAAACCGGAAACCCGGGTTTTTGTCAAACCGGTTTTTTTGACAAAAAACCGGTTTTTTGGTTAACCGGCTTGGAAACACTAACTACAATCTATAAAAAGCCTTTAAAAGTTATTATTTTAACTTTACAAAAAAAAAAACTACCAATGCACCAGTTCAATTTTCGATAAAATGGGGGAGAAAATGAGTTTTTCCCAGTTTTTTTATTTTTTTTAACATTTCTACAAAAGTGACAATAGTCAGATTGGTTTTAAATGAAAGGTGTTTTAAAGACCTATCTAACGGATTCAACATGACGTTCATACATAGCTTATTTCTCGAATTATATAGGTTAAAACACGGGAAATTCTGAATTTTTACTTTTAAGGTCATCTTAGTGACCCTTGAACTTATAATTTTGACCGCGAATATTTTTTTTTAGGAGGCTAGCAACATTAAGAAGTATTATATCCGGTTTTGTTAAAAAAAGGCACCAGAGAACAAAAAATAAAAAAAATTATGTTTCATAACCTCATTTTTTTGATAAAATCGATTTGAGCGAGTTGATCCCGACATTCCAAAAATCTGAAAAAAATCTCAAAAATCTTTTTGGCCATAAGAATTCATATTCCGCTTCAAGAGTTGCAAAAATCCAAAAAAAAGTTTTTGATGAAACGCCCTATTGTACATATGTCGTTTTATTATTCAAACTATTCCTGCTATAACACAGGAATTCAGAATTGTAAGAATTACTCATTGTTTAATTTTTTTGATATTTGTTTGAGGTTAACGTAACCTCTTAGTAGACTTTTGAAGTCATAATTGTTATATAATTAAATTTTTTCATGTTTTGTATTAATAAAAAAAATGTTTTGTAACTAAATAATCATGTTTGCCTAATATCCAAACTCATTTCAAATTGGTTAGGGGTTTTCTAAAAATAATAAAATTAAATACTGGTTCTTTAGAAGACCATGGTTGGGAGGGCAACTTGAGGCATAATATCTAGCCTCCATTACATTTCATTTGACCACTTATATGTAGCTTCTGGTATATTTCAGTAAATAATAGCACGTAGAATTTTCTTGTAATGCGGACGTCTCTGGGTAAGTGACAAGACTCGCTCCCCTATCCCGACGAGAACTAGCCTTTGCCAGTACGTGCGAACGTCGACAGCTCAGAGGCCATTGGGTATAAGGTCCCGTTCATTACAGGCTATCGATTAAATTTTTTATTTTTTTTTTTAATTTTTAAAATTTTCCATTTTTCAAAATTTTTTTTCAATTTATCAAAAATCCGGCCACTTTTTTTTTCAAACCAAAAACGCAATTTTCTATCCATACCACCTATCCAGAAGTTTACGGTACACGTGTTTTTTTTTTTCGCTGGACATTTGGTGTGGAATGCCTCATATATGTGTTCTCTAACTCCCAATTGCGCATAGGGAGCCATTTTAGTGGGTGTAAAAAAACATTACACAGTACAACAACCACAATCAGCATGGGATGAAGTCAAAAGTAAATGAAAGATGACATATTCCATTACAAAACACTAATGGCTTTTTTTATTTCAGCGCCAGATTTTTTTTTTTTACACGCATTTGAAGTTTGCGAACTTTAGTTATAATTATAACAAAAACTGATTAAAACTTTAAAAGGCGTATACTTCTTATTGTAGTTGCTATTAAATAACAATCATACGCAACGGTGCACAGTGAATTATTTTTAATAACACTGCACAACAAAATCAATTTTTTTCCAAAATTACAAGGTCAGACCAAAAAATTTTGATAGAAGAGACGAAAAAAAATACACGTGTATCGGCGTTTTGAAAGTTTACATCTGGGTTTCATTTTAGGGGGAGGCAAAGTTTCCCCCAAATGCAGATGTTGTATTGCCAATCGTCTTTGAATATCAAGTGAAGCTTACGTTTAAAGTATATGGTGTGTTCAGCAAATTTATATAAAATGATACGGAGAACATTTTTGTGGAATATATTAACCCTCTAGCTCCTCACGATAAGGGTCTTTTTTGTCCATCTTTTCAAAAAGAGCAAAAAACACCATTAAAACAGGGATTTAAGGGATTTAAATGTTTCGAAAAAATATTCGCCGTAAAATTTTACTGTAAGTCCTTGAATACACCAAAACGGAAAACTCAACCAGAAGGTCAGAAATGAGACACAACAAAAGAGATCTTAGGGTTAATTTCGCATTTATTGAGAAAATCGAGTAAATCTTACGTTTAAAGTATATGGTGTGTTCAGCAAATTTATGTAAAATGTTACGGAGAACATTTTTGTAGAATATGTTAACCCTCTAACTCTTCAAGATAAGGGTCTTTTTTGTCCTTCTTTTCAAAAAGAGCAAAAAACACCATTAGAACAGGGATTTAGGGGGTTTTAATGTTCCGCAAAAATATCCGCGGTAAAATTTTACTATAAGTCCCTGAACACACCAAAACAGAAAACTCAACAAGAAAGACAGATATAAGACACAACAATAGAGAACTTAGGGTTAATTTCACATTTATTAAGAAAATCGTGTAAAGCTTAAGTTTAAAGTATATGGTGTGTTCAGCAAATTTATGTAAAATATTACGGAGAACATTTTTGTAGAATAGGTTAACCCTCTAACTTCTCAAGATAAGGGTCTTTTTGTCCTTCTTTTAAAAAAGAGCAAAGAACGCCACTAAAACAGGGATTTAAGGGGTTAAAATGTTCCGCAAAAATATTCGCCGTGAAATTTTACTATAAGTCCCTGAACACACCAAAACAGAAAACTCAACAAGAAAGACAGATATAAGACACAACAATAGAGAACTTAGGGTTAATTTCGCATTTATTAAGAAAATCGTGTAAAGCTTAAGTTTAAAGTATATGATGTGTTCAGCAAATTTATGTAAAATATTACGGAGAACATTTTTGTAGAATATGTTAACCCTCTAAATCCTCAAGATAAGGGTCTTTTTTGTCCTTCTTTTAAAAAAGAGCAAAGAACGCCACTAAAACAGGGATTTAAGGGGTTAAAATGTTCCGCAAAAATATTCGCCGTGAAATTTAACTATAAGTCCCTTTCACGGCAAATATTTTTGCGGACCATTTTAACCCTTTAAATAGCTGTTTTAATGGTGTTTTTGCTCTTTTTCAAAAGATGGACAAAAAAGACCCTTACCTTGAGGAACTAGAGGGTTAACATATTCTACAAAAATGTTCTCCGTAACATTTTACATAAAATTGCTTTACACACCATATACTTTAAACGTAAGCTTAACTCGATTTTCTTAATAAATGCGAAATTAACCCTAAGCTCTCTATTGTTGTGTCTTATATCTGACTTTCTTGTTGAGTTTTCTGTTTTGGTGTGTTCAGGGACTTATAGTAAAATTTTACGGCGGATATTTTTGCGGAACATTAAAACCCCTTAAATCCCTGTTTTAATGGTGTTTTTTGCTCTTTTTGAAAAGAAGGACAAAAAATACCCTTTTCTTGAGGAGTTAGAGGGTTAACATATTCTAAAAATATGTTCTCCGTAACATTTTACATAAATTTGCTGAACACACCATATACTTTAAACGTAAGATTTACTCGATTTTCTTAATAAATGCGAAATTAACCCTAAGATCTCTTTTGTTGTGTCTTATTTCTGACTTTCTGGTTAAATTTTCCGTTTTGGTGTATTTCAAGGACTTATAGTACAATTTTACGGCGAATATTTTTTCGGAACATTGAAACCCCTTAAATCCCTGTTCTCCGTATCATTTTATATAAATTTGCTGAACACACCATATACATTAAACGTAAGCTTCACTCGATATTCAAACACGATTTACAATACAACATTTGCATTTGGGGGAAACTTCACCTCCCCCTAAAATGAAACCCAGATGTAAACTTTCAAAACGCCTATACACGTGTATTTTTTTTTTTTTTGTCTCTTCTATCAAAATTGTTTGGTCTGACCTTGTAATTTTTTTTTTTGTGTTGTACAGTGTAATTTGGCAATTCAGTGAGTAGGTATGGGACTGATTGCAACGAAATTCATACCGGTTATAGCTAACGTAATTTCAAGCTTAAATTTGGACGCTGGACCCCACATGTCCAATTTGGACACTACCTCTAAAGGGCCTCTAAAGTATGACATGTTTAGTACACAAAAACTTTAAATGCTTTAAAATCACTAACATTAAATTTGCAGGCATTTATATTTATTTTTTAAAATTAATTTTAAACAAAAGCCCTTGTTTTGTCTAGCATATCTCAGCAGAATTTTTCGAACTCGCAATCAAGAAATATTTGACTTGGGAACATGAAATTTGTTTTTATGTGATTCGAAAATGTCCACTCTAATTGAAAAGGTTCTGAAGTCATGATAAACACGAATATGACTTTTGGAGTGCTCTGACAATAAAATTTGCGTCATACTGAGAGAAATCATTTCCAATGAGTGCCACTTTATTAACCACAACACCAAGTATGAATAATAAAATTATATGATTAATTTTTATTTATAAAAATTGTTCGGGGCTCTGTTTACTATAAAATTGGAAAAACTATCAATTATATTGAACAGTCTTACAAAAACTTTAAAGCTGCCATAAAGTAGTTTATATAATATTAACAATAAAAATGAAATTATTTCAAGCCGTATTTGTACTTGGTTGTATCCTTGCCGGCATAATGGCTGAACCAATTCCAGAACCACACGAGTATTATGGTGGTCATGGTGCTCCTGGTGGGGTATTTGGTAGTGGTGGTCGTGGTGTAAGTATATTTTTTTTTATAATCTAATTTCTATGTAATAATTACATTAGTTTACAAATTAAAAAAAAACTTGCGTTCCACAACATTTTGTACTTATTTTCCATGTAAAATCTTACGCTGAGTCCGAAAATAATGTCTAAAAGTTAAAAAGTAGAACAGTTTTCGAGAGATTGCTAACTTTTTAAAATTTTCAACTTTTAAATAAAACGGTTTTACTTAAATAAAAATATTCCCGGACCCAATTATCGGCTTAGAATCCATTAATTGATATATCGACAACTTTGCTTTAATTTTAAAAAAATTTGAAAAAAAAAAAATATTGAAAAATATTTTATGGAGAACTGATAACACTGTGCAACAAGAAAAATGAACCTCAATGGCTTCAACGCCATATGAAAGTAGACCATCAAGTAAACAAAATCACCAGAGGGTTTTGCAAAGTCAGTTCGGATTTCTTTTTTATAGCCCACTGAAGTTTTTATTTTTTTATCAAAGGCGTTTGGAAAACGTCAAAAATACTATAATAAGAACACATCTGAGCTTCAAAATAAGATTTGATATCTGCAGTGAAATTTTATGGCGGTTATTTTCTTAGAACATTTTAACCCTCTAACTGTCATTTAAAGGGAGCATTTTAGTCCTTTTTCAAAAACCAAACACAGAAGTCTAATAAAACGTCCAGTTAGAGGGTTAAAATGTTCTACAAATATTTTCCTCATAAAATTTTACTAGGGGTTGTCAAATGTTCAAAGTTTGTGCGACATGCGCAAAATGCTTAAAAAGGGTTAAGTATAAATAATCAATGTTTGATATTTTTTTTGCCAAAGCAGTGTTAAAATATATTGACAAAAAACAGTGCAAATATACTTCTGAGCTAAACATGATGTTCTGATGTGTTTTATAGAATTTAATGATTATTATATTCTTTGACCAAATTAACCCTCTAGCACCCGTTTTACGGGGTCATTTTTGTCCTTTTTTAAAAGAAATGCAAAAAAGTCTATAAAAAAAGACTGTTAGGGGGTTAAAATGTTCTACAAATATTTTCTGCATTAAATTTTACTAGGGGTCGTTAAAGCCAAAAAAAAACATTTGGACTATGTAAAATGCTAAAAAAAAGTAAAGTTGTAAAATTTGCACATACAACTTTTGCACATACTTTTTTTAGCATTTAACATAGTCCAAATGTCTTTTTTGGCTTTGACCACCCCTAGTAAAATTTGATGCAGAAAATATTTGTAGAACATTTTAACCCCCTTACAGTCTTTTTTTATAGACTTTTTTGTATTTCTTTTGAAAAAGGACAAAAATGACCCCGTAAAACGGGAGCTAGAGCGTTAATTTGGTCAAAGAAAATAATCATCATAAAATTTTATAAAACACAACAGAACATCATTTTTACCTCAGAAGTATATTTGCACTGTTTTTTGTCGATATATTTTAACATTACTTTGGCAAAAAAAATAACAAACATTTATTATTTATACTTAACCCTTTTTAAGCATTTTGCGCATGTGGCACAAACTTTGAACATTTGACAACCCCTAGTGAAATTTTATGAGGAAAATATTTGTAGAACAGTTTAACCCTCTAAATGGACGTTTTATTGGACTTCTGTGTTTAGCTTTTGAAAAAGGACTAAAATGACCCCTTAAAATGACAGTTATAGGGTTAAAATGTTCTATGAAAAGAACCGCCATACAATTTCACTGAAGACATCAAATCATATTATGAAGCTCAGATGAGTTTTTATTATAGTATTTTTGACGTTTTCCAAACGCCTTTGATAAAAAAATAAAAACTTCAGTGGGCTATAAAAAAGAAATCCGAACTGACTTTGCAAAACCCTTTGGTGATTTTTTCCATTTGATGGTCTACTTTCATATGGCGTTGAAGGCACTGAGGCTCAAAGCGATGACCCAAAATTTGTTGCACAGTGTAATATGTTTATTTAGCTTTAATTTAAATGTTTAAAAATTCAAATCCTCCAATTTTATCCGGAGATATTTTTAAAATATACAATTTGGCAATATCTTAATTTTTGGATTCAACACGCGATTTTACATAGAAACTAAATGTCAAATATCGTTAATCGATAAATTTTTCTTTAAAATTTGTAAACTAAAAGTGCATAAAAACTAAATTTATGCATTTTTATAACTTTAACAATTTTTAAATTAGGCAAATTAATAATCAAATTTTTCATTTCAGGGTGACATTCAATTCAATGGTTAAGGTTAATAATTAACTTGAAGATTCATCAATTAAATAAAAAAATATTTATTTTAAATAAGTTAAAATTAACTTTTACTTTTTATAGCGAAAAATCAATAAAATATGTTTTAAATTATAGTAAGATTAAAATTTGCATGTATTTTTAATAACCACCACCTACAAGGGAGGTCTTTCAATGATTCAAAATTTGCTTCAACCGCTCTAACTGCCCTAAGAGTGCCCTTAGAGCAATCAAATGTATGACCGAAACACAATATTTTTTTGGTCCAAACTATTAAGGCGGTCCCCATACATTTTTTTTTATTTTTTGTAAATTTGTTTTTATTTAATCAGCTTTAGGTCATTAGGGGTCATTAGGGACACCGACCCCCATTTATTTTTATTCTCTAACATTTTTGTAAAACATACCTACGCCCTATCTCCACTCCCTAAGTGGTAGCATGTCCCGAAATCAGAAAATTTTGAAATTTATTTAGGGCATACCCCTAGAACGATGCTTATTGAAGAGCTGATTACGGGAAAAATAATTTTAAAAAATTTGGAGGTCATCTTCATGGCGCAACCAACGCTTAAAGTTTGCATCCGTTGTGCATTTGGTCAAAAAAAAATATTTTTTTTATTTTTTAAATTGGTGCCAAAAGTTTAGTTACGTACAGTACATTCAGGAAAAAATATTTATAAAGTTTTCATGGAGCAATTTTTTGTCCAGCGCATCGTTTTGAAATTTTTGTAAAAAACAGTTTTTTATACAAAGCACACAGGGCCAGCATGATCCAATTCCGGCCAAAAGTCTTTATCGTTGTTGGATCCGTCTGAAAATGTACTTCTATAGGAATTCGAGGTCGCTGATTTCAAAATTTAGCTAAAAACAAAAAAAAAACAAAATGGCGGATCCAATATGGCGGACAATTTTTTTTAAAAATTGTCCGATTGAACTCAAATTTTATTTTATGCGGGTGTTTTTTTCTTTACAAAGGCTTATATATAAGGTTGAACCACACAAACAAAAAGTTAAACATTAGCAATAGAAGTTTGGGAAAAAAATGAAAAAAAGTATCTCAACTTTTTGAAATTTTTTACCAACTTTTTTAATTTTGAAGACCTGTCAAAGGAAAGGGTGTAATTGGATCATAAAGATAAGTTCAGAAAACCTGCTTCTATATATGCCCAACAAACAGGTAAATATTTTTTTGAGAATTTACAAATAAGGACTTTTGGCCGGAAATCGATCTGTCTGGCCCTCTGTGCAAAGGCTTGAAAATAAACTCCGTTTTATACAAAATATTAAAAGAACTTTCACAAACTCCGATTTTAACAAAAACTTAAAAAAATTACACCTTTTCAAAATTTGAAAACGATGGGCTGCACCAAAATTGCTCCATGAAAACTTTACAAATATTTTTTCAAGAATGTACTCAACCTAACGAAACTTTTGCCACCAATTTTAAAAATAAAAAAAAATATTTTTTGACCAAATGCACTACGAATGCAAACTTTAAGCGCTGGTTGCGCCATGAAGATGACCTCCAAAAATTTTTTTAATTTCTTTTCCCATAACACTGTGCAACACCCAAAATCGGAATGGGATGAAACCAAAAGCAAATGAAAGATGACATATTCCATAACAAACCCCTCAAGGCTTTTTTCCAGTTCAGAGCTAGATTTTTTTTTACACGCATTTAAAATTAGTGCACTTTTATTATAATTATAATAATAAATGCTTGAAAATTGTATTAGTGGCGAATGATTAATATTGTAATTGTCTTTAAATAACAATCATACGCAACGGTGTCCAGTGTTTTATGTTAATAATTGCCTTTAAACACTGTTGCCAACAATTTTTAACCAAAAACCTCTAGATTTCACTAAAAAAGCGATAGAAACCGCCAAAAATAAATTTAGCGGGGACAATTTAAAATTCTCCCGCTAAATAACGAAAAAAAGCGCTAAAAACGGAAAAACTTGGCATTTTTGATTGACAAAAAAGAAAATTTAAAAAAAAACCTCCAAATTATTTTTTCTACGAAAATTGATTTTTACTAAACACGCGCAAGAAACCGCCGAAAAAAATTTAGCGTGAAAATATAAAATTCTCCCGCTAAGTTACAAAAAAAAAGCGCTAAAATTCGACATTTTAGATTGAAACAAGTAAAAAGTTAAATTCGGCCTTGCCGAATGTAGTAATACCCTCCACAATTTCAAAAAGATTATTGGAAACAACTTTATTTAAAAGGAAATTACTTTTGAAAAAAAAAAATTTTAAAAAAAATTCCGCGAAAAAAATTTTTGTTAAAAAAAAAAATCCGCGATTTTCGTATTTTTTGTCAAAAAATATGTTCGTACTTGTTTAAATACCATTTGTTGTTCAATTATGTTCACATATGTCAACCAGAAGCCGAATTAAAGCATTTTGTATTTTTAGGTTATGTTGAATGTACTGAAATTTTTTAGGTGCGCTTACATTTGCGTTCATAACTTTTGAACCGCGGAACCGATATCGCTCAAATGCAATACCAAACTTCTCGGGAGAACTTCCAATATATATGTTAAGTTTCAGTCATCTCTGTACAATATTTTGTCCGCGAGAGCATTTTCCACAGACAGACAGACAGACGGACAGACGGACATCGCTAGAATGTCTTAAAATCGATCGGGCATCATGAATATATATACTTTATGGGACCCAGACCGATATTTCGATGAGTTACAAACGGAATGACAAACTTATATATACCCTCTATCACTAAGTGGAGGGTATAAAAAAAGAAAAATTGGAAAACACCTCTACATTTTTCCCACTAAATTCAAACAAAAAGCGCTAGATGTTCCCACTAAAGCACCAAAAAGCGCTAGATTAAGCGGGAAAACCTCCAACTTGGAAACAGTGCCTTTAAATAACAATCAACAGCAACGGTGTTTTGTGTTTTATTTGAATAATTTGGCTATTCAGTAAATAGGTACTGGACCGATTGCAGCAAAATTCATACCAGTCATAGCTGAAGTAATTTTCAGCTTAAGTTTAAAAACTGGACCCTACATGTTCAATAAGGGAACAACCAGGGGCCTTTACAGTAGGATATGTTTAGTACACACAAACTTTAAATGCTTTAAAATCACCAACTTTAAATGCGTGCAAAATAAAATCTAGCTCTGACCTAAAAAAAAGGCCTTGTGGGTTTTGTTATGGAAAACGTCGACTTTCATTTGCTTTTGGTTTCATTCCATTTCGATTCCAAAAGTTCGATTTTGTATCACTGTGTAATCATTCCATAATCGGGACACGCTACTAAGTGGGCTTCCATTCAAATTTACATTTTTATAAAATTTGCTCCAACTGTAATTTGTATGGGAGCCTACTTAGGGAGTGGAGATAGGGGGTGAGTATATTTTAAAAAAATTTTGGAGGGTAAAAATAAATGAGGGTCGGTCACACTAATGCCCCCTCTCGGACGCACCATTTGAGCGGTAAATTGTATGAGGACCGCCTTATTAATTAAAGATAGAGGCTAGGTATGTTCAGAGAAAATGTTTGTACTAAAAAAAATATTGTGGGTCGGTTATACATTTTGTTGCTCTAAGGGCACTATTAGGGCAGTTAGAGCGGTTAAAGCAAGTTTTAAAAAATTTCGTTTTGTGTGGGAGCCCCCTTAGAAATTGGAGATAGGGTATTAGTTTTTTCCAAAGAAATGTTAAAAATTAATGGGGTTCGGTCTTATAAATGACCCCTCTATGACGCACCATTGGAGCAGTAAAAATGATTTTAAGATTGGAAAATTACAATAAAAATTTTTAAAAAAATTTAAAAAAATAGTAATAATCGTTATCACACCATCCTTCTAGGCAAAAAATTTGTAGAATCGATAGAAGTTTTACACCAAAAAATTTAAAAAAAAATCGAAACATTTTCAAAAATGAGATTTACATTTTAAAACTTAAAAATCGCATACGAGAGCGCTTTTAAGAACTTTTTAGAATTTTTTTTAAAAAGTACGTAATAAAACAAAAATTTTGAAAAAAAAATTTCAAATTTGGTCCATTATTGAAGAAGTTATGAGTAAAAGAAGTTTTAGTAAAGGAACAAACTACCAATTTTTAAAAATTCGATATCTTTTGAACGGGTCGTCAAAAAAATCTGAAAATTTACCACGAGGAGTTTTCGAAGGTTACTAAAAACTGTAAACAATTGGGAAAATCTAAAAAAACAAATTTAAAAGTGTCCGATTTGGCATGGAATGCCCCATATGAACATATATCGGTAAATACTGCCAACACGAGAAAAAGTCCAACGGCATTTTTGTATCTCTTGACTTGTAGAATGCTTCCGCAAAATACCCGAAAGCCCTTGGATTGATAGTTTTTGAGTTATCCAGTTTTTAAAATTCTCAAGACCCTATCAGACCCTTATTACCGTATCTCAAAAACCAAGCAAGGTAAAGCGAAACGGACACAAGTTTCGGGTCAAAATCTACGGGGACCCTTAAAGCACCCAACGGGATCTCGAGTTAACATGGGTCCAGGGTCTAGACCCTAGTTCTAAAATGTGAATGATCTAAAGTGTAATATAATTTTTTCCATTTTTTTCTAGTTAAAATTGGCCTAAAATTAAAAAACTTTGTTTTCCTTATTTTCTTTGGAGCCAAATCATTTTCTTTGGAGCCAAATCATTCCCACTTTTTCTCAAAATTTAGTTAATTTTCCTAGATTTTAGTTCACTTTTTTTTGAGTGTAAGATTGTTAAATGCGTCTGCGCCGAATCCCTTATATACCCTCTTAAATTAAATATAAACAAAAAACCTTTTTGCGCTGAAGTGAAATAAGTTTATTATTTTAAATTTTAAGGAAATCTGAGTTTAAGTTGGTGTTTTTTAGAGGTTGGCTTAATTCTTCAAAAGAAAGCTTTTTAGACCTGATCCCATTTCGTTCATTTTTATCATTACCACCCCTTGAACACAAGACACATTCGTGCCAAATTTCAGGAGGTTAGCTTTTTGGGTTTGTTTGGTTTCTACTAGAGTTTGCAAACCGATTAAAATCATAAACGTAATCGCGATTAATCGAGCCAATTAATCCTAATCGTAATCGACAAAAAAATAATGCGATTTCGATTAAAATTTTTCTATAAAACACACTGTTTATATAACGAATTTAAATCAGTTCCAAAATTTTGTTGAACCCATTTTGAAGTTTCTATTTAAAATGATTTTTCAAAAAAAACTAAATTAGTCTAAAAAACGATTACTTTCGGGACAATTTCAAGCAAAAATCATTGACAAACAAATGAAAAACACATTTAAATTAAGTGATAAAACAATTGAAAACTATACCAGTAATTATTCATTTGTTTTAACAAACATCAACATTTATTTTTTACTGTTCTGTGTTTTCTAAAATAAATAACATTGAACATTAAAAAATAACATCACTTAAATTTTTTTACCAACAAATTCAAAAAATAAATAACCTACGAAAACACTAAAAATTAATGATTGTTGTTATTTTTACCAACAAATTCAAAAAAAAAAATACCAACGAAAACATTAAAAAATAATGATTTTATAGGATATTTTAACAATTTTTTTATGGAATTATTTTTGTAAAAAAATTTTAACAAAAATGCTGGGGAATCGATCCCGCAATCAATTACATTCTGGCCAGACACTCTACCCATTGTGCCAAGGTCACTTGATACAAACATGTTTTTATATGGCTATAAATAATTTATGATTTTTTTTTTTTCTGAAAAAAAATAACCTACACAAGTAGGTAAAAACTAATGATTTCTACTTAAAAAATGCCAACAATTTAAAAAAATAACGTACACAAATCATTAAGAATTAAAGACGAATCATTTTTTTTTTACTTACAAAACTAAAATAATTGACTTTAAAAATTAAATGTTAATGAAAGTCTTTATTTTTTATATTGTTATTTTTGAAACAAAGACAAGAAATAGTCATTTTAAAAAAAATTAACGTTAAACAATTGTTTTTTCTTTTAAAAACGACAAAAAGTAAAACTTTTTAAATAAACTACAAACAATTAATGATATAATTTGTTGAGTGCACGATTCATTAACCTTGTTTGCGATTTTTCTTTCCTTTTCTCGTAATTCAAACTTGAAGTAAACTTTAAATTCCGATCTGAGTAAATTTTAAAAACTTTTCTTTTTAAAATATACTCAAAAGGCTTTGGTTAGATTTGGTTGGATTTGGTCAAAAAATTTAGACATGAAACTTTAACAAAAAACGTAATTTTTTTCATACTTTGACCGCTGGTTTCCAACTAATGATGTCTTGTAAAATTTTTTTATAAATTTTCTCACAATTTGCTCTTCACTGCAGACATTTTTTTCGTACGTTCTAAAATGTAAATTTCAAAAGATTTTTTATTATTAAAATTATTTAAAAAGTTCGATTAATCGATAATCGCGATTAACGGCAATTTTTTAATCGTAATCGCGATTATGAAATATCGCGATTATTTGCAAACTCTAGTTTCTACAGACAGACCGATCGACGAACATCCCTACATAACAAAAAAAAAATGCAAAATTTTCGTTTCGATTTTGCTTATTCTCGACCGATGTGTCTATTCTTTTTGCATAGAATGACAAATTAATAAAACATTATACACTCAAAATAAAAACTCTGTAAAATACTCTGTTAAATGACTGTAATCTCAATTCAACAGATATTTGACAGAGTTTTCTGTCAAAATACAGATTTAAAGAAAATACTTTGTATTTTGTTGTGACAAAAAAAAACAAAGTTTCCTCTGTTGTATTACTTTTTACTTTGTAATCTTAATTTTACAGATAATTAACAGAGTTTTCTGCTAAAATACAGATCTAAGCAAAATACTTCGTATTTTTGTATAATCAAAAAAGTTTTCTGTTTTGAGAAGTTTTTGTTTTTGTTACCAAATATCAAAATTTTATCTGTATATTTTTTTTTTTTTTTTTTTAGAAAAAGTTGAAAAAGTTGCAAAAAAAAGTTATCAAAATTTTTTTTTCAGAAATCTTATAAATATTTTACAAAATAACATGCATTTAACTAAACTCTGTAAATTTACAGGGTTTTTTCTGTTTTTTTTTTTTTTGCATCAAATGTATTTAACAAATATATGTTAATTTTCATAGTTTTCTTTGCTAAATGGTGGTTTATTTAACCAATATTTTACTATAAACTCTGTAAATTAACAGTTTTTTTTCTGTCAAAATCATTTTACAGAGTTTTATAGTAAAATTACAGTGTTTTCTCTGTAAAAAAGCTTTTATATTTTACCAATATATTACTATAAACTCTGTTAATTAACAGTTTTTTTCTGTCAAAATCATTTTACAGAGTTTTTTAGTAAAATTACCAAGAAATGTTGCTAGCTGGAAAAGTATGGTATACTCTGGTTAATTAGCAGAGTTTTTCTGTTATTTAACAGAGTTATTATTTTGAGTGTATCTTCAGCAAAACATTATCCTGAATTAATGTTTTGGGGAAGAGTATAAAATTGGCAGGCACTTTTGTTAAAAAAAAAAAACAAATATTTATGAAAAAAAAAATAATAAGACTAATAATAATATGCCTGTTCGTTTACCTTACTACAATCTACACTCAAAATAATAACTCTGTAAAATACTCTGTAAAATGACTGTAATCTCAATTCAACAGATATTTGACAGAGTTTTCTGTCAAAATACAGATTTAAAGAAAATACTTTGTATTTTGTTGTGACAAAAAAACAAAGTTTCCTCTGTTATATTGCTTTTTACTTCGTAATCTTAATTTTACAGATAATTAACAGAGTTTTCTGCTAAAATACAGATCTAAGCAAAATACTTCGTATTTTTGTATAACCAAAAAAGTTTTCTGTTTTGAGAAGTTTTTGTTTTTGTTACCAAACATCAAAATTTTATCTGTATATTTTTTTTTTTTTTTTTTATAAAAAGTTGAAAAAGTTGCAAAAAAAAGTTATCAAAATATTTTTTTCAGAAATCTTATAAATATTTTACAAAATAATATGCATTTAACTAAACTCTGTAAATTTACAGGGTTTTTTCTGTTTTTTTTTTTTTTGCATCAAATGTATTTAACAAATATATGTTAATTTTCATAGTTTTCTTTGCTAAATGGTGGTTTATTTAACCAATATTTTACTAGAAACTCTGTAAATTAACAGTTTTTTTTGTCCAAATCATTTTACAGAGTTTTATAGTAAAATTACAGAGTTTTCTCTGTAAAAAAGCTTTCATATTTAACCAATATTTAACTATAAACTCTGTAAATTAACAGTTTTTTTCTGTCAAAATCATTTTACAGAGTTTTTTAGTAAAAGTACCAAGAAATGTTGCTAGCTGGAAAAGTATGGTGTACTCTGTTAAATTAGCAGAGTTTTTCTGTAATTTAACAGAGTACACCATACTTTTCCAACTAGCAACATTTCTTGGTAATTTTACTAAAAAACTTTGTAAAATGATTTTGACAGAAAAGAAACTGTTAATTTACAGAGTTCATAGTAAAATATTGGTTAAATATGGAAGCTTTTTTACAGAGAAAACTCTGTAATTTCACTATAAAACTCTGTAAAATGATTTGAACAAAAAAAAACTGTTAATTTACAGAGTTTCTAGTAAAATATTGCACTCAAAATAATAACTCTGTAAAATACTCTGTAAAATGACTGTAATCTCAATTCAACAGATATTTGACAGAGTTTTCTGTCAAAATACAGATTTGAAGAAAATACTTTGTATTTTGTTGTGACAAAAAAACAAAGAGTCATCTGTTATATTACTTTTAACTTCGTAATCTTAATTTTACAGATAATTAACAGAGTTTTCTGCTAAAACACAGACCTAAGCAAAATACTTCGTATTTTTTTATAACCAAAAAAATTTTCTGTTTTGAGTAGTTTTTGTTACCAAACATCAAAATTTTATCTGTATATTTTTATTTTTTGAGAAAAAGTTTAAATAGTAGCAAAAAAAGTTATCAAAAAATTTTTTTCAGAAATTTTATAAAAATTTTACAAAATAACATGCATTTAACTAAACTCTGTAAATTTACAGAGTTTTTTTCTGTATTTTTTTTTTTGCATCAAATGTATTTTATAAATATATGTAAATTTACATAGTTTTCTTTGCTAAATGGTGGTTTATTTAACCAATATTTTACTAGAAACTCTGTAAATTAACAGTTTTTTTTTGTCCAAAGCATTTTACAGAGTTTTCTCTGTAAAAAAGCTTTCATATTTAACTAATATTTTACTACAAACTCTGTAAATTTACAGTTTTTTTCTGTCAAAATCATTTTACAGAGTTTTTTAGTAAAATTACTAAGAAATGTTGTTAGCTGGAAAAGTATGGTGTACTCTGTTAAATTAGCAGAGTTTTTCTGTAATTTAACAGAGTTATTATTTTGAGTGTGGTTAAATAAAGCACCATTTAGCAAAGAAAACTATGTAAATTTACATATATTTGTAAAATACATTTGATGCAAAAAAAAAATTACAGAAAAAACTCTGTAAATTTACAGAGTTTAGTTAAATGCATGTTATTTTGTAAAATTTTTATAAGATTTCTGAAAAAAAAATTTTGATAACTTTTTTGCTACTTTTTCAAATTTTTTTCAAAAAAATTTACAGATAAAATTTTGATGTTTGGTAACAAAAACAAAAACTTCTCAAAACAGAAAACTTTTTTGATTATAAAAAAATACGAAGTATTTAACTTAGATCTGTATTTTAGCAGAAAACTCTGTTAATTATCTGTAAAATTAAGATTACAAAGTAAAAAGTAATATAACAGAGGAAACTTTGTTTTTTATCACAACAAAATACAAAGTATTTTCTTTAAATCTGTATTTTGACAAAAAAACTCTGTCAAATATCTGTTGAATTGAGATTACAGTCATTTTACAGAGTATTTTACAGAGTTATTATTTTTACTACTTTTACTACAGCTGGAAATTTTCAGTACAAAAAGTAAACAAAAATTTCCAGTTGTAGTAAAAATAGTAAGAAATTTAAGTAAACAAACACACCTATTATTTTTTGTCTCCTCTATTAATAGTACACTCAAAATAATAACTCTGTTAAATTACAGAAAAACTCTGCTAATTTAACAGAGTACACCATACTTTTCCAGCTAGCAACATTTCTTGGTAATTTTACTAAAAAACTCTGTAAAATGATTTTGACAGAAAAAGAACTGTTAATTTACAGAGTTTATAGTAAAATATTGGTTAAATATGGAAGCTTTTTTACAGAAAAAACTCTGTAATTTTACTATAAAACTCTGTAAATGATTTGAACAAAAAAAAAAACTGTTAATTTACAGAGTTTCTAGTAAAATATTGGTTAAATAAAGCACCATTTAGCAAAGAAAACTATGTAAATTTACATATATTTGTAAAAAACATTTGATGCAAAAAAAAAATTACAGAAAAAACTCTGTAAATTTACAGAGTTTAGTTAAATGCATGTTATTTTGTAAAATTTTTATAAGATTTCTGAAAAAAAAATTTTGATAACTTTTTTGCTACTTTTTCAAATTTTTCTCAAAAAAATATACAGATAAAATTTTGATGTTTGGTAACAAAAACTTCTCAAAACAGAAAACTTTTTTGATTATAAAAAAATACGAAGTATTTTACTTAGATCTGTATTTTAGCAGAAAACTCTGTTAATTATCTGTAAAATTAAGATTACAAAGTAAAAAGTAATATAACAGAGGAAACTTTGTTTTTTTTTGTCATAACAAAATACAAAGTATTTTCTTTAAACCTGTATTTTGACAGAAAACTCTGTCAAATATCTGTTGAATTGAGATTACAGTCATTTTACAGAGTATTTTACAGAGTTATTATTTTGAGTGTAATTGAGTCATACTGTGGTAAAGTAGTTAACCGATTAGTTGGACTAAAATGACCACAAAATCATGTATGAATATAATTAACCCTTTCACTGCAATGTACACAACTTTAAAAAGTCATTAAAAATTTAACCGTAAAACGAAAATTCTCAAAAAGCGAATAAGAAACGCAGAAGTTTCCTAAATTAATATGTTTCTTGTTTGTGTTTTTCTGATTGAAGAAGAAAATTGTGTGTTCTAAAGATTAAATTAAATGTGGATTTACCCTAGACCATGGTTTCTGTAGCCACTTCTACGTCATCAGTAGGCAATTACATTAAATTGATTATTTGATATTTGCTAAAAAAAATTTTTTTTTTTTTATCAACAGACTAGCCTGACATGAGCTTAGAACCTGTGTCATTAAATCACTCATGTTTTTGTAAACCGAAGCTCTAACCACTAGGCTATACTCGGTGTACAAACAAACACCAGTGACTAAACGTAGTTTGTTTAACTCACAGTAGGCTGGTGTGTGACGTATGCAGAAAAGCTTTTTCTCTAATTCAAGCAATGCATTTAATCTAGAGACCAACAACAATTTTCTTAATCTTTTATTTTCTTTATTTTATGCAAACTTTACTATAGCGGAGAATTTCTTTAATCTTAGATCGACATTATAGAAAAAAAATTTGACCAAAAATTTCTATCAAAAATTTATCAATAGTAAAAGGGTTAAATAAAATCATGTGAATAATAAAAGCAGAACAAATAAACTTTGCATACAAACCAAATACAACTCTAAGTACAATATTTTCTAGTGTTAAGGCGCCAATAAAAAAACTACAACAAAGTAATGTTGTTTACGAAGTAAAATGTAATGGAAGTGACGATCAGAATTGTGAGTTGATTTATATAGGAACTACAAAGCGCTCACTTGAAAAGAGAATGGGAGAACATCAAAATGACATATTAAAAGGGAGAGAAACAAGTGCACTAGCACAACACATGATTTCAAAATCTCACTCCTTTGAAACAGAACAAGTGAGGGTGTTGGATTTTGAACGAGGGGAGAGGAAAAGATATACGATAGAAAGCTTAAGAATACAACAAAACATAATGAAAACAATGAACCATAAGGAAGATGTTGACAACATTAGCGCTAGCTATAGAACCGCAATATAATAAAATCTGTGATAATAATCTTAAGTTGTGTTTTAATGTTTTATGTTAAATGTTTTTGTGCAATTTAATTTTATTAAAAATCTGTCGATGTTTCTAATGTAAAAAATAATATTTTTTGTAAGTTGTGATTCATGGTTGTGAAATATTTTGTATTAATGTTGTACTTTTTATTATTTTTTATTTAAATAGACGACCCTTGAAAAAGTCACCAAAAAAGTGACGAAACGTCGGGTGAAATGTAATAAATTGTTTTTTATTTACATCAACATCATTAGGTCTTATTAGCTTATAAAGAAAAATACACTGAAAATTTTTATTTATAAAAATTTTTTTAGCGCTAAAATCATGTGAATAATTTTTATTTATAAAAATTTTTCTAGCTCTCTAATAACTATAAAAACTGGAAATTCCATCAATAATATTGAACAGTCTTAGAAAAACTTCAAGGTTGTCATACAGAAGTTCATATAATTTTCACCATTAAAAATGAAATTATTTCAAGCCGTATTTGTACTTGGTTGTATCCTTGCCGGCATAATGGCGGAACCAATTCCTGTACCTAACAAGTATTATGGTGGTAATGGTGGTAGTGGTGGGGTATTTGGTAATGGCGGTCGTGGTGTAAGTTTATTTTTTTTTTTATTAAATTATAATTTAATTTCTTTATATTAATTACAAATCCCATTTTATGAATTTAGTTGTATTTTTAAATGATTTTATCAGGAATCAAGATAATTATTATAATTTTCTTAAAGTTTTTAATTTCTCTAGAAAATTTTTATTGAAAATTTTTTTTTTTTTAATTTAAAATAATAATGAAATTTTTTATTTCAGGGTGACATTAAGATCAATGGATCATAATCAGCTTGAATATTCATCAAATAATGTTTTAAATTGAAATACATCTAATTATAAATAAAATTTTTTTTTAATTCTTAATATATGAAAAAATAAAAAAACTAATAACTAATGCTATGCCAAAAGACGTCTAATAAAAGACGTTCCATTGGCGTATTGGGGGGAAATGCAGAATACACACTAGGATGGCACGAATAGTGACTTTTTTTGTAATTTCGTCAGTTTCCGGGCAAGTTATGGTTTGTTTTGGTCTAAATACTCTATGTTTAAATTTTTAGCCAAATCGGACAATAAAAAGTTTATGAAACAACCCGAGTAAAAAAGTTTTTTATATTATTATTTTTTATTTGATAAAATTATATCAAATTATACATAATTTATAAAATTATATATAGAGGTAAAATTCTGCAAAAAATTTTATAAAATTATATAAAATTATATATAATTTGATAAAATATAAATATATAATCATATCCAGGATTTTGTGGATATAATTATATAAAATTATATCAAACCATATATAATTTGATAAAATTTTATAAAATTTGATAAAGTTTTATCAAACTATATATAATTTGATATAATTTTAAATAATTATATCCACCAAATCCTGGATATCTTCTATCTTCTATATATATAAAAGAGTAATGTGACTGACTGACTGACTTATTGACTGATTCATCATCGCCCAGCCCAAACCGCTGAAGCTAGAGACTTGAAATTTGGACTGTAGGTTCACCTTCCGGAATATAGATCCACTAAGGCTGGATTTTTGCCAGTGATGATTCTAAGGGGGTAAAAAGGGTAAAAAACTGTACTTTTGGTACTTTTTATATCTCCTGAAATAATGGTCATAGAGACTTGAAATTTGGACTGTATGTTCATCTTCCGGAACATAGATACACTAAAGCCGGATTTTTGCCAGTGTTGATTCTAAGGGGGTAAAAAGGGTAAAAAACTGAACTTTTGGTACTTTTTATATCTCCTGAAATGATGGTCATAGAGACTTGAAATTTGGACTGTATGTTCACCTCCCGGAACATAGATACACCAAGGCCGGAATTTTGACAGTGTTGATTCTAAGGGGGTAAAAAGGGTAAAAAAACTCTACTTTTGGTACTTTTTATATTATCTGAAATAATGGTCAAGAGACTTGAAATTTGGTTTGTATGTTCACATTCTGAAATATAGATCCATTAAGGCTGGATTTTTGCCAATGTTGATTTTAAGGGGGTAAAAAGGGTAAAAAACTGTACTTTTTGTACCTTTTATATTTCCTTAAAAAATGGTCACAAAAACTTAAAATTTGGACTGTATGTTCACCTCCCGGAATATAGATCCACTAGGGCTCTATTTTTCCCAATGATGATTCAAAGGGGGTAAAAAGGGTAAAAATCTGTACTTTTGGTACCTTTTATATTTTCTTAAATAATAGTACTAGAAACTTGAAATTTGCAATGTAGGTCCACCTTCCGGAAATAAGATTCACTAAGTCTGGGTTTTTGCCAATGTTGATTCTACGGGTGCAAAATGGGTAAAAAAGTGTACTTTTGGTACTTTTTTTATATACTGAAATAATGGTCATTCAAACTTCAAATTTGGAATGTAGGATCCTTTAGTGAAATAAAACATTCTGGAACAAGTACTTTCTGAAAATTCTGTACCGTTTATAAAAAGTACATCTTATAAAAAGTACCTTTATAAAAAGTACCTTTTATAAAAAGTACCTTTTATAAAAAGTACCTTTTATAAAAAGTACCTTTTATAAAAAGTACCTTTTATAAAAAGTACCTTTTATAAAAAGTACCTTTTATAAAAAGTACATTTTATAAAAAGTACTTTTTTTAAAAAGTACCTTTTATAAAAAGTACCTTTTATAAAAAGTACCTTTTATAAAAAGAACCTTTTATAAAAAGTACCTTTTATAAAAAGTACCTTTTATAAAAAGTACCTTTTATAAAAAGTACCTTTTATAAAAAGTACCTTTTATAAAAAGTACCTTTTATAAAAAGTGCCTTTTATAAAAAGTACCTTTTATAAAAAGTACCTTTTATAAAAAGTACCTTTTATAAAAAGTACCTTTTATAAAAAGTACCTTTTATAAAAAGTACCTTTTATAAAAAGTGCCTTTTATAAAAAGTACCTTTTATAAAAAGTACCTTTTATAAAAAGTACTTTTAATAAAAAGTACCTTTTATAAAAAGTACCTTTTATAAAAAGAACCTTTTATAAAAAGTACCTTTTATAAAAAGTACTTTTTATAAAAAGTACCTTTTATAAAAAGTACCTTTCATTTAAAGTACCCGTTATAAAAAGTAGATTTTATTAAAAGTACCGGAAGTACAATTTTTGATACTTTTTTATTTAATAAAATTATATTTATAGAAACTTTTTATATATCCTAGAATCTTAAAATTTATAATGTAGGGAAATTCGGTAAAAAAAACATTCTGTGAAAAATACGTTTTCCGCTTCTTAGTGGGGTAAAAATGCTAAAAAAGTGTATTTTCGGTACCTTTGATATTTTTTGACGTACTGGTTCTAGAATCTTAAAATTAGAAATGTAAAATCCTCTTTGTACTTTAAATATTTGCTAAAATAATGATCCTAGAAAATTGAAATATGGAAAAGAGGATCCTTCGGTGAAGAAAAAACATTCTGGAAGAGGTTCTTTTTGGAAATTCCTACCCTCGTGTGCTTTTGGTACTTTTTTTTTTGTTCTTATAATAATGAAAAAATGTAAATTTTGATTATTCTTATATTTCTTGAAATATTAGTTCAGAAACTTGATATTTTAAATAAAGGATCACCTATCACAAAAAAACAGTTTTTGGAAAATTTAATTTTGAGGGAAAAGGGGGCAAATGGTTACTTTTACATATCTAACTATTAAATTCAAATCCCCAGAAATAACACCCAAGAGAAGGACATATTTTAAAATTTTAACTTTTAGAACGGGGAACGAAATGGAATAGAGCAGGGAACAATATGGAATGATACTTTTTACTCAAATTTTTTGTATTTTACTTTTTTTACTCCATTTTTTTTCTCTCTATATGTTTTTTCACTCAAACTCATTTTTATTCCAATTTCTTTACTCACTGAAATATTTATTCACTCCAAATCCAAAATCCCTATATTAGGGCTGGAAAATTATTAAATTTTTCATTGAAATATTATTTTATGAAAGACTTAAACGTGCACAAGTAAATAAAACAAAGACTACGTAGGGGAATTTTCTTGAAATCGGTAGAGCAATTCTGATCCTTCTATTATCCGGTATTCAAGGCAACCGGTAACGAAGTACCGGGATGGTAAGCTAGTAATTATATATAATTTTATCAAATTATATATAATTTTATAAAATTTTTTGCAGAATTTTACCTCTATATATAATTTTATATAATTATATATAATTTGATATAATTTTATCATATTATAAATAATAATATAAAAAACTTTTTTACTTGGGAAAATAAAAAAAAATTTAATAAAAAAAAAAAATTGCCTAAAAAACATTATGAAAAAAAAAAATTATGAAAAAATTTTGACAAAATTTATACGATTTTATGAAAAAACAAAAAAAAAAAAAACTATGGCAAAAAACAATTGATAAAAAATATTATAAAAAAAAATTAACAAAAAAAAATATTTTTTTCTGAAAAAAAATATTTTTTTTCTAAAAAAAAAAATTATTAACAAAAAATGTTTGATGAATAACAAATATTTGATTAAAAAAAAATTATAAACAAAATGTTGATGAGAAAAAAAATTAAAAAAAAAAGAATTATTAACAAACAAGTAAAAAGTTAAATTCGGCCTTGCCGAATGCAGTGATACCTTCCACAATTTCAAAAAGATTATTGCAAAAAACTTTATTTAAAAGGAAATTACTTTTGAAAAAAAAAAAAAAAAATGTTTTAAAAAAAAATTTCCGCAAAAAAAAATTTTGGGAAAAAGAAATCCGCGATTTTTTTTTTTTTTTTGTCAAAAAATATGTTCGTACTTGTTTAAATACCATTTGGTGTTCAACTATGTTCACTAAAGGTGTCCTAACGACTAAGGTAATTTTTCAAAATCACTTTTTAATACGTGGTAGGGTCTTAAATTGTAGTTTTGTATCTAAAAATGAGTGAGCCAAAATTTGGAGACAATCGGATAAAAATAACTCGTGCCGAAAATGGATTGAAGTTTTGGGACACTCTTATCTGATGAAAAAACACGTTTTTTCTAGTTTTTTGAAAAATATTGGTATATGCTATTTTTTGTTAATTTTTTTGTTAAGTAATATGAAAATGGTAATAAATTACCATTCCAAAAAGCTTAAAGAAATTCAAATTGGATGAAAAATAAGCATTTTACGCATACATGCCCCAGACCATTGCATGGTTTTTAAAGCCAAAATTTGAAAATTTTCAAAATTTTTAGGCAAAAAAATAAAAAAAATTTAATTTTACTTTATAATTATATTAAATACATGTTATAGATAAAAACTAACAGATATGGTAGTCTAACTTTTTTTTCATTTGGCGTGGGTAGTGATATAATTTCCGCGGATTCCAAAGAAAATGAGTTTTTCTAAAATAATTTAGCAAATATGGGAAACAATTTTCTGTATTGTATTATACGAAGTGAAATACATAAATTCTGTAAATTTTTTGAGAATTCGGGCATCTTTAACCCCTTTTCGTCGAGGTGAAATGACAAATTTGAGACGTTATACATTTCTATAATACAAAATATCTGCATATATCCGATTTCTCAAAAGTTACAGAATTTACGTTTTACACTTCGATCCGCACAATAGAGCACAAATTTTCAAAAATTTGCTTAATTATTGTAGAAAAACGCATTTTATTTGGAGTCCGCGGAAATTTTATCACTACCCGCGCCAAATAAAAAAAAAGCTTGACTACCATATCTGCTATTTTTAACCTTAAACATGTTTTCAATTTGATCGTTAAGTAAAATTAAATTTTTACTATATTTTTGCCTAAAAATTTTGAAAATTTTGAAATTCTGGCTCTAAAAACCATATAATGGTCTGGGGCATGTATGCGTAAAATGCTTATTTTTGATCCGATTTTAATTTTATTAGTCGTTTTGAAAAGGTAATTTAGTACCATTTTCATATTATATCACAAAAAATTTAACAAAAAATATCAAATACCAATGTTTTTCCAAAAACTAGAAAAAACTAGTTTTTCGTTCTTATAAGAATGTCCCAAAACTTCAATCCATTTTCGGCACGAGTTATTTTTAGCCGATTGTCCCCAAATTTTGGCTCACTCATTTTTAGATACTAAAGAACAATATAGGACCCTACCAGGTATAAAAAGTTGATTTTCGTTTTTAAGGACACCTCTAATGTTCACATATGTCAACCAGAAGCCGAATTAAAGCATTTTGTATTTTTAGGTTATATTGAATGTACTGAAATTTTTGAGGTGTGCTTACATTTTCGTTCATAACTTTTGAACCGCTGAACCGATATCGCTCAAATGCAATACCAAACTTCTCGGGAGAACTTCCAATAAATGTGTTAAGTTTCAGTCATCTCTGTGCAATATTTTGTCCGCGAGAGCATTTTCCACAGACAGACAGACAGACGGACAGACGGACATCGCTAGAATGTCTTAAAATCGATCGGGCATCATGAATATATATACTTTATGGGGTCCTAGATCGATATTTCGATGAGTTACAAACAGAATGACAAACTTATATATACCCTCTATCACTAAGTGGAGGGTATAAAAATAACGTACACAAATCATTAAAAATTAAAGAAGATTCACTTATTTTTACTTACAGAACAAAAATAAATGACTTCAAAATTGAATGCTAATGAAAAACTTTATTTTTTATGTTGTTATTTTTAAAACAGAGAACAGAAATAGTCATTTAAAAAAACTGAACATTGAACAAATGTTTTTTCTTTTAAAACCGACAAAACGTAATACTTGTTAAATATACTAAAAACAGTAAATGGCATAATTTTTTAGGTGTAGGACTTCTCGTGACTTTACTAGATTTTGAGCTAACTCCTTTTTTACTTTTTTTATATTCTTTACCAACAAAATTGTAAATTGACAACTTTTTTGAAGCGATAATACCACAGTGATACAAAATCGAACATTCGGAATCGGAATGCGATGAAACCAAAAGCAAATGAAAGCTGACGTTTTCCATAACAAAACCCTCAAGGCCTTTTTTTAGGTTAGAGCTAGATTTTATTTTACACGCATTTAAAGTTGGTGATTTTACAGCATTTAAAGTTTTTGTGTACTAAACATGTCCTACTTTAACGGCCTCTGGTGGTGCCCTTATTGCACATGTAGGGTCCAGTTTCCAAACTTAAGCTCAAAATTACTTCAGCTATGACTGGTATGAATTTTGCTGCAATCGGTTTAGTACCTATTTACTGAATAGCCAAATTATTAAAATAAACCACTGTACCCCGTTGCGTATGATTGTTATTTAAAGGCAATTATTAATATAAATCACTGGACACCGTTGCGTATGATTGTTATTTAAAGGCAATTACAATATTAATCATTCGCCACTGATACAGTTTTCAAGCATTTATTATTAAAATTATAATAAAAGTGCACTAACTTCAAATGCGAGTAAAACAAAATCTAGCTCTGAACTAGAAAAAAGCCTTGAGGGGTTTGTTATGGAATATGTCAACTTTCATTTGCTTTTAGTTTCATCCAATTCCGATTTTGTGTGTTGCACTGTATACTTACAAGAAATTCTCGTTATTTAACTATTTTTTTTTTATAAAATTGCTTGGATATTTGTACAAAAAAATATATTAAATATTAAATTAAATTTTTGTGACTTTTTCAGCATTTTTCTTAATTTTGTTTAAGAAAATTTTTAAAAAATCAAAATATCAGTTTTGAGAACCACGCCAAATACAATGCATATTTTTGGCCTTACCATGAAACGGGTTAATGACATCCTAGAAAGACAGTATTTCATATCTGACAAGGGAAGTATCTCAACCCTTATGAACCTATTTGCATGAAACGTAAAATATATATAAAAGAGACAATTCTAAGGTTGGGGTGTCTCGGCTTATCGGCCATATCGGGGATTTAGGGGTTCAAAACATGGGTCAAAAAATGGCGAAAAAATCGTTTTTTGGATTTTTCTGCCATTTATTTCTAAGAAACTATATGATTTTTACATATGAGAAGAAAGGTTTTTTTAATGCCTATCCAACGGTGGCATAACCTTGTAAAAGTTTGGCTTCGTTAAATACTTTTTTCATGAAAATGTGAAAATTTTGGGGGGTATTTATATGAAGACATAGAGCTACGATGTCCATATGAATACGAAATAATCTTTATTAAATTTAAGTCGACACGTATTTTTGCTCTAGAGGATATTCCTATTAGTTCGTGAGTTATGGAAATTTTCCCGGAGGTCCATAGGGCTTCATAAGGGGCAACGAAATTTTGAAACACTGATATGGCCGAAAAGCCGAGAAACCCCAACCTTAAAATCGTCTCATTTATATATATTTTAAGTTTCAGGCAAATCGGTTCATAAGGGTTGAGATACTTCCCTTGTGAGTATTTATGATAGAAGAGAATATAAATATCGTTTTCAATTGGTTTATTTCAATAAAATTAGAAAATTGGGGCTGATATTCGTGTTTTAGGGGTCATTTTATAAAAATTGGGTCATTTTGATCCCGAAAGGCTTACAAGGGTTAACTTTTAAAACCCAAAAATTTTTAATATATCTTCTTATACTAAAAACAACTCGTGTACATTGTCCGATTTGGCTAAAATTTTTAGCATAGCATTTTTAGGCCAAATGTAAAAAAAAATTAGGGGTGCACTCCTTGAAATTCGAAGTTTTGCAAAAAGCTGCCACCCTAATATACATACTAACAGAAGCTCTCTTATGCGCGTAAGATGATCGCTGCTTTTGTTTCCCTCTTATTCATAAAATATGAATAAAGGATGAGACGTGCTATCCTTTTTATACCCTCCACTCTAGTGATAGAGGGTATATATAAGTTTGTCATTCCGTTTGTAACACATCGAAATATTGGTCTAGGACCCCATAAAGTATATATATTTATTATCCTCGATCGATTTTAAGTCGATCTAGCGATGTCCGTCCGTCCGTCCGTCTGTCTGTCTGTCCGTAGAAAACACGCTAACTTTTGAAAGACTTTACAGAGGCTACTGAAGTTTGGCATATATGTTTGTCATTTACCTGGTCAGGTTGGTATTGCAATCCAGCCAAATCAGTCCAGTGGTTCAAAAGTTATGAGCAAAAGAGTAAATTTCGGCAAGGGTGTTTCACGAATTTACGAGATAAAAAACACGATAACTTTCGAAAGACAATAATGAGACTACTGAAGCTTGACATGTATCTTTACCGTTCCCCGGGTCTGTTTGGTTTTAAATTTCAGCTCAATCGGTCCAGTGGTTCAAAAGTTATAAGCGAAACCCTGAATTTCAGATTAGTTTCATCTAAAATGCCACGTGTTTTAACAAGTCTTAAAAGCACTGGTGGTAACTAAACAAGGCTTTTCAAACTTGTTAAATTTTAAAGCAATGCTTTTTAAACTTGTTTAGTTTTAAAAGCATTGGTAACTTAAAAATTACTCTGGAAAAAAATTTTACATTAAAAAAAATTTTTACACTCAAAAATTTTTTTTACACTCAAAAAAAAAATTTATACAAAAAAAAATTTAGTTTTTTTTTTACAAAAATGACAATATTTTGTGTACATACTTACGTGCATTCACTCAGAAATATTTTTACAGTAAAAAAAACATTACACTCGAAAAAAATTTTACACTCAAAAAAAAAATTAATAATTTTTTTTTTTTTTTTAAATGACAAAAAAAGGAGTTTTTTGCTCAAAATAAAATATTTCTACTCAAAATTGTTAATTTTTTCACGTTAAAAAATGTACTACCTTTTAAAAAAATGCATTGTGGAGGGTATTCATAGATTCGGCAAAGTCGAATTTTACTTTTCTACTTGTTTTTTTCAAATTCTGTTTTAATTTTTAAATTAATAAAAATTATTTATTATTCAACCTTTAAAATTCAATTTTGAGAAAGATTATTCTAGCTCAAGGTCATACCCAAATTCCGACAA
Source organism: Pegoplata infirma (assembly GCA_963921195.1). Lineage (NCBI taxonomy): Eukaryota > Metazoa > Arthropoda > Insecta > Diptera > Anthomyiidae > Pegoplata > Pegoplata infirma. The sequence continues at coordinate 205,306,682 of OY992537.1, read as the reverse complement.
ATTCCGAAATACGTGACAAGTAAGTTTTTTGAAAATGAAATTGATGAAACAATTTTCAAAAAAAAATATTTATAAAGTTATTTGTTTTTAATTGATTGGTTTGATCATTTTGCAAAACTTATTCGTCACGTTTTTCGGATTTTGTCAGATTCCATTGTTAAGAGTATTTAGCAAATTGACAAACGTTAGTTGCAAAACAAAAGTAGACATAATGAGAATTTATGTACTAAATACCCAACATAATACAATTCTAAATTTCAAACGAAATGTTCGACCATGTCCGGTGTCGTTTGGGATTGGTCTAATATTTCGAAAATTTATTAACATCAGCCTTACTTTATTTTTACGTCTATATTTTCTCTTCTCTAATAATAGCATTTGTGTCATAATGAATTAAAATAATTATCCCATAAGTTTATCTTTAAAGACCACAAAATTTTATATAATTATAAAAAATCTTATGATTAATTTTTATAAATAATTGGCTCTCGGATTACTATAAAACTGGATAAGTTATCAAATATATTCAACAGTCTTACGAAATCTTTATAGCTGTCATAAAGTATTTCATATAATATTAAAAATTAAAAATGAAATTATTTCAAGCCGTATTTGTACTTGGTTGTATCCTTGCCGGCATAATGGCGGAACCAATTCCTCAATCTCACCAGTATTATGGTGGTAATGGTGCTCCTGGTGGGGCATTTGGTAGTGGTGGTCGTGGTGTAAGTATATTTTTTTTATAATTTTGTTTGTTACATTACACAATCCTATTCAAGAAAGTTTAGGTTGTGTTAAAATGGTGACAAAATCGGTTACAAGCATTTCACTCCTTTTTATTTTGAACTTTAAAAATCGAAAAACACGAAAATCCTAGCTGATCCTGTTTTCGAGTTATTGCTAAATAACACTGCGTGACAAAACTAACCACCATTTTAGAAAACAAGAGGTACGACCATCATTTCAATATATTTCGGACATGTTGAATCGAATGGCGTACTCCGTTTTTCGATGAATAGTACAGTTTTCTTGTAAAATGTCATTAAAGATTTGCTGATTTTCAGTTGCTTTTTTAACAAAAAAAAATCCAAAGCTAATGATTTTTTAATTTTATGGCATGGAAAACAAAGATATAACTTGTAGCAATATTTCTAATATAAATTTAGTTTAAAGCTTTTCATCTTAAGCCCTTAAATTCGCGGATTTCTTCATTTTTTTAAGTTTTCGCGAAATTAACCGCTAAATTGGTCTCTGATAAAAAACTTGCATTTTGTGGATCATAAAGGCGTCCAAGACACTACGAATAGTGAACAAAAAACATCTATGTTATATGGACCATCATAATGAAAATCGCGAAAAACCGTTTTTTTGTATATGGCAGCATCACTTTAGGAGATGATTTGAGGCTTCATCTTTTAGTATGTAATGTGGGAACGTTAAACAGTGAACTGACCCAAAATTTGTCCAAAATAGTTTTCATTTGCAAAAGTTATCTTAACAAAAACTATAATTATTGTATCGCAAACACTGAAATAATAGTTTTTGTTAAGATAACTTTTGCAAATGAAAACTTTTTTGGCCGAATTTTTGGTCAGTTAGTTGTTTAAGGTTCCCACATCATATACTAAAAGATGGAACCTTAAATCATCTCGTAAAATGATGCTGACATATACAAAAAACGGTTTTTCGCGATTTTCATCATGATGGTCCATATAATATAGCTGTTTTTTGTCCACTATTCGTATTGTTAGGGATGCATTTTTGATTCATTAAAAGCAAGTTTTTTATCAAAGACCAATTTGGCTGTTAATTTCGCGAAAACCTTAAAAAATGAAGAAATTCGCGAATTTAAGTGCTTAAATTGAAAAGCTTTAAACCAAATTTGCATAATAAATGTTGCTACAAGTCATATCTTTGTTTTCCATGTCATAAAATTTATAAACCATTTACTTTGCAAATTTTTTTGTTAAAAAACTGGCTCGAAATCAGCAAATCTTTAACGACATTTTGCAAGAAAACTGTACCATACATCGAAAAACGGATTACGCCATTCGAATCAGCATGTCCGAAATATATAGAAATGTTGGTCGTAACTCTTGTTTATTTTTTAGTGTTCCGCAGTGTAATTAGACTGTTCGACAACAAAAACCTATCAGTTAAATATCCAACTGATTCTAATAGATTTTGCTCTCCTGAATCCAAATCTGCCTTTGAGATATTCGCTGTTAAAAAGTCAAAAAACTAATAATTTTGCACTTTTTGTGGTTCACTATTACCGATTCTTCCAAAAATAGGACTTGATTTCATATAAAATGGACCTCCGGATTTCAAAACTGCAATCCACACTTTTTTAGCATGTGCCGTTTTCGAGTTATTCGCATTTGAAAATATTTTCCACTGCTAAAATCTCGAACGCGAATATTTCAAAAATGGAATATGCTAGAAAAATTTGGATTTCAGTTTTGAAATCAGAAGGTCCAATTTATATGAAATCACGTCCTATTTGTTGAAAGCAACAAACCAGTGGGCCCCCAAAAGGGCCAAAATATTGTTGTTTTTTTTAACTTTTTAACAGCGAATATCTCAAAAACGGTACGTGCTAGAAAAAAATGGATGGAAGTTTCGGACTCAGGAGAGCAAAATCTATAAAGATCTGTTGGATATTTTACTAGGCGGCTTTTGTTGTCGAACAGTGTAATTTTTAAGCAAAAACGCGAAAACACGATCAGCTAGAATTTTCGTGTTAACGATTTTTAAAGTTCAAAATAAAGAGAAGTAAAATGTCATTTCCCGATTTGGTCACCATACTAACACAACCTAAACTTGCTTGAAGAGGGGTGTGATTACCCGAGTAAAAATGTTTATACATAGGACATTCCAGGCCAAATCACTTACTTTTATACCCGACCTCCTTCGATTGAAAATAGAACGAATTTTGATCACATCTTTAATTATGGTTTAAAATTTGCGCTATTTACAGTAAAATTTTTAGACTTATTTAAACAAAATCGAAGGTTTCGGACTTTTTCAAAAAATCGATTTTAATTTTTAAACGTTCAGAAATAAGTGATAATTAATTCGAATAATTATACCCTACACCACTCTGTGGTCCAGGGTATAATGAGTTTGTGCTGATGTTTGTAACTACCAGAAATATTGGTCCTAGACCTACCTTCAAGTATACCGATCGACTCAGAATTAGCGATGTCCGTCTGTCCGTCCGTCTGTCCATCTATCGGTTTAAGCACGATACAGGTCCCAATTTTCAACCAATTGACTTGAAATTTTAAACTTTAGCATCTTTTGGCCCAAGGACAAAGCTTGAAATTGAATAAAATCGGTCCATGTTAAGAAAAAGCCCTCATACAAACGCCCCCTTTGGGATAGCCTTAATTAACATTAACAACTGTATTTTAATAGATATCGCCTTTACAGGTAATCAAATTTTGTATGCACGAATCATCATTCCGAATTTTAAAGGCATCGGGTCAGTCCTTCTGGTAGTCCCCATACAAACCACCCTCCCGATATTCACATAATTCCCTCAAAATTCCTAAAAATGGCAATTTTTGATAAAAATTGTATTTTTAGGTGTTAAGGGTGAAATTTATTAACCAAATCAAATTGGAATATAATTGAACCATTTTTGGACTTAGTCCCCAATATCAAAATTTCGACCGATATTCAGTTAAATCGGTCTATTGGCAAAAAAATAAACCAATTCCACTAAAATTTGATCTGTGTGTGTTTTCTACACTAAATAAAGATCTAACAAAAAATAAATCCAATCGGTCCATGTTTGGACTTGTGACCCATTTTCCGGAAAACACTGGTGTAGGGTATTATATGGTCGGTCTTGACCGACTATAACTTTCTTACTTGTTTTTTCATATTTTTTTTCTAAAACTAAATTTAAAAACCAACAAAACGTTGTCCAACTTTTTTTAAGATATCGGTCTGGTCTAAATGTGATTGATTTGGCCTGGAATGTTCCATATATTCTTAAGCCGTCCGACATCCAATATTAAACATGATCCGGATGATATAGGTCTGAAAGTAGAGATAAAATGGAATAAATCTGCATTTACAGTTTTTCAGTTCGTGATCCTGTTTCCTTTTAAATTACTTCAAAGTTTTAAAGGATTACAAATAAAAATATTAAAAAAAATATTTTATAAAATTTAATCTTCTAAAACTTTGAAGTTATTTTAAAAGAAAACAGAATCACGAAATGAAAAACTGTAAATGCATATTTATTCCATTTGATCTCTACTTTCAGACCTATATCATCCGGATCATGTTTAATATTGGCTGTCGGACGGTGTAAGAATATATGGGGCATTCCAGGCCAAATCACTCACTTTTAGACCCGACCCCCTTCGATCAGTTTTTTGTTTTGGATATGTTTTAGAACGCATTAAATGCAACTTGAACTCAAATTTTCAGCGTTTTATACCAAGTTGGTGTTGAGCAATCAATTTTTCAAAATGGCGTTTTACTACACTTAGTCTCTAGTTATATATCACATCTGGTTCTAGATTTGAAAGATCAATATTGATACGAGTAAGACTAAGAATTTGAAACATTTTAAAATTTTTAATATAAAATTTCCTCTGTCTATATTTAAAAACTCGATGTAATGATTATAAATTTTAGATAAAACTAAATCGCTTAAAGATTTACTTTTAAAATGTAGGCAAAGATTTAAGTGCTAGCTGTTTAATCTAACCTCAAATTTAATATTTTTTTTATTTTCAAATATTGTTTTAGTTTTGATATCAAGCCTCGATATAACTGCTTTGAAAGATTTTAAAGCTAATTTTGAATTTTTCTTTTCAGGGTGACGTTATATTTGGTCATGGTTAACAATTTGTTTAAACTAAATAATCTAAATTGACATGTATTTTTTAATAATAAATATATGAAAAAGTAAATGAAACAAATAACAAGTAAAAAAATTAAATTCGGCCTTGTCGAATATATTGATACTTTCCATAATGTAAAAAAGATTATTGCAAAATACTTATAAAAACTATATTTTAGGAAAAAAAGACTTCCAACAAATAGGACTTGTTTTCATATAAAATCATAAAATGATTCCAAAATTAAAATTTTATAACATGTTCCGTTTTTAAGTTATTACAGTTTGAAAATTATTCCACGTGGAAATCTCGAACGCTAATATCTCGAAAACGGAACTTGATAGATTTGGCATCAGAAAAGCAAAATTTATACGAATTAACTGAACATTTTACTGGGAGGTTTTATTGTCGAACAGTGTAGTTTTTAGCAATAACTCGAAAACAGGATCATTCTTATAGATTTTGCTCTCCTGAATCCAAATCAGCCATCTAATTTTATCTAGCACTTGCTGTTTTTAAGATATTGGCTGTTAAAAGTCAAAAAACAATAATTTTGTCCACGATCCACTGTTATGTTTCTTCCAACAAATAGGACCTGATTTCATATACATACATTGGACCTCCTGTTTTCAAAACCGCAATCCAAATTTTTCAAATTTCTGTTTTCGAGTTATTCGCGCTTGAAAATTTTTCCACTAGAAAATCTCGAAAGCGAATATCTCGAAAGCAAATATCTCGAAAACGGAACATGATAGAAAAATTTGGATTACAGTTTTGAATTCAGGAGGTCAAATTTATATGAAATCAAGTTCTATTTGTTGGACGCAACATAACAGTGGGCCCCCAAAATAGCGAATTATTGGTTTTTGACTTTTTAACAGCGAATATCTCAAAAACGGCACGTGCAAAAAAAATGGCACGTGCAAAAGATTTGGATTCAGGGGAGCAAAATCTATAAGAATTAGTTGGATATTTTAGTGGGAGGTTTTTGTTGTCGAACAGTGTAATTTTTTTAAGCAATAACTCGAAAATGAGATCCGAAACAGAAAATGCAAATTCCTTCATTTGTGTCTGCAATTTCAGATCATGTTGGTAACCGTTGCAAAATAATGTAAGAGACAAAAAATTTGAAAGAAAGTATGAGGTGAGGTTGAGATTGCTAGAAATAGAATTGTCGTGTTGGAAACTGTCAAAATTTATTCTGTAGAAACTACAAATATTCACATATATAAAAAATAATTTCCATTAACAAGACTAACCGACATTTAAAATCCTACTGATAACACTAACTGGAGTGTTTGAAACCGGTATGGGAATACCAGAAATGTCTATAATTTTTAGAAATTCAATTTTTCTTCTGCATTTTTTTAACTTGAACTTGAAAAAAAAGGTTTTTGTTATGAGTGAATCAACTCTGATTATAATATATTTTTTTTTTTCTGCTCTGACAATTTTGCGTCATACTAAATAAGAGATGGCTGCGTGACACGATTTTTGTGTGAAATTTAGCGCGTGATTACAAGAAATAGTTTCGTGCGTGGGCAATTTTTGTTTCGTAAGCTTACGTGATGGTTTTGTGCTTTCAGAAACAGAATTTAGAGGTTAATTATTACAAAATTGTGATTTGAATAAATTTTTGTAACTGAAATAAATATTAAATGTGCAAAAAATTAACTAAAGTAAAATAAAAATTTGGTTATTTTAATTTGTCTGAACGTGAGCGTGCGTGAACGTGAGCAAAAATATTTTTTTTTGTGCGTGATCGTGCATGTAAAATATTTTAAACTAGTGAGCGTGACCATCTCTATACTGAAGTAAAATTATTTCCTCGCTCCATTTGATGAGTCTGAACGTGAGCGTGCGTGAACGTGAGCGAAAAAAAATCGGGCCTGATCGCTTATTAACAATATTTTAAGCTCGTGAGCGTGAGACCATCTCTATACTGAAGTAAAACTATTTCCTCGCTCCATTTTATAGACCACAAAACCACATATGAATGTAATTAAATAGAATCACGTGAATAATTTTTATTTACAAAGATTTTTCTTTTCCTCAGATTTCTATAAAATGGTTGAAAATAAAGATTTCTTGCATCAGTCTTTTAAATTCTTTAAAGCTGTTATAAAGTAGGTCATATAATTTAAGCAATTAAAAATGAAATTATTTCAAGCTGTATTTGTACTTGGTTGCATCCTTGCCGGCATAATGGCAGAACCAATTCCTGAACCTCACGAGTATTATGGTGGTCATGGTGCTCCTGGTGGGGTATTTGGCAGCGGTGGTCGTGGTGTGAGTATATTTTCAATAATTTTCCAAAAATCAAGTTAATTGTTACACCGACAGAGTTTTGTTTACATGGATCAGACCGATAAAATCTGAAAGTAGGGCCGAAATTAAAATGCACGTGTCTCCCAGTTTTTCCAGATCAATTCGAGTTTTCGCGAAAAATGACAAGAAAAAAAGTTGTGTTTGTCTAAAGTAGTAGAATTGATTTAAAAAAACCTGAGAGACACGGGAACTTTATTTTTATCCCCACTTTTGGACTTAATTGATTTTTTCCTATAGTGCAAAATTTTATTTTTTTGCATTTTTCGCAATAACGTGTTTTGATCAAGATAAACTGGAAGACACGTGTATTTTATTTTCGGCCCAGAAATTTTTTGGTCCGGTTCATGTGTACAGCCAAAATTTAAAATTTGTCGGACGTTTTTATTTAAAACCTCAAATACTTTTTCAATTTTTTTTTAATTATCCCCAAATAAAAAACTTTTTATATAATTATATATAATTTGATAAAATTATATCAAATTATATATAATTATATAAAATTATATATAGAGGTAAAATTCTCAAAAAATTGTATAAAATTATATAAAATTATATATAATTTGATAAAATTATATATAATTATATCCAGGATTTGGTGGATGTAATTATATAAAATTATATCAAATTATATATAATCTTATATAATTTTATAAAATTTTTATTTTATAATTTTTTTTTATTTTTTATAATTTTATCAAATTATATATAAATTTATATATTTTATACAATTTTTTGGCGAATTTTACCTCTCTATATAATTTTATATAATTATATATAATTTGATATAATTTTATTAAATTATATAAAAACTTTTTACTCGGTTTGCTTTAAACTTAATACCAACGATTTTAAAGCTAAACAAAATTATAATGGAAATTTTCTTTTCAGGGTGACGTTGTTTTTAATGGTCAAGGTTAATAATAAACTTGAAGATTCATCAATTAATATGTTTTAAATTATGATAATTTTAATTTGAAATGCATATTTTTATTAAAAATATTTAAAAAAAAATACCAAAGGAGTCTTTATTTTATTTAATTGTACACTCAAAATTAATTTTCTATCCAATCAGCAGAAAAATCTGCTGAAATACACGTATTTTGAGCTTATTTCAGCAGAAAAATCTACTGATTTTAGCAGAAAAAACTGCTGATTTCAGCAGAAAAATCTGCTAATTTCGGCTGAGAAAATTGTTGATTTAAGCAGAAAAATTTGAAATTACGCCTAGGTTGAGCAAAATGATGTGTTTTCAGTAAAAATATATTTTTTCATAAATAACAGTTTTGTATAAAATTGGAAAAATACAACTTTATAAAATTCTTAACATGAACAAACATAAAAAACGGCATGTCGCAACAGGGACTCATGAGAGAATATAAAGCAAAAATAATACAACATACACACACAGAAAAAAATATGGATGAAACAAATTTGAGCAATCACTTGTTTAAATTTAAAAACAAAATTTGAGTAATTTTTTAATTGACGCAATTAACAATTTACTTAAGAATTTTAAAAACAATTTAAGTAAATAATTTAATAAAAATTTAATAGTTTTTTTAATTTTTTTTAAACTCTCATAGTTTTTTGAATTCTTGTTTAGTTTATAGTTTTTTGTGTATGTATATGAAAGTTTGTTATCGTCTTTATAAAATTGTCCTATGTTTTTGAGACATAAATATGTTTGGTAAAGTTTGAAAAAACAAGTTTTTTGTTTTTTTTTTTTGTAAAAAAATTTTAAACTTTTTGAAAAAATAATATAATAATTTACTCAAATTTTTTTTAAAATATTTAATAAATTTTTGTTAAAAATTTACTCAATACTATTAAATCGTTTACTGGTGCAAAATTGAGTAATTTTTTACTCAATAGTATTAAAAATTTACTCAAATATTTTTTTTTATTTTTTTCTGTGCACTTATAAAAAGAAAATAACAAAACAACAAAACAAATTTAAAAAATACATAAATCGACATGTCTTGACATGCACACATACATGAAACAAATGAAAACACAACAAAACATACACAAGAGTCATTCCACACCAACTGTTCCACTACAGAAAAACCATGGTGGTTTCAATAGGATATCATTTGCAAAGTATTCGCCCTTAGGTCACTATTAAATAACAAAAATATAATTTAAGATTTTTCAAAAAGTGGGCCTTGGAGGCATGGTCAAAAATTGAAAATTTCAGCATTTTTTGCCTAAGTATCTTTATTTGAATATTTATGCCAATAAAATGAAACACAGTGATGTCTTTAAAATATAAGTTTTTTATAGATTTTTGTATGGGCTATCGATTAAAAAAATAAAAATTGGAAAATTTTCAGAAGAAGTTCTGAATTTTTTAAATTTAAACTTAAACTTTATTTACCAAAAAACATGCCACAATTTTATTTCTTTTTTAAATGTTGAAAAATTAGTTAAGGTGTATATCTATCTGTTCTGAAATTTTCAGAGATGCATTTGTCCTTGTTTTCGAGAAAAAAAATGTTGAACATTGCACTATGCTAATAATTTACAATAATGGGGTATATTACATATGCGAATGAGTAATATTAACTCTTAAAAAACATTCAAAATAGAGATGTGATCGTGGGTAAGTTTTTTTTTTTTACCATCACGCACTCTCACCAAGGAAATTATTTTAATCACGCATGATCATTTATTTTGCTCACGCTTAGTCACGCTCACGTGAGTATCGTGCCCGTGACAACATTTTTCTACTCACGTGAGCGTACGTGAACGTGAGGAAAATTAAAAATCGTGCGTGATTAAAACTTTTCCTTCGCGAGCGTGCGTGATCGTCAAAAAAAACTCACCCACGAAAACATCTTTATTTTAAATGTTTTTAATAGTTAATATTACTCATTCGCATACGTAATATACCCTATTATTATAAATTATAAGCATAGTGCAATGTTCAACATTTTTTTTCTCGAAAACAAGGAAAAATGCATCTCTGAAAATTTCAGAACAGATAGATATACACCTTAACTAATTTTTCAACATTTAAAAAAGAAATAAAATTGTGGCATGTTTTTTGATAAATAAAGTTTAAGTTTAAATTTAAAAAAATCAGAACTTCTTCTGAAAATTTTCCAATTTTTATTTTTTTAATCGATAGCCCATACAAAAATCTATAAAAAAACTTTTATTTTAAAGACATCACTGTGTTTCATTTTATTGGCATAAATATTCAAATAAAGATACTTAGGCAAAAAATTCTGAAATTTTCAATTTTTGACCATGCCTCCAAGGCCCACTTTTTGAAAAATCTTAAATTTTATTTTTGTTATTTAATAGTGAACTATGGGCGAGTACTTTGCAATTGATTTCATATTGACACGACATCACTTTTTTTTTGCTGAACATTTGGTGTGGAATGCCTCACAATTATAATAAAAACATTCACAAAAATAAAAAGCATTCACAATTATAATAAAAAATCTGTTGAAACTTGTCATTCCAAGGGTGGTTTTGTTTTTTCTTTATTTGCGTGCATGAACGGCAGAACTTCTTCTTCTTGAAAAGCAGCAACAAAATGGCAAAAAATTGTCTTTTGTGTATGATTTATTTGTTTATGTTCTTTAACATTATATATTATTAAAGCTTATATCAGGGATGGAAAAGTTAGTACTTTAGTACTTTTTCAGTACTTTTTCACTCTCAAAAATACCGTAGTACCCCCGCGACTGATTTAGTACCTTTTCTATACAAGACGATTTTATAAATTTTTCAACCAAAATCCAAAAAAAAACCGATTTTCATTGGAAAAATGATGCAAAAGCTTCAAATAAATGAAATTTTTAATTTTAGCCAACCTTTATTAAAGTTTTTTCTAAAAAATAAATAAACGAATAAGGAGGATGTCATCAATTTAAGGCCTTTTGTATTGAATTATACCTAGTTTCTTCTTATTTGTCGCAGACAAACGACGTTTGACGTACCGAAACCACAGACTATAAACAGACTTGACAGTAGAGTTTTATGAGAAAAAATGGGGAAAAACTAAGCGATTTTAGGAGAAAAAAAGAGCGGTCCGTTTTACGCTAACATGACAACACTTTCTACGACTTAGGAGTGAGTGAAACAACAAAAACCGATCTGGCATCTATTTTTCTTATGGCGCGTTATATTAGTTTTGTCTTTCTAACCTAATTCGTAGAATAGTTTGAAAATATTAACCATATGGTTCAGAACTACTTTTTTGACACCTGTCACTTATGTCGAGTCTGTATTAGTCTGTGCCACAGTACAGACTAGTATGCAAACACTGGTGCTAATTGCGTACTTTCCAATATGGTGGCGTGGTTATTAGTACAGAATAATCATCGCTGCCTAGTGTATGTGTGCCTGTACGTGTGAGCTTCTGTGTATATATTTATGGTGTTTGTTTACGTTTTGTATGAAACGTCAAAAGTTACACCGTGTGCTGTCACTAATACTTACACCCATCAGATGAAACTCTGTGATACTACTACTCATGTACTGTGGTCTGTGCCGAAACTGCACTTTATTTTTTTTAGTACCGTCGAGGGCGAAAAAGTACTTTTTTGGTTGAGCTCCAGTACCATTTCAAAATTCCGATTTTCCATCCCTGGCTTATATATTTAGTGACGCATTTAAGCGGGAGCTATTTATATTCGTCCACTTTAATTTTCAGATAGGGATATTTAATTTTCATTTTCGCGAGGGCGAAATTAAAAAAAAAATACTTAAAAAGAGACAGCGACGTATCCAGGAATTTGAAAAGGGGGGGGGCCCAACTTAAATTTTTTTTTTTTTGCTCATCATAACATTATTTTCTAGGACTACCCTCCTCCCACCCCCCCGTACAAAAAAGTGAATTTGTCCAGAGAAAGAATATTTCGTAAAAATTAAAAACATCTCAGAATCTGCACGCTAAAAACACTTACACACATATTAGCCAAATTTTTGGTTAATAAAAACAACTCACCAATTGCTTTTGCGTAATTTAGCCAATTTTTAAAACCAAAACTTGGTTAAATTACGCAAAAAATGGTTAATTTACCAAAAACTTAGTTAAATTACGCAAAAAACTTGGTTTTTACCAAAAACTTGTCTCATAAGTACAAGTTTTTATGCATTTGAGAATTTTTTATAAAAAAATTTCTTAGAATTTGAGAATTCTTCTATAGTAAATACTTTCTCAGAATCTGAGATTTTTTATTGAAAAAAATGTATCAACATCTAAGAAGTTAGCTATAGAAAATATTCTGAGTTACGCGCTTGATTTGCAAAAAATCAAATTATATGAACAAAATTGATTTAGCTTTCCTGATTCCACATTATATTACCAAATATTTTAATACATAGTTTAACATATTTCCGATATTTGCGTTTGAAAATTCAAAACCGCTAATTTAGGCATGTTTATGGTTCTACCCAGCAAATTTTTGCATTACTAGTAATGAGTATAGTAATTAGTAATAATTATTGGTATGTACTTATTCATTGCATGAAACACTACTTATTCTATAAAGGCCGTGAGACAAAAATAATTAGTGCCTACAAGCTTACGAGTAGGGAGATAAATAACTACTTACCTATAACGAGTAAAATAAGTAGTTACTTATAAAGAATAAAATAAATAGTTGCAAACAGAGTTTTAAATAACTATTTATCATTAGATTATTCGTTTTCGCGAAACTTTAAGCTAAAAAGGTAAAACAAATATTGTTTTTTTCTGATTGGACTTAATTTTCGAAGTGAACCTGCAAATAAGTATTTATTTTTAACATTCTCAATAACTTATTATTTATATTATTGCAAATAAGTACTTACATATTACAATATAAGCCACTAGTTGCTTTTTGGACTAAAGTAATGCAGTGGGTAATGAGTAGTTGTTATAAGTAATGTAATTGGCAGTCATTACTTTTCACAACACATTACCTAGTTTTTGCTGGGTACTGTTACGTATTCGTAATCGGATTCCATTTTTGAGATATTCACGTTTGAAAATTTAAAAAAAAAAAAGTCTTATTTAGTCATTATTGATATGTATTCTCACGTAAGAGCCATAATAAAGGACCTGATTCCAAATCAGCCATCCAAATTTTTGTATAACATTCCGTTATCAAGATATTAAGACTTGAAAAATTTGTTAATGCCTTAGCGATTTTTCCGTACTGATTTGATCAGTACATGTACTGATTTTTGAACACGTGTACTGATCAAAAAACGTTGTACTGGTTTTTTAAAATATGTACTGATTGTACTGATTTTTGAACATTTCAATATAAAAATTATTTTATTTGAAAATTCTATACAAAAACTTGAATTTCGATAAAAAAAAGTTGTCAGAACAGTTTTTATAACTTAAATCTGCAATGAGATAATTTATAATGAATTAATTATAATGAGCTTAAAGTTCGTGAATCAGGGCTACTTAAAGAACATGTGCCTATTATTTTGGAAGTCTTCTAAAAGATAAAGTTAAAAAAAAACATATTTCTATTTATGATATTGTCATAATAGAGTATTTTTAATTTATTGCTTTAAAAAAGTTACTATCTCATAGTATGTCTGTACTGATCAGTTTCATCCCCACTAAAGGAATCTTCAGCAGACTTTAGAGAATCATCGTTGGTCAATCAAACATCAAACCAGACATAATATTTGATATATTTCCCAAGTTATATGAGAAGTACTATTATGAAGGTCCGAAATCTGTTTTCCAACAAAAATAACTCCTTTAAAGCAAAAATTGTATATATTAAATCACCGTCGGTAACTATTAATATATGTGTTGCTGTTATTTTACAATAACAACAGTGCCTAACCAAACAATAGTGTTGGTAGGATAAGTCGTACTAAACTTTGTGTTAAATGTTGTTTTTTTTATTTTTAGTACCAAAAGGTACATAAAAATAAAATGTATTTATTCGGCCTTTATATATGTATATATATTCGATTAGAGTTTTATTCTAGTTCGAGGCCCAAAAATATTTCTATTTATGATATTGTCATAATAGAGTATTTTTAATTTATTGCATTAAAAAAGTTACTATCTCATAGTATGTCTGTACTGATCAGTTTCATCCCCACTAAAGGAATCTTCAGCAGACTTTAGAGAATCATCGTTGGTCAATCAAACATCAAACCAGACATAATATTTGATATATTTCCCAAGTTATATGAGAAGTACTATTATGAAGGTCCGAAATCTGTTTTCCAACAAAAAATAACTCCTTTAAAGCAAAAATTGTATATATTAAATCACCGTCGGTAACTATTAATATATGTGTTGCTGTTATTTTACAATAACAACAGTGCCTAACCAAACAATAGTGTTGGTAGGATAAGTCGTACTAAACTTTGTGTTAAATGTTGTTTTTTTATTTTTAGTACCAAAAGGTACATAAAAATAAAATGTATTTATTCGGCCTTTATATATGTATATATATTCGATTAGAGTTTTATTCTAGTTTGAGGCCCAAAAATATTTCTATTTATGATATTGTCATAATAGAGTATTTTTAATTTATTGCTTTAAAAAAGTTACTATCTCATAGTATGTCTGTACTGATCAGTTTCATCCCCACTAAAGGAATCTTCAGCAGACTTTAGAGAATCATCGTTGGTCAATCAAACATCAAACCAGACATAATATTTGATATATTTCCCAAGTTATATGAGAAGTACTATTATGAAGGTCCGAAATCTGTTTTCCAACAAAAATAACTCCTTTAAAGCAAAAATTGTATATATTAAATCACCGTCGGTAACTATTAATATATGTGTTGCTGTTATTTTACAATAACAACAGTGCCTAACTTCTGCTGAAGATTCCTTTAGTGGGGATGAAACTGATCAGTACAGACATACTATGAGATAGTAACTTTTTTAAAGCAATAAATTAAAAATACTCTATTATGACAATATCATAAATAGAAATATTTTTGGGCCTCGAACTAGAATAAAACTCTAATCGAATATATATACATATATAAAGGCCGAATAAATACATTTTATTTTTATGTACCTTTTGGTACTAAAAATAAAAAAACAACATTTAACACAAAGTTTAGTACGACTTATCCTACCAACACTATTGTTTGGTTAGGCACTGTTGTTATTGTAAAATAACAGCAACACATATATTAATAGTTACCGACGGTGATTTAATATATACAATTTTTGCTTTAAAGGAGTTATTTTTGTTGGAAAACAGATTTCGGACCTTCATAATAGTACTTCTCATATAACTTGGGAAATATATCAAATATTATGTCTGGTTTGATGTTTGATTGACCAACGATGATTCTCTAAAGTCTGCTGAAGATTCCTTTAGTGGGGATGAAACTGATCAGTACAGACATACTATGAGATAGTAACTTTTTTAAAGCAATATATTAAAAATACTCTATTATGACAATATCATAAATAGAAATATTTTTGGGCCTCGAACTAGAATAAAACTCTAATCGAATATATATACATATATAAAGGCCGAATAAATACATTTTATTTTTATGTACCTTTTGGTACTAAAAATAAAAAAACAACAGTTAAAAAAAACTTTGTCAAATTACTAGAAAAAGTCTCGCAATCCCATTTTACCAATATTTTAGTTTAATTGTTTTTTAACAAATCGAAATTTACATTGTTTTTTTGTAATTTTACATTTTTTTGTAATTTTACAAAGTTCCAAGATAATTTTACAAAAAAGAAAATGTAGTAAATTCAGGAGAATTCCTTGTAATTTTAATTGCGCCAAAAAAATGTAAATTTACAATATTATTGGCAAAAAGCTTCTAAAATTACAAAATTATTAGCAAAAAGCTTGTAAAATTACTAGGAATTCTCGTAAAATAGGAGTTAGAAAAATTTAGTAAAATTAGGAAACCTCTTTATAAATTTTATCGTGTCAAAACATTTGTAAATTTTCAATTTTATTGGTAAAAACTTTGTAAAATTACAAAATTATTGGTAAAAAATCTTCTAAAATTACTAGGAAATTTTGTCAAATAGGAGGTAACAAATTACAACAAGTTTTTCTTGTAATTTTACAAGGTTTTTTTGAGTGTGTGGGAAAAAGTTCCAAGAATCTGAGGGACATTCTTATTCGCAATACCTGTGTGTTTTTGTTTTATTGTCTCAACTGAAACGATCAAATAGCTCAAATGAAGTTGTTTGAAGTCAACTAATTTTTTTGCAAAATATGGCAGTGGTTTTTTAGCAGTTGTTTTTTACTGAAATATGAATTGACCCCAAGTTTGTTAGTTTAACAGAAATTGTTTGAATGTTGAAAAAATCATCAGTGTTTTCCCATAGAAAGAGGTTTTAGAGAGTTAATTCTTAAAAAAAAATTTGGGCGTACTGATTTGATTTCAGAAAAAAATGGTCACCCTATCTACTGTTACATATTATTGCGTTAGCGCAATATTAAAAAAAATAATCGATTTTTTCCAGTTTGAATATTGTCCTAAGTCGTTTTTTAATATTTAAAACTGCAGTTTTTTAATTCAAACCCCATTTTTTAAAAAAGTGGTAAATTAAAAATTATATATGAGAATTTTCTTTAGAAAATTTTTTTCAAAATCTAAGAATTTTGTTGGAAATAATATCTCAGAACCTGAGACTTTAAATAAAGAAAAAAGCTCTTAGAACCTCAGAGTTTGAAATTTTGTACAGAAAACTGTTTTCATGATCCTGATGCATAAATTTCATTAAATAAACCCAATATAATGTGTTTTCTACATATATTTTACAGATATTTCGATATAAATCACTTTTTGAAAACGAAAATTTAATAAAATCAAGAGTTTTTATAAAAAGATATACTAAAAAATTTATGTTTGTTACTTGTATTATGTGTTGAAGAGAATTAATTTTTTAAAAATTTTCAATCCAAAAGGGGGGGGCCCGGGCCCCCTGCTGAAAATGTGCACAAAAACTTTGAGAAACTTAGCAAATAGAATTAGTAAAAGTTCTGCAAAATTTCTGTTGTTTTCAGAAATTGAATAGCAGAGAATTCTGATAAAATATTAATTTCAGCAGAAAAATCTGCTAAAAATTTTTTTTTCTTAGAGCCCTTTTAATGGGATAACCTTATATTATGAAATTAAGTTAAAATCGTATCGCATTTTGTGGCTTTTACTTACAACAACGTTGCAGTTCCATCTTGAAAACCGCAAATTTTTTTTTTTTTTTGTAGCATTTAATCGCGAATATCTGGAAAATGAAAAGTTTTGATGGCTGATTCGGATTCAGGAGGTCCATTTATCACAAAGTTATTGTATTCGCCATTTTAGGTTACAGCTGGTTCCGACCACCCGTGTCTAGCCTTTTCCTCACCACCCCCCCCCCCCATCCCCCTCCATTTTCAGATTTTTTTTTTCACCGAAATATACTAATTTCTATATTTCAGGAGTCTTGGAGGTCAAAAGTACACCTTTTTAAAACTACCTACACACAAAAAAAAAACTTTGTCAAATTCCAAGGAAAAGTCTAGTAATCCCATTTTACTAATATTTGACAGTTTTCCTTGTTTTTTAACAAATCGAAATTTACATATTTTTTTGTAATTTTACAATTTTTTTTTTTTTGTAATTTTACAAATTTCCAAGATATTTTTACAAAAAAAAATATATTCGCGAGAATTCCTTGTAATTTTAATTGAGCCACACTGTAAATTTACAATTTTATTGGTTACAAGCTTGTAAAATTACAAAATTATTGGTAAAAAGCTTGTACAATTACTAGGAATTCCCGTAAAATAGGAGGTAGCAAAAAATCTAGTAAAATTACAAAACCTTATTGTAAATTTTATGGTGAAAAAAGTTTGTAAATTTACAATTTTATTGGTATAAACCTTGTATAATTACAAAATTATTGGTAAAAAGCTTGTAAAATTGCTAGGAATTTTTGTTAAATAGGAGGTAGCAAGCGAAAAAAAGTTACAAGTTTTTCTTGTAATTTTACAAGGTTTTTTTTTGTTTAATAAACTTACGTTTTTGGCTTTTCTCTTTTTAGGAGACGTGGTCAAATATTGTAAAAATTATAAAATTTGTGTCGAGTTGCCTTGTTTAAATATTTTTCAAATTAAAACGGAACAATCTCAAAAATTTACATTGTTGTATAGTTTTGTATGAGATATCGATTAAATTTTTTTTTTTTTGAAAATTTTCAGAAGCCGTCCTGAATTTTCCATTTTTTAAAAAAGTCAATTTATCAAAAAACCGGCCACTTTTTTTTTTATTTTTTAATTCTAGATGATTGTCCTACCACACAAAAAAATTTGAGAAAATCGTGTTTCGAAAGCCCATACAAAACTATATAAGAATGTAAATTTTTGGGATTGTGGTGCATTCCGTTTCAATGTGATGAATATTTAATCCAGGCAACTCGCCACAAATTTTACCATTTTTCCAATATTTGACCACGCCTCCTAAGCCCAGTTTTTGAAAATTTGAAAAACCAAAAACGCAATTTTCTTAGTTCCATATAGGGCTATCCAAACAACATATTCAAAAATTTACGGGGCACATGTTTTTCTGTAGCGGGACATTTGGTGTGGAATGCCTCATAAACCTTATAAATAACAATTAACGTACCAAGTTTTATTACGATCGTACAATTTCTGTGGCAGGACCTTAATCCTTGTTCCGATTTAAATAAAATTTTACGCACATATTTCTCGTTGTATGTGTATCAGCATGACCACTTTTTGTGGACAATATTGTAACTAAAATAAAATTTTTAAATTTTAGGACACATGGGAGGTAGGCGTGTCCTTCCACTGATTTTTCCTAAAATTCATATTTTTCTTAACTATGGTATTTTATGTCGGCGTTCCAAATTTCAAAAATATCTGACTACTCCTTCTATTTTTGTCCCTTCTTTGTATGGGCTCAACGCACTGTGCAGCGGTTCAAAAGTTATAAACGAAAATGTAAGGACATCTCGATAATTTTGGTACATTCAACATAACCTTAAAATACATAATGCTTAAATTCGGCTGCTGGTTGACAAATGTGAACACCGAATGCCCAGCAAAAACTTGCATTACCAGGTAATGAAATGTGTAATGGGAAATTGAAAAGTTATAACTACTTCTGATTCGAATTACCTTTCCCATTACATTTACAAGCAAATGTGCCAAATGTAATGATTATCAAAACAGTATTAATAACTAATTACATATGTACTTATAGGTAATGAAAAAATTATTTAAAAAAAAAATTTAAAAAATAAAAAAATCTTTAATTTTATTTTATTTTAAATCAAAATAATGTACAGTGAGTCAAAAAGTGAAAATCTAGTTCTGAAAGTTTTTTATTTTATTATAATGACTTATGTAAGTCATTATTAATAAGTCCTTATTTTACATTTCAAAATAATGCTAAAGGTAATTTTTTGTCATTACTAAGTAATTAGAATGGTAATGATGTGTCATTACCAAGTTCTTGCTGGGTGGTATTTAAACAAGTACGAACATATTTTTTTTACAAAAAAAGAAAAAATAGCGATTTTTTCACCAAACTTTTTTTTTTTGCGGAAAAATTTTTTTCTCAAAATCTAAGATTTTTCATATCGAAAAAGTCTCAGATTCTGAGAAAATTTTTTTATACAAAAAATGTCTCAGAATCTGAAAAATCTTAAATTTTGAGACATTTTTTTCGCGAAAAAAAAAATTTTTGGTGAAAAAAAAATGTCTCAGAATCTAAGACAGATTCCTATCATTATGGTGGTAAAATCCAACAAAAAATTATTAGAGTGTGAATAAGACTGTAAATATATATAAAGACGTTAATAAAAATTTCCCATGCGCTGGACTTCTTGACCACAAAACCAAACATGAAAATAATTTCATTTAATCATTTGAATATTATTTTATTTTTAAGAATTAATAGAATTAAATTCGAAGTGGTCGAATCTCTGAATATCCTCCACTGACCTCTACAAATTTTGAAAAAAAAGTTTTTGCAATAAGCCCTTCATTTGTACTTGCTTAAAAACCATTCGGTATTCAAAACTGTTTACATATGTCAACCACACACAAAAAAAAACTTTGTCAAGTTACTAAAAAAGTCTTGTAGCCCCATTTTACAAATATTTGACAGTTTTCCTTGTTTTTTAACAAAAAATTTTCGACCGAAATTTAGATTTTTTTTTTTAATTTTACAAATTTTTATGTAATTTAACCAATTTCCAACGAAAAAGCTCGTAATTTTTACTAGGAATTCTCGTAAAGTCAGCAAAAAATTTAGTAAAACATAAAACCGTCAAAAAATTTTTAAATTTAAAATTTTTTTTTTGGTAAAAAGCTTGTAAAATTACAAAATTATTGGTAAAAAGCTTGTAAAATTACAAGGAATTGTTGTCAAATAGCGGGTAGCAATGTCGACTTTCTCCCAATGTGGACCAAATCCGAGATATAACCAGATCTCGATTTTGGTCATTTCCGATATAATTAAATGCATTCAGATACGATGACATATGAATATATATAATCATATCTGATCTGATTTCATCTGATAAAATATGCTTGCATCTGATTGTATATAATTGCGTCTGATCAGATCTAATTAGATGTCGACTATCTCTCAATGTGGGCCAAATCCGTGATATAGACAGATCTCGATTTTGGTCATTTCAGATATAATTATATGCAATCAGATACGATGACATATGAATGTATATAATCAAATCAGATACGATTTAATCAATTTTTACACGGGAATCTGGGTTATGTGGATGGTGTTAGAGATGGGCGCGTGAGTGCTATTTGACTCACACTCACTCACGCTCACGACAAGAATTTTTGAATCACGCATACTCACTAACGAGTCTATTTTTTTTACTCACACTCACTCTCAATCACGTGAGTAAATATAATACAACTCACGTGCACTCACACAAGCTTCTCTCACACTCACGTTGACTCACACTTACGAAACTCTTATTTCTACAAAAAAAAAAAAAAAAAAAGTCAATAAATAAAATTTTACAAATCTTTAAAAATTTTCAGCAAAATTTAAAGTTTAGCAAAATTTTACATTTTTTTTGCTTTTTTCGGGACGAAATCTTAAATTAAGCCAAATTTTACAATTTTTGTGTTGCTTTTTTTGGAATGAAAGGAAATATGAAGAGAAAATAAATCACGCAAACTCACTCACGCAAAAAACTTACTCATGCACACTCACTCACGCAATTTTTTTCTCCACTCACACTCACTTACAATCACGTGAGTAAAATTGAATTCAGTCACACTCACGCGTGAATCATGCGTGACTCATGCTCTAATTTGCTCATGTGCCCATTTCTAGAATGTATTAAAATTTTTGAGGTGTCCTTACATTTTCGTTCATAACTTTTGAACCGCTGAACTGATACCGCTCAAATGCAATACCAAGCTGCTAGGGACAACAAGAAGTACCCAGATGGAAAATGTGTCACTGAGGAAATTTCCACAGTGATTCCTTGAGGAAATGTCTTTAGGTTCTGACAAATCATAGGCAATCCTTGATGACATATCCCAACATTGTCAGCACTGAATGTTTGCTTTAAGAGTGTGGACAATTCCTCTTAGACGTCTAAAAGGAAATGGCTTCAGAATAGCAGTGTATTAAATTAAAATTTTAAATCTGGGCAACTCTTCAATTTCCAAGAAAAAGATGGCAATATTATCGACTTAATTAAAATAAAATCAAAATCTAACAAGTAGAATAAAAGTAAAAAATATAAGTACAAACAATTTTAAAAATAAAGTTTGGAACAAGGGGTTAGGTGTGGGACTAATAAACTGGAGGTTCCAGGTTCAAATCCAGTTGGGACTAAACAGGGCAAAAAGTTTTTTCTAAATATGAGAAAGATAATTTATAAAGGAAAATGGATAAAAGTAAAAACTAAAGGAAATACGAAAATTTTTTGTATTTTCGCATGAACTATGTCAGACATTTCCCCAAAGAAGTCTTAGGTGACATGTCCCCAGAAGGTCAGTCCTGACCACTGCTGACTTTGAGTGAGGACATTTTGAAAATTTGTATGAAACTGTCCTCAACCCAGTACATAGAGATGTCTTGGGGATGTCAGGTGTGACTCAGACAGGTGTGACTCAGACAGTGTTTAAAAATTTTGTTTTCCCCTTATGAAGCAATGTGGACCTTCTGAAAAATTTCGATAACTACCGAACCAACAGGAATATCGTCTAGACCAAAAATATTTAAAATACATAAGTAAACAGAATTCGATACCGAATGGTTTTTAACTACTGCCATCACTTTTTAATTCCTAAAAAATTTACAACTGAACCGATTTGAATTCAAAGAGATGTCTTAAAAAATGGCAAAAAAAAAGTTTTTTGTATTTTTCAGCCATTTCTCTCTAAAAAACTATATGATGTTTTCATATGAGAAGAAAGGTTTTTTTAATGCCTATACAAGGGCGGCATAACCTCGTAAAAAATCGGCTTCGCTAAATTTTTTTTTTTATACCCTCCAACTACAGTATGGGGGTATACTCACTTTGTCATTCCGTGTGTAACGTATCGAAATATCGGTAGGGGACCCCATAAAGTATATATATTATTGATCAGTGATCGATTCTAAGACATTCTAGCGATGTCCGTCCGTCCGTCCGTCCGTCCGTCCGTCTGTCCGTCCGTCCGTCCGTCTGTAGTTAACACGATGCAGTCCAAAATAAAAGAGCTAGATCGCTCAAGTTTGGCATAAATATGTCTTATGGTCCTAGGCAGGTTAAGTTCGGAAATGGGCCAAATCGGACCAGGGGGAAAAAAGTTCCCCCTTGAAGAACTAAACCAACCTCTTAAAAATGCTAATTTTTTTAACGTTTTTTTGTATTTTTGTGAACCAAATGAGTTGTTTTTATGTTCGTAGAAGTTTATAGTCCTGAGCTTGGACCCAGAGAATTAAAAAATGCCCCTTTTTTTGCCCCGCCCCTCTTTTAAGGGCGTGGATAAAAAAATAACTTAAATAATTATAAAACTATAATACTTAAGTTCACAAAGCAGACAAAAATGAACTTATAAACATATACCGTGAGGGCCAAGGAGTCACCCCAGCTCTCCAACCCCTCCCCTTACCTTCCCCCCCTTAAAATAACGCCCCTGTCAAAAATTTTTTTTTAATTTTTTTACATGTTGGAGGGTATAATAGATTCGGCACAGCCGAATTTAACACTCTCACTTGTTTTAAATTAAAATGTGTAAATTTTGGTGGGTATTTATATGAAGACATAGACCTACGATATCAATATGAATACGAAATATTCTTTATTAAATTTAAGTCGATATTCCTGTTAGTTTAGGAGTTATCAAAATTTTTCCGAAGTTCCACATTGTTTCATAAGGGGACAACGAAATTTTTAAACACTGATATATGGCCGTTAAGCCGAGACACCCCAACCTTTAAATCGCCTCTTTTATATATATTCTAAGTTTCAGGCAAATCGGTTTATAAGGGTTGAGATACTTTCCTTGTAAGTGTAGGGTATAAAAATGATGATTACTATAAAATTGTAACACTATCTAATAAATTGAACAGTATTGCAAATACTTTACAATAAGATAAACGTATACAAAATTTGTTAAAAACAAATATGAAATTATATCAAACCATTTTTGCATTAGCTTGTATTATTGTCGGCATAATGGCAGAACCACTTCCAGAGAGATATTATGGTGGAGAAGGTGCGCATGGTGGTCCATTTGGTCGTGGTGGTGATGGTGTAAGTATTTTATTTTTTTTATAAAAAATAACGCCATCCGACAAAAAGAAATTAGAGACTAAATCTAGTAAAACTGCATTTACAGTTTTTCATTTGGCGATCCTGCTTTCTTTTAAAAAGACTTTAAAGTTTTAGAGGATTACTTTTTTGTAAAATATTAGTTCTTGTTTTGATTTTTTTGTTTATGTTTAAACTTAGAAAAACTCGACTTAGAAATATTTTTAAAAAAATTTCTAAAAAATATCTACCCGAGTAAAAATGAACATATATAACAATATATAACTTGATGCAAACATAATAAATCATATATGATTATACATCGCGTGAGATATTTTCAAAATTTTTTAAATGCAGTCATATGTAGTTATAAATAATTGAATCATGATTCGGATTAAAAGGTGTACGGTTGATATAATTATATAAAATTATATGAGGGTCAATACAAAATTTGTTTTTCTGTATAATTTAATATAAAATTATATATATCCTATTCTGTTCCATATATAACACTATATGTTTCCATTTAACCAACAATTTTCTAAGTTTTTATGGCAAAGTATAAGAAACTTTTTAAAATGTTCCTAAACATTTTCTTGTTAGGGTTATGTATATCACCTATCTGGTTCGAAGCGTACCTGAATAGTTTTTTGTTTAAGAAAATTATATGTTTGGTGAATGTATCGTTGACCTGTGGTGTAACTCAACCCAAACCAAAAAACACCAGGATTTTACATGTTTTTATGCAATTAGATCTAATTAGATCCACTAATATATGGCAATGTCTGGTCAAAACTCGGATGAAATCAAATCATATTTTATACAAGTTGATCTTTTTTAATGCAAAAACATCCACCATTATTCGGATCAAATTGTGTATAAATATATATTGTGTTACATATCATTATATATTGTATCATATAAAAATTTTTACTCGGGTATAAAGAAATTCATTTTCCAGCGCGATCCTCGTATCTCACTCTACATAACTTTGATTTATTTTTAATACATTTTTTTTAACAAATTTTTTTCATCAATTTTGGTGTTTCATTAATTTTTTTTTTTCATAAAATTTTTTTCATAATTTTTTTTCATCAAATCTTTTTTTATAATTTTTTTTTTATAATTTTTTTTTTTATAATTTTTTCATTTACAATTTTTTTTCATCAAAAATTTTGTTTTCGTCAATTTTTTATACCCTCCACTCTTGTGATAGAGGGTATATATAAGTTTGTCATTCCGTTTGTAACAGCTCGAAATATTGCTCTAGGACCCCATAAAGTATATATATTCATGATCCTCGATCGATTTTAAGTCGATCTAGCGATGTCCGTCCGTCCGTCCGTCTGTCTGTCCGTCCGTAGAAAACACGCTATTTTTTGAAAAACTTTACAGAGTCTACTGAAGTTTGGCATATATGTTGGTCATTTACCTGGTCAGGTTGATATTGCAATCCAACCAAATCGGTCCAGTGGTTCAAAAGTTATGAGCAAAAGAGTAAATTTCGGCAAGGGTTTTTCGCGAATTTACGAGTTAAAAAACACGATAACTTTCGAAAGACAATAATGATACTGCTGAAACGTGACATGTATCTTTGCCGTTCCCCAGGTCTGTTTGGTATTGAATTTCAGCTCAATCGGTCCAGTGGTTCAAAAGTTATAAGCAAAACTCCTAATTTCAGATTGGGTTCATCTTAAATGCCACGTGTTAAACAAGTTTAAAAAGCATTGGTGGTAACTTAGCAATGCTTTTCAAACTTGTTTAGTTTTAATGCAATGCTTTTTAAACTTGTTTAGTTTGAAAAGCATTGGTAACTTAAAAATTACACTCAAAAAAAATTTTACACTCAAAAAATATTTTACACTCAAAAAAAAATTAAGTTTTTTTTCAAAAATTTAAATATTTTGTGTACATACGTACGTGCAGTCACTCAGAAACATTTTTAGAGTAAAACAAATATTACACTCGAAACATTACAGAAAAGTTTTACACTCAAAAAAAATTGTATTTTTTTTTTTTTGATTGACAAAAAAAGAGTTTTTACTCAAAATAAAATATTTCTAATCAAAATTGTTAATTTTCTTCACGTTAAAAATGTACTATCCTTTAAAAAATGGCATTGTGGAGGGTATTCATAGATTCGGCAAAGTCGAATTTAACTTTTCTACTTGTTTTTTCATCAAACATTTTTTTAAACTTTTTTTTCTGACATAAAAATGTTTAATTTGTTTAAAAAAAGTACAAAACCCAAGTCAGACTATTAAATGCTTCATGCATTTATGTAATGACTTTCTGCTAAGTTAAGAATAATTGCCGTGGAGCAAATTTTTTCATAAAATTTTTTTTCATGAAAAATTTTTTTCATAGAAAATTTTTTTCATCAATTTTTTTATTAAAAATTAATTTTTCATCAACATTTTTTGTTTCGTCAACTTTTTTTTCACCAACTCTGAAATTCTTTTGACATAAAACAGACGCATTTAACAGTGAGACTGTTAAATGCGTCTGTTCCGCATCTTTTATACCCTCTTAAATGTAAAAAAAACATTTTTGCACTGAAGTAGTTTTTATGTCAAAAGAATTTCACCAACTCTAAAATTCTTTTGACATAAAACCGACGCATTTAACAGCCTTGCTGTTTAATGCGTCTGTTCCTCATCTTTTATACACTCTTAAATGTAAAAAAAAAAAAATATTTTTGCCCTAAAGTAGTGCAATTTTACAATGCCCTCAAAAGGGCCAGACTGAAAAATTTAATGTAGTCCTCGACCGATGTTTCAATTTGTTTTGCATAGAATGGCAAATGAATACAATATTATATCTTCAGCAAAACATTATCATGATTTAATGTTTTGGGTCAGAGTTCAAAATTAGCAGGCATTTTTTGTACGGTTGGCAGTTTCTGCCTGGGAGGTTAACAATGTTTGAGGGTTTTGCTGATATTGAGTAATCCAGCTTTGACATACATAATTAATTTTAATGCTATTTTAAACATATTGTTAAATTATTATTTTTTTTGTGTCTTTTCAGGGTGCCATTATATTTCAAATGTAAAAAGACTCATCATGATTAAACGTGTATTAATTTTCAATAATTGCCGTGTATTATTTATGTTTATTAGATTGTAAAAATATAATTAAATAGGAACTCTATTCCTCTATTTTGAATCAAAAATAAACTACACACTTTTTCTTTTTGAATATTAATTTCCTAGATTTTTTTTTTTATCCTTTTTTAAGTTTTCAGATTTTTTTTACTTGTACTTTCGTACTTTTTATCAGGCGCGGATCCAGCTCTTGGGTTTTGGGGGGTAAAATTTTTTTTTTTGCTCAATTTTTTTTTTTTGCAAGGTCGAATTTGAATCATTGGTTAAGGTTTTTATACCCTCCACTTAGTGATAGAGGGTATATATGTATAAGTTTGTCATTCCGTTTGTAACTCATCGAAATATCGGACTGGGACCCCATAAAGTATATGGGGCATTCCATGTGAAATCGGACACTTTGAAAATTTTTTTTTTAGATTTTCCCAATTTGTTTACAGTTTTTAGTACCCTTCAAAAACTCCTTCGTGGTAAATTTTCATATTTTTTTGATGACCCGTTCAAAAGATATCGAATTTTTAAAAATTGGTAGTTTGCTCCTTTACTAAAACTTCTTTTACTCATAACTTCTTCAATAATGGCCCAAATTTCAAATTTTTTTTTTTCAAAATTTTTGGTTTTTTGCGTACTTTCTAAAAAAAAATCCTAAAAAATTCTTAAAAGCGTTCTAATATGCGATTTTTAAGTTTTTAAATTTAAATCTCATTTTTGAAAATGTTTGTACTCTTTGATTTTTTTGAAATTTTTTTGTGTAAGACTTCTATCGATTCTACAAATTTTTTGCCCAGGAAGATCGTGGGATAACGATTATTACTACTTTTTAAAATTTTTTGAAAAAAATTTATTGTAATTCTCCAATCTTAAAATCATTTTTACTGCTCTAATGGTGCGTCATAGAGGGGTCATTTATAAGACCGACCCCCATTAATTTTTACGACTTAACATTTCTTTGGAACAAACTAATACCCTTTCTCCAATTTCTAAGGGGGCTCTCACACAAAACGACATTTTTTAAAATTTGCTCCAACCGCTCTAACTGCCCTAATAGTGGCCTTAGAGCAACAAAATGTATGACCGACCCACAATATTTATACCCTACACCACACTGTGGTACAGGGTATAATGAGTTTGTGCTGATGTTTGTAACTACCCGAAATATTGGTCCTAGACCCACCTTTAAGTATACCGATCGACTCAGAATCACTTTTTGAGTCGATTTAGCGATGTCCGTCCGTCCGTCCGTCTGTCCGTCCGTCCGTCCGTCCGTCCGTCTGTCTGTCTGTCTGTCTGTCTGTCTGTCTGTCTGTCTGTCTGTCTGTCTGTCTGTCTGTCCATGTAAACGGTGTAAACACGATACAGGTCGCAATTTTTAATCAATTGACTTGAAATTTGAAACTTAAGTCTCTCTTGGCCCAAGGACGAAGCCTATTGAAATTGGAAAAATTCGGTCCATATTTAGACCTAGCCCCCATACAAAGGTCCTCTTTAGTTTTGGCTCAAATGACTCTAATAACCGTATTATAGAAGGTATCGCTTTGAAATTTGGATGGTAAACATGTTTTGTCTTCACATATCATCATTCCGAATTTCATAGAAATCGGACCAGTTCTTCTTGTAGCCCCCATACAAACCACCTTCCCGATTTTCACATAAATGTCTCAAATTTCATGAAAATAGAAAATATTTAATTAAAATTTTGTTTGTGTATGTTAAACGCGTACTTAAATAACTCAGGCCCCTTGTGAAAATTTCGCCCGATGTTTAGTTAAAGCGGTTTATTGTCAACAAATAGAAGCCTATTTCACTCAAATTTGATTTGTGAGTGTTTTCTTCACTTATAAAAGGTTTTACAACATATAGATCTAATCGATCCATGGGACCCATTTTCCGGGAAACCTTGGTGTAGGGTATTATATGGTCGGTCTTGACCGACTATAATTTTCTTACTTGTTTTTTATTCCAAACATTTTCTCTGAACAAACCTACCCTCTATCTTTAACTGTTAAGGGGGTCCCCATACAATTTTTTTGATTTTCTGTAAATTTGTTTTATTTAATCAGCTTCTACCGGTCCAATGGTGCGTCCGAGAGGGGTCATTAGAGAGACCGACCCCCATTTATTTTTACCCTACAACATTTTTTTAAAATATACCTACGCCCTATCTCCACTCCTTAAGTAGGCTCCCATACAAAATTACGTTTTTATAAAATTTGCTCCAACTGTTATTTGTATGGGAGCCTACTCAGGGAGTGGAGATAAGGCGTAGGTATATTTAAAAAAAATGTTGTAGGGTAAAAATAAATGGGGGTCGGTCTCACTAATGACCCCTCTCGGACGCACCATTGGACCGGTAGAAGCTGAGTAAATAAAACAAATTTACAAAAAATAAAAAAAATTGTATGGGTACTGCCTTAACAGTTAAAGATAGAGGGTAGGTGTGTTCCGAGAAAATGTTTGGACTAAAAAAATATTGTGGGTCGGTTATACATTTTGTTGCTCTAAGGGCACTATTAGGGCAGTTAGAGCGGTTGGAGCACATTTTAAAAAATGTCGTTTTGTGCCCCCTTAGAAATTGGGAGCCCCCTTAAAAATTGGAGATAGGGTATTAGTCTGTTCCAAAGAAATATTGAGACGTAAAAATTAATGGGGGTCGGTCTTATAAAGGACCCCTCTATGACGCACCATTGGAGCAGTAGAAATGATTTTAAGATTGGAAAATTACAATAAAATTTTTTTTAAAAATTGTAATAATCGTTATCCTACGATCCTCCTGGGCAAAAAATTTGTAGAATTGATAGAAGTTTTACACAAAAAAATTTCAAAAAAATCGAAGAGTACAAACATTTTCAAAAATGAGATTTAAATTTTAAAACTTAAAAATCGCATACTAGAGCGCTTTTAAGAATTTTTTGGGATTTTTTTTTAAAAATTACGTAAAAAAATAAAAATTTTGAAAAAAAAAAAATTTAAATTTGGACCATTATTGAAGAAGTTATGATTAAAAGAATTTTTAGTAAAGGAACAAACTACCAATTTTTAAAAATTCGATATCTTTTGAACGGGTCATAAAAAAAATCTGAAAATTTACCACGAAGGAGTTTTCGAAGGGTACTAAAAACTGTAAACAAATTGGGAAAATCTAAAAAAAAAGTTTTTTAAAGTGTCCGATTTCACATGGAATGCCCCATATATATTCATGATGCCCGATCGATTTTAAGACATTCTAGCGATGTCCGTCTGTCCGTCTGTCCGTCTGTCTGTGGAAAATGCTCTCGCGGACAAAATATTGCACAGAGATGACTGAAACTTACATATATATTGGAAGTTCTCCCGAGAAGTTTGGTATTGCATTTGAGCAATATCGGTTTAGCGGTTCAAAAGTTGTGAACGAAAATGTAAGCACACCTCAAAAATTTCAGTACATTCAATATAACCTAAAAATACAAAATGCTTTAATTCGGTTTCTGGTTGACATATGTTAACATAATTGAACATCAAATGGTATTTAAACAAGTACAAACATATTTTTTGACAAAAAAAAAAAAAAAATCGCAGATTTATTTACCAAAATTTTTTTTTTCGCGGAATTTTTTTTAACTTTTTTTTTTCAAAAGTAATTTCCTTTTAAATAAAGTTGTTTGCAATAATCTTTTTGAAATTGTGGAGAGTATCACTACATTTGGCAAGGCCGAAATTAACTTTTTTACTTGTTTACTGTTCAACTCTTATTTATTATGATTTTTTCTGTAGAAACATTTTCAAATTTTAAAAAAATGTTTTCTTATAATAAAAAAAACTTAAATGTTTGATATTTTGAAAGATGTGTCTTCAAAAAATTTTCAGGTTCTAATGCATTCAGGTTCTAACAGCAAAAGACCCAGATTCTGACATAATTTTCTAATAGAAAGTTTATGATTCTGAGACGTTATCCCAATAGAAAAATTCTGAGCTTCTGAGGCATTTTGATACAAAAAAGCTTTTAAAATTTATACGAAAACGTTTTAAGTAGGTTTATTCTAGCTCGAGATTATTATTTCCTTAACATATTAAAGCTATGATATTCTCATAGAATAATTTTCAAAAAATTATTCAATGAGAATATCAAAGTCTAAATAAGTAAAGGAAATAATGACCTCGAGCTAGAATAAACCTACTAAAAAAATAATATTTTAAAGTTAGAATGTAACGATTTTTATTTTATAATAAAAATTAATCTGAATTTATACACAAATTTTTAAATTCTGATACACCTTCGTTTAGAAAATTCTCAGATACTTATGTAATTCTCACACCAAAAATGTCTATATTTAGAAAAAAATTTTGTAAAGAAAAATTCTTAGATTTAGTGAGTTTTTTCCTTTGAAAACTTCTTAGGTTCTGAAATATTAAAATTTTTTTCTGTTCTAAAGATACCGAAACGATCTTTCTGCACCAAAATTATTAGGGTTTACAAAAATATTCCGTTGAAAGTACCTGAGATTAGAAAAATTGAGTACTTTAATGCATTTTAAAATTTTTGTAGGCAATTTTCTAGATTCTGAAACATTTTTCTATTAAAAAAGTTTCTGAAAAACTTTTCCCTAGAAAAAGTCTAAGATAGTCAAGCATTTTCTAAGAAATGTAATTTTTAAAAAATGTTTTAGTTTCTGAGTCATTTTCCCCATAGAAAAAGTCTCAGAGGGTGAGTCTCCGAAATTTTTCCTACAAAAAAGTCTAAGATTCTGAGTCTTTTTTTAAATAAAAAAAAAATCGGAATCTAAGACCTTTTTTTAGATTCTGTGATATTTTTTTCTAAAATTCTTAGAATATCTTTTCTAAAATTCTCAGAGTCTAAGGCAATTTTTATAGAAAAAGACTTAGATTCTGAGTTATATTTCCTATCGAAAAATTCATAGATTTTAGAAGATTTTTTTAATATTAAAACTCAAAAATTCTGTGATGTTTTTAATATCGAAAAAATCGGATATATTTTCTAGGATTCTAGGACTTTTTTCCCAACACAAAAGTTCTCAGCTTTCCTATTAAAAATTATTAGATTCTGAGACATCTTTCAAATAAAAATAATCTCAGGTTCTAAAACATTTTTCCTTAAGGAAAAATACGTAGATTCAGAGACATTTTTTCTATAAAAGTCACAGATTCTGTATAATTTTTCCTATAGAAAAAGTGTAAGATTCTATTGCATTTTTTGTATAAAAAATTCTCAAATTTTCCCTGACGAAAATTTTCTAATTTCTCCTATAGAAAATTTTTATTTTAATCTTACTTTTTTCTATAAAATAATTTTTCGTCTAGAAAAATTCCCAAATATTTCGTCTAGAAAAATTTTTGTATTTTTTATAAAGAAAAGTTTTAATTTTTTGAGACTTTTATTACAAAGAAAAAATCGAGCATTCAAAAACATTTAAGGACTCTTAGACATTTTTCATAGAAGAATTTCTATAAAAAATTTCTTCTATAGAAAAATTCACAATTTTTCCTAGAGAAAACTTTTAAGGATTTTCCTGTAGAAAAATTCTCAATTTTTTCTCTAAAATAAATTCTCAAATTTTTCATATAGAAAAATTTTAACATTCCGAAACAGTTTTCCTCTAGAAAAATTTTAAGATTCTTTAACATTTTTTATATAAAACATTTTCAGATCCTTTGACATTTTTCTTAGAAATTCTTTTTCAGATTATTTCCTTTTCACTTTCCTTTTTCCCTCTTCTTTCCTTTTCTTCTCTTTCTTTTCTCTTTTCTTTTTTTTTTTTTTTTCCTTTTTCCTTTTTTTCTTTCGAATTCGGTTTGGGGAGGGGGGGGGGGGGGGGGGGGTATTTCCTTTCCCCCCCGTGGATCCGTGCCTGTTTTTTGACTTCCTAAAATAATGGACCTAGAAATTTTAAATTTGGAATATAGAATTCTTTAGAGAAAAAAACATTCCCCAAAGAATCTTTTTGGAAATTTTAATTCTAAGGGGGAAAAAATTGTACTTTGGTACTTTTTTTATACATCCTGAAATAATGGTCCTAGAAACTTAAAATTTTAAATAATAGGTTCTTTTTACCCTAAACCAAATAAATATTAAATAAGTTTAACTCTTGGATGATAATTCTGCTTTAGGATTCTACATGTCAAATTTTGAGATTCTCGGGTGTTTAGTTTAATAGTAGTTTAATAGTACCAATTTTTTATTTTACCCCCATTTAAAATTGAAATTTCCAAAAAAAAAAAAATCAGAATGTTTAACTTTTTGCAGAAGTATCGTATATTAAAAATTTCAAATTTATAAAATTATTATTTTAGAAAATCAAAAAAGGACAATTGTTTAACCTGTAAAAATCAGAAATTCTTAAAATTCTTCTTTCAGAATGTTTTGTATTGTTACAGTATCCTGCATTCCAGAGATCATGTTTTTTTACCACTATTTAGCTGGGCACCCTACTGGTAAAAATAATTCGAGTATGCCGAATTCAATGGTGCTAGCCGTTTTTCCAAGTTAGCGCACGTATTCGCGATATTCGCCATTTAAAATGTTGATGCTCCAGTACAATAAAAACGATATTTTAAACTTTTGCAATCATTTTTAAATTTAAAACCATTCAAGTCTGTTAAAGTAACATAATAAACCATAATACTGAGAATTTTTTCGCGAAAACAATTTTTGTTTGCGAAAAATCTTTATTTTCGTGAAAAAATTGGTTCAATACAAATATTTTTAGTTTGATTTGAATTTACGTCAGCCATCTGGTAAATCAAGTTCGTGTACACTAAATCCCATTGTTATATCAGCTTTTTTTAAAGTTAGCGTTTGTATTAGCGATATTCGTGATATTTTTTTTTTATCTTGAGGTAAAAAAAAATATTTTTTTATATTATTTAGACAATTGCTGAATTTTTATCATCAAAACACTATTGAATATACAAAAAAAAAATGTATTTGGGAAAAAAAATGTTCGCGAATTTTTTTTTCGCAAAATTTTTTTTTCAAAATTTTTTTTTATTTTGCTATTATTTTAAGAAAATGAGTAGAATACGATACACTTCAAACACAAAATTTTTCGAAAAATATTTTTTACGCGCCTTTTTTTTGGTATATTTCCGATTATTTTTTTTTATATATTTTTTTATATTATTTTTTTTTATTTTTTATATTATTTAGAGAATTGCTGAATTTTTGTCATCAAAACTCTATTGAATAAGCAGAAAAAAAAATATATTCGCGAAAAATTTTTTTCGCGAATTTTTTTTCGCGAATTTTTTTTCGCGAAATTTTTTTTTCAAAACTTTTTTTTATTTTGCTATTATTTTATGAAAATTAATACAATACGATACACTTCAAACACAAAATTTTTCGAAAAAAAAATTTTACGCGCCTTTTTTTGTTTTTTTTTTCGTGGAAAAAAAAAATTCGCGGAAAATAATTTTTTTGCCAAAAAAAACAATGCATTTTCCAAATTTATATTTAAAAACTATTACAAAATCATAAAAAAAATAATTTTTTGTAGTTCCTTGGCTTTACAATTTTAAATCGCCAATATCGCGAATACGAACGCTAATTTCGAAAAACGGCTAGCACCATTAGCTTTACCAGCAGGGTACCCAGCTTGTAAATTTTTGCGACTAGCACAGTGCTATTAACAAAACAAACCGACATTTAAAATCTTACTGATGATAACTGGAGTGTTTGAAACCGGTATGTCTATATGGGGCATTTCATGTCAAATCGGACACTTTGAAAATTTTTTTTTTTAGATTTTCCCAATTTGTTAACAGTTTTTAGTACCCTTCGAAAACTCCTTCATGGTAAATTTTCAGATTTTTTGATGACCCGTTCAAAAGATATCGAATTTTTAAAAATTGGTAGTTTGTTCCTTCACTCAAACTTTTTTTAATTATAACTTCTTCAATAATGGTCCAAATTTCAATTTTTTTTTTTTTTCAAAATTTTTGTTTTTTTACGTACTTTTTAAAAAAAATCCCAAAAAAGTTCTTAAAGGCGCTCTAGTATGCGATTTTTTAGTTTTAAAATTTAAATCTCATTTTTGAATATGTTTGTACTCTTCGATTTTTTTCAAATTTTTTTGTGTAAAACTTCTATCGATTCTACAAATTTTTTGCCCAGGAGGATCGTGGGATAACGATTATTACTATTTTTTAAAATTTTTTGAAAAAATTTTATTGTAATTTTTCAATCTTAAAATCATTTCTACTGCTCCAATGGTGCGTCATAGAGGGGTCCTTTATAAGACTGACCCCAATTAATTTTTACATCTTAACATTTCTTTGGAATAAACTAATACCCTATCTCCAATTTCTAAGGGGGCTCCCACACAAAACGACATTTATTAAAATTTGCTCCAACCGCTCTAACTGCCCTAATAGTGCCCTTAGAGCAACAAAATGTATGACCGACCTACAACATTTTTTTAGTCCAAACATTTTCTCTGAACACACCAACCCCCTATCTCTAATTGTTAAGGCGGTCCCCATACAATTTTTTTATTTTTTGTAAATTTGTTTTATTTAATCAGCTTCTACCGGTCCAATGGCGCGTCCGAGAGGGGTCATTAGTGAGACCGACTCCCAATCCTCCTGGGCAAAAAATTTGTAAAATCGATAGAAGTTTTACACAAAAAAATTTCAAAAAAATCGAAGAGTACAAACATTTTCAGAAATGAGATTTAAATTTTAAAACATAAAAATTGCATACTAGAGCGCTTTTAAGAATTTTTTGGGATTTTTTTTAAAAAGTACGTAAAAAACAAAAATTTTGAAAGAAAAAATTTGAAATTTGCACCATTATTGAAGAAGTTAAAAGAGTAAAAGAAGTTTGAGTAAAGGAACAAACTACCAATTTTTAAAAACTCGATATCTTTTGAACGGGTCATCAAAAAAATCTGAAAATTTAACACGAAGGAGTTTTCGAAGGGTACTAAAAACTGTTAACAAATTGAGAAAATCTAAAAAAAAAAAAAATTTCAAAGTGTCCGATTTGACATGGAATGCCCCATATGTAATGACTAGGGATGAGATTTCCATGCAAATGCATGTTTTTCGACCAATTATCTTTCCAAATCAATTATCTTTCCAATTATCTTTCCAAATCAAGGAATTTCCGTTAAAATGGCCGTTAAAAGGGCATCGATTTGGTTTTTTCATATTTTTGCATATATTGGTAAAAATGCATATTTTTGCATATTTTGATTTTAAATGCATATATTGTGCATATTTGTAACTTTTAAGTGCATATTTTTGCATATTTTGACATAAATTAGCAAAAACACAAATTGAAATTAATTTTTTTCAAAAACTATTTTAAATTTTAAAAATTTATTTTGAAAATAAAAAAAAAAAAAAAAATTTAATTTTTTTTATAGATTTTCTTTAGTTTCTAAAAAAAATCTTGCAGTTTTAAATAATACTATTTAAAGCCGTCGTTATTTTTTGCTTTTTAAGAAAAATTTTTTTTATGAATACAAGATTTTTTTGTGCTCATTTTATTTTTTAGTGCATATTTTAAGGTTTTTTAGTGCATATTTTAAATTTTTTAGCGCATATTTTCGATTTTTTAGTGCATGAAAATCTCATCCCTAGTAATGACATTACATATTTTTGCATATTTTGCCAGTATTTTGCTATAAATGCATATTTTTAGTACATATTTTGTATAAAATTTTAGTTTTAGCTAATTTTTTCCATTTTTAATGCATTTTTTTTGCAAATTTTTTTTTCGAGGTCAAATGCATGTCTGACCGAAATGATTTTTTTTCGTTTTTTCGTAAAAAAACTATTAAAAAAAATTTTAAAATTTTTTTTTTTCAAAAATGCACAATTTTTATAATTTTTAGTGCATATTTTTTGTAGTTTTTAGTGCATACTTCAATGAGTTTTTTAGTGCTTGAAGGTTTAATATTTATTAATCAGTTTTATTAAAAAAATCATTTATCAAATTCTACAACTTTTAATCGTCTGCTTTTAGTTAGTTTAGTTTTCTTCCATCAGGAGCTGCATTACCAACCAGCAGGAGCACCATTACCACCATAATATTTGTCCGGCTCAGGAATTGGTTCACCCATTATGCTGGCAAGGATACAACCAAGTACAAATGTGACTTGAAATAGATTCATTTTTTATATTTTTTTTTTTTACTCCTACAACTACTATTTTTTAAAACTGTTTAATTTATTTGATATTTTTGCAATTTTATAGCAATCTAAAAAGGAGAATATATTTTATAAATAAACTTTAAACTTAATCACATTTTAATATTAATATTAATACTTGGTTTTGTGGTCAACAAAGTCTAAGTCATTGAAAAACTATTTACCCACATTATGAATCAAGTATAAAAGTGGAACAATGACGGTACACAATGGTCAATTGGAATCGACTAATTTATAAAAACGACTAAAGTTGAACGCCGATTTATCGGAAGAGTCCAAATTTATAAAAAACCCCGAAAAATAAATCTACTAGAACCGGGTTTTTCGGATTTTTCCAATAAAAAAATATAGGAACCTCCATCCGAAAACAAACATTCTGAAAGAAGTTTCTTTTGGAAATTCCGAATTAACAGATAAAATATTGAAAAATGGTAAAAAAAATTTATTTTGGTACTATTTCTAACTCCTGAAATACTGTACTGAAAAAATCTTCGTGACATGAATGAAATGGATTGATTATTTTGATTTCATTAAACCAATGAAGAAATTTATAGGCTTATTAATATATCATGCATATTGAAAACAAATTTCAAAAAATTTGCTTCATTAAATTTTGTTTAAAAAACATGTGGTTTTTTGACACCTGCCATAAGTGTCGCGTCTGTTAAGTCTGTAGTAAAACTCACAAAATGTAGAAAAAACAGCAGATCAGGGCTGCAAAAATGCATTTTGTGATTTTCAGACTTTTTATACAAAATTTAAACGTTTAAATGATAAATTATTATTATTATTATAGTATACTTAAATTCTCGTTGTTTTATATTATTTCGTGTTTTTACACTTTTACTTTATTTAATTTAAGGTTAGAGTATAATTTTATGTGAGAAAACTTAATGAAAACCATAAATTAAAAAAAAAAAGTGTGGAAGTGTATTTTTCTACATTGTTTCTACAATTACGTAAATTAAATAAAATTAAAAAATAATGTAGAGTCTTACAGAGGTTGCCTTACTGTTTACGTGTCAAACTTCAGGAGACTCATTTGATTTTTCTGTAAGTACAGGTCAGGCACAGGCTCTTATTGTATTTTTTATAAGGGTTCAAGTTAAAAATGCCTGCGAATTTTGTACTCTTGCCCAAAACATTAAATCATGATAATGTTTTGCGGAAGATTTGGGTGTACTTGCCAAAGCAAAGTTCTTTTTAGAAAAAATAATGTTATATTACTTTGCTACTCCATGCAAAACGAATTGAAATATTAGTCAATGACCCCATTAAAAAACCAAAAGAGTTGTACATTTCGTAAGTAAGTGCAAAAATAAGTGCAAAAAAGTGTTTTTACATTTTGGAGAGTACAAAAGATTCGGCACCAAAGAATATAACACTCTCACTTGTTTTATGTACATTTGATAAACAAATGGAAAA
The DNA here is from genome assembly GCA_963921195.1 of Pegoplata infirma. Taxonomy (NCBI): domain Eukaryota; kingdom Metazoa; phylum Arthropoda; class Insecta; order Diptera; family Anthomyiidae; genus Pegoplata; species Pegoplata infirma. Next base: position 205,268,100 of record OY992537.1, on the reverse strand, counting down.
TTTTTATGCGAAAAGCTTAGACTTGGTGAAAAAGTAGGTTAGGTTAGAGGTGGCGGAGTCAAAGACTCCTCACATAGACCGAATGGTACATAGCGAAACCACAATAATTCCTCAGCGACGCACATTGGGTTGAACACTATCAAAACTGAGGATTAATTCAAAATTTGAAGTTGGTATATTGTAATATATTTTTTTATGGGTTTAAAGAGGATAAAATTCTGCATCAATAACTGTCAAAATTAATGTTCTAAGTTGTTTACTTTTTTTGCTATGCTCTCTCAAAGTTTAATAATTTTAATTAATTTTGTGTACAGTGGTAAAAAGTCAAAAACGAGATATTTCAAGTGATTTTTTTTTTATTTTCAACTAAAAATAAAAATTTTTGTAAAATGGATTCACAAACTAAAGGTATTTAACTATATTATTGACAAGCGGTTGTTAAGATAAAAGTTGAAAAAATTGTTTTAATAATTTTTTAAAAAATATCCTAAAAATAGGGTATTTTTTACATATATGTTGAGTTTTGGTTGCTACTCTGATGAGCTCGGGCGTATCTGAGAACATAGTGATAAAATATAGGATTTTTGCTTTAAAATCCATGAAAGAACCAATGCCAAGACTTGCCAATTCGAAAAATACAAGAGATTCTTTTTAAACATCTCCAGTGTAAAAAAATTATTTGCTCGAAATCTTTATAGCTAAAACTTGTGTTTTGTTTTAGTTTTTCTTTTGTGTTTATGTTGTTTACCGTTTTTGTTTATTGCTATTTATTGTAAATGTGTAATTTAATTAAAATAACAAATAATTTTAATGATCATATATATTAGAGTGGGGTGTAAAGTTACTTTTTATCGAAATTGGTAATGTTTTTGCTTAAAATTCTAAAAAGTACATATCCCATGCAGTTTTTGAAAAAAAAAATCGCGAAATTTTTTAAATTTTTGAATTACATTCGGTATCAAATTTTGTTCATATTTCTCAGCCAGCAACCAAATTAAAGCATTTAGTATTTTTAGGTTATGAAAAAAAAATGAGTAAATAATTTAATAAAAATTTAGTAGTTTTTTTTATTGATTTGCTCAAATTTTTCGATAAATGGTTTACTCAACACTTTTAAATGGTTTACTGGTGAAAAATTGAGTTATTATCAATTAATACTCTTAAAAATTTACTCAACATTTTTTTCTGTGGTTATAGTATAATTAAATTTGAATTTTATTTATTAAGTTATCGATTTTAATTTTAAAGTTACAACAAAATTTATGAACCAATATTTTTTATCGAACATTTTGGTTTTTTTTGCATTAGTTTTGATTTTTAAATAAAAAATATTGTATTTTAAATATATGAATCAAGTTTTGTTTTGAAAATGTAAAATTTTTTGTATTTATACGATTTTTAAATAAAAAAAAATTGTGATTCCTTTTTTTGAAGAAAATTTAAAATTTTTTTAATTTTATGAACCACAAAAATAAAATTTTATAAAAAATTTATTCTAATAAAAATGCGTATTTATTTTTTTTTTTAAATTTAATAAAAACGCATTAAATATTCTTTAATTTGAAATTTGATTCATTAATTTATCGCTTTTGCTTCCAAAGTTACAGCAAAAATTGTGACTCAAGATCAGTTTTTCCAAAAATCGAAAAAGTGCCTAGCAGGTTAAAAAAAATTTTTTTCCATATTTTTTTTTTTTTCAAAATAGTAGTTTTTTGTTGATTAATAAGTATTCATCAATAAAAAATTATAATATTTCAAAATTACGGCATCCCTGAATTAATCCCCATTTTGCCTATCGTTCAACCCACTGTGCGACGCTTATAGAACGCGTTTGTTCTCATCGCGAATTGTACTATTTGCCTAAGGTCGACATTCGAAACCGTTTCCAAGCTCTCGAATTCATGTCTGCCTAAAATATTCAGTCGGGTTCTGGTCAAAGCAGGACATTGGCAAAGAATATGTTCGACCATTTATTTTATCGCACCTTCTACAGCTTGCATCAGAAATAAGTCCCATCTTCTTTCTATGATAACCTATAAGACAGTGCCCGGTGATCACTCCAGTAAGTACACGGCAGTTTCATCTGGTGAGTGAGAGTAAGTATTCAGTTTTTCTTAGATTGTAGCATGCCCACAATCTTCTACTGATCGCACTTGTTGTTAGCTCTCTCCACTTTCTATTAGCCATTGCAGTGTTTTGAATGACGCGTAGCGATCTGAAGTGCTGGATTGGTGGATCAATATGCACAGAAATACCAATACCATCAGCACCTTGTTTCGCGAGATCGTCCGCTCTCTCCTTTGGTGAAAAAGTAGTTTTGGTAAAAAAAAATATTTTTTTTACGAAAACCAAAATTATGTTAAACAAGTAAAAAAGTTAAATTCGGCCTTGCCGAAAGTAGTGATACCCTGCACAATTTCTAAAAGATTATTGCAAAAACTTTATTTAAAGGGAATTAATTTTGAAAAAAAAAAAAAATTTAATTTCCGCGAAAAAAAAATTTGGTAAAAAAAAATCCGCGATTTTTTTCTTTTTTTGTCCAAAAATATGTTTGTACTTGTTTAAATACCATTTGGTGTTTAATTTTGTTCACATAAGTCAACCAGCAGCCGAATTAAAGCATTTTGTATTTTTAGGTTATGTTGAATGCACTAAAATTTTTGAGGTGTCCTTACATTTTCGTTCATAACTTTTGAACCGCTGAACGGATATCGCTCAAATGCAATACCAAACTTTTCGGGAGAACTTTCAATAATTATGTTAAGTTTCAGTCATCTCCGTGTAATATTTTGGCCGTGATCACTATTTTCACAGACAGACAGACGGACATCGCTAGAATGTCTTAAAATCGATCGGGGACTATGAATATATATGCTTTATGGGGTCTTAGATCGATATTTCGATGAGTTATTAACGGAATGACTTATATATACCCTCTATCACTAAGTGGAGGGTATAAAAATTTGATAAACAAATTTGATGAACAAAAAATGAATGAAAAAAATGATAAGAAAAAATTATTGAAAAAAAAAATTTTGATGAAAAAAAAAATTTGATGAAAAAAAAATTAATGAAAAAAAAATTTATGAAAAAACACAAAAATTGATGAATCAAAATTTTTGATGAAAAAAAAAATTTATAAAAAAAAAATTGATGAAAAAAAAATAAATTTGATGAAAAAAAAAATTGATGAAAAAAAAATTTGATGAAAAAATTTTTTTTTGTTGAAAAATAATTATGTTACTTTTTATTCACCAGCTGGTGAAAAACGGGTTTATTCACCACGAGGTGAATTATTAACCAAGTTACAAACCCAATTTATTAAAATTTTTGGTTTAAGAAAATGAAAATAGTAATTCTTGTTTTCTTTTTCGTTAATTGTTAACTTATATAGTCAAACTGAGGTGGCGTCCAGCAACATTTTTAAAATTAGACATCAGCCTAAAAACATTATCATGTTTAAAATACAGAAGAAAAATTGAATTTCTAAAAATTATAGACATTTCTGGTATTTCCCATACCAGTTTCAAACACCCCAGTTAGTGTTATCATCAGTAGGATTTTAAATGTCGGTTTGTCTTGTTAATGAAAACTGTTTTTAATATATGTGAATATTTTTAGTTTCTACAGAATAAATTTTGACAGTTTCCAACACAACAATTCTATTTCTAGCAACCTCAACCTCACTTCATACTTTCTTTAAACTTTTTTGTCTCTTACATTATTTCGAAGCATGATGTGGAATTGCAGACACAAATGAAGGAATGGTGACATATTTTGTCAGTAATTTTATTAGTGTTTTTTCTGTAAGTACAGATCGAGTTCGGGCTCTAATTTTATTTCTTATAAGGGTTGAAAAGTTGAAAAAATGAAGAAGAAAAATTGTATTTCTAAAAATTATAGACATTTCCGGTATTCCCATACCGGTTTCAAACACTCCACACTGATGAAATTATTGTTCATAATATCTACGAACAAATTTCATAAAACCAAATTCATAGAATCTATGATACAATTCATTGGCTGAATAAATCATTAGTATTGTGAAATATTTCATAGAATTTTATTCATAGATTTTGTTAGATTCATAGAAAAAAATCATAGAATTAATGAATGTCATTCATAGAAAAAATGACATCAATATGCCTTTTTTTTTAAATAATTAAAATAATGTTACAATAATTGAAATAGTTGAATAAATATATTAAAAAAAAAAACATAAAAAAAAAATTCATTGCTACCCTGGTCTCGAACCCAAGACCTACCGGCTGTGGCGGTTATTGTCAGCGCCTTAGCAATCAGCGCCACCAAATTGTAAATAAATAAAATAATAAAAAAAAATAAATAAAATTGAAAAAATAAAATAAATAAAAATAAAATTGAATAATATTTTTTTTTAAAGCCTACGAACTTTTTCATAGGTTTCTGGTTTCTATGAATTTGTTTCATAGATTTTATGAAGGGCATGATTGGCTGACTTCTAATGATTTTTTTTATAGAATCAATGTACGTTTTCATAGCCGTAATGAACAAAACTCTTTAAGTGCAGTTAGTGTTATCATCAGTAGGATTTTAAATGTGGGTTTGTCTTGTAAATGGAAATTGTTTTTTACTTATATATGTGAATTTTATAGTTTTTACAGAAACACACAAATAAAGAAATTTGCATTTTCCGTTTCGGAGACTTGCATAATGGCGACATATTTTGTCAGTAATTTTATTAGGGTTTTTTCTGTATTCCCATACCGGTTTTAAACACTCCAGTTAGTGTTATCATCAGTAGGATTTTAAATGTCGGTTTGTCTTATAAATGGAAATTGTTTTTTTTTTTATTAAAAATTGTTAAAATGTGTTGTTTCATTCGGTGACATGACATAATCCCCACGGACATAATCCCCATTCCCGTTATGGGGATTATGACCAAATTCATTTCGGTCATAATCCCCATAATGATGGTGGGGACTATGACCGAAAATAATTTGGGCATAATCCCAATAAAAAACGGACATAATTCCCAGATTTATGGGAATAATGACCACTTAACAAATGGCCATAATCCCCATTACAGGGATTATGTCTACTATACTAGTTGGTCATAATCCCAAAAATTTTATTATTTTTTGTCTAAAAAGTTTTTCTGCGTTGCCGGCCTTCGCCCGGGCTTAGGGATTACAAACTGCATACATTAATTTAGCGGCTTCGTTCAACCCGGGGATTATGACCAAAATTGCTTTGGGCTTACTCCCCATAATGTGAATGGGGGTTATGACCGAAACAAGTTCGTACATAATCCCCATTGGGATTGTGACAGTTTTGGAAACGGTCATAGTCCCCACAACTATTATGGGGATTATGACCGTGATGAGTTCGGTCATAATCCCCATTTCCGTTATGAGAGTAGGTAATATGTCCTGTCACCGATTCAGTCAAGTCGAATAAAAAATTTGTTTTCTTGTTTTTATTTCGAAAACAGTGTAATTATTTTTTTTATTTAAAAACTATATCTGATTCATGTTAGGTTAAATAGTTTTCTAATTATATGGACCTTTTAGACCACAAAACTAAAAATGGATCAGAAATGGAATATAAGAATTTTGTAACAGTACTAAGGCTCAACAAAAAAAAGTACTTTTTTTAACTCGACGGTACTAAAAATATTATTTTTCATTTAATATTTCTTCGGTACACTAAAAGAAAAAACTTCTTTATATTAATGAATTGTTACATCAATATGAAGAAATGCTTCATCATTTTTCGTCCGATGTTACTGTGGGTAGAGTTTTGTGGGGAACAGTAAAGCCATTTTCTTATGCCCTACATTTGAATCATATAGAGGCACCCATGGAACAGTAAGAGTGATAGAAGCAAATTTTCAAAAAATGTCATTTTGTATGGGTCCCTTAGGAAGTGGATACAGGCTGTATGTTCGGCAAAATGTTGAGGGGTAAAAATTAATGAGAGTCGGTTTTACTTTTGAGCACTCTAGTAGGCACCTTGCGAGCCGTGGAACTGGTTTCATAAAACAAAATAATAAATACTTGTACAGTTTTACCAAATCATTTCATATTTATCAATACAAAAACGCTCAAAATCACTCGACTTTGACAGTCTCTAGTAGCTACAAAAAAAATCCTAAAATTGATTATGTTGGTTATTTGTTTTTGGTACCTAATTAGCTATTAAATATATAAATTTCTAAGACCATGACCTCATTTTTGATTTTTGTCTATGGGACAACGCACTGTGCAGTGCACTGTGGGCCAGGATTTATATTTTTTGGCCAATAAGGTCTGTAAGGCAACACATATTTAAAAATATTTTTTCAGAATGCCAACATCTTGAATTTTGTGCATCTTTAATATCTTTTTAAAGTAGCTTAAAGTTTTTTTTTGCATGAGGTTAAAGTTTGAGATTTTTTTTTAATATTTTGTATTCATAAAACAAATAATTTTTTTTGTACTTCAACATAATATTTTTTCAAATTTTCTGCGAAATTCTCCTAAAGACCTACCTGTTAGTCCAACACATGAGATAGACTGCCAAAAAGTAAGCTAAAAGTATATATTTTTTTTATAAATTATGGAAATTCATACTTTTGTTGAAATCCGCCTTTTTTCAACACCAAAGTCCAAAAAAGTCCAAACGATATTGACAAACCTTGAATTACAATCTGTCTCTAACAGTGTATTTAATTCACATTTTTGCGACCCTGTGCGACCGTTCATAATCTTTTGAAATAGAGGCAATAAACCAAAATATGGCGTTTAGAAATGCCCTAAAATGGAACTTCAAAATTTGTTTGATATTTTTGTTTCTATTGATTTCTAGTAAAAAATTTTCCACTTTGACAACATTGGCGTGATAACTGGAGATGAGCGATTGAGTGAATTTTGACTCACGTTCACTCACGCTCACGCAAAAAAAACATAATTTACTCAATCGTTTTCTTTCTCACACTTACTCACTATTTACGTGAGTAAGCAAAACACCACTCACTTGTGACTCACGCTCGCGCGTAACTCACGCTAAACATTTTAAACACGAAAAAATTGTAAAACTAAATTAATACACTTACAAAAATGGCACTTAATACGAATCACTCACGCAAGAAGTGTCTCACTCACTTGTCACCCACGAACAAAAAATTTGAGACACGCTCACTTTCAATCACGCGTGATTCGTCTGACGAGCGTCCATCTCTAGTGCTAAACATTAAAACTGGGAATGCATTTAAGCGGGCATATATCAATACAATTAAATAATTTTTACTCACGCAAAAAAATGGCACTCACTACAAATCACTCACACAAAAAATCTCTCACTCACTTATCACTCATGAACAAAAAATTTCAGTCACTTGACCAGCGAACATCTCTAGGGCTAAACATTATAAATGGGAACGCATTTAAGCGGGCATATTTTGGCGATAGCATTTTAAATATTTTTTGTGAAATTGTAAGCTAGTAGCATTATTTGTACATTTAGGATGGCAAATACTAACTGGAAATAAAAGAGTTATCTCTTAAATGTCTCACTGGATATATTAACTTTTTGACGTATTAAAAAGAGAAATATTTTTTTTTTTTTTTTTTAATTTTAACCAATACTCAGGGGATGCCCCCTACTCATGCTATGCATTGTACTGATCAGGAAAATAGGGTATGGGAAGGAGGAAAGAGGGAGTAGTGTTTATGGATATTTGATTTAAACTTTTCTAAATTATAAGTAACAGGGAAGACTTCTGCGGGAAGTTTATTCCACATACGAATTGTTCGACTAAAAAACGAATTTTCTCTGTAATGCGTTGTGCGAAACACAGGACAATCAACTACAAACGGATGTGCTCTACTAGATAAGCGAGTATTACGAATAAATACTCGGTCCCGAGGAATAAGTTCACTTATCTCAGATGAGCATCTCCCATGGTAATATCGATAGAAAAGTGCCACACAACCCACATTCCGACGATGCTCCAACGAATCAATAGAGTTGGATACACTACTGTCGTTGATAAGCTTCACCGCCCTCCCCTGAACACGGTCCAGAAGCTTCAGAATAGACACTGAAGCCCCTGCCCATATATAGGGTATTCCATTTTCGGCCGGACATAGCTGGTATAAATAGTTAGGAGATCGGATGGAGTGAAGTAAGTCTTGCACCGTTTCAGAAAACCAAGACACTTGAATGCCTCTTTCGACACTTGAAACACGTGTTTATTCCAACGGACATCACACTGTATTCTCATGCCCAGAACATCAAGAGTATCCGATTCCTCAATACCTATACCATCCATAGCTACAGATGACAATGTTAATTCCACAGCGCGTCTGTGGGTTAACATACAACATTGGGTCTTGCGCGCATTAAAATCGACCTTATTCACTCGACCCCACTCGGAGATTGTAGAAAGGTTGTATTCGTGTTACGCAATCATTTCCTAGTGATATTAATCAATAAATTAAATATCTTGTCCGCCATATTGGATCCGATATTTTGAATATTTGATTCTGAAATCAGATTTGGCATCCCAAAAATCATTTAAATCAGACAACATAGAAAAAAATGTTACATTTTATTTGTCGCCATCTTGGATCCGGCATTTTGAATTTAAAAAATTGGAGCTCATATTCATAATTACCGACCCTAAATACATCGAAAATGATTATGAATACAATAAGCAAAGAATTAAAAAATCATATTCGCCATATTGGATCCGCCATTTTAAATTTCGCGTCATTAATTCCAAAATCAGTTTTAACATCCGAAAAACCATTAAAATCGAAGTTTTTGGCAAAAAGAGACAACATATAAAAAATCTTAAATTTAAATTTGTCGCCATATTGGATCCGCCATTTTGAATTTTAAAAGTCTGAGCTCATATTCGTTATTAACGACCCCAAATACATCGACAATGATTATAGTAAATACAATAAGCAAAGAATTAAAAAAATCATGCCCGCCATTTTGGATCCGCCATTTTGAATTTAAAATTTTTTTTTTCCAGAATCGTGATCAGCAATCCTTTAACACCCATACGTAATACTTTTTTGACATATAGGTTAAGCGGTTTATTTATGGCCAAAATTCAGGGATGCTGGCCCACAGTGCAGTGGTTCAAAAGTTATAAGCAAAATAGTGAATTTCGAACTTTCGAAAGACAATCCTGAGGCTGCCGAACACTGTTGCCAACTATTTTTAACCAAAAACCTCTAAATTTCACTAAAAAAGCGCTAGAAACCGTCAAAAATAAATTTAGCGGGGAAAATTTTAAATTCTCCCGCTAAATTACGAAAAAAAAGCGCTAAAAACCGAAAAACTTGACATTTTTGATTGACAAAAAAGAAAAAAATTAAAAAAACCCTCTAAATTATTTTTTCTACGAAAATTTACTTTTCACTAAAAACGCGCAAGAAACCGCAAACAAATTTAGCGGGAAAATATAAAATTCTCCCGCTAAGTTACAAAAAAAAGCGCTAAAATTCGACAAACTTGGCGTTTTCGATTGAAAAAAAAGAAAAATTGGAAAAAAAACCTCTAAATTTTTCCAACTAAATCCAAACAAAATGCGCTAGAGATTCCCGCCAAAGTACCGATCCCGCTAAAACTAATTTTCCCCCGCTAAATCCAAACAAAAAGCGCTAGATTTAGCGGAAAACCTCCAACTTGGCAACAGTGCTGCCGATGCTTATCATATATATTTGTCATTCCCCTGGTTTAGTTGGTGTTGAATTTCAACGAAATCGGTACAGTGGTTCAAGAGTTATACGCAAACCAGTGAATTACAGATTCGTTTGACCTCAAATTCACGTATTTTCAACACAACAAAAAACGTTAAAAAAGTTTTAAAAACATTAGTAAGTCACAAAAATATTTTACAACGTATTTTTGTTACTAAAAATATTTTTACACTAAAAAAAATTACACTCGAAAAAAAATTTTACGCTCAAAAAAAAATTACACTCAAAAATAAAATTTAGCAATTTTTTTTTTTTACAAAAATTACTAAAAAAAAGTTTTTTACTCAAAATAAAATATTTCCAATCAAAATTTTTAATTTTTTTACGTTCGAAAATGTTTGTATTACTTAAAAAAGGCATTGTGTAGCAGGGATGTTAAAGTTGGTACAATTGTACTTTTTTTTGTACATTTTGACCTTCAAAAGTACCGTGGTACTACCACGACTCATTTAGTACAATTTGAAAATTTCCAATTTCTTTATAACTCATCGAAATATCGAAAAAGACCCCAATATTTTTCTTTACTTTAAAAAAAAATGCTCACAAAGGTACTAACGATAGACCGCTTTACACCATAAATGAGACAAGTTTTTTAGTTGTTTTAAAACTGTTTAAAGTAGTTTTCAAATAAAATTTTTCTCAAAATTTGATACAAAAAAAAGAAAAGTTGTCGGAATTAGACACTTGAGAAAAAAATTCTTACTCTCTTTTATCAAACAAAAAGTATTTTCCACAGAAGAATCAGTCAGTTATTTATAGACAATTAATGACGATATTATTAATTGCTGATTTTGACACCTTTCATCGTTAGAAGAAATCTGAGAGATTTAGTACAACCGAATTTACACTCTCATTTGTTTTAGTTAGCCAGTCAGAAAGGTACCTTTTATGGTCGCTTGTGTGCTGGGAAAGCATCACAGTTTAGTACTCCCCCAGCGTCCTAAATGATAACCACGATAAACGGTATGCCGTTGCTATTTTAAAGGGCTTTGAAAGCGCTTTAAAAACAAAAAATATGGTACTATAATAACACTCTTAGAACAAAAAAATGGGACGTATCTAAAGTGTATACATAATTCCATAAGACACAACTTTTTTTTTAAAGAAATTTATTAAATTAGGATAAAAAATTTATTGACTCATTTATTAGGATAAAAAAAATTTTGAACAAACTTTGAACAATTTTCTAAATCCCGGAAAAAATTTGTTAACAAAGAAAACTGCAATTTTGCAGTTTTTTTTTGTGTTTTAGAATAAAAAATTTATTAAAAATGCTTTTATGAAAAATTTTGGAAAAGTCCCGAAAAAAAGTGGTGTATTGAACCGAAACGGTTATGTATCCGGAGTTTAAGACACTTCCTCACGAAAGAAACAGGGGTTTTTATACAAAATGTGTCAAGTTTGTAATATGTAGGTCATTGTGTATAAGTGACATATCATGAGAACTATCAAGAACTTATCCTGCAGGGAATAAAAAATATTCCAATTGTTATGAAAATTAATAAATTTTTATAAAAAATGTATACTTTGAACGGATTTAAATAGAAAAACATTGGCAAAGCGCTTGGACAAAGCGCACAAAAAATAAAGTGCTTTGCCGAGACTTTTTCTTTGGAACGGTTGGCAGTTTCTGCCTGGGTAAGTTTTTATTAACAAAAAAATGGTACCGTGAGGGTCCAAAAAGTACAATTTTTTTTGAAAGTTGGTACATAATTGAAAACCCCATTTAACATCCCTGTTGTGTAGGCTATTCATGGATTCGGCACAGTCAAATTTAAATTTTCTATTTGTTTTTATTAAAAAAAAGTTTTGTACTAAATTGTTCGCGGAAGAACTTTGGTATTTTGGATTGTTACAAAGTTCTAAAAAAGGTACTCACATTTCCAACACTGGTAAGTATAAAATAAAATAGCATAATATGACTAAAGTTTATTTATAAAAAAAATCTTGTTTCAGATCTCTACAAAATTGCTGAAAAAATGTATTAAATTAAACAGTCTTATCGATACTTCTAAGTTGCAATATACAATTTACCAGAAATAAAAATGAAATTATTTCAAGTCATATTTGTAGTTGGTTGTATCCTTGCCGGCATAATGGCAGAACCAATTCCTGAACCTCACGAATATCATGGTGGTAATGGTGCTCCTGGTGGTTTCTTTGGAAGTGGTGGTCGTGGTGTAAGTATTTTTTAATTTATTTTGACTTAAAAGTAAAATATTTTCTTTTTCATAGAATTTTTTAATTTCATTTGATGAATTTATTAATGAATTTTGTAACCAATTTCCTAGCATTTACATAGACGTAAATATATTTAATGAAATGTTTTTGTTAAGAAATATTTTCATTAAATGAATAAAACTGTTCATAAATACTATGTAATGTTTTATTCATTAAAATAAAAAAAAATAAATCTTTAATCTACACTGAAAGAATTGCTTATGAATGTAATAAATGTTAAATTTTTTAGTATTATTGATGTTTCATTAAAATTATAAATATTTTTATAAACGTTACACACCAAAAAATGGTGCGTTTTAAAAAACTACCTAAGTTTTTAGTCTTAAAAACTTGGGTAATTTATCCAATAATACTTTATAGGTTGTATTATCCAAAAGGGATATTTTTTTTTTGCATAAATAAAGTATTTTACTAAATATGTTCATCGGATTATTTCTTAAGAATTATTTCATACATAATTATTTTAATGTTATGAAAACCAGATTTTTAAATTTTATCAAAAAGCTATTTAAACTTCATAAAAAACTACTTTTTCTTTTATTTACACTGAAAGAATTGGTTATGAATGTAGTAAATGTTAAATTTCTTTGTATTATTATTGTTTCATTAAAAAATTTAAACGTCACACACCAAAAAATGGTGTGTTTTAAAAAACTACCTAAGTTTTTAAGACTAAAAATTTATCCAATAATACTTTATAGGAAACCAGATTGTTAAATTTTATCAAAAAACTATTTAAACTTCATAATAAACTACTTTTTCCACAAATCTTAATAATTTTTAATTCTTTTTTCAGGGTGACATCCAATTTAATAACTGATTTTCAGCTAACCGACTCATCAAGTGAAATTTATTAGCTCCAAAAAATTTTTATTTTTATTTTTATTCTATTTCTGCTGTTTAATTTTGTAAAAAATTTAATAAATGAAAAAATATTTGGCAAAATTAGCTTTCTGGGTTTTTGTTTTTCAAAAAAAATATGTGGGTCTTTTTCGACCTACATTAGTCTTAAAAAGGTTAACGACATTGTAGAATGTAAAGACTTTAATCAAATACAAGTGAGAGAATTAAATTTGGCTGTGCCAAATATTTTATACTCTTCAAAATGTAAAAAAATGGTTAATGTTTGGCGAATTGACTGATGTATTTTGATTTTTGCACTTAAATTATTAAAACATATTTAACATGAAAATGTTCTTAGGCTGGTGTTTAATTTTAAAAATGATGCAGGACGCAACCTCAGCTTCGATTTGTAACTTGGATAATAACTCACCTACTGGTGAATAAAAGCGTTTTTCACCAGATGGTGAATAAAATGTAACATTGGTTGATTTTTCTGTTAGTACAGATCGAGCACGGGCTCTAATTCTATTTGTTATAAGGGTTGAGTTGAAAAATGTAGAAGAAAAGTTTAATTTCTAAAAACTATAGACATTTCTGGTATTCCTATACCGGTTTCGGACAGTTCCAGTTAACTGTCTTCATCAGTAGGATTTAAACGCCAGTTTGTTTTGTTAATAGTAATTGTTGTAACATTTTTGTAATTATAAAATACAAGAATAAATAATTGTAACATTATTCATTTTCATAAATTTTTTTTCATATTTTTTTTATCAAATTTGCTTTTTTATCAAAAATTTTTTTTTTCATCAAAAAAATTTTTTTTTATTAAAACTTTTTTCTTCATAAAAATTTTTTTGTTCTTCAATTTTTTTTCCTCAAATTTTATATATTTCATTGTTTTTTCATCAAATTTTTTTTATCAAAAATTTTTTTTTCGTCAATTTTTTTTTTATCAAAAACTGTTTTTTCGTAATATTTTTCGATAAAATTGTTTTTTTTATCAAAATTTTTTTTCATGAAATTTTTTTATCAATTTATTTTTATTCATCAAAATTTTTTTTCATCAAAACTTTTTTTCTTTATCAAAAACTTTTTTCCATCAAAAAATTTTTTTTTAACCAAAAATTTTTTTTTTTCACCAACATTTTTATTTCGTCAAAATTTAGTTTTTCATCAACAAATTTTTCTTTTAATTATACCCTACACCGCACTGTGGTATAGGCAGTGGCGGGTACAGCTTTTGGGTTTGGGGGAGGGGAATTTTTTTTTTTTACTTCGAATGTAAAAAATCATAAATTCACTTTTGTCGGACTAGCAAAAACAGGGATACGTTTTTTTTTTTAAACAAAAGTGAAGGGAAAGCTATACAATTTTACATTTTCTATGTAGACGAAAGTCTCAGATTCTAACACATTTATCGTATGAAAAAGTCAAAATCTGAAAGTCTAAATCTGAGAGTTTTTTATTTGCAGAAATTTTTCCTACAAAGAAAATATCAGACTCTGAGACATTTTTTATAAAGAAATGCTTTTTCTATAGGAAAAATGTCTCAGAATCTGAAACTTTTTTTTAACGAAAAATGTCTCAGAGCATGAGAACTTTTTCCTATAGAAAAATTTTCGGATTCTAAGAGCTTTTTCCACATAAAAAAAATGATTGGCTTAACATTTTTAATTAAATCTATTGATTAACAAAAATTAAATGAGTAAATTAATGTTTTGATTAAATATTTTTTTTATCTGTCAAATTACAAATTTTTAACATACCAGATTTGTTCGCTTTAATTTATTTGAATACATTAATTCAAAAATATACAAAATAATCGGGTTTTACTTTTTTGTTGCTGGAAAGCAAAAAATATGAATTTTTTCATAATTTTTTCATAAGCTTACAATTCATTCGTTAAATCAATTGATTGACTATAAATAAAAAATTGATCAAATTTGTGATCATAAAATGATTGATTGAAAAAATATTTAAGTATCACCTACAATTTGATGATTGGTATAAAAATGTTCTTTATTGGAGGCATTTCAATAAAAAAATTTATTGAACCCGCGTTTTTGTTGATTGAAATTCGTTTGAAATTCTTTCTGTGTAGAAAAAGGCTCAAATTCTTTTAAATTTTTACTATAGCAAAAAATACTCTTAATCATTTTTGGAATATTTTTCACATAAAAAAAAGGTTTCAGATTCTTAGATTTGCTTCGTATAGAAAAACTTTTAGATTCTGAGAACTTTTTTCAATAGAAAAAATCTCAGACTCTGAGACATTTTTACTATAGAAAAATTCTCAGACTCTGAGGCTTTTTTCTTATAAATTAAGTCTGAGATTCTGAGACCCTTTCCAATAGAAAGTCTCAGATTCTAAGACTTTTTCCTATAAAATAAGTCTGAAATTTAGAGGATCTGAGACCTTTTTCCCATTGAAAATGTTTCAGATACTTACAAGGGAAGTATCTCAACCCTTATGAACCGATTTGCCTGAAACTTAAAATATATATAAAAGAGACGATTTTAAGGTTGGGGTGTCTCGGCTTTTCGGCCATATCGGTGTTTAAAAATTTCGTTGTCCCCTTATGAAACAATATGGACCTTCGGGAAAATTTCGATAACTCCCGAACTAACAGGATTATCGCCTAGAGCAAAAATACGTGTCGAATTAAATTTAATAAAGATTATTTCGTATTCATATGGATATCGTAGGGGTATGTCTTCATATAAATACCCCCTAAAATTTACACATTTTCATTAAAAAAATATTTAACGAAGCCGAATTTTTACAAGGTTATGCTACCGTTGGATAGGCATTAAAAAAACCTTTCTTCTCATATGTAAACATCATATGGTTTCTTAGAAAGAAATGGCTGAAAAATCCAAAAAACGATTTTTTCGCCACTTTTTGACCCATGTTTTGAACCCTTAAATCCCCGATATGGCCGATAAGCCGAGACACCCCAACCTTAGAATTGTCTCTTTTTTATATATTTTAAGTTTCAGGCAAATCGGTTCATAAGGGTTGAGATACTTCCCTTGTTAGACCTTTTTCCTATCGAAATCTCAGACTCTGATTCTGAGACATATTGCCTATAGAAAAAGTCTTAGATTCAGAGACATTTTTTCTCAGATTTTGAGACATATTTGCTTTAGAAAAAGTCTCAAATTCTGAGACATTTTTTATACAGAAAAAGTCTCAGAGTCTGCGATATTTTTCTTGTAAGAAAAGTCTCAGCTTCTGAGACATTTTTTCTTTAGAAATAGTCTCAGATTCTAAGACATTTTAGAAAAAATTCTTAGATTCTGAGACATTATAATAAAAAGTCTCAGATTCAGAGAGATTTTTCCTATAGAAAAAGTCGCTGATTCTGATAATTTTTTCTATAGAAAGACTCAGATTCTGATACATTTTTCCTATAGAAAAAGTCTAATTTTTTCCCAAAGAAAATTTCTCTTCATAAGAAGAACTTCTAGATTGACAGATATTTTTTCCCAAACAATTTTTAGATTTAGTCACATTTTTCCTTTAAAAATTTCCAGATTTTTCCTATAAAAATTTTCAAATTTTTTTCTTTAAATATTTTAGAGTTTTTATCTATGAAAAATTTTCGAAATTAAAATTTTTTTCCTTTGGAAAATTTTTTATGAAATTTCGATCTTTCTTCTTTTCTTTTTTCTTCTTTTCCTTTCTTTTTTCCTTTTTCTTTCTTTTTTTTCTTTCTTTTTTTCTTTTTAAAATTTGGTCTGGGGGCGGGGGAAATTTCCCCTTTCCACCCCTTCTTGTACCCGCGCATGGGTACAGGGTATAATGATTTTGTGCTGATGTTTGTAACTACTTGAAATATTGGTACTAGACCCACCTTTAAGTATACCGATCGACTCAGAATCACTTTTTGAGTCGATTTAGCAATGTCCGTCCGTCCGTCTGTCTGTCTGTCTGTCTGTCCATGTAAACGGTGTAAACACGATACAGGTCGCAATTTTTAATCAATTGACTTGTAATTTGAAACTTAAGACTCTTTTGGCCCAAGGACGAAGCCTATTGAAATTGAAAAAATTCGTTCCATATTTCCCCTATACAAAGATCCTCTTTTGTTTTGGCTCAAATGACTATAATAACCGTGTTATAATAGGTATCTTTTTAAAATTTGGCACGTAAATGTGTTTTGTCTTCACAAATTACCATTACGAATTTTAAAGAAATCGGACCAGTTCTTCTTGCAGCCCCCATACAAACCACCTTCTCGATTTTCACATAAATCTCTCAAATTTCATGAAAATAGAAAATATTTAATAAAAATTTTGTTTGTGTATGTTAAACGCGTACTTAAATAACCTTATCAAATCTGTAAATCATCGGACCAGTTTTGGACTTACGCCCCTTGGGAAAATTTCGCCCGATATTCAGTTTAAGCGATTTATTGTCAACAAATAGAAGCCTATTTCACTCAAATTTGATTTGTGAGTTTTTTTTTACACTTATTAAAGATTTGACAAAATATAGATCTAATCGGTCCTTCGGACCCATTTTCCGGGAAACTCTGGTGTAGGGTATTATATGGTCGGTCTTCACCGACTATAATTTTCTTACTTGTTTTTTCTTATTTTTTCACCAGAACTACCCAGGCAGAAAAATACATACGGGCCAGATCTGGCAAAGTATCTAATAAGGTAGTATTAATACTGGCAAAGTACCTTTTTTTTGGGTTTTTAGTAATTGCTAAGATGCTAAATGATAACACCATTTAGTAGTGGCAAAGTACTTTTAAAAGCGCTTTCCCTGTACTTTAAAAAGTACTATCCGAGAATGTTAAAAAAAGCTTTTTAACTAAAACAATCCATTACAAAATTAAAAATGTATTTAATAAAATAATTTTTTAATTTGATAATTTGTACATTAGAAATCTTTTTTTTATTTTTTTCTATTTTAAATAAATTATATATTAATTACACAGCATGACAAAAGTGACCACTATTATAGAAAATAAGAGGTATGACCAACATTTCCATCTATTTGAGACATGCTGAGTCGAATGGCGTACTCCGTTTTTCGATGCATGGTACAGTTTTCTTGACTTGTAGCAATGTTTCTTATGCAAATTTGGTTTAAAGCTTTTCATCTTAAGCCCTTAAATTCGCGAATTTCTTCATTTTTCGAGGTTCTCGTGAAATAAACCTCTAAATTGGTATTTGATAAAAAAAACTTGCTTTTAGTGGATCATAAAGGCTTCCCTAACACTACGAATAGTGAACAAAAAACATCTATGTGATATAGACCATCATGTTAAAAATCGCGAAAAACTTTTTTTTATGGCAGAATCATTTTACAAGATGACTTAAGGGTCCATCTTTAACTATATAATGTGGTAACCTTAAACAAATAACTGACGAAAAATTTGTAAAAAAAAATAGTTTTTGGTCAGTTAATTCTGTAAGGTTCCCACATTATTTACTTAAAGGTGGACTCTTAAATTATCTCGAAAAATGGTGCGGCCATATATGTACAACATGATGATAAAATTCAACATGATGGTAAAAGCAACTATTTTATCAAAGACCAATTTAGGGGCTAATTTCGCAAAAACGTAAAAAAATGAAGAAATTCGCTAATTTATTGCTACATCCTCTTAA
Source organism: Pegoplata infirma (assembly GCA_963921195.1). NCBI lineage: Eukaryota > Metazoa > Arthropoda > Insecta > Diptera > Anthomyiidae > Pegoplata > Pegoplata infirma. Next base: position 205,249,651 of record OY992537.1, on the reverse strand, counting down.
TAGAAGTTCCAAATACTCTCTAGGAATATAAAAGAAAGCTCGGTATCGAGAGTTGTATTTTCTTTCGTAAACATTAATGGTTTTAAAATAAAACCAATTCATCCAGATAACGTATGTTTACAATGAAAATGTATTTAAAGTTACTGACATTTTAAATAGAAAGCTGTCTAAATACAAATGTGATGATATATTTTTGAAAGGCAATTTATTCATTGAATGTAGCGATTTTTTTAAATTTCCACTACCATCAAGAGAAATAGGACTCTACAATGTTAAACAAATTTGATAAAAATAACATTGAAATCAGTATCCACATAGTAGAATCAAAATGTATTCATACTAAATTTGATAATGACACCATTGTCATAACTTTATAACATAATTAAGTGTTTTCAAATAAAATGTTAAAATTTAATTAAATTATTAAAAAAAAAAATATTTCAAATAAATAAACCGCCTTTAGTTTGGTAAAAAAAAGTACTAGCAAAGTACTTAATTCGGTGAAACCAAGTACTTTACTAAAAAGAGCTTGCTATACAAAAAATAAATTGCTTTGCCAGTACTATTTTTTTGGTACGGTTGGCAATTTCTGGCTGGGTACTTTTTCCACATAATAAAATGACATAAAAATATTCCATTTTCAAAAACAAGTAAAGTGTTAAATTCGACTGTGCCGAATCATTTATACCCTCAAAAATGTAAATTGGTGAGTGGCTTTGGAGAACATCTTGTCCTACCCCCGACTGATATTTCAATGTGTTACACAAAATGACAAAGTGATTAATCGTACATTTTAACTGGCATTTTTTGTGTGGTAAAAAAGTTTTTCTTCTGGTTTTGAACGTCCGGGCAAACATTTAATCTCCTAGGCCTTAAACTTATGTAGTACAAATTAGAGGCCTACGGATTAAATTAACCTTTAGCGCCCAGCAATCAAAGTTTAGGATTTTTGAAAATTAAAAAAAAAAAAAAAAATTTCACCTGCGACACATCATATTTATTAATTTTGGATGCGCGAACACTAATATCAAAAAAAAAAAAATTTTACCGTAGGACCCCAACGTCTCTAACCCCAACGGCTCTAAAATTTAGAGCTGAAAGCCTTATCCCACCAAACCCATTTTTTTTGTCGTGAAAAAGCTAACCAAGTTATATAATAATAAATAACAAAAAAATTAAAAATCAAAAAAAAAAATATTTTTTGGTTTGTATGGAAAAATTATTTTTAAGGCCCCGCTCTTTATGGATCCGTCGCGTAGGGAAGGCGTGGTCGTAGGGGCGTAAAATTTTTCCTGAGTTATTTTTAAGTCAAATGGAAAAAAATGAGCGGGTACCGTCTCATCATTTCCAACATTTCCAAAATAAGGGACACTCTAATATATATTCATGATCCTCGATCGATTTTAAGACGATCTAGCGATGTCCGCCCGTCCGTCTGTCTGTTAAAAACACGCTTACTTTTGAAAGACTTTACGGAGGCAAATATGTTGGGCATTTACCTGGTCAGGTTGGTATTGCAATCCAGCGAAGTCGGTCCAGTGGTTCAAAAGTTATGAGCAAAAGACTGAATTTCGGCAAGGGTTTTTCGTGAATTTACGAGATAAAACACACGCTAACTTTCGAAAGGCCATTCCGAGGATTCTGAAGTTTGGCATATATATTTGTCGCTTGGCATATATATTCCCCGGGCCTGGTTCGATTTGAATTTCGGCCAAATCGGTCCAGTGGTTCAAAAGTTATTAGCAAAACCGTAAATTTCAGATTAGTTTCACCTTAAATGCATGAGTTAAAAACCCGTGAAACATTGGTTAGTCAAAAAATATTTTACAATTTATTTTTGTCAGTCAAAAATATTTTTACACTAAAAAAAAAAAATACGCTTGAAAAAAATTTGACACTCAAAAAAAATTTACACTCAAAAAAATATAAATATAAATAATTTTTTTTTTAAATTTCTTAAAAAAAAAAGTTTTTTTACACAAAATAAAAACTAATCAAAACTGTTATTTTTTCACGTTAGAAAATTTACTATCACTTAAAAGGGCATTGTGGAGGGTACTCATAGGTTCGGCCAAGTCGAATTTAACTTTTCTTCTTTTCTACAGTTTTAAGCATTTTCTGTATGCTGGACGAACTTCCTGCCTTTAATGATCCCTAGTGAAATTTAATGCACAAAATATTCTTAAAACATGTTAACCCTGTAACTGCCTTTTTTATAGATTTTTATAAATTATTTTGAAAAAAAGGGCAAAATTATCCCTTAAAACGGGAGCTAGAGGAATAACTTGGTCGAAGAAAGGAATCATCATAAAATTTTTTAAAACACTTCTTCATGTAATTTTCAACTCAGAAGTATATTTAGATAATTTTGTTCAAGTTTTTTAACACTGCTTTGATAAAAAAAAATACAATAAAAAATATGACTCTTTATATTTTTTTAATTATTAAGCATTTTGCACATATCGCACGAACTTTCAAGCTTTACAAGCGGTAATGAAATTTTATTATGAAAATATTTGTAAAATATTTAAACCCTTTAAGTGATCGCTTTTTTAAACTTATGACTTTAATTTTTGAAAAAAACTTAAATGACCCCCTTAAAATGACAGTTAGAGGGTTAATATATTTAAAGAAAAGAACCGCCATACAATTTCACTGAAGACATTTAACCATATTTTTAAGCTCAGACGTGCATTTTTCATAGTTTTTCAATGTTTTCCAAACGCATTTAATAAAAATTTAAAAACTTCAGTGGGCCATGAAAAATATATTCGAGCTTACCCTGCAAAAACCATTGATGATTTTGTATACCCTCCACTCTAGTGATAGAGGGTATATATAAGTTTGTCATTCCGTTTGTAACACCACGAAATATTGGTCTAGGACCCCATAAAGTACATGTATCATGATCCTCGATCGATTTTAAGACGATCTAGCGATATCCGTCCGTCTGTCTGTTGAAAACACACTAACTTTTGAAAGACTTTACGGAGGCTCTTGAAGTTTGGCATATATGTTGGGCATTTACATGGTCATGTTGGTTGGTATTGCAATCCAGCGAAATCAGTCCAGTGGTTCAAAAGTTATAAGCAAAATAGTGAAATTTTGAAAAGGGTTTTCCGCGAATTTACGAGATAAAACATGCGCTAAATTTCAAACGACAATTTTGAGGGTGCTGAAGTGTGACATATATATATTTTTCGTTTTTTTTTCTGGCCCGGTTCGTTATAAATTTCAGCAAAATCGGTTTAGTGGTTCAAAAGTTGAAGGCAAAACCCTGAACTTCAGATTGGTTTCCCTTAAAACTCATGTGTTGAAAAACCCGAGTTTTTAAAAAAAAACAAGCTTAAAAAACAATGATAAGCAAAAAAATTACTTTACAGAGTATTTTGTCGCTAAGAAATATTTTTACACTAAAAAAAAATTACACTAGAAAAAAATTGTACACTCAAAAAAAAAATTAGTAAATTATTTTTTTTTTTACAAAAATGACAAAAACAAAAAGTTCTGACTCAAAATAAAATATTTCTAATCGAAATTGTTAATTTTTTTTCACATTAAAAAATGTACTATCCTTTAAAAAGGGCATTGTGGGGGGTATTCATAGATTCGGCCAAGTCGAATTTAACTTTTATACTTGTTTTTATTTAATGTTCTACTTTCATTTGGCATTGGAGACATTGAGGCTCAAGACGATGACCCAAAATTTGTTGCACAGTGTAATTTGTTTATAGTTTATTTTTAAACTTGAACAAAAAAAAAATAAAATTTTTCTTATTTATTTTTTAACCAGAAAAAAGGTTGCTAAAAAATCCTTTTTTAGGTGGTTCAGGTGTAGTAGTCCGCAAGCTCGGTACTAGTTTGCCATTATTAAAGATAACGTCTTCCTATTAACAAGAACAAAAAAAATATATATTAATGTCAAGTTCATAAAAAAGGAAATTAAATGAGAGAAAATTAAATTAAGTTTGGTGATTGAGCGATATCGCCGAAATATATTAACATGATTATTAAATTATATTTTTTAAAAAAACATTTTTTTTAAACTTACACCAGCTCCTCCATTTTTGAAATAATGGCCAGGAGCACCAGTACCACCAACAGTTACTCCAGGTTTCTCTTTAGAATCACTAGCAGTTTTTTCAGTTTTAGCCGTCGGTACTAGTTTGCCATTATTAAAGATAACGTCTTCCTATTAACAAGAACAAAAAAAAATATATATTAATGTCAAATTCATAATAAAGGAAATTAAATGAGAGAAAATTAAATTAAGTTTGGTAATTAAGCGATATCGCCGAAATATATTAACATGATTATTAAATTATATTTTTCAAAAAACATTTTTTTTTTAACTTACACCAGCTTCTCCATTTTTGAAATAATGGCCTGGAGCACCAGTACCACCAACAGTTACTCCAGGTTTCGCTTTAGAATCACTAGCAGCTTTTTCAGTTTTAGCAGTTGTATCGCTCATAATGCCGACAATAATGCAACCTAATACAAATATTATTTGAAATAATTTCATTTTTTAATTGTATTGTAACTTTCAAATGACATTAGTTACGTTCTAAAATAATTGTATGACTGTTTAACATAATGGATTTTTTCTGCATTTTTATAGCATTCTGTATAATAAGAAAGTACGACCGCTATAATTGACTGTACCGAATCAAAAATAACTTTAAAAATTATCTAGGTTTTATTATATTCACCGACCACAGTGTGTGGTCACTCTGTTATTTCGTAAGTAACGCATCAATATAGCATGCCCACCCGAAACTTCCAGCAAATAAAAAAATACGGAGAAAAGAAATATCAAGATAAGAGTTCCCAGTTCTTAAAATCTCCCTTACGGAATCTTAATTTCCCCGAGTAAAAACAAACTAATCAGGTGCTTTATGTTATCATATCTAAATTAATCTTATCATATCTAAATTAATCAGCTCAAAATTGATATTATCTGATCTCAAAATTGGATTTACACGACCCGAGTAAAAACAAGTAAAAAAGTTAAATTCGGCCTTGCCGAATCTAGTGATTCCCTCCACAATTTCAAATAGATTATTGCAAAAAACTTTATTTAAAAGGAAATTACTTTTGAAAAAAAAATTCCGCGAAAAAAAAAAATTCCGCGAAAAAAAAATTTTGGTAAAAAAAAAGAATCCGCGATTTTTTTCTTTTTTTGCCAAAAATATGTTCGTACTTGTTTAAATACCATTTAGTGTTCAATTATGTTCACATATGTCAACCAGAAGCCGAATTAAAGCATTTTGAATTTTTAGGTTCTGTTGAATGTACTGAAATTTTTAAGGTGTGCTTACATTTTCGTTCATAACTTTTGAACCGCTGAACCGATATCGCTCAAATGCAATACCAAACTTTTCGGGAGAACTTCCAATAAATGTGCTAAATTTCAGTTATCTCTGTGCAATATTTTGTCCGTGACAGCATTTTCCACAGACAGACAGACAGACAGACAGACAGACAGACAGACAGACAGACAGACAGACAGACAGACAGACAGACAGACAGACAGACAGACAGACAGACAGACAGACAGACAGACAGACAGACAGACAGACAGACAGACAGACAGACAGACAGACAGACAGACAGACAGACAGACAGACAGACAGACAGACAGACAGACAGACAGACAGACAGACAGACAGACAGACAGACAGACAGACAGACAGACAGACAGACAGACAGACAGACAGACAGACAGACAGACAGACAGACAGACAGACAGACAGACAGACAGACAGACAGACAGACAGACAGACAGACAGACAGACAGACAGACAGACAGACAGACAGACAGACAGACAGACAGACAGACAGACAGACAGACAGACAGACAGACAGACAGACAGACAGACAGACAGACAGACAGACAGACAGACAGACAGACAGACAGACAGACAGACAGACAGACAGACAGACAGACAGACAGACAGACAGACAGACAGACAGACAGACAGACAGACAGACAGACAGACAGACAGACAGACAGACAGACAGACAGACAGACAGACAGACAGACAGACAGACAGACAGACAGACAGACAGACAGACAGACAGACAGACAGACAGACAGACAGACAGACAGACAGACAGACAGACAGACAGACAGACAGACAGACAGACAGACAGACAGACAGACAGACAGACAGACAGACAGACAGACAGACAGACAGACAGACAGACAGACAGACAGACAGACAGACAGACAGACAGACAGACAGACAGACGGACATCGCTAGAATGTCTTAAGATCGATTGGGCATCATGAATATATATACTTTATGGGGTCCCAGACCGATATTTCGATGAGTTACAAACGGAATGACAAACTTATATATACCCTCTTTCACTAAGTGGAGGGTATAAACAAAGTTTAGCCAAATTTGGAAAAATTTTAAAAGCCCTGAAAAAGTTTTGTAGAATTTTCTAAGTCCTGGATAAAAAATATTTTTGGTACATTTTTTGCGTTTTGAAGTAAAAATTTACTAACAAAGTTTTAAGAAAATTTTTTTTAAATTTCGATTTTTTTTGAAGTCCCGGACACAATTTTTATACCCTACATCACTCTGTGGTGCAGGGTATAATGACTTTGTGCTGATGTTTGTAACCACCCAAAATATTGGTCCTAGACCCACTTTCACCGATCGACTCAGAATAACTTTTTAAGTCATTCTAGCTATGTCCGTCCGTCTGTCTGTCCGTCCATGTAAACGTTGTCAACACGATACAGGTCGCAATTATCAATCGATTTGGCTGAAATTTAAAACTTAAGCTTTGTTTGGCCTAAGGACGAAGCCTATTGAAATTGGAAAAAATCGGTCCATGTTTAGACCTAGCCCCCATACAAGAGTTCTCTTTATTTTGACACAAATGGCTCTAATAACCGTATTATAATAGGTATCCTTTCGAAATTTGGCAGGTAAACGTGTTGTGTATTCAATTTCAAAGGAATCGGACCAGTTCTTCTTGTAGCCCCCATACAAATCCCGATATTCACATAAATCTCTCAAATTTCATGAAAATAGAAAATATTTCATTAAAATTCTGTTTGTATGTGTTTAACGTGTACTTCAATAACATAATGATTATAATCGTACCATTTTTGGACTTAGGCCCCATATAAAAATTTTGCCCGATATTCAGTTAAAGCGGTTAATTGGCAACAAATAGAAGCCTATTTCATTCAAATTAGATTTGCGAGTGTTTTTTAAAGATTTGACAAAAGATAGATCCAATCGGTCTATTTTTGAACATGGGGCCCATTTTCCGGGAACCACTGGTGTAGGGTCTTTTAATAATATAATATAATAGTTTTGATCACATCACATGATCAATTTTTTGTTTTATTTATTCTCTCTATTTACAACTCATTTTTAATAAATTCAACCTAACCGAGAACTGGTAACAATGACCGTCGTCTCGTTGTAGCGAAAAAAACCAAGGGTTCTGATGGAAATCGAACCCACGACCCCCACGTTGAAAGGCTAGCACGCTACCAACTAGCCAACGGGGCCCCCTTCTTATATGGTCGGTCTAGACCGAATATAATTTTCTTACTTGTTGTAAATTTTTTTAGTCAAAATCGGCTAAAATTTTAAGGTACGAAGTGGTCTTTATTAGCTAATTAGGGTGCCTTAACACGTTCAGATTGTTTTAGTATTTTCAAGAGAGTTATTAAGCTTGACTGTGGCTACATTTTTTTTTAAATATTGTTAGGAAAAAATCAACAGTCCTTGTAGGTTATGCTTAGAAAAGTGAAAAAACGATTTTTTCATATATTTTTATACCCTCCACTTACAAGGGAAGTCTCCCTGGTGTCACCCTCCGATCTTCATGAAATTTGGATATGTTGTTAAGAACGAAAATTAATTCGACCAGTATTTTTTTTTAGCGGCCCAAATTCATTTTTAGGGGGGGTCGATTTGTATGGGCGGAAATTGATCTTTTTCAGTTTTTTATGATTTACGCCTATTTAAACAAAATTAATATGGGCATGTGTGGTATCACATTAAAGGTATTAAAAATACCTATCTCGTGGAGCTAACAAAGGGTCAAAGAAGATAATATTTTTCGACTTATTAACAAAAATGTTCTAAAATTTTGGTATTTTCCTCAATATGACGAAAAGTTGTGCATGTTTGGACACGTTCTTAGCACACGTAGATAGGTTTTCCAAAGACCTTTCATTTAGTATGTAACATGACTAGCTTTCTTTGCATAATATAGGAGATAAACGAAAAAACTGAAAAATGGGCTTGTCTTCCCCCCTCCTTTTTACCCCCTAAATATGAATTTAGGCCGCTAAAAAAAAATACGTGTAACTTTATTTTTTCTGATCTACAAAATAAAACCAATTCCATAAAGATCCGCGTGTGACACTAGGGACTTCCCTTGTTAGTGATAGAGGATATATATAAGTTTGTCATACCCATAAAGTATACACTGAGGGAAAAAAACATATTTAAATCAAATATTTTCATGTTTATTTTAAGTATGCTACATATTTTTGGAAAAATTTTAATTTTAATATTGTTTTTGATTGATTTAAACAAAATATGTTTGTTTTAAAATTGCATACAATTTTAATTTAAAATTGATCACTTTAAAATTAATATGCTGTCATTAAAAGTCGTTAAAAATTTAAAAAAAATCTTATTCAAATATTTGTATTAAAAACAATATTTTTCGTGGTTATTTTAAAGTTAAACAATTTTGTTTTTTGACATTTAAAGTTTTTTTTTTCAAGAAATATAGTAAAGTTGGGCAATTTTATTTTAAGTAGATACAATGTTAAAATATTTTTTCATTAAAAAAAGACGCACATTTTTCACATCTCTAAATGTGACGAGTTTTAAATGAAATTAATTAAATTAACGAAAGTAAAATTAAAAATTAAAAAACTAAAGTGAAAAAGAATATTATTAACAATAAAAACAAAAATAAAACTGAAAAAAAAGTAAAAAAACCAAGTGAAAAAAAACAAAGACAAAGAAAACGAGGAGGGGATGGATGTATTTATGTATGTAATTGGCAGAAAATGAAAACTTCTAACTTTAGTTTTTATATATGGTATATAGTATTAATTTAAGTGTGTTTATTTTTTATTTTTGGTATTTAATTACATTTGTTGTAATTAGATGTAGTGCTACAATTAGGGTAGAAGTACATCCAAGGCTTTGGCTTTGATTTTTTTTATGTATAGCAAAAAATAAAGCCAACAAGCAATATTTAAAGCCAAAGCCTTGGATGTAATTCTACCTTAGATGTACAATTAGAGTAGTGTTAATTTTTTTGCTGTGTTATTAAAAAATATTTTAAAAATAATTTGAAAATAAAATAAACTTAAACAAAAATATGTATTGTTTTATTTTAAGTTTCATGGTTTTTAGGTAAGTAAAAAGCTGCAAAAGAAAAAAATGTCGCATATTAAAATTAATATTGGTCAACTTTAAATTAAAATTTGTTGCATATTTAAATTTAGCATGGCCAATTTTAAAACAATATTGTTACATCTTAATTTTAACATGTTGTCTACCAATCTTGTCATGTTAAAAACAACTAGAAACATATTTAAATTAAATAAAAACAAACTTTGTTCTATTTCGTCACTGTTTTATATTTAATTTAAAGTTGTTTCTGTTTGATTTTAATATTTTTTTTTCTTAGTGTATATATTCATGATGCCCGATCGATTTTAAGACATTCTAGCGATGTCCCCCTGTCCGTCTCTCTTTCTGTCTGTGGAAAATGCTATCACTGACAAAATATTGCACAGAGATGACTGAAACTTGGAAGTTCTCCCGAGAAGTTTGGTATTGCATTTGAGCAAAATCGGTTCAGCGGACCAAAAGTTATGAACGAAAATGTAAGCACACCTCAAAAATTTCAGTGCATTCAACATAACCTAAAAATACAAAATGCTTAAATTCGGCATCTAGTTGACATATGTGAACATAATTAAACACCAAATGGTATTTAAACAAGTGCGAACATATTTTTTGACAAAAAAAAGAAAAAAAATCGCGGATTTTTTTTAAAAAAAATAAAATTTTTTCAAAAGTAATTTCCTTTTAAATAAAGTTTTTTGCAATAATCTTTTTGAAATTGTGGAGGGTATCGCTACATTCGGCAAGCCCGAATTTAACTTTTTTACTTGTTTCAAATATATTTGGTCCCAGACTGGACTACCTTTTGGTAATAGAATCGAACCTATACAGTCAATTTCTTGTGTTTTTTTACTGTTGCACAGTGTAATTGCTAATAGCCCATCCTAATATACAACAATTTTTTCTTTATTGTTCACATTTTTAAACAAAAAAAATAAATTATTTATTTTTTTAACCAGAATCCTTTTATAATCCAATACCAACTTCTCAATTTCTTGTTTTGACATCATTGATTTATTTTAGAAAAAACGTTGTGTCTTTTAGCCTCTTCTAACATTATTAGACCCAACGTTCGGTACACGTACACCATTATTATAGATAACGTCTTCCTGTTAACAAGAATAAAAAAGTTATTAATGCCAAATTCATAATGAGGGAAGTTAAATGAGAGAAAATTTTGTTAAAATCCTTATATCAGCAGAAGAATCCAGTCGAAACTTTGTTTTTTAGTACGTTTTGAAAACTTTTTTGTGGTAAATTTTCGGATTTTTTGATGGCTCGCTCAAAAGGCATCACATTTTCAATAATTCGAAGCTTGTTCCCTTACTCAAACTACTTTTACTCATAACTTTTTCAAAAATGGTCCAAATTCAAAATTTTTTTCAATTTTTGTTTTTTACGTACTTTAAAAAAAAATACTAAAAAACTTTTTAAACTGTTCTAATATGTGACTTTTTTAAATTTAAAATTTTAAATTTAATTTTTAAAAATGTTTGTACTCTTTGATTTTTTTTTTTAAACTTTTATTGTGTGTTTTTCAATCATTAAATCAGGTCTTGTGCTTGAAGCATCGTCCTATGGGGGTTAATGGAAAACTGACTCCTCTTAATTTTAATCTTAAACATATTTCCGGAACAAACTAATGCTCTATCTCAAATTCCTCAGTTAGTTCCCACTCAAAATGACATTTTTTTTAATTTGCTCCTACCGCTCTAACTGCCCTAAAAGTGACTCTAGAGCAATCAAAAGTATAACTCACACTAAATATTTTCTCAGAACATTTGAATTTAAATTTAAATTTGATCCTACCGCTCTAACTGCCCTAAAAGTGCCTCTAGAGCAATCAAAAGTATAACTCACACTAAATATTTTTTCAGAACATACATACCTACACGCAAAAAAAATCTTGTCAAATTACGTTATCCCATTTTACCAATATTTGACAATTTTCCTTGTTTTTCACAACTAATTTTCGATCGAAATTTACATTTTTTTTTTGGCAATTTTACAGTTTTTCTTGTAATTTTACAAATTTCTAAAATTTTTTCCAAAAAAATCCAGTAAATTTACGAGAATTTTTTGTAAGTTTTATTTCGCCAAAGTTGTAAATTTACAATTTTATTGGTAAAAATCTTGTAAAATTACAAAAAAGCTCGTAATTTGTACTAGGAATTCTCGTAAAACAGGAGGTAACAAAAAATCTAGTAAAGTCACGAAACCTCCTTGTAAGTTTCATTTCGCCAAAGTTGTAAATTTACAATTTTTTTGGTAAAAAGCTTGTAAAATTACAAAATTGTTGATAAAAAGCTTTTAAAATAACAAGGAATTCTTGTGAAATAGGAGGTAGCAAAAAAAAAGTTACAAACTTTTCTTGTAATTTTATAAGGTTTCTTTTTTGGGTGTACCCTCTTCATCAACCCTTAAGGCGGTCCACATAATTTTTTTTATTATTTTTATATAAATTTGTCTTATTTGATCCACTTCGACTAGTCCAATCCACAGTGGTTTATTTTCATTTTTTTAAATAATTCGGCCATTTAAGAAGTGCTGGGTACAATGGAACGAATGCGTAGGGTAATTGACCCGAGGTTGGTATCGACAAAGCAGCATGCATACAGCGAGGGTAGTTCAACGGAAACAGCTCTTCATGAGCTCGTTGGTACCATCGAGAGATCGCTTTCGGTGAAGGAGTTAAAAGGGGGCTTTTAATAATGTCATCCCAGACTCAACAATTGTGGCATTGTCTGGTCTGACAGTAAAGCGTGAGATCGCTTTAATGGTGGAAAACCTACTTGCCAATAGACGTCTAACGTCTGAATTGGGATCGTCTGTCATATCTCGATTTGTCAATAGGGGCACACCACAGGGAGGTGTTTTTTCGCCGCTTCCTTGGAACCTGGCACTGAATAGAAGCAAGTGGTTGTCATGTTGTCGCATATGCTGACGATGTTGCGATAGCGGTAAAAGGAAAGCATCTGCCAACTTTAAGGGACTGTCTTCAGGGTTCTCTGAAAGATGTGTCAAAATGTACAAGAGACTGTGAGTTAATCCAGGTAAAATAGAGCTTATTTTGTTTAAAAGGAAAATTAAGATTTTTTTGATCGCCTTCTTAGATGAAGCCAAGTATCTTGTAGTATTTCTAGACAGGAAGTTAAATTTCAGGCATAATATTGAGGAACGGGTGAGAAAAGCAACGATTGCTATATATTTCTGTAAAAGGGCCATTGGAAACGATGGAGCTTTAACCCTAAAGTCGTTCATTGGATATATGCAGCGGGGGTGCGTCCAATTCTGCTGTATGGAATCGTTGTCTGGTGGCCTGATTTAGAGACAAAAGGGAACTGTGTCTTCATCACGAAGGTACAGGCATCACTGGTGCTCTTCGTACTACACCTATGACTGCATTATAAATCCTCCTTCACCTGATACCATTGGACTTAATAGCACATTGCAAAGGAGGAGTATCGATAATGGCCATACCGCGATCTTGAAGAAGATAACAATACCACAAAATGTGGACTGTGCTCCCTCTATGAGCCTTTTTAAGCGCCACTTTACCACTATGATACCATCCGGGAAGTCTTGGATGAGGAGAATTCCAGGTAGTGGAGCCTCCATAAATTTTTACACGGATGGATCGTGGCTGCGCGAACATGTGAGCTTTGGAGTCTATTCGTAGGAGCTTTGAATGAGCCTGGTTTGAAGATTGCCGGATCATTGACGTGCTTACCAGGCAGAGATGCAGGCAATAAAGGAAGTGGCTGATTGGTTGAGCTGCAATATATTGTCCACAACTGCAGTCAACTTCTACTCTGACAGTTAAGCCGCGGTCAAGTACCTGTAGTCAATGTTTTTGAAAACAAGATCTGCCCTTAACTGCCGCACGTCTTTAAATGAGATGGCCAAGCAGTTTGACATACTACTCATATGAGTCCCAGGGCACAGAGACATTCCAGTGAATTGCAAAGCCAATGAGCTTGCAAGACTGGGAACTACCTTACAGGCTTCAACAGAATTGGAATGTGTGGAATTGGAATGTGGAATGTGCCTCTAGAAACTTGCAAGCAAAACCTACGGCTTTGTTCCGCGACGGAAACTAATCAAAGATGACAGATTTGGCCTTCTCTTAATCAGAAGCGCACAAGTGAGCTGATATCACTTCTAAGAGGAGAGATTTCGACGGATGTTTTTTCGTTTCGTGGCCATCTATTAGAAAACTGTAAGTCTTTCATTTTATTTTACCGATCTATGACGTTTTTAACCCTTCTTGGCTGGGGGTCAAAAATGACCCCAGCAGAAAACTTTAAACTTTTTGCAATAAACAAGTATTAAATGGCTTCTGTGTTTTTTCCCCAACTACAATTTCGTATTAATATATTATCTTTGAAAAAATCTTTAACCCTTCTTGGTAGGGGGTCAAAAATGACCCATTCAGTAAAAAGTATATATTTTGTTGATATCAAAAAATTCAAGCACTAAAGTTTTTGCTGAGGTAATTTTTAACCCAGGGCCAATATGGGTTAAAGATATCATAAATAGGTAAGATTTTAGGTCTGATTTAAAGTTATCTAATAGATTGCCAGAAATTAATTTTCTATAAAAAAATATATTTTTTTTATTAAATAGGTCATTTTTGACCCCCTACCAAGAAGGGTTAACGATTTTTTTAAAGGTAATATATATTAATAAAACAATAGTTGGGGTACATAACACAAAAGCCATTTTATACATGTTTATAGCACAAAATTTAAGCTCAAAACTTCAAATGTTCTGCGGGGGTCATTTTTGACCCACAGCCAATGTGGGTTAAAGACGTCCTAGATCGGTAAGATTTCATGACAGACTTAAAGTTATCTAATAGAATGCCACAACACCAAAAAAGAGTTAATTTGCCCAAAAATGAAATTTATAAGATTTAATTAATCCAAATTATTGATAAAAACCAACATTTCCTTGAAATCCGCTAACTTCCCCCCGCGATTCCCGAAAAGTGGCCCGACGGATATCCGCCATATTTCACATTTTTCTTCTCCAAGATGGTCTTAATGAATTCAGAAAAAACAAATTATATATTTTAAATTTTTTTTAATAAAATTTTCAAATTTTGTAAAAAGGTGTTTTGAGAACGCCCCCAAAATCATGCCTTTTCAATTTTCAACGGGTTAATGAAACCGTAAAATCTTTAAATTTCATATTTAAGTATTTACGATCAAATATCATACAAAAATAAGTTTTTGATTATTTTAATAAAAAAAATTTTTTTTAAGTGCTTTTTTGGAAAACTCCCAATTTTGAGGCTCAAAGTGGAGACAGAAGATAAACTTCGATCGGAGTGATATTTTGCATGTGAGTTACCCTTTGGGGACCGACACTTTTGGCGGGTATTAGAATTTGATCGGAGAGAAAATCCCAAAAACGAGCCATAGGCCATATCAGCTGACGATCGGACAAAGGCTTTGAAAAATACAGCGCACCTTTGTATTAAATTAAAAACTATTTATGCCTATTCCGCAATCACCCAAAAACGGCAGAGCCGATTTTAATGAAATTGTTTGCACAGATAGTGATTACCGAGTGTTATTAGCCCTCGATTGGACAAAGGGGATAAATGACATTCCGATACTAACAGAACGTTACATCTGCCTTATTTGCAGTCACGTAAAAATAGCTGAACTAATTTAATTGATATTTTCACCTCATAGAGTGTTAGCCAATGGGAAAACTACACTCAAAAATAAGTGAACTAAAAAATTACAAAATCAACAAAATGTTGAAAAACAACGGTAATAATTTAG
This sequence comes from Pegoplata infirma, assembly GCA_963921195.1. Classification (NCBI taxonomy): domain Eukaryota; kingdom Metazoa; phylum Arthropoda; class Insecta; order Diptera; family Anthomyiidae; genus Pegoplata; species Pegoplata infirma. Next base: position 205,234,443 of record OY992537.1, on the reverse strand, counting down.
GGGGAACTCCAATTTAAAAAAAAAAGATCCAGGCGTACTTTAGGGGTTGATGGGAGACGTTGGGGGACACCTTTCCCCCTAGCGATAGATGTTATCAAATGGATTTATTATGATTCTTTCAATTAATTTAATTAATTAATACAATTCATCATTATTAAAACACATTTATTATATCCACGCCCACAAAATGGGGGCGGGTAAAATTTTGTTTTATTTTTTTCCGCTGGGTCCACATGCAGGATTTTGAACTTCTTCTGACATAAAAATTTTGCATTTGCCTAACAAAAGTACAAAAAACCCTGAAAAATATGTGGTTTTTCTGGGGTTGGTTTAGTTCTCCAAAGGGGAACTCTTTTTATCCTTGATCCGATTTTGCCCATTTCCAAACTTAACCAGCTAATGATCATAAGACATATTTGTGCCAAACTTCGGAAGTCTAGCTGTTTTATTTTGGACTGTATCGTGTCCTCTACAGACGGACAGACGGATGGACATCGCTAGATTGTCTTAGCATCGATCACTGATCAATAATATAAATACTTTATGGGGTCCTTCACCGATATTTCGATGCGTTACACACGGAATTACAAAGTGAGTACATAATTTTTTTAGTGTGTATATTGTTTTCGGCCCTACTTTCAGAATTTGTGGGTCTGGTCCATGTGTATTAACTCGATTATTAAATTATGATTTTCAAAAAAAATATTTAAACTTACACCAGGTGATCCGTTTTTGTAAAAATGACCAGGAGTACCAGTACCACCAATAGTTATTCCAGGTAAATCAATAGCAGGAGTACCATTACCACCAACATATCTTTTAGGTTCAGGCACTGGTTCACTCATAATGCCAGCAATAATGCAACCTAACACAAGTATTATTGGAAATAAATTCATTTTTTAATTGTATTAACTTTAAAGTGAGATTAGTTCCGTTTGATAAAACAATTGTATGACTGTTTAATATATTAGATTTTCCTGCATTTTTATAGCATTCTGAATAGTAAAGCAAGTAAGAAAATTATAGTCGGTCAAGACCGACCATATAAAACCCTACACCAGTGTTTCCCGGAAAATGGGTAAAAAGTCCAAACATGGATCAATTTGGTCTATGTTTTGTTAAATCTTTAATAAGTATAGAAAACTCTCACAAACCAAATTTGAATGAAATTGGGTTCTATTTGTTGTCAATAAACCGCTTTTAGTAATATCGGGCGAAATTTTCATATGGGGCCTAAGTCCAAAATTGGTGCAATTATAATGAGATTTTTGGGTTATTAAAGTATGCATTAAACACACACAAATAAAATTTTAATCAAATATTTTCTATTTTCATGAAATTTTAGAGATTTATGTGAATATCGGGAGGGTGGTTTGTATGGGGGCTACAAGATGAACTCGTCCGATTCCTTTGAATTTTTTTTTTGATTTTTGAATACAAAAAACGTTTCCCTGCCAAATTTTGAAAGGATACCTATTAAAATACGGTTGTTAGGGTCATTGGACCCTAATTTCAAGGGGACATTTGTATGGGGGCTAGGTCAACACATGGACCGATTTCCAATTTCAATAGCGTTCATCCTTAGGTCAAAAGAAGCTTAAGTTTAAAATTTCAGAAATATCGGTTAAAAATTGCGACCTGTATCGTGCGCACAACGTTTACATGGACGGGCGGACGGACGGACGGACGTTCGGACGGACAGACAGACAGACCGACGGACGTACGGGCGGACATCGCTAAATCGACTCAGAAAGTGATTCAGAGTCAATCGGTATTCTTGAAAGTGGGTCTAGGGCCAATATTTCGGATAGTTACAAACATCAGCACAAACTCATTACACTCTGTACCACAGAGTGGTGTAGGGTATAAAAAAATGTGACCACTTTAATTGACTGTACCAAATCGAAAATAATCTCATAGTTCTTAAGAATTATCTAGTTTTTTATATCCTCTAACCACAGTATAGTGCAGTAGACTGCCATTTTTTTTTTTTTTTTTTGTATGGCAAAAAATTTTTCATCAGATTTTTCAATTCCTGGCAAATTTTCATTTCCTAGGCCTTCAACTTAAGGAAAATGGAGTTAAATTATCCCTTCGATTTTTTGGGATTTTTGAAAATTTAAAAAAAAAACCGAACCGGATTTAAAAAAAAACAAAAATCGGTTGAACGGTTTTCGAGATGTCGCTATTTGAAATTAGAACAAGTGAAAGTTTTAAATTCGGCTGTGCCGAATCTTTTATACCCTCCAAAATGTAAAAAAATTAAAAAAAAAATTGTCAGGGGCGTTTTTTTTTTGTTGGGGGGAAGGGGTGATGGGGGTCAGTGGGGGACTTTGAGAGCACCTTCCAATCGCGATAAATATACCAAATGTTTCATTTATTTAACAAAAATACAAAAAAACATGTAAAAAAAGTGTATTTTTTTAGATGTTGGTTCAGTTCTTTAAGAGGGAACTTTTTTTCCCCTGGCCCGATTTTGCCCATTCACGAACTTACCCTGCCTATAAACATGAGACATATTTGTGCAAAACTTCAGGAGGCTAGCTGTTTTATTTTGGACTGCATTGTGTTATCTACAGACAGACGGACGTACGGACATTTACAGAATGTCTTAGAATCGATCATAGATCAATAATATATGGGGCATTCCATGTGAAATCGGACACTTTGAAAAATTCTTTTTTTAGATTTTCCCAATTTATTTACAGTTTTTAGTACCCTTTGGAAACTCCTTCGTGGTAAATTTTCAGATTTTTTTGATGACCCGTTTAAAAGATATCGAATTTTTAAAAATTGGTAGTTTGTTCCTTTACTCAAACTTCTTTTACTCATAACTTCTTCAATAATGGTCCAAATTTATTTTTTTTTTTTTCAAAATTTTTGTTTTTTTACGTACTTTTAAAAAAAAATCCCAAAAAATTCTTAAAAGCGCTCGAGTATGCGATTTTTAAGTTTTAAAATTTAAATCTCAGTTTTGAAAATGTTTGTACTCTTCGATTTTTTTCAAATTTTTTTGTGTTCAACTTCTATCGATTCTAAAAATTTTTTGCCCAGGAGGATCGTGGGATAACGATTATTACTATTTGTTTTAATTTTTTGAAAATTTTTTGTTGTAATTTTCCAATCTTAAAAGCATTTCTACTGCTCCAATGGTGCGTCGTAGAGGGGTCCTTTATAAGACCGAGTCCCATTAATTTTTACGTCTTAACATTTCTTTGAAACAAACTAATACCCTATCTCCAATTTCTAAGGGGGCTCCCACACAAAACGACATTTTTTAAAATTTGCTCCAACCGCTCTAACTGCCCTAATATTGCCCTTAGAGCAACAAAATGTATGATCGACCCACAATATTTTTTTGTCCAAACACTTTCTCTGAACACACCTACCCTTTATCTCTAATTGTTAATGCGGTCCCCATACAATTTTTTTTATTTTTTGTAAATTTGTTTTATTTAATCAGCTTCTACCGGTCCAATGGTGCGTCCGAGAGGGGTCATTAGTGATACCGACCCCCATTTATTTTTGCCCTCCAACATTTTTGTAAAACATACCTACGCCCTATCTCCACTCCCTAAGTAGGCTCCCATACAAATAACAGTTGGAGCAAATTTTATAAAAATGTAATTTTGAATGGAAGCCTACTTAGCGAGTGGAGATAGGGCTGACCCCTCACGGACGCACCATTGGACCGGTAGAAGCTGATTAAACAAAACAAATTTACAAAAAATAAAAAAAGTTGTATGGAGACCGCCTTAACAGTTAAAGATAGAGGGTAGGTGTGTTCAGAGAAAATGTTTGGACTAAAAAAATATTGTGGGTCGGTTATACATTTTGTTGCTCTAAGGGCACTATTAGGGCAGTTAGAGCGGTTGGAACAAATTTTAAAAAATGTCGTTTTGTGTGGGAGTCCCCTTAGAAATTGGAGATAGGGTATTAGTTTGTTCCAAAGAAATGTTAAGACGTAAAAATTAATGGGGGTCGGTCTTATAAAGAACCCCTCTATGACGCACCATTGGAGCAGTAGAAATGATTTTAAGATTGGAAAATTACAATAAAATTTTTTCAAAAAATTTTAAAAAATAGTAATAATCGTTATCCCACGATCCTCCTGGGCAAAAAATTTGTAGAATTGATAGAAGTTTTACACAAAAAAATTTCAAAAAAATCAAAGAGTACAAACATTTTCAAAAATGAGATTAAAATTTTAATACTTAAAAATCGCATACTAGAGCGATTTTAAGAATTTTTTGGGATTTTTTTTAAAAAGTACGTAAAAAAACAAAAATTTTGAAAAAAAAAATTTGAAATTTGAACCATTATTGAAGAAGTTATGATTAAAAGAAGTTTGAGTAAAGGAACAAACTACCAATTTTTAAAAATTCGATATCTTTTGAACGGGTCATCAAAAAAATCTGAAAATTTACCACGAAGGAGTTTTCGAAGGGTACTAAAAACTGTAAACAAATTGGGAAAATCTAAAAAAAAAGTTTTTCAAAGTGTCCGATTTCACATGGAATGCCCCATATACTTTATGGGGTCCCCGACCGATATTTCGGAATGACAAAGTGAGTATACCCCCATACTGTGGTTGGAGGGTATAAAAATTACGGTTTTTCCTACGTTTAAGAAATTGAAAAAAAAATATATTTTCTTTCCCTAGACCCTTTAGTAGAGCTTGTAAAAGTATTTCAATTAAACTTAATTTAAGCGAAACCCGATCATTTTAACCCGTGGCGCCCTTCCATCAAAGTTTTTGATTTTTGGAAATTTCTACCATTATTTTGGATTTTTGAAGTATGAAAAAATAATAAATAAATTTTGGCATGCTGAATATAAATATCAAAAAATTTCTAAAATCGGTCGAGCGGTTTTTAAGATATCGCCATTTGAAGTTTGTGAACAAATTTCTAAAAATGCCGGTTTTTTTCCTAAAATGGCTGCATGAAAAATCGTCCAAACAAAATTATGAAAAATCGCCCAAAATATATAAAAAATTACCAAAAAAGAAAAAATCCAAAACTTGGCCCGAAATTAACGAAAACAAGTAAAAAGTTAAATTCGGCCTTGCCGAATGTAGTGATACCCTCCACAATTTCAAAAAGATTATTGCAAAAAACTTTATTTTAAAAGAAATTATTAAAAAAAAAATTAAGAAAAAATTTCCGCAAAAAAAATTTTTTGGTAAAAAAAAAATCCGCAATTTTTTTCCCTTTTTGTCAAAAAATATGTTCGTACTTGTTTAAATACCATTTGGTGTTCAATTATGTTCACATATGTCAACCAGAAGCCGAATTAAAGTATTTTGTATTTTTAGGTTATGTTGAATGTACTGAAATTTTTGAGGTATGCTTACATTTTCGTTCATAACTTTTGATCCGCTGAACCGATATCGCTCAAATGCAATACCAAACTTTTCGGGAGAACTTCCAATAAATATGTTAAGTTTCAGTGATCTCTGTGCAATATTTTGTCCGCGATAGCATTTTCCAATAACAGACAGACGGACATCGCTAGAATGTCTTAAAATCGATCGGGCATCATGAATATATATACTTTATGGGGTCCCAGACCGATATTTCGATGAGTTACAAACGGAATGACAAACTTATATATACCCTCTATCACTAAGTGGAGGGTATAAAAAAGCCCAAGAAAGAAATGAAAAATTATCCAAAATAAAACAATTAGAAAAGTTAAAAAGTTAGAGGCCAGAGACCAGAGGAATGACACAAGTATATGCCAAGCTTCAGCAGCCTCAGCTTTCTTGTGGTCATTGACTGGTTAAGTTCGTAAATGGGCAAAATTAGACCAGGCGAAAAAAATTCTTACTCAACGAACTAAACCAACCTCGGAAAAACAAAACTTTATAGGTTCTTTGTACTTTTATTCAAAAAATTAAACATTTTTATCTCAGGAGAGTCCTGCTTTGGTATCTAGGAGATCAGAAAATATAATATTTTTCCGGCACCGCCCGTTTTTTATTTTCTTGTACTTTTAATTTTTTTATTAAAATAATAAATTTATAATATTGCCACAATATATTTTGCGCAATATATTGCACTATTGCTTGCGGGGTGATTTATAATATAGTTAAATAGTTTTCCGATTTGCTGTGCTTTATCGACCACAAAACCACAAACAGAAATAATTGAAAGAAAAAAAAAACATTTGAAATATATTAGTCTTACAACTACCCAGGCAAAAATTGCTGAGTGTTCCAAAAAAATAGCACTGTTCCAACACATATTGATTTTTTTAGGCTGGTGTATAGTTTTAAAAGTGACGCAGGGTGAAAAAAAGCTTTTCACCAGCTGGTGAAAATGGTTGTAAGTGGCGGCTGACGTTTTACGTCAGCACACATATACACTGAGGTCCATTGTGAATAAGACTTACATTATTAATTTTAGCAAAATTCATTTTCAGCCATTTTTTCAATTTTTGTTTTTTAATTTTTATCAAAAAAAAATTTTTTTTCTTAAATTTTTTTTTTCATCAATTTTTTTTTAATATTTTTTTTTCAAAAAAATTTTTTTTCATCATGATTTTTATTTCATCAAAAACTTGATTACATAATTTTTTTATACATTTTTTTTACAAATAAATTTTCTTTTTCTTCAACAAATTTTTTTTCCGCCTCAAATTTTTTTTTGTCCATTTTTGAAACCAAAATTACTTTTTCATCAATTTTGAACTTTTTCAGACATAACAAGTATTTAATTCGGCTTGGCCGAATCTTTTATACCCTATAAAAAAAAATAAATTGCTATATCGTTCTAATTTTTTTTTGGGGGGGTCGGTAGTGGTAACTGGGAGGGGGGGGGGGGAATTTCCTCTCCAATGTGTGTTTAAAAATTCATTCTTATGCTTTTTGCTCTACAGAAATAAAAGTTTATCATAATTTAAAAAAAAAACTTTATTCCACGCCCATAAAGGGGGCGGACAGAAAAAACGAGATTTTCTAATTCTCAGGGTCCAAATACAGGACTTTGAACTTCTTGTAGCATAAAAATGTTGCATTTGTTAAACAAAAACACAAAAAATCATGTAAAAAAATTATACTTTTCAGAGGTTGGTTTATTTCTTCAAGGGGGAACTTTTTTCCCCTTGGTCCGATTTTGCCCATTTCCAAACTTAACCTGCCTAGGAATATAAGACATATTCGTGCCGAACTTCGGAAGTCAAGATCTTTTATTTTGAACTCTATCGTGTCCTCTATAGACGGACAGACGGACTGACATCGCTAGAATGTCTTAGAATCGATCACTGATCAATAAAATATATACTTTATGGGGTCCAAGACCGATATTTCGATGCGTTACATACGGAATGACAAAGTGAGTATAACCCCCATACTGTGGTTGGAGGGTATAAAAATATTGATCAAAAAAAAATATTGGTAAAAAAAAATATTGATCAAAAAAAATATTAATGAAAACAAGTGAGAGTGTTAAATTCGGCTGTGCCGAATCTTGTATACCCTCCAACGTTTAAAAAAAGATTTAAAAAAATTGCAGGGGCGTTTTTTGGGGGAGGGGGCTTGTCGGGGGACCTTGGGGACACCCTTTCTCTGGTCAAAAATTTTTACAAATTTAATTACTATGCTTTTTGTACAAAAGATATACAATTTCATCATTATATAATTTATTTGCTTATATCCACGCCCACAAAGGGGGCGGACCAAAAAAAAGTAATTTTCAAATCCCCTGGGTCCAAGTCCAAGACTTTGGACTTTTTTAAGCATAAAAATGTTTCATTTGTTTAACAAAAATACATAAAAACCTATAAAAAGTTACCTTTTTTCATGGGTTGGTTTACTTCGGCAAGGGGGAACTTTTCCCCCCTGGTCCGATTTTGCCCATCTCCGAACTTAACCAGCCTATGAACATAAGACATATATGTGCCAAATTTCAGGAGCTTATCGCTTTTATTTTGGACTGTATCGTGTCTTCCACAGACGGACGGACAGACGGACAGACGGACAGACGGACGGACGGGCGGACGGACAGACGGACATCGCTAGAATGTCTTAGAATCGATCACTAATCAATATTATATATACTTTATGGCGTCCTAGACCGATATTTCGATGCGTTACACACGGAATGACAAAGTGAGTATACCCCCATACTGTAGTTGGAGGGTATAAAAAATATCGACGAAAAAAAATTTTGATGAAAAAAATATTGATTAAAAAAATATTGATGAAAAAAAATATTGATGAAAAAAAATATTGATGAAGAAACAAAATATTGATGAAAAACAACTATTGATGAAAAAAATATTGATGCAAAAAAAAATTGACGAAAAAATATTGATGAAAAAATATTGATTAAAAAAATATTGATGAAAAAAATATTGATGAAAAAAATATTGATGAAAAAAATATTGATGAAAAAAATATTTGATAAAAAAATAGTTATTCATGAAAAAAATATTGATATAAAAAAATTGATAAAAAAGAAATATTGACGAAAAAAAAATTTGATGAAAAAAGTTATTCATGAAAAAAATATTGATAGAAAAAAAATTTTGATGAAAAAAAATTTGATTAAAAAAATATTGTTGAAAAAAATATTGATAAAAAAAATATAGACGGACAAAAATATTGACGAGAAAAAAATATTCATGAAACAAAATATTGATGGAAAAAATATTTATGAAACAAAATATTGACTAAAAAAATATTGATGAAAAAAAATATTGTTGGAAAAAAATATTGATGGAAAAACATATTGATGAAAAAAAATATTGATGAAACAAAATTTTGATGAAAAATAGATATTAATGAAAAAATTATTGATGAAAAAAAATATTGATGAAAAAAAATATTTATGAAAAAAAAATATTGATAAAAAAATATTTAAAAAAAAAATTTTGATAAAAAAAAAATATTCGTGAAAAAAATATTTATGAATAAAATATTGATGAAAAAAAACTATTGATGAAAAAAAATATTGATGAAAAAAAAATATTGATAAAAAAACATTGATAAAAAAATATTGATGAAAAACAATATTGATGAAAAAAAATATTAATGAAAAAATATTGATGAAAAAACTATTGATGAAAAAAAATATTGACTAAAAAAATATTGATGAAAAAAATATTGATGGAAAAGAAATATTGATGGAAAAAAAAATAGTGGTGGAAAAAAATGTTGATGAAAAAAATTATGAAAAAATTATTGACGAAAAAAATAATGATGAATAAATATTAATGGAAAAAAATATTGATGAAAAAAATATTGATGAAAAAAATTTTGATTAAAAAAAATATTGACCAAAAAAAATATTGACCAAAAAAAATATTGACTAAAAAAATATTGATGAAAAAAAATATTGTTGGAAAAAAATATTGATGGAAAAACATATTGATGAAAAAAAATATTGATGAAACAAAATTTTGATGAAAAATAGATATTAATGAAAAAATTATTGATGAAAAAAAATATTGATGAAAAAAAATATTTATGAAAAAAAAATATTGATAAAAAAATATTTAAAAAAAAAAATTTGATAAAAAAAAAATTTGATAAAAAAAAAATATTCGTGAAAAAAATATTTATGAATAAAATATTGATGAAAAAAAACTATTGATGAAAAAAAATATTGATGAAAAAAAAATATTGATAAAAAAACATTGATAAAAAAATATTGATGAAAAACAATATTGATGAAAAAAAATATTAATGAAAAAATATTGATGAAAAAACTATTGATGAAAAAAAATATTGACTAAAAAAATATTGATGAAAAAAATATTGATGGAAAAGAAATATTGATGGAAAAAAAAAATAGTGGTGGAAAAAAATGTTGATGAAAAAAATTATGAAAAAATTATTGACGAAAAAAATAATGATGAATAAATATTAATGGAAAAAAATATTGATGAAAAAAATATTGATGAAAAAAATTTTGATTAAAAAAAATATTGACCAAAAAAAATATTGACCAAAAAAAATATTGACTAAAAAAAATATTGATAAAAAAAATTGATGAAAAAAAATATTGACTAAAAAAAATATTGATGAAAAAATATTTTATATTTTTTCTTCATGAAAAAATATTGATAAAAAAAAAATTTATGAAAAAAAGATATTCATGAAAATAATGTTGATGAAAAAAAGAAATTCATTAAAAAAATTTATAGAAAAATATTGATGAAAAAAATATTGATGAAAAAAAATATTTATGAAAAATAATTATGTTACGTTTTATTCACCAGCTGGTGAATATTTTTTTTATTAACCACGAGGTGAATAATTGTCCATGTAACAACGAATCCAAGTTACTAAAATTTTTAAAAATATGAAAACAGTAATTCCGTTTTTATTATTTTTTGTTAATCGTTAGCTTATAAGTCAAACTGAGGTGGCGTCTTGCAAATTTTTTAAAATAAGACACCTGCCTAAAAACATTATCATGTTAAAAATATTTTAATATTATTTTTTTGCCAAACTAATTTAAAACTATTCAACAATTTATTTTAAAACAAGTAAAAAAGTTAAATTCGGCCTTGCCGAATGTAGTGATACCCTCCACAATTTCTAAAAGATTATTGCAAAAACTTTATTTAAAAGGAAATTACTTAAAAAAAAAAAAATGTTTGAAAAAAATTTTTCGCGAAAAAAAAAAAATTTGTTAAAAAAAAATCCGCGATTTTTTTCTTTTTTTGTCAAAAAAATATATTTGTACCTGTTTAAATACCATTTGGTGTTCAAATATGTTCACATAAGTCAACCAGCAGCCGAATTAAAGCATTTTGTATTTTTAGGTTATGTTGAATGCACTAAAATTTTTGAGGTGTCCTTACATTTTCGTTCATAACTTTTGAACCGCTGAACCGATATCGCTCAAATGCAATACCAAACTTCTCGGGAGAACTTCCAATAAATATGTTAAGTTTCAGTCATCTACATGTAAAATTTTGGCCATTTCCACAGACAGACGGACATCGCTAGAATGTCTTAAAATCGATCGGAGATCATGAATATATATACTTTATGGGGTCCCAGACCGATATTTCGATGAGTTACAAAAGGAATGACAAACTTATATACCCTCTATCAATAGAGTGGAGGGTATAAAAATTGCAAATCTGGAATTCGTTTTTGGAAATTTTTTACGTAATCAAAAAAAACTACAACCCAAGCCTTGTAAAACTACAAAATTTTAACATCACATTTTTTAAAAGATTTTTTCCCCGTAAATTACAATTTATTTTTTTGAGTGTATGATGCTAATTATATGAATAGATAATGAAAAATTGCAATTAGACAACTATAGACAACTATAGACAACTATTGAAATGAATATCAGCCACAGTCTTACAATTATCTTAAAACTCGAATAAAGTAATTTTGAGTAATAAAAAAAATAAATAAAAATGAAATTATTTTTTGTATTATTTGTCCTTTATTGCGCTACTGTCTGCATAATGGGAGCTCCTCTTCCCAGAGTAATTCATGTCTATCATTATGGTGGTGACGGTGGTGATGGTGGTTTATTTGGTAGTGGAGGTGATGGTGTAAGTAAACAATTTTCAAACAAATTTCGTAAAAATATAATTTTGGTAAAAAAAAACATTTATTCGAAAAAAAAATTTTTTTACCAAATTTCTTATTTAAATAAAGTATTTGGCAAACATTTTTTTTTAATGAAAAAACAAATAAGAAAATTATAGTCGGTCAAAACCAAGCCTATAATACCTTACACCAGTGTTGGCCAAAAATGGGTACCACTGTGCAACAAGAAAAATAAACTCTAATGCCTACAATGGCAAATGAAAGCAGGCTATCAAATAAACAAAATCACCAAAAGATTTTGCAAAGTTTGTTCAAATTTCTTTTTTATGGTCCACTGAAGTTTTACGTTTTTTATCAAAAGCGTTCGGAAAATGTAGAAAAACTATAATAAATGCACTTCCGAGCTTAAAAATACGGTGCACACAAAAAAAACCTTGTCAAATTACTAGGAAAAGTCTCGTAAACCCATTTTACCAATATTTGACAGTTTTCCTTGTTTTTTAACAAACAAATTTGAATCGAAATTTAATTTTTTTTTTTGTAATTTTACATTTTTTTTTTGTAATTTTACAATTTTTTTGTTATTTTACATTTTTTTTGTAATTTTACAAATTTCCAACATAATTTTACAAAAAAACAAGTAAAAAAGTTAAGTTCGGCCTTGCCGAATGTAGTGAAACCCTCCACAAGTTCAGAAAGATTATTGCAAAAAACTGTATTTAAAATTAAATTACTTTTGAAAAAAAAAAAAATTTGAAAAAAAAATTTCCGCGAAAAAAAAAATTAGTAAAAAAAAAAATCCGCGATTTTTGTCTTTTTTTGTCAAAAAAAGTGTTCGTACTTGTTTAAATACCATTTGATTTTCAATTATGTTCACAAATGTCAACCAGCAGCTGAATTAAGGCATTTTGTATTTTTAGGTTATGTTGAATATACTAAAATTTTTGAGGTGTCCTTACATTTTCGTTCATAACTTTTGAACCGCTGAACCGATATCGCTCAAATGCAATACCAAACTTCTCGGGAGAACTTCCAATAAATACGTTAAGTTTCAGTCATCTCCGTATAATATTTTGGCCGTGATCACAATTTTCACAGACAGACGGACAGACGGACATCGCTAGAATGTCTTAAAATCGATCGGGGATCCTGAATATAAATACTTTATGGGGTCCCAGACCGATATTTCGATGAGTTACAAACGGAATGACAAACTTATATATACCCTCTATCACTAAGAGAGAGTTCCTTTTAATTTTTATTGCGCCAAAAAACTGTAAACTTGCAATCTTTTTTGGTAAAAAGCTTGTTAAATTACAAAATTATTGGTAAAAAGTTTGCAAAATTACTAGGAATTCTCGTAAAATAGGAGGTAGCAAAAAATCTGTAAACTTACAATCTTTTTTGGTAAAAAGCTTGTTAAATTACAAAACTATTGGTAAAAAGTTTGTAAAATTACTAGGAATTCTCGTAAAATAGGAGGTAGCAAAAAATCTAGTTAAGTTACGAAACCTGCTTGTAAATGTTATTGTGTAAAAAAATTTGTAAATTTACAATTTTATTGGTAAAAACTTTGTAAAATTACAAAATTTTTGGTAAAAATCTTTTAAAATTACTAGAAATTCTTGACAAATAGAAGGTAGGTTCTTTTCCTACACTCAAAAAAAAGGCTTATCTTAAGCTTTGGAAAAATTTTCTTCAAATAGTTTATACATTTTCCCACAATTTAGTTCAATTTAACTAAAAGTTGGGAAATTTTCTCAACTGTTAGGAAAAAGTTTTAGTCCATGTGCTGTTAAATACTCCATTATTTTTTTCTTATATGGAATTCCCTAATACATGGAAGAAATTCTTACCACCAAAGAAATTTTCCCTTAATATAAAAAAAAATCTTTATTTTTAGGGCATATTCCTCTTCTTTGGCCGTAATTTTCTACCAATTAGTTATCTTTTTTAAGAAAGTTTTTTCCACTATTTGAGTAAATTTTTATAACTTGTAGATTTTGTTTTTTTCAAAAAACTTAAAATGGCGATAGAGCAAAATGGAGACCATTTTTGGTGAAACTCCATAGTACTGATGGTCGTCTTCGCATGTGTGGACCCTCATGGGTCCTAACTTTAGATTTAAAGAACTTGGCATTCCCAAAATTTTAAAAAGATTAATATCTCGGTAAATATTGCCGACACAACAAAAAGTTCAAAGGAATTTTTGTAGCACTTAACAAGTTAAACAAGACCGCCAAATATACCAAAGCTAGCTGAGTAACAAATCTCCATAGTATTGCTGGTCTTCTTCGCATGTGTGGACCCCAATGGATCCTAACTTTCGATCGAAAAAAGTTAGCATTCCCGAAATTTTTAAAATGTAGCACTTAGCGAGTTGAACAAGACCGCTAAATACACAAAAGCTATCTGAGTAATAAATTTAAAATTATTGAGTTTTTTAAATTCTCAAGACCCAATTGGTCCCCTAAATTCACGTATCTCAAAAACTAAGCAATGTAGAGGGAAACGACAAAAATTTAAAATCAAAAACTATGACGATTCTTTAGGGACCTTAAGGATTATTTAGAATCCCAATGGGATCTTCACCCAATCGAGTCCTCACATGTGTATATAAAATTTTATTTTTATAAAATTTGCTCCAACTATAATTTGTATTTAGGAATGTTTTGAAAAAATGTTGGAGGGTAAAATAAATGGGGGTCGGTCTCACTTATGACCCCTCTAAGACGCACCATTGGACAGGCCGAAGCTGATTAATCAAATTTATAAAAAATAAAAAAAAAATTATGGTGACTGCCTTGAATTAAAAACTTCACCATCCTTTGGTGATTTTGTTTATTTGATGATATACACAGAAAAAAATAAAAAAAAAATTTTAGTTAAAAAATTTTTAGATTTAATTAAAAAATTAATTAAATCAATAAAATGCGCATATAAATTAAAAATACTTGTATGTCGTTAATTAAAAATAAATGGAAATTTAGTTAATTAAAAACTTAATACTATAAAAAAAAATTTAATTAAAATTTACAAAAAAAATAATAATTCAAATTTTAATTATATAAATTAAAAATGTATTTAAATAAATTAAAAATTTAATTAAAAAAAAATTGAAAACCAATCAGAAAATGGAAATTAAGTTTATTAAAAACTTAATACTATAAATTAAAAAATTTAATTAAAATTTGAAAAAAAAATAATAAATTAAATATATAAATTAAAAATTTAATTTAAAAAAATTGAAAACCAATTAAAATTTATTTAAATTTTAATTGTATTAATTAACAAAATTAATTAAAAATAATACATTTTTTAAAAAATAAATAATTAAAACAAAAAAAAATTGTAAATAAAAAGGGTAAAAGGTTGATAATAAACCTTTTATATACATAAAACTATAAACAAAATGAGAATTTAAAAACTATACGAGAAATAAAAAAAACTTTCAACAAACTGTTTATACTTTGTATTTGTTTTTGTGTGTCAAACAATGCAAGAGAAAAAAAACAACTAACACACACGGAAAACAAAAAAATAAGTAAAACTAAAAAATTAATTACATATTTAATTAAACAATTAATTATATTAATTAAATATTTAATTAATATTAAATTTAAAAACTATTAAAATTTTAATTAAAATAAAATTAAAAATTTAATTAAACAATTAGTTATATTAATTTTAAAATTTAATTAATATTAAATTAAAAAACAATTATAATTTTAATTAATATAAAATTTACGGTATTATTTTCTGTGTACATTCATTTGGCATTGGAGCCAACTGATGCTCAAAGCGATGACCCAAAATTTGTTGCACAGTGCTATTTAAACATTTCCTTTCCTTTTATTAATGAAATTAATATTGTTTTTTTTTTAAAGGGTGACATTCATGTTTGGGTTAAAGGAAGAAGGGATCAATATTAAGGACACCAATAAGAGCACAATTTGAATTTTTAATAATAACACTCTTTTTAAATTTTTATAGTCATTTAAAGTTAAAAATAAAACATTCATTTTATATGTGAGTTGTTTTTCTTAATATTAAAGTAGGGTAGAGAGGGTAAATGTGCCCCACATTCTCCAGTGGGGCACATTCTCCAGTGGGGCACATTCGCCACCCCGCTTATATGTTAACAAGGTTTTTACACCTGAGAGAATTATCTTATGAGAAAAGACAGAACGTACTGGAAACAAAAACAACAAATGTCAAATTGTTATACCCTACACCACTCTGTGGTACAGGGTATAATGAGATTGTGCTGATGTTTGTTACTACCCAAAATATTGGTCCTAGCACTGTTGCCAAGTTGGGGGTTTTCCCGCTAAATCTAGTGCTTTTTGTTTGGATTTAACGGGAGAAAATTGGTTTTAGCGGGAACGGTGCTTTAGCGGGAAAATCTAGCGCTTTTTGTTTGGATTTTGTGGGAAAAATTTAGAGGTTTTTTTCCAATTTTACTTTTTTTTTCAATCGAAAACGCCAAGTTTGTCGAATTTTAGCGCTTTTTTGTAACTTAGCGGGAGAATTTTATATTTTCCCGCTAAATTTTTCCTGCGCGTTTTTATTGAAAAGTCAAATTTTTTTTAATTTTTCTTTTTTGTCAATTAAAAATGCCAATTTTTTCGCTATTTAGAGCTTTTTTTCGTAATTTAGTGGAAGAATTTTAAATTTTCCCCGCTAAATTTATTTTTGTCGGTTTCTAGCGCGTTTTTAATGAAATTTACAGTGTTTTGGTTAAAAATAGTTGGCAACAGTGGGTCCTAGACCTACCTTCAAGTATACCGATCGACTCAGAATTACTTTTGGGTCGATTAAGCGATGTCCATCCGTCTGTCCATCTAACGTTTTAAGCACGATGAAGGTTCGGAATTTTTAATCAATTGACTTGAAATTTCAAACTTAAGCATCTTTTGGTCCAAGGACGATTGAAATTGGAAAAAATTGGCTTAAATAACTCTTTTCTAAATTTTAAACGAATCGGGTTAGTCGTTCTTGTAGTCCCCATATAAACCATTCCTCCCGATATTCACATAATTCCCTCAAAATTCACAAAAATGGCAAATATTTAATTCAAATTTTGTTGGTATAATTGGACCATTTTTGGACTTAGTCACCATATAAAAATTTCGCCAGATATTTGTTAAATCGGTTGCCAATACAAATAAGACAATTCCACTCAAATTTGATTGTTGTGTGGTTTATACACTCATTAAAGATCCAACAAAAGATAAATCAAATCGGTCCACATAAGGACTTGGGACCCATTTTCCGAAAAACACTGGTGTAGGGTATCATATGGTCGGTCTTGACCAACTATAATTTTCTTACTTGTTTTTGTTTTACATACACTCAAAAAAAAACCTTGTAAAATGACAAGAAAAATGTGTAACTTTTTTTTTTTTTTTGCTACCTCCTATTTGACAATAATTTCTTGTAATTTTACAAACTTTTTACCAAATATTTCGTAATTTTACAAAATTTGTAAAATTACAAAATTATTGGTAACATTTTTTTGACGCGATAAAACTTACAAGGAGGTCTCGTGATTTTACTAGATTTTTGCTAGAATTCCTAGTAAAAATTACGAGCTTTTTTGTAATTTTACAAACTTTTTACCAATATTTACAATAAAACTTTCAAGTAGGTCTCGTGATTTTACTAGCTTTTTTGCTACCTCCTATTTTACGAGAATTCCTAGTAAAAATTACGAGCTTTTTTGTAGTTTTACAAACTTTTTACCAATAAAATTGTAAATTTACAACTTTTTTGGCAAAATAAAAATCGTGAAAAATAATTCTCGTGAATTTACTAAATTTTTTTTTTGTAAAAAAAAAAGTTGGAAATTTGTAAAATTACAAAAAAAAATGTAAAATTACAAAAAAAAATGTAAATTTCAATCGAAAGTTTTTTGTTAAAAAACAAGAAAACTGTCAAATATTGGTAAACTGGGATTGCCAGACATTTTCTAGTAATTTGACAAGGTTTTTTTGTGATTACGTTCTGTCTTCTCTTATAACATATTTCTCCTAGGTATAGATCCTGGGTAAACTAAGAGAGTTATCAACTTTTGACAAAGAATATGTAATTATCAATCATCTTTTACACTATGAACTTTGACCGTTCTACTCCACACTTGAAAGCGGACCGATGTGTTTTTGTATATTTTAGGTGGTTGCTCAAAAAAATATTACCTAGTAGTCAGTATATTTTGTAATAAATTCTTGATTTTGTGAGTTACAAATATATTGCTCATTGAGGTGAAGCGTTAATATCCATTAAAAAAAAAAACTGCATGAGTTTTAATGTAAACATTTTTATTTTTTTTGTGAGCGCCCGCTACTGGGGCACATTCGCCATATTGAGGATAGGGCAGTTTTTCCGGCGAATGTACCCAATGGGGCACATTAGACGATGAAGGATGTACCCGTCATACGTCACTTACAATGGGGGTAGTTGCCCCATGGGGTTGATTCGTCGTAGAAGGATGTACCCCATAAGGTTGAAACGCCACTAAGAATGGGGTAGTTTTCTGTAAAATGTACACCACGGGTAGTATATTTTTTTGTTTTTTTTTAATGAAATTATGTTTTTTAATATTGTAAAAAAAATTCTAGAAATTTTGTTTCTTGGTTGTGCCCCACCCTGTTGAAACATGTGCCCCATGGTTGGGGCAGTTTCACCGATTTGGGTTGCTTTAAAAATGTTGAAAAAAAAATAATATAAGCCAAAACAGATAAATTATATTTGGAGTATATGTACATTTTAAACATTTATACATTTTAAAGAATTTAGGGAAAACGTCTACTGGTTTAGGTTTTACAGCACTCCAAAAAAAAATGTGGCGAATGTGCCCCTCTCTACCCTAGTATGTTATCATGTAACTATTTTATTTACGTAAGTATTGAATGTTTGTAAAAAAATATGTATAATTGAATTATTAATAATAAAGTTATATTCCCGAGTAAAAAAATAAAACTTTTAAGATATAATTTGATATCAAAATTTGCTGTATCAAGTTGGATCAGATAATATATAATTGTATTATTTTAGATACACAAATACTAAAAATGATACAATTGGATCCAAATTTGGTTACATTCAATTAAATCCAGTTGATCTTATTTTATACAACTAAATGTAGTTGTATATAATTATATAAAGTCATATATATTTATAGATAACCTCAGATAAGAACAGGAAAACACAGCAATTCTTAAATATTATTAGATCTGAACATATAAGAAGTCATATATAATTTAATATGATTGTATCAAATTATATATCATTATATCACAACTTTTTTACCAGGGTTTCTAAATGTTTGCTACACTCAAAAAAGAATTTGAAAAAAAAATACAGAAACCGTACAAGGTAAGTCTTTAGAATAACTAAAATTTGAGAAAAAATTTCCTGCAAAATAGTTCATAAAAAAAAATTACAGAAAACGAGCAAGGTAAGTCTTAAGAATAACTAAATTTTTGAAAAAATTTCCTGCAAAATAGTTCATAAATTTTCCTACAATTTAGTAAAATTTTACTTAAAGTTGGGAAATTTTCCCAGCAGAACTGGTAGCAGCATTTTGAAGGGAGTAACGAGGCACAAAAGCCTTCAAAGTTTACCAAACTTTTTCAAAGTGTCCGGTCAAAAACTTATGTGGTACAAATCTGAGGACTATCGAATTAAATTAAGCCGTCACGCCCGGCGATCAAAGTTTTGGATTTTTGAAAATTAAAAAAGAAAAAATGTAAAACCAAGTACATGTCTTGCGATACATCATCTTGCGCTAAACACGAATATCAAAAAAAAATATTTTTAATAAATTAACGGTTAATTTAATAAATTAACGGTTTTCGAGATACCACTTTTTGCAATTTTAAAAAAATGGCGGCAATTGGATGGATTCTAGAATTTTCTTTGATTATTATGTTCAGCATGCTAAAATTAAATTAATCAAAATAGTGTATCGCAAGATAATTTTTAAAACTTTGAAAAATCCAAATTTTTGGGGAGAATTCTCCAAAAATCCAAAACTTTGATCAAAGCGCACCACAAGTTAAAATGATCGGATTTAAATCAAATTAACTTTTAATGAAAAAACGTCTCAGCTCTATAAAGACCTAAGGAAAGAAATTTTTAGATTTTTTTAAAAAAGAATTCTTGACCGTAGGAAAAAACCGTTTGAAAATTTCAAATAACGATATCTCGAAAACCGTTCGACCGATTTTACATATTTTTTTTATTTCTGTGTTCAACTCATCAAAATTAAAAAAATATGATGTATTGCAAGACATATTTTTATTTATTTTTTTTAATTTTTGGACACAATTTTTTAACGAGATCGGTCAATGACTCTCTGAAGGGGTCGAAATTTGACATTTTCACCAAACAGGTGAAAACATCGGTTTCAAAAGTTGTGTCACTTGAGGCGAAAACCCCCATATATAAAAATAAGTTAAATTTTGTTTGTAATACGTTTTCTCTGTAATGCGTGAGTTATATACATTTTAGTGCACTACCTGTGTAATGAGTTTTCTCTGTAATGCGAGGACCGATTATGTTTCTGTAAATTTCCCATGAAAGGTGACGTCAGTACCAATGTTTTTATGTACAAACAGTCTTTGTGTTTGCATTGGTTCATGAATTATATGCATTTTAGTGCGACAGATAATAAAATAAGTTGTGTTGTGTTTGTAATACGTGTTCTCTGTAATGCGAGGACCGATTTTGTATCTGTAAATTTCCAATGAAAGGTGACGTCAATACTAAGATTTTCATATATTTTCTTTCTATAATGGTACTAAAAACTAGAAATTTTGATTTAAAAAAAACAAAAAGCGGTTAAAGGGGAACATTAGTACTTTTTTGTATCTATTGAACTAAAAAACCTAGATTCTCAAAACTCATCCTGCAGCAGAATTAACATCCAAGAGAAGGACATATTCAGAAATTTAAATTTTTTTAGAGAAAACAGGGGTACCTAAGCAATTGCACTACAAAGAGTCTAGGGGGTCCGCCAATATGTAACTAAAATTTGAGAACAAAAAAAAATTTCTGCAAAATAGTTCATAAATTTTTGTACTACGAACTGCAAAAACATTTTACCAATTTTTTTAAGTGTATTTCCCTAGCATAAATATTTTGTATTTGGGCTGCTATAAAAAAAAAATATTACTCACAGTCTTACATTAATCTTAAAACTATAATAAAGCAATTTTTAAAATCTTGCAAAAAAAAAATGAAATTATTTCAAATAATATTTATTGTTAGCTGCGTTATTGCCGGCATTATGGGTAAACCTGCAGATACTTATGTACATCATTTTATACCTGGTAAAGGTGGTCGCGGTGGTTTATTTGGTCGTAATGGACGTGATGTAAGTTCGGAGATTATATATTGTCTAATTTTACAACTGGTATGGGTACTGGCAAAATTTTAGTTATCGGTAACGGTGTTAATTTGTTGACGGTATATCAAGAGTAACGGTAACAGGTTTTTTATTAGTGCTAACTAAATTTTGGGACACAATTTCCTTAATTTATCCGTAATTTCCTTGCGGGTAAAGCTTATTCGGGTACTCTGAATTCATTGGTGCTAGCCGTTTTTTGAAATAAGCGCTCGTATTCGCGATATTCGCAATTTAAAATTGTAAAGCTATAGTACAACATAAATGAAATTTTTATGCTTTTGGGATAGTTTTTATTTAGAAAATGCATTGAAAATGCAAAAAAAATTTTAGAAAAATTTTGTGTCTGTAATGTATCGTATTCTACACATTTTCATAAATTAATATCACAATAAAAAAAAAATTTAAAAAAAATTTCGTTGAAAAAATTTCGCGGAAACAATATTCGCGAATAAAATTTACACTGCTATTTTTTTATATTTAATAGAGTTTAGATGATTGAAACTCAGCAACAGTCTAAATAATATAAACAAATTTCTTTTTTTTTTTCTTAAAAATAAGAAAGAATTAATCGCGAATATCGCTAATACATACGCTAACTTTGAAAAAAAAAAAAAACGATGTTACAATGGGATTTTGTGTACACGAACTATCTTTAAATTTATGGGTGTCGTAAATTCATATCAAACTAAAAATCATTTTTTGGAAACAATTTTTTTCACAAAAACGCATGATTTTCCGCGAACAAAAATTATTTTCGCGAAAAAAATTCGCAGTATTATGGTTTTTTGTGTTAACTTAACCCCCCCCCCCCCCCCCACATTTAAAAACACGATTTACACACATTTAATATCCTTTGGGTCAATATGGCCCAACAAGCGATAATGCAAGTTTAGTTCTACTTTACCATTTTTTTTTTCTGAATATAATTGAATTGGGTTCATTTTCATTCGGAATGATAGATCAATAATTTTGTCGCTCAAAGAATCAATAAAATCGCTTTCATTGAATAGTTTTTCATTCCAAATTGTATTATTCTTGTTAATTATTTTATCATTCAAAATTTTATTATTCTCGTACTGTGGGTGGGATTTTGAGAAACCCGCAAAGGTCCGCCAACCCCAAAAAAGGGTGAGGTAACAAACCCAGAAAACTAACGCCCAATAGCAATTTTCTTTACGCTCTCGCAGGTCATGAAGAGCATGATCAATCACCACTTGGTAAATTATCTGGAGTCCGATTCTCTCTTGTTTCGTAGAGTCGTTCTACAGAGGACTTGTTAGCATGATCTAACGACAATCTCCGAGTAGGGTCTTGCAAATAGGATCGATTTTAATGCTCGTAAGGCCAAATGTTATGTGTTGACTCCCAGACGGCTTGTGGAATCAGAATCATCTGTATCCATGGGTGGAATAGCTATTGAGGAATCAGGCATGAAAATCCAATGCGATGTTAGTTGGAACAAACATGTTTTTCAAGTGTCGGAAGAAGAATTCAAGTGTCTTGATTTCCTAAAACGGTGCAAGAATTTCTTCACTCCGTCTGATCTCACTATTTATGCCACCTATATTCGACCGAAAATGGAATACAACTCGCATATCTGGGCAGGTGCTTCAAGGTTATCTGATCAGGTGCAAAGGAGTGCGTTGAAGCTCATCAACGACAGTAGGGTATCCAGCTCTATTGACTCATTGGAGCATAGTCGGAATGTGTTGTGCGTTATTGTTATATAGATATAACCACGGTAAGTATTCAGCTGAGATGGGCGCCTTTCCAGCAGATCACATCCTTTCGTTGTCTACTGTCCAATGTCTTGCACAACGAATTACAGAGAAAAATCGTTTCTCATCAGTCAAACTAGCCCTATGTGGAATTAAATCCCTGCAGAAGTCTACCCAGTTAGCTACCCAGTCAGCATCAATAAAATTGTAAATTTACAAATTTTTGGGCACGATAAAATTTACAAGAAGATTTCGTAACTTTACTAGATTTTTTGCTAATTCCTATTTTACGAGATTTCTAGTAATTTCACAATATTTTACCAACTTTTTACCAATAAAATTGTAAATTTACAGTTTTTTTGGCGCAATTAAAATTACAAGGATTTCTCGTGAATTTACTAGATTTTTTGTAAAATTTTTTTGGAAATTTGTAAAATTATAAAAAAAATTGTATAATTTAAAAAAAATGTAAATTTTGATCCAAATTTGTTTGTTAAAAAACAAGGAAAACTTTCAAATATTGGTAAAATGGTAAAATTACGAGACTTTTCCTAGTAATTTGAAAAAGTTTTTTTTTTGTATGTGTTTAATTTGAAAAAATTCAAATTAAATGTCCACAAACACTACTCCGTCATTCCTTCTCCTCATAACCCATTTTCTAATACCAACACAATGCATTACATTAAGTGTTGGCTCAAAGTAATAAAAGGTTGAATTTTAAATTTGATTTTATTTTTTTTTAATAATTGCTCTGGAAGGGCTGATTTATTTTAGTTTTCATTTTTTTTTTTTTATACTAAAACATGGAATTTTGTTTACATTTTAATGTTGGGTCATATTGACCCAAAGGATCATAGGAAGGCCACATATGCAAGGGATGCAGAAGGGTTAATAGATTTGAATGGTTTTAAATTTAAAAATTATCGCTTACGTTTAAAAATATCGTTTTTATTGTACTTGAGCATTAAAATTTTAAAACGCGAATATCGCTAACACCGTCCGACAAAAATGAAAAAGTCATTAAAAACAAACTGGATAATAAATATACGTTGGAAACTAGAGACTAAATGTAAGGAGTGAGATCATAAAAATGTTAACACACATAAAGTTAAATAAAAAACAGACTACTGAATTTTAAGACTTCAAACCAAATTTTTATTAAATAAAATTTAATACAAAATCATAACAAAAAAACCGCATGGAACTCTAACTACTACGAACAAAGTTATCCACTTTTTCCGGAAACCCTCCCATTAAGGCTTTTATGGTAGTTTCTGTCACCTTTTTAGAGCAGGTGGTCCATCTACGTTTGAAATCTTGCATGTCCTGGGAGACCTTTTTTGTGCCCTTTAATTCTTTTTTAACAAGAGCCCAATATCTCTCCACTGGCCTGAGCTTCGGGCAGTTTGGTGGATTTGCCTCTCTTGGTACAAAAACCACATTATTATCATTATACCACTCCAGCGCTTTCTTGCTGTAGTGACAAGATGCTAAATCGGGCCAAAAGTAAGTGGATACATTGTGCTGACTCAAGAACGGAAGAAGTCTCTTCTGCAAACACTCCTTGATATAAATTTCGCTGTTTATAGAGCCAGATGTCACAAATGACTGGCTTCTTTGGCCGCAGCTACATATGGCTTGCCATACTAGGAATTTTTTGGGGAATTTCGTTTGCTTTTTTGACCGAAATTTTTCCGCAACATTTCCTCGAACATCGGAAACATAAAATTCTTGACCAGGGAGCTGCGCAAAATCAGCCAGGACATAAGTTTCGTCGTCCATTACACAACAGTTGTATTTTTTTATAAAATTTGATTTCAATTTTCTAGCTCTGGTTTTGGCCTCCAAATTTTTAAAAGCGTTTCTATCGGGAACTTTTTGAACTTTGTAGGACTTTAGTCCCGCCTTACGTTTCACTTTACGTACAAAAAAGTCTGAGCATTGGGCTAACCGAGCTGTTTTTCTGCCAGATGTGTTAGGAGCTCTCTTAAGGATGCTTTTAACTTTATATGCCTTACCAATGTTACGATAACCAGTCGTTGTTCCTGTTCCCGGCTTCCTTTCAATTGTTAGGTGTTCCAGATACCTTTTTACCACTTTTGAAACTGTTTGGCGGCATACATTAGTTTCTTTGGCAATTTTTTTGTATGTCCATGTTTGGTTTTGTTGAAAATATTTAATTATTTTTGAACGCACTTTTCTTTCATCGTCCATTGTGTAAAAAATTGCAAATTAAAACTCATGATGTAAATTAATTTATTAACTGACATATTTTTAAAATGTAAACTGCCGAAAAAAAAAAAAAATTGGAAGCTTTACACCAAAGTTGTAGGCAAAAATGTGTGTTAACATTTTTATGATCTCACTCCTTAGTAAAACTGCATTTACAGTACAAAGTACAACAAAAAATCGAAAAATGTTGTGTATGTATCGTATTCTACACATTTTCATAAATTAATATCACAATAAAAAAAAATTTTAAAAAAATTTCGTGGAAAAAATTTCGTAGAAAAAATTTCGGCGAATAAAATTTACAGTGCTAATTTTTTGTATATTTAATAGTTTAATAGTTTAGATTATAGAAATTCAACAATTGTTTTAATAATATAAACAAATTTATTTTTTTACTTAAAAATAAAAAAAAAAATTAATCGCGAATATCGCTAATACATACGCTAACTTAAAAAAAAAACTGATGTTACAATGGGATTTAGTGTATACGAACTAGCTTTAAATTAATGGGTGTCGTAAATTCAAATCAAACTAAAAATATTTTTTTTTGAAATATTTTTTTTTCACAAAAACACATGATTTTCCGCGAACAAAAAATATTTTTCGCGAAAAAAATTTACAGTATTATGGTTTGTTGTGTTACTTTAACAGAGTTGAATGGTTTTAAATTTAAAAATTATCACATAAGTTTTAAAATATCGTTTTTATTGTACTTGAGCATCAAAATTTTAAATCGCGATTTTCGCGAATACGAGCGCTAACTTTGAAAAACGGTTAGCACCATTGAATTTAGCGTACTCGAATTAACTTTACCAGTAGAGTGCCCAGCTTGTTAAAAAAAAAGTGTCAAATTCAAGCGCAGTATTATAATTACACAGTACACTTTTTTCCATTTTTAAAAAAATCCACGAGGTTGTGTGTTTTGAACAGCTGTTTAACGCAAATTAAATAACGGAACTTGCTCAAAATTTGAAAGTAGTCTATTACCAGGTGGTACTTGATGGGGAAGTGTTGTATTTCATATAACTACGAGGGAAGTTCGAAAAGTCACGGAAATTTTAATTCCCGTTTCCCGGGAAATGAAAAAGTCCGTGAATTCTCAAACGCTAGCTACCGATTATAATTATATTAATAATTTAAATTTTTATTAAATTACTACTATTTTTTATAAAATCTGTTTACAGGGAAAAGTTATTATACATTATGAAGGGGAATCTGGTCATCATAATACAATACAACTCCATTCACATACACGCATGTATCTTCGTTTTGGGTAAATTCATATAAGAACAAACCAACAAAATGCACATTTTGGACCTGACCCTCTTCAAACTCGATGAAACTGGGTATAAAAATAATGTAAATGTAAATAAATAATTTTGGGACTGCTGGAACATATGTTTCTGGAGATATCGGGTCACGAAAATAAAAAAAAAAAACAATAAAATCTTTCTTAAGTAGTTCTACATTATTGACCAATAGGGGTGGGATAGTGCACGAGTTTTCGATTTCGACACGCTAGAACCGCTTATTTTGTGAGGTTCGTAAAAAAAATGCATGGGCCAAAAAATGGGGCAGATCGGATAGGATCTAGGGGTCGCTCATCGGGGTCAAAGTTGGTCGTAGAGGGGAAAAAATTCACAAAAAGGCCCAAAACTCCCCTGGTTTTGCTCCTAGAGGGGTCAAATGTGAGATCGGCCCCCATTATTTTTTCCTCCTAAACACTTTTGCCAAACATACCTAAGCCCTATCTCCAATCCCTAAGGGGGGTCCCATACAAAGGTTCAATTTTTAAAAAATCTTGCTCCTACCGCTCTAGCTGTCCTAGAAGTCACCCTAGAGGAATCAAATGTATGACCGACCCCAAATATTTTTTCAACCCCAACATTTTCTTAGAACATACCTACCCCCTATCTTCAATCCTTAGGGTGGTCCCCATACATTTTTTTTTATTTTTTCTTAAATTGTCATATTAAATCAGCTCCTACCGGTCCAATGGTGCCTCCTAGAGGGGTCATTATCAAGACCAACCCCCAATAATTTTTAGCCCCCAACACTTCATCTGAACATACCAATTCCATATCTCCAATTCCTAAGGGGTCTCCCACACAAAATGACATTTTTGTAAAACTTGCTCTCACCGCTCTAACTATCGCAGGGGTGACGCTAGAGAAGTTAATTGTGTGACCGACCCCCAATATTTTTTCAGCCCCAACATTTTCCCCAAACAAACCTACCCTCTATTTTAAAGCCTTAAGGGTGTCCCCACACATTTTTTTTATTTTTTAATTTTTATTTATAAAATCTGCGCCTACCGCTCCCATTCTGCCTTTTAGGAACGGTAAATGCAGACTGACCCCCATTAATTTTTGCCCCCTAGATTTTTTCTGAACATACCTACGCCGTATTTCCACTTTGTAGGGGTGCTCCCCTGGGGAAAACTAAATTAGTAATGTATGTAGAGAAGTCAAATGTATGACCTGCCCATATATTTTTTTAGCCAAAACATTTTCTTCAAACATACCTACCCTCTATCTTCAAGGTGTTACCCCACAATTTTTTATTTATTTTATCGAGAAATCCGAGGTGTTTTATTTGTAATTTAATAGTAACTTTTGTTAAGCGTAAAAAAATATTTTTTTTAACTTGAAAATAATAAAAAATGATAAATAATATAACTATAAATCAAATTATTTTATTTTTATCGTGTGATGGATATTGTTTCCGATTTTCGGTCTTCTATTAATTTTACGCCTCTTTCGGCAGCGTCGTTGACAACATGTAATTTACGTAATATTTGCAGCGCTCGCTGGTAGTCCTGACGATTTTCCCAAGTATTTGGATCAGAAGCAATGAAATTTGTTGTTATTCCGAAGCGTGCAAAAAATTTTGGAGTCTCAGGTGTGACGTAGTGGCATAAATCAGTTTTCATGAGTTCTTGATTCACTTGTTTCGATGCCATGTTAATTCTTTTCACACCTTCGAATCCAACAACATGTACTGGAGAATTACAATCCTTGTTGCCACTGTCGCCGCTATCCTCTGAGGCATCTTCTTCCCCGATATCATCGTCTTCTTCTTCCTCGCTGTCTTCGTTAGAGGATTCGTCCATCTCATCGTCAGATAACTCTTCCTCCAATTCCTCTTTCTCTTCTTCAAATATACGAATTGCATTCGACATTTTTCGTTTTATTTCACAAGAGATATTCGGATCAAATAGTGCGAGAGCAACAGCTTCGCCACTGAGATACCAGAGATGTCCACAGAATCTCTTGACCAATCGTTGCGACAGAATCTTATCAATTGAAGCATAATTGGCAATCGCTTTCAAAAAATTCAAATCATTATTTGGAGCTTCTATTGCTTTGGTAGCGCTAAACCACGCTTTTACGTAAATTGTTATGATGAAAACGGTCACATCAAGAAGTGCATTTAATTCTTTTTTGGCCAAACCGATATATTTTCGGAACAAAAACATTTTTAGGCAATATATGCCTTTTGCCATCCATCGAGCATGACTGATGGGTCCTGGTGGGCTAAAATGCTTATTAGGAATATTTTCGCCAAGGTATAATAAAACAATTTCAAGAAACTCCTTGTAGTCGTCTCTGGGTTGCTTTTCTTTTATATGAGCCCAACAAAACAACTTGATGTCAGTTTGGACTTGAGCTGGTATGTTGCCTGCCACTTCATCACTTAGTTTTCCCCAGGGGAGCACCCCTACAAAGTGGAAATACGGCGTAGGTATGTTCAAAAAAAATGTAGAGGGCAAAAATTAATGGGGGTCAGTCTACATTTCCCGCCCCTAAAAGGCACAGTGGGAGCGGTAGGCGCAAATTTTATAAAAAAAATTTTAAAAATAAAAAATTGTGTGGGGACACCCTTAAGGCTTAACAATAGAGGGTAGGTTTGTTTGGGGAAAATGTTGGGGCTGAAAAAATATTGGGGGTCGGTCACACATTTAACTTCTCTAGGGTCACCCCTGCGATAGTTAGAGCGGTGGGAGCAAGATTTACAAAAATGTCGTTTTGTGTGGGAGACCCCTTAGGAATTGGAGATATGGAATTGGTATGTTCAGATGAAGTGTTGGGGGCTAAAAATTAATGGGGGTTGGTCTTGATAATGACCCCTCTAGGAGGCACCATTGGACCGGTAGGAGCTGATTTAATATGACAATTTAAGAAAAAATAAAAAAAAAATGTATGGGGACCACCCTAAGGATTGAAGATAGGGGGTAGGTATGTTCTAAGAAAATGTTGGGGTTGAAAAAATATTGGGGGTCGGTCATACATTTGATTCCTCTAGGGTGACTTTTAGGACAGCTAGAGCGGTATAAGGAAGATTTTTTAAAAATTGAACCTTTGTATGGGACCCCCCTTAGGGATTGGAGATAGGGCTTAGGTATGTTTAGCAAAAGTGTTCATGGGGAAAAAATAATGGGGGCCGGTCTCACATTTGACCCCTCTAGGAGCAAAACCAGGGGAGTTTTGGGGCTTTTTGTGGATTTTTTCCCCCCTACGCCCAACTTTGACCCCGATGAGCGACCCCTAGATCCTATCCGACCTCCCCCATTTTTTGGCTCATACACTTTTTTTACCAACCTCACAAAATGAGCGGTTCTAGCGCTTCCAAATATTGCTGCTTAAAATCTCACACAACACTATCCCACCCTTATTGACCAATAGTTTATGTAACGTTTACAATGCTGAGTATGAAAGTACTTGCCCTACTAATCTATATATATAAAAGAGTAACGTGACTGACTGACTGAAATTTGGACTGTAAGTTCACCTCCCGGAATATAGATCCACTAAGGCTGGATTTTTGCCAATGTTGATTCTAAGAGGGTAAAAAGGGTAAAAAACTGTACTTTTGGTACTTTTTATATCTCCTTAAATAATGGTCATTTAGACTTGAAATTTAGACTGTATGTTCACTAAAGGTGTCCTAACGACTAAGGTAATTTTTCAAAATCACTTTTTAATACGTGGTAGGGTCCTAAATTGTAGTTTTGTATCTAAAAATGAGTGAGCCAAAATTTGGAGACAATCGGATAAAAATAACTCGTGCCGAAAATGGATTGAAGTTTTGGGACACTCTTATCTGATGAAAAAACACGTTTTTTCTAGTTTTTTGAAAAATATTGGTATATGATATTTTTTGTTAATTTTTTTGTTAAGTAATATGAAAATGGTAATAAATTACCTTTCCAAAAAGCTTAAAGAAATTCAAATCTGATGAAAAATTAGCATTTTACGCATACATGCCCCAGACCATTGCATGCTTTTTAAAGCCAAAATTTGAAAATTTTCAAAATTTTTAGGCAAAAAAATAAAAAAAATTAAATTTTACTTTATAATTATATTAAATACATGTTATAGATAAAAACTAACAGATATGGTAGTCTAACTTTTTTTTCATTTGGCGTGGGTAGTGATATAATTTCCACGGATTCCAAAGAAAATGAGTTTTTCTAAAATAATTTAGCAAATATGGGAAACAATTTTCTGTATTGTATTATACGAAGTGAAATACATAAATTCTGTAAATTTTTTGAGAATTCGGGCATCTTTAACCCCTTTTCGTCGAGGTGAAATGACAAATTTGAGACGTTATACATTTCTATAATACAAAATATCTGCATATATCCGATTTCTCAAAAGTTACAGAATTTACGTTTTACACTTCGATCTGCATAATAGAGCACAAATTTTCAAAAATTTGCTTAATTATTGTAGAAAAACGCATTTTATTTGGAATCCGCGGAAATTTTATCACTACCCGCGCCAAATAAAAAAAAAGCTTGACTACCATATCTGCTATTTTTAATCTTAAACACGTTTTCAATTTGATCATAAAGTAAAATTAAATTTTTACTATTTTTTTGCCTAAAAATTTTGAAAATTTTGAAATTCTGCCTCTAAAAACCATACAATGGTCTGGGGCATGTATTCGTAAAATGCTTATTTTTCATCCGATTTTAATTTTATTAGTCGTTTTGAAAAGGTAATTTAGTACCATTTTCGTATTATTTTACAAAAAATTTAACAAAAAATATTAAATACCAATGTTTTTCCAAAAACTAGAAAAAACGAGTTTTTCGTTCTTATAAGAATGTCCCAAAACTTCAATCCATTTTCGGCACGAGTTATTTTTAGCCGATTGTCCCCAAATTTTGACTCACTCATTTTTAGATACTAAAGAACAATATAGGACCCTACCAGGTATAAAAAGGTGATTTTCGTTTTTAAGGACACCTCTAATGTTCACATCCCGGAATATAGATCCAGTAAGGCTGGACTTTTGCCAATGTTGATTCTAAGGGGGTTAAAAGGGTAAAAAACTGTACTTTTGGTACCATTTTTATTTCCTTAAATAATGGTCCTAGAAACTTGAAATTTGGAATGTGATTCAGCTCCCGGAATATAGATCCACTAAGGCTGGGTTTTTGTCAATGTTGATTCTACGGGGGGTAAAATGGGTAAAAAATTGTACTTTTGGTACTTTTTTTTATTTACTGAAATAATGGTCATACAAACTTGAAATTTGGAATCTATGGAATGGATCCTCTGCTGAAAATTTTTTTTTTTTTTTTGAAAATTTGGATTCTAAGGGGGGTCAAAGAGGTAAATACTGTACTTTTAGTACTTTTTGTTATTTATTAAAATAATTCGCATAGAAACTTGAAATTTGGAATGTAGAATCCTTCGGCGAAAAAAACTTTCTGGAAAAAGTATTTTTGGAAATTGTACTTCATCGGGGGGTAAAGGGGTAAAAAATTGTACTTTTGGTACTTTTTATATATATTAAAATAATGATCTTTGACACTTGATATTTGGAATGTACCCTTTATAAAAAGTACCTTTTATAAAAAGTACCTTTTATAAAAAGTACCTTTTATAAAAAGTACCTTTTATAAAAGTACCTTTTATAAAAAGTACCTTTTATAAAAATTACCTTTTATAAAAAGTACCTTTTATAAAAAGTACCTTTTATAAAAAGTACCTTTTATAAAAAGTACCTTTTATAAAAAGTACCTTTTATAAAAAGTACCTTTTATAAAAAGTACCTTTTATAAAAAGTACTTTTATAAAAAGTACCTTTTATAAAAAGTACCTTTTATAAAAAGTACCTTTTATAAAAAGTACCTTTTATAAAAAGTACCTTTTATAAAAAGTACCTTTTATAAAAAGTACCTTTTATAAAAAGTACCTTTTATAAAATTACCTTTTATAAAAAGTACCTTTTATAAAAAGTACCTTTTATAAAAAGTACCTTTTATAAAAAGTACCTTTTATAAAAAGTACCTTTTATAAAAAGTACCTTTTATAAAAAGTACCTTTTATAAAAAGTACCTTTTATAAAAAGTACCTTTTACAAAAAGTACCTTTTATAAAAAGAACCTTTTATAAAAAGTACCTTTCATAAAAAGTACATTTTATAAAAAGTACCTTTTATAAAAAGTACCTTTTATAAAATGTACCTTTTATAAAAAGTACCTTTTATAAAAAGTACCTTTTATAAAAAGTACCTTTTATAAAAAGTACCTTTTATAAAAAGTACCTTTTATAAAAAGTACCTTTTATAAAAAATACCTTTTATAAAAAGTACCTTTTATAAAAAGCACCTTTTATAAAAAGTACCTTTTATAAAAAGTACCTTTTATAAAAAGTACCTTTTTTATAAAGTACCTTTTATAAAAAGTACCTTTTATTAAAAGTACCTTTTATTAAAAGTACCTTTTATAAAAAGTACCTTTTATAAAAAGTACCTTTTATAAAAAGTATCTTTTATAAAAAGTATCCTTTATAAAAAGTACCTTTTATAAAAAGTACCTTTTATAAAAAGTACCTTTTATAAAAAGTACCTTTTATAAAAAGTACCTTTTATAAAAAGTACCTTTTATAAAATGTACCTTTTATAAAAAGTACCTTTTACAAAAAGTACCTTTTATGAAAGTACCTTTTATGAAAAGTACCTTTTATAAAAAGCACTTTTATAAGAAGTACTTTTTATTAAAAGTACCTTTAATAAAAAGTACCTTTTATACAAAGTACCTTTTATACAAAGTACCTTTTATAAAAAGTACCTTTTATAAAAAGTACCTTTTATAAAAAGTACCTTTTATAAAAAGTACCTTTGATAAAAAGTACCTTTTATAAAAAGTACCTCTAATAAAAAGTACCTTTTATAAAGAGTACCTTTTATAAAAAGTACATTTTATAAAAAGTACCTTTTATAAAAAGTACTTTTTATAAAAAGTACCTTTTACTTTTTATACTTTTTATAAAAAGTACCTTTTACTTTTTATAAAAAGTACCTTTTATAAAATGTTCTTTTTTTTTAAAAGTACATTTCGTAAAAAGTTCCTTTTATAAAAAGTACCTTTTAAAACAAGTACATTTTATATAAAAAGTACCTTCATAAAAAGTATCTTTTATAAAAACTACCTTTTATGAAAAGTACCTTTTATAAAAAGTAACTTCTATATAAAGTACCTTTTATAAAAAGTGCTTTTTATAAAAGTACCTTTCATAAAAATTACCCTTCATTAGAGCACCCACAAAATGTATGTGATGTGCAAAAGTGTATTTTTTATCGCTCCCCGCTCACTTTCGGTTATGTTTGGAGTAAAAAATAATATCTATCCAGAAATTGGACTTCTAGGTTGCAAACAGGCCAAGCGGTTTGAACTTTTGACCTCAAAAATGGGGTAAAAACCCTTTATAGATTAATTTGGGTGTAACTCTTAAAATAAAAGTTTTTCGCAACTAACTTACATAACAATTTTTTTGTAGAATCAAAATGCAAAGATTTTTCTTTCATACTGTTTTGAACTAAATATGTCCGATCGCGGTGTTTTGAGCGGTTAAATTCAAAATTTTGATCAGAACTTTTTTTAAAAAATTCTCGTAAATTTTTAAATTGGGGAAAATTTGAACTCTTTGCATAATAAAAAGTACCTTTTAAAACAAGTACATTTTATATAAAAAGTACATTCATAAAAAGTATCTTTTATAAAAACTACCTTTTATGAAAAGTACCTTTTATAAAAAGTACCTTCTATATAAAGGACCTTTTATAAAAAGTGCTTTTTATAAAAGTACCTTTCATAAAAAGTACCCTTCATTAAAAGTACCTTTTATAAAAATACCGAAAGTACACTTTTTGGTACTTTTTTACATCCTGCAATAGTAATCTTTAGTGTTTATAAACCGGTTAACCGAAAAACCAGTTTTTTTTTCCAAAATTTCGGTTTTTTTACAAACCGGTTAAACGAATTTGAAAAATTCCGGTGCACCGAAAACCGATTTTTTTCTGTCGGTTAACCGGTTTTTTTAAACATTCAAACAGAATATTTTGCAAATATTAATTAAAATTTCATGAAAATCCGTGAGAAAGAAAGTCTAAAATACTTTTTGTCTTCAAGAAACAATTTTCCAAATAGGAATTTTATTCCGAATCTGGTAAATATTTGAATAACTCGCCGCTACACATTGGTTTCAAATCAAAATCTAGCTGGACAAAAGTCCAAAAATTAGTGTCCTTAAAATTGGGAATTTATAGTGCTAGGGGAAAGCTAAGGGTGTGTTCTGATCAAACTTATAACCATTTTTTGGAATTAGGTCTTTAACTTTGTTAAATATGCGAATGATATGACATTTTTGGTATCCAATATTTAAAAAAAAATATATATGGGGGTTTTCGTGTCAACTGACACAACTTTTGAAACCGATGTCTTCCGATCGGGATGAAATTTGCACCAAGGTTAGTCCTATTGGATAGTAGTTCAGACACAATTTTTCAGCGATATCGGTCAAGGACTCTCTGAGTTAGAGGGGGTCGAAATATGACATTTTGGCCAAAGAGGTGTTTATTCTGATCCATGTAACTTCTTACCTATTGTTTTTAGCAAAATGTGTCCCAAAGAGTGTAGATAGCTATTTCTTCAGTCTTTTGAAAAAAAATTATAAAAAAAATAAAAAAAAATTTTTTGATTTTTTTTCTTAAAAATCTAAAACTTTTTTGACTTTTTCCTCAAATTGGGCCCTTTTTTTTTTTTTTTTTTTTGATTCAAAAGAAAGCTTAGGTCTCGTCCTTTAAGAGCTATGGGGTCGCTTAGTGGGATGCGAGTGGGATACCTATGAAAAAATTATTTTTTTAACTTTGGAACACAAAAAACGGTTCTTCAATTTGCACTATTAGGCGTGGGATAGCTAACCAGTTTTCGATTTCGATCCGCGATACCCTCTAATTTTTTTAGGTTCGAAAAAGAAAGCACGAGCCAAAAAATGGGGGCGGTGGGGAGGGGCCATTTGGCCCCTCATTGGGGTCAAAGTTGGGCGTAAAGAGATAAAAATCCTCAAAAAGCCCCACAACTGCCCTAGAACTGCCCTC
This sequence comes from Pegoplata infirma, assembly GCA_963921195.1. Lineage (NCBI taxonomy): Eukaryota > Metazoa > Arthropoda > Insecta > Diptera > Anthomyiidae > Pegoplata > Pegoplata infirma. The sequence goes on along the minus strand of OY992537.1, from coordinate 205,199,156 downwards.
GGAGGGGTGCAATGTGTGACCGACCTCTATTAATTTTCTGCCCCCAACATTTTTCTTGAATATACCTAACCTCTATTTCCACTTCCTAAGGGGGCTCCCATACAAAATGACATTTTTATAAAATTTGCTCCTACCGCTCTAACTGTCCATAGGGTGCCCCTAGAGAAGTAAAATATATGACCGACCCCCAATATTTTTTGATGTCCAACATTTTCTCAGAATATACCTACCCTTTATTTTCAACTCTTAAGGGGGTCCCCATACATTTTTTTTTATTTTTTTATTAGTTTTTAAAAATACATGTTTTTATAACGTATGGGAGCCCCTTAAGGAGTGGAGATAGGGTGTTATTATGTTCGGACAAAATGTTGGTAACTAAAAAATAATGGGGGTTGGTCATAATTTATGCCTCTCTAGGAGGCACGGTAGGGGCGGTAGGAGCTGGTTTAATAAAACAAATTTATAAAAAATAAAAGAAATGTATGGGGACCACCTTAAGGGTTAAAGATACATTGTAGGTGTGTTCGCAAAAAATGTTGGAATTAATAAAATAATGGGGGTCGGTCATACATTTGGCTCCACTTGGGGCACTTTAGGGTAAGTTAGAATGGTAGGATCAAATTTTTGAAAAATGTTTTGTATGGGAGCCCCCATAGGAAGTGGAAATAGGGGTAAGGTATGTTCAAGAAAAATGTTGGGGGCAGAAAATTATTGGAGGTTCGTCTCACATTGCACCCCTCCAGGGGCGTTTCTAGGGCAGTTTTGGGGCTTTTTGAGGATTTTACCTCTTTACGCCCAACTTTGACCCCCATGAGGGGCCATATGGCCCCACCCCACCGCCCTTATTTTTTGGCTCGTGCTTTCTTTTTCGAACCTATAAAAATTAGAGGGTATCGCGGATCGAAATCGAAAACTGGTTAGCTATCCCACGCCTAATAGTGCAAATTGAAGAACCGTTTTTTGTGTTCCAAAGTTAAAAAAATAATTTTTTCATAGATATCCCACTCGCATCCCACTAAGCGACCCCATAGCTATTAAAGGAAAAGGCCTAAGCTTTCTTTTGAATCAAAAAAAAAAAAAAAAAAAAGGGCCCAATTTGAGGAAAAAGTCAAAAAAGTTTTAGATTTTAAGTAAAAAAAATCAAAATTTTTTTTTTATTTTTTTTATAATTTTTTTTCGAAAGACTGACAAAATAGCTATCTAAACTCTTTGGGCCACATTTTGCTAAAAACATTAGGTAAGAAGTTACATGGATGAGAATAAACACCTCTTTGGCCAAAATGTCAAATTTCGATCCCCTCTAACTCAGAGAGTCCTTGACCGATCTCGCTGAAAAATTGTGTCTGAACTACTATCCAACAGGACTAACCTTGGTGCAAATTTCATCCCGATCGGAAGACATCGGTTTCAAAAGTTGTGTCAGTTGACACGAAAACCCCCATATATATAAGTGTTCAACTAATAACATCATATTATCCATGTTACATCAATGGTTGCAAAACGGTTAATGAACAAGAAAGCTACAGATTTATACTTATTCTGGACATTAATAAGAAATTTATTATAGATCTTCTTCTTACATTTTTTGTACTTTGAAGTATGGTCAATAATAACAATATTTTTGAGGACTTATGAAACTTCCGCAGCTTGCCAAAACCGAATCCAGGCATATCATGTCGAATTACCACATACAACTTATAGCTAATTTATTACTGAACGTTGTCATGCAGACATTTCTTGCAGGTTTTTACAGGTTTAAAATTAATCACAGTTTTTATGAAAATAGATTTTCGCCTAAAATTTTTTTTCTAAATAAAGTATCGAATTTTTGTAAGTTTTTGATAACTTTTAAGTATTATAATTATGCTAAGCTTAAATAAATCACTAAATTTGATGTTTTCTATTAAAGCACGGCCAATTACACACTTCGACTAAATTCAAAAATGTCCGTCTGTCCGTCCGTCTGTAGAGGATACGATAGTCCAAAATGAAAGAGCTAGACTTCCGACGTTTGGCACGAATATGTCTTATATTCCTAGGCAGGTTAAGTTCAGAAATGGATAAAATCTGACCAAGGGGAGGAAAGTTCTCCCATGGAGAACTAAACCAACCTAAGAAAAATCGCATTTTTTGCAGGGTTTTTTGTACTTTTGCTAAGCAAATGCAACATTCTTCTCTCAGATGAAGTTCGAAATCGCAAGGGAAAGAAGCTCCCTAACGTCTCTCACCAACCCCCCCCCCCCCCCAAAAAAAAGACGCCCCTGGATTTTTTTTATATTGTTTTTTTTTTTTACATTTTGGAGGGTATAAAAGATTCGGCACAGCCGAATGTAACACTCTCACTGGGTTTTTATTTTTTTTTACATTTTGGAGGGTATAAAAGATTCGGCATAGCCGAATTTAACACTCTCACTTGTTTTTTTCAATTACACTTCTCGACACAAATTTTTTTTTTTTTAGAGATTACAAAACTTTCAAAAAATAAGTTTCTGCATTTCATATTTCTGTTCTGCATATAAACCATTTTTGTCATTAATGAATTACTGAAATTAAAAAAAAAAATAAAAGTTGTCGATTAGTGTAATCGACTTAGAAAAATTTAAACATATGTTTTTTGAACTCAGCGACCCCAAAAACATACAAAACGGTGATAAAATAATTTTGTCTAGCTAGATTTGGACTTGGAACCACTGTGCGCTATAAGCATTTTTTGGGCAGTTTCATTGAAAACTTAATAAGTGACTGTTAAAATCTGTTGTAAAAATTTTTCGCCTGCGGCGCTTTCTTCATCACCACATGCATTTAAATATTTTTAAAACAAGCATAATATTATTTTATCAGTAATTAAATAGAATCCTAGAAATGCCCAAGGATATAACCAGTTTTTATTCCTTTTCGAGGTTTGTAAATATATTAAAGACATAATTTATTATTAAGTTCTGGAAGAAAAATTTTAAATTAATATAGAGATTTAAATTCATATTCGTAAGATGTTTCTCTTCCGATCTTACAGCGAAATTTATAAAATACTTATCGCAGATTCAGTAGGCGCGTTAGCAATTGCACTAATCTTTTTAAGTTCATTTTTTTTAAGCTGCTGTAGTAATTTCATTTTATTTTGGACTTATTTCTGTGAAAATTATTTCATTAGCAGTCTTTTTCATTGCGTCGTTGGCTTCCGCAGATTTCAGAGAAAATGAAATAACACTCCAAAATATTATTTGGGGCCTTATTTCATTCCTAAAATTTGGGGACTTATTTCATAATGAAATAAAGCCCCAATACAAAAAATGAAATAAAACCCCAAATAATGAAATAACACCCCAATTTTTTTTAGTAAAAATTTGTTGGGCCTTATTTCATTTTTGATTTGGGGCCTATTATCCGGTATTCAATACAACCGGTAACGAAGTGCCGGGATGGTAAGCTAGTTAGCTATATTTTTCTAAGACCATGACCATATTTTTGATTTTTCTCTATGGGACAACGCACTGTGCACCGTGCAGCGCTTAATGTTGGCAAAGTAATCTATGCCAATATTCCAAATGTGTGTTCCTTTTTTAAAGGAATTAAATAAAAAAATAAAACAAATCCATTCAATACTTGTAATTAATCCGATTGTGGTTTATTTTATAAAAAAAAAAGCACAAACATTTCAATTTTAAAAACCGCAACCACTTAAAAAAGAAAATTGAATTTCTTTTTTTTTGTCCCATTTCCCTTAGACAATTTTTTTTTTTTTTTTGAATTTAAAACAAAACCCAGTCTATAATAAAGTCTTTTGTTACAATGAAAAAGATGTGGCATTTTCTTATCAATTTCTTAAAGTCAAAATCCATTAGGCTTATAAAGTACAGAAAAATATACCCTTTTTGTCTGTGTACAGTAGACTGGGTCGACCATAAAGGAGAAAAAAAAAGTTCCCATTGTGCGGGCTTAATTTTAAAGCTTACCTCGAAAAAGTTCCATAGCCAAAATATTAGATTTTTAGGTCGCGATTTGGTACCGCCGAAATCGTTTTTTGTTCATAGCTTTGTCAGTTGATGTCCGATCGTTTTAAAAAAAATTGTTAGAAAGTCCTCAGCGAGTACTAAAGTTGACTCATATCTGGTTTTAACCTCAGAGGTCATCTTCTTGTTATGATTGTTAGTTTCTCATCTTTCTACCCACTTAAATGATTTTTATTTTTCCATTAAATTATAGCACTAAAAAATTCATGAAATTCTTCCCTTGGAAGTATCCAGTTAAATTTATTAACAAAAAAGTTACATTTGATTTAAGATTTTCATATACAATATAAAGAAAATTAGAAAAAACACTTGTTATTATGCCTTTAAACTATATTTAATTTTTTTAGTTTGTATTTAAATACATACGAACAAGTGTTTTAAATCTTTTTCTATGGAAATTTAAAATTGAATGTAACTTTTTTGTTAATTAATTTAAGAGGGTACTTCTAAGGGAAGAATTTCATGAAATTTTTAATGCTATAATTTAATGGAAAAATAAAAATCATTTAGGTGGGTAGAAAGCTGAGAAACTAACACTCATGACACGAAGGTGAGCTCAGAGGTCAAAACCAGATATGGGTAAAATTTAGTACTCGCGGAGGACTTTCAAAAAATTTTTTTTTAAAACGATCGGACATCAAATGACAAAGTTATGAACAAATAACGATTTCGGCGGTACCAAATCGCGACCTAAAAATCTTATATTTTGGCTATGGAACTTTTTCGAGGTAAGCTTTAAAATTAAGCCCGCACAATGGGAACTTTTTTTTTCGACCCGGTCTAGTGTACAGTAAATTCTATACTCTCCTTCAAACCAGGCTTTAAAAACTGCCAATAACTATCGTAGTTTGTAGTTTAGTTTATTTCTACTACACAAACATTGCAGTAGCTTGAGAAAAACTAACTGCACAATTATTTTTTTGCACACAAAGTGTAGTTTTAGTTTTTGATGAACTATTAGTTATTCCTATTGCTACTGCTCACATAGTCAACAAAAAACAAAACTACACAAGCAGTGGAAGTTAAAAAGTTGAATGTTGTGCTGACCTCCACTAGTAGTTTTTACTTCGTGAAAATAGTGTACAACTTCGTAAAAAATTATAAACTGTTAGTCTTTCGTTTATTGACTACACAACAGCTAAACATATAACTACATTGGGACTGTTAAATTGAATTTAATGTACTTGTTTGACAAAAATAACATGATTTATATAAAAATAATACATTTTTAAAAACGAAATGACGCGAAAATAAATTAATGGACGTATATTTTTTTTTATTATTTTTATAAAGCAAAAATTAATTAAATAAATTAAGCAAAATTAAAAGAATCAATTCTTAACTGAAAATAGAAAAACACATTTAAAGATTTTAAAACAATACGGATTTTTATTTTATTTAATATTTTAATATCCCGAGTAAAAATTTTCTGGTCTAATCATATATAATTTGATACAATCTTATATGAGTTAATATGCTTCCGTATTAATTTATATAAAATTGTATCTATCACTTTGATACGGTTGATCCACTTTATATGGTTAGATATTGCTCCATATATGATTAGATTCGTATTTTGGTTTTGCTCATCAAATTATATAAAAATTGATATTATAAGATCAATTTGATCTAATTAGATTTGACCAAATTCAGGATCAAATTGTATCAATTTTTATATTTTTTGATCTAAAGTAATACAATTAGATATTATTTGATACAACCATTTTACGGATCAAATTAGATCTATTCAGTAAAATTAGCATAATATTTTTACTAGGGATATTAACGTTCTTCACAGTATCATAAAAGAAAACTTTGTGTTATTTTTTTCTTAATTTTTTTTTTCCACCACCGATTTGGTAAACACGTGTTAAAAAGGATATTTGGATTTCCCGCAAATGATATGAATGTCAAAGATTTACATAAAAGTATGTGAAAAAGAAATTTACCTGTGTTTTCACGTGTTGAAGTGGCTGTATCGCAGTATAGGCTGCAAATACAACATTTGCAAATAAACAAAAAAAAAGGTTTAATTTTTTAAGCCTGTTTTGTACACATGTGACAGATGGACGGACATATCATTGAAAAAATGTGTATACCCGAGTAAAAATAATTATATATAGACGTATATAATTTTATCCAATCATATAAAACATTATATGATTACATATAATTTAACAGATTTTCTTAATTTTCATATGGAGTTATATGCAATTACATATTATTTGATGATAATTCAGATATAAATAAATATGGTTGATGTTATTATATAAAATTATATAAGGCACAAGAATCAAAACTTCATTTTATATAAAAATATATATTACGTCACCTTTAATTGTATAAAATTATATATTTTACTAAACTTAAATTTTTTTCAAGAGCATTTAATATATAATTATATATTCCTTAGGTGATGTCATATATAACCATATATGTTAAAAAAAGTTTTTTTACAGTTTGAAATTTTTCTAAGTTTTTTTACAGCCCGAGTAAAAAAAAAACTTTTTAAGATCTAATTTGATCTCAAAATTGGCTGTATCAAGTTGTATCAAATAATTATCTAATTGTATTATTTTAGATACACAAATATACAAAATGATACAATTAGATCCGAATTTTGGTCACATCCAAATAAATCCAGTTGATCTTATTTTATATAAATAAATGTAGATTTATATAATTATATGAAGTCATATATGGGGCAAAACGCGTCAACGGTCCACACCCAAAAACAAATATTGTCCGATTCAAGTATAATTTTGGCAAAATATTAGGTTAATGATAGGTGGTATAAATTACAAATATAAATATTTTTTGATGAAATATAGGCAGAGTTACAGGGTTGGGAAGTTTTGATGTTTTTGAAAAGAATATATTTTGGTGAATTTTAATTAACACTTTGATGAAACAAAAATTATAATTTAAAAAACTAATTTTAAAGTATTTTTGATGGCCTTTAAAATGGCATTTGTGGTTTTTTTGAAAAAAATAAATTTGACCTTAAAATTCAAGGTCAAAATATTAAATTGTAATTATCTTATAAGGGTCGCACTTTTAAATTTTTTTCACTAAGCCCATTAGAAAGCTTGACATTTTTTTTAATTTCGGTTTTTTTAAAAAAAATGGTATGTATGATACTTTATGAGAAATCAATTTTTTAGGAGTATATAACACTCAAATTGTACTGAAATCACTTTAATCTGCATATAATAACAACAACAAAAATCAATGCTTAGATAAAGTGTGCGTTGTAAACACACACAACAAACGTTGCACGCATAAAAAATAAAGAAATCAGTGCAGTTTGGGTGTTATGTACTCGTAAAAAAATTGATTTCTCATAAAGTATCATACATACCATTTTTTATAAAAAAACCGAAATTAAAAAAAATGTCAACCTTTCTAGTGGGCTTAGTGAAAAAAATCTAAAAGTGCGACCCTTATAAGATAATTACAATTTAATATTTTGACCTTGAATTTTAAGGTCAAATTTATTTTTTTCAAAAAAAACACAAATGCCATTTTAAAAGCCGTCAAAAATACTTTAAAATTCGTTTTAAAAATTATAATTTTTGTTTCATCAAAATGTTAATTAAAATTCACCAAAATATGTTCATTTCAAAAACATCAAAACTTTCCAACCCTGTAACTCTGCCAATATTTCATCAACAAATTTTATATTTGTAATTTAGAATACCTATCATCAACCTACTATTTTACCAAAATTATACTTAAATTGGACAACATTTGTTTTTTGGTGTGGACCTTTGACGCGTTTTGCCCCATATATTTATGTATAACCTCAGATAAGAAAATGGAGCCATATTAAATCTTTCATATAATTAGATCTGAACATATAAAAACTCATATATATTTTAATATGATTGTATCAAATTATATATTATTATATCAAAACTTTTTTACTAGGGAGTTTAAAAATTTTACAAGTATTTTTACAGTTTGATAAACTACATCTTCTGGTTCGAAGCGTACACAAACTTTATTTGGTGTATGTATCGTTGACCTGTGATGTATGTAATTTAAACCAAAAAAAGATTCACTATAACCCGATAAAATTTTATACAATTAGATATAATTGGATCTTATTGTATCCAATCACATATTATTTGATGCCATTGGATAGAGACAAATTTCGGACAAAATTGTATCAAACTTTATACAAATTAATAAAATAAGATATTAATAAATCCAATTTAATGCAATTCTATCCACCATTTTTGGGATAAAATTATATCTAATTGTATTCGAGGACAGATCAAACGTTATATAATTTTATGTGACGCCATATTAAAATTTTTACTCGGGTAGCTGTGTAGATCACTTAGGTAAAATTATAATAAAATTCACAGGAAAAAAAATGATAAAAACATTTTTTCGTTCCTAATTTAAAATAACGGTGAATAATGTTAAAAACAATCATAATGAATACCAACTTATAACTTTTTCTAAGACAAAAAAATTCAACTAATATTAAGTAATAAAAATAAATTTGATTAATTACTGTTTCAATTGAAAATGGATACTTTACACTTTATTTCAAAACTAAAAATTTGATGAATAAATTCTTTGTATAAAAGACCTGTTTATTTAAATGTCCTTTTAGTTTTAGATTTTTTTTTTAAATTCAATTTGTTTAATCAAAATGTTTGTATTTCAAATAATGTGGTGATTAATATCCGCATTGTGCGGTCTATTTTGTTTACTTAATCTACAAAACCTTCATTTCTTAAATTCCATTTAAAGAAATTATTGACTTGAATTAATTCAATAATTAAAATTTATGAAATAAAAATTAAAATGTTGAAATAAATTTTCGAAGGTCAGTCTGAAAAAATTAAACAAAAATTAAATTCAATTTTTAATTTCAAGTTTAAAAAAAATAAAAATTATATACTCCAAAAATAAAGTAATTTATTAAATAAAAGTTTTTACAAAATATTTTTTTTAAATACGTTCAAAAAGACATAATTTCAAAACAAATTTTAATAAATATGGTAAACATTGATAAAAAATACCGAACATCTTTTATATATGTATACTGAAAAAAATTCTAACAACAACTCAAAACAATACACATTTCTATTGTGTCGCCTGAAGTCATTGTTAAGTTTTTTTAAGACAACAACAAGAAAAACTCTCGTTATCTTCGTTTCACTAATAGTTATTGCTTCGTGTTTCTTGAGAATGACTACAGTCTTGTGTGTTGTTTTCAACTGCTTGCTTTTTTTCAAAATTTAAAACTACAACAAAACTATCAACTGAAGAGTTAAACAATTTAAAAAAAAAACTACTGCTATAACTACACCACCAAAATGTGCGTGTAGTAGTAGCAGTAGCAAGTGAACGACTCTGAGTTTTGTTCATTTTTAAAACTACACTATTCGTTGTTTTCAGTTACTACTGCTTCTGGCAGTTTAGTTATTCTAACCCTGCTTCAAACTAAATCGTTATGGGCAATCAAAATCAATGATATTGTTTTTTGATAAATAAACCATCTTCTTGAAACTTTTACCCCAATCATACAGCTGCAGGCTTTCAAAATCAAACGAAATAAAATGAAAAAAAAAAAACAAGTAGAAAAATTAAATTAGACTAGGCCGAATTCATGAATACCCTTTTTAAGTGATAGAAAAATTTTCTAACGAGAAAAAACATAACAATTTTGAGTAAAAATATTTTATTTTGAATAAAAAACAGTTTTTCGTCCCTTTTTTTTGAGTGTAATTTTTTTGTAGTCAATATTATTATATTTATTTTTTATTTAATTCTATGTTAATTAAAAGACAAGCTCGAGGCCACAATTGTTTTTAAAAAAAAATATAAATTTTTATTTTTATTATTTTCAATATTTCAACATTCAATATTTCCGATTTAAATGAAAATTTACACACACGTTGCAAGTTGTATGTGTATCATAATGACCTCTTTATGTAATTTTGCGGACAATATTGTAGCTAATTTCAAATTCAGTAGGCGTGTCCTTGCACCGATATTTCAAAAATTCATATTTTTCTTAACTGAGGTATTTTATGCTTTGTACCAAATTTCAAAAATATCTGATAGCTACTTATATTTTTGTCACTTCGTTATATGGGCTCAACGCACTGGATCGATTTTGCTGAAATTCAAAATATTTTGAGGTGTTACAAACGGAATGACAAACTTATATATACCCTCTATCACTAGAGTGAAGGGTATACAAAAAAATTAAACAAACCTCTTCATATTGTGTCCTTCTAATCTCTAAACAATCTTTGATTTGTTTTCGTTGCAAAAGAGGAGATGAAGAAAAACAACACGAAATAAAAGAAATCCTAATGCCGGTATCATAAGGGTGATAAATGAAAAATATAAGAAAAATTAAGGAAAAGATTGTTTATACATATAAGGAGGATAACTTTTAACATTATAATGTTTAAAGGCTGGTGTCAAATTTCAAAAGTGAAGCAAGACGCCACCCCAGTTTGACTATAAAAGCGAACGGCTTAAAAAATAGGAAATCAGAATTACTGTTTTGATTTTTTTAAAACCAAAAAGGTTTGCAACTTGGATAATAACTCACCTGCTGATGAATAACAGAGTTTTTCACCAGCTGGTGAAAAAAACGTAACATTATTATTTTTCATCAAAAATTTGTTTTCCTAATTTTTTTTCATAAATTTTTTGTTTTAATCCATTTTTTATCAAATTTTCCTTTTTCCTTATTTTTTTTTTCTAATCCATTTTGTTATCAAATTTTATTTTTTAATCAAATTTTCCTTTTTTATACCCTCCACTCTAGTGATAGAGGGTATATATAAGTTTGTCATTCCGTTTGTAACACCTCGAAATATTGGTCTAGGACAGACATGGGGGTTAATGATTACATTGTGTAATTGATTACAGTTTCAATTACAATTACATGTAATTAGTAATTGAAAATTTTCAATTACTAATTACATGTTATTGTAATTGAAAAAACTCAATTACAAATTACATGTAATTGTAATTGAAAAAACTCAATTACAAATTACATGTAATTGTAATTGAAAAAACTCAATTACAAATACATGTAATTGTAATTGAAAAAACTCAATTACTAATTACATCTAATTGAAAAATGTAATTGATTTTAATGTAATTGTAAAAAACATATTTATAATTACATTTAGTAGTTAATTACTAATATTGTCAATTACACATACATATTTATTCAAAAATCTTTATGCATAAAATCGTTAATGCAATTGTTTGTAACGCATGATCTCTGGAATCATAAGAGCTACCAACCTAAGACATACATATTAGATGCTGATCAAGGTTTTAAAGATTTGATTTTTTTCGACCCGGCAGGTGGCGCTGGCCTCAAGTTGTAAACAGAATTGTGGGTCCCATTTGACAGCAGTTCAAAACAGAGTTAAAATAACTAAACTGCCACTGAAATTGTTAAACTCCTCAGTTGATAGTTTTTGAAAAAAGCCAGCAGTTGAAAATAACACACAATACTGTAGTCATTCGCAACAAACTGGAAGCAAAAACTCCAAGTCAAACGAAGATAGCGAGTCTGTAAAAAAACTTAACAATGACTATTTTTATTATTATGCATCCGAATACCATGAAAAAGAATAGTTGTATGTTTTTTTTGTCTTTAAAAATGTTATCAGTAGTTATTTATTATGATTTTTTTACATTTTAACCGTTTTTTTTTACAATTTGGAACGAAAAAATTATTTTATCAAAAATTTTTTTTTCCTGTGAATTTTAATATAATTTCACCTAAGTATTCTTCAAACCCTAACCTAACCTAACATATTGTCAATGATATGTCCGTCCATCTGTCACATATTTACACAGATTTAAAAAAAAATTAATTTTGTCGTTTTTTAGCGTCCCAAAAAAGTGTAAATACAACAGGTGTTAATACATTAGAATATTTTTTTTAATTAAAAAAGTCACAAATAACTGTTATATTTGGTCTCTGAAGAGAAATCATAATAAAATTTATTTGTTACGATTTCTATTTTTGTCGACCATCCAAATTTTGATTTAATTGCTCAAATAACGTATTTTTGTCATAATGACATATTATGTATGCTAATTAAACGTAATTTTATCATTTGATTGGAAAATGATTTGATTTTGAATGATTTTGATTTGATTTGATTTTGAATGATTTTGATTTTGAATGATTTGTTGCATGATTCTCTTTAACATGGATTTTATCGCGAGTAGATCGGATGTAAACAACGCGAGGTATAACGAAAATAGTCGAAAAATTTGAAAAAAACGCTTAACAAATTTTTAATATTACTGAATCCGTGAAAAAAAAATTTTATAATTTTTTTGAGTTAGTGGTCTGTAATATATAAAAAAATATTGTCACGTTTCGTGCGCAGAATTTTTTTTATTTTGTAAACCAGTGTTATTTATCAAGCACAACAAAAAATCTTTGAAAGAATATAAATTTGGCTGAAAACCACAAATTTGCTTTAAAAGATAAAATAAAATTATTCAGGTAATTAATGTTTGCAAAAGGAAAAATTTTATCAAAAAAAAAGGTCAACATTTTTTAGGATCTGCTTTTATGGCACGTATAAAAGTAGATAATAAAAAAAATTAGACCTCTTCTGTAATAATATTTTCACTTTTGCAAATATTTATTGCGATATGCAGCCACTCCATTAAATGATAATGCAATGTCTTTAAGAGGTAGTTTCTTTACATATTTTGCGTTGCAAACAAATAAAATACTAATGTCTTTTTGGAAATCCCGATATTTTTAACCCAACTTGATTTTTGTGACCACACATATAAAAGAAGATCCTATAAAATGTAGACCTTTTCTTGCTACAATTTTCACTTTTTCAAATATTTATTGCGATGAATAGCCACTCCATTGAATTCCAATGTAATGTCTTCACATATTTTGCGTTGTAAAAATAATAGTGTCTTTTAAATTCCTTTTGGAAATCCCGATATTTTATGTCTTTATGACTTCGTAGCTGTTTCCTTTTTGTTATATGTTAAATTATGCAAGTGATCACTTATGCAGGTAGGATTTTGCTTGCTGCTAGCATGCTTTAAAAAAATCCAACACATGCGTGTGTATTTTCTGATTTCACTGTACCTGCGAAATAATAATTATTTTTAAGATAATAAAAAGCAATGATGGGTACCAATACCTTTTCGATACCAATACCCGTTAATACCAATTCAAATTGAAAACCAATACCTTTATTTGTGCGATACCAATACCGATAAAAAAACCAATACCGATTTCGCACTACCAACACCAATTAAAAACCAATACTTTTATTCTTCAAAACCAATACCAATAAAAAACCAATACCAATTCATTTTTTTCTACTTTCGTGTCGGTTTTGTTTCGGTTTTTTGTATTCTTATTTTCGTTTGTTTTAATTGTGACGTTATTATTAGGTTTTACCTGACTAAGAATTGCAAAAGATGTTACATCGATCAGTAATCGTTTGTATGCAATGTCACATAACAAAAAGGAGTTAGCTACTTGAATTTTAAAAGCCATAAAAACATAAAAGAAATATTTTTTGTCACGGTTTTTATGACCCCTAATAAAAGTGATCTTAAAAAATTTAGACCTTTTCTGTGATGAAATTTTTTCTTTTGCAAACATTGTTAATATTTGATATATGTACATTGAATGTCACTGCACTCTTCTTTGCGTTGTAAAAAAAAATACTAATGTTCTTTTTTGGAAATTCCAAAATTTTAATCAAGCAGACGTTACAAAATTTTATGTCACAACACCAGAATCCAGAAAAAAAATTATTGTTTTATTAGAGGCACAGTCATATTATATAAGAATTTAAGAACGCATAATGTGCAGTTCAGACTTGCTTATTTTGAGAGTTTAAGGGCTACATATGTAAAAAAATTATTTTTTCTGTATCCGTTACGTTTTTATTCTGTTACTGGTGTTTTGTTAAACAACTTGTTTAAGGTCGTAAGTGTGAACCCCATATAAGAAAAAAATTGACCCCTGTAATCGCAATTGGCAAAAGATCTTAAATCGAAAAAGGGCTCCCTGAATGATTACCCATTTCGATCACCTTTTTCAAACAAATATTTATGTATGAAAAGGATGAAGTTCAGGTATATTTTGTTACAAATGTTAAGTCTCATCTTTCTGCAATTAAAAAATATCTCCCCTTCACCACCGGAATTTATATGTGCATTAAATGCAATGTGCATCAGCACAGAAATTGTTTCAAACAAAAACGAAAAATTTGCATTTTTTTTAGTTTAGGCTTTTAATTTTTTTATTAATTAATATTAATTTTTTTTAGATTTAATTTATTATCAAATTCCACTAATTGAAACATTTCGAAACTATTTATTTTGAAAATAACGAAATAAATTAATAAAATAGCAAATAAATCCAAATATTAAAATTGCATAAAAAGTTGAAATACAGGCTTTTCTGGAATAACGGAACATTCAAATTTTTTTTACAAGAGTTTTGAGATCAGCCGGTGCTAATTTTACTAAATATGTACCTTTTTCCAAAAAAAAAAATGCATCATTGTCCAAAATGGGTTAAGCATGTACTATTTAGTTTAAAGTTTGACTTAATTCTGAATGCAAATACTGCTAAAAAATATTTTTTTTAAAAGGGGTCTTTCAAAAAAAAAAAACATCCCTTTTGGCCAAAAACCCTACCATCTCGCACCAGTGTGTACTGTGAGCGGACAGAAGGACGACTTACGTTAAATTAATTAATATTAAGGACAAAACCTTTTGCATACAAATACCAAAACCGATATAAGATAAATACCAATACTTATTAAAAACCGATACCGATTCGAGGCTTAAACCAATACCAATACCCAATACCTAAATAATTCAAAACCAATACCGATACCTATACCAATTCAACAAAAAATGAAAACCAATACCTATACCAATACTAATATAATTTTAAAAACCAATACCAATACTTTTATCGAATTGGTACCCATCCTTGATAAAAAGTCTTTAGATTTCCTGCTAACAAAT
This sequence comes from Pegoplata infirma, assembly GCA_963921195.1. Classification (NCBI taxonomy): domain Eukaryota; kingdom Metazoa; phylum Arthropoda; class Insecta; order Diptera; family Anthomyiidae; genus Pegoplata; species Pegoplata infirma. Next base: position 205,184,109 of record OY992537.1, on the reverse strand, counting down.
AAAATAATTTTTTGACCGCCAAATGCTAATAAAAAACGCTAAATTTAGTCGAAAAAACACCAAATTAACTACTTGTAAAAAACCGATATCACTACTTACCATTACAATTTTGGCAACACTCTTTTATACCCTACACCACTTTGTAGTACAGGGTATAATGAGTTTCTGCTGATGTTTGTAACTTCCCGAAACATTGGTCCTAGACCCACCTTCAAGTATATCGATTGACTCAGAATCACTTTTTTAATCGATTTAGCGATGTCCGTCTAAACGTTGTGCGCACGATACAGGTCGCAATTTTTAACCGATTTATCTGAAATTTGAGACTTAAGCTTCTTTTGACACAACGACGGACGCTATTGAAATTTGCAAAAATGGTCCATGACCTAGCCCCCATACAAACGTCCCCTTTAAATATGAGTCAAATGACTCTAACAATAACAATAGGTATCCTTTCGAAATTTGGCAGGTAAACGTGTTTTGTATTCAAAAATCACCATTCCACGTTTTAAAGCAATCGTACCAGTTCTTCTTGTAGCCCCCATACAAACCACCCTCCCGATATTCACATAAATCGCTAAAATTTCATGAAAAAAGAAAATGATTTACTAAAATTTTGTTTATTTTTAACAAGTACTTTAATTACCTAATCAAAATTTAATTATAATCACACCATTTTTGGACTTAGGTCCCATATGAAAACTTCGCCCGATATTCACTTAAATCGGTTAATTTAAAAACAAATAGAAGACTATTTCACTCAGACTTGGTCTGTGAGTGTTTTCTACACTTATTAAAGATTGACCTAAGATAAACCAAATCGGTCCATGTTTGGACTTGGGACCCACTAGTGTATGGTATTATATGGTTGGTCTTGACCGACTATAATTTTCTTACTTGTTTTTGTATGTAGTTGGTATCACTTATTTATTATATTTTATTAAAATTATTTAATTAATATTAATACATATAATTATTTTCAGTGATTAAAAAACTGAAATTCATTACACATTTTCAATTTTCACTTCCAGTCAAGTTGTCAATAATTTAAAAAAAAATACTGCAACCCACCAGTTCAGTTTACATTTCTAAGTTAGAAATCTCCCGTTCGTATTTTTCTGCCTGGGTAGTTTAATTATTGGTTTTCCCCATACAATTTAAACGTCAAAATAAACCACCGTTTTATTTTGACAGATAAAGTGCTTAAAATTGTATGGGGAAGACACATAATTAAACTAGTTTAAATGAATGCGAATATGGTATTACTGGTGTTTTGATAAACAACTTGTTTAAGGTCGTAAGTTTGAACCCCATATAAGAAAACAATTACCCGTGTAATCGCAATTACCAAAAGATCTAAAATCGAAAAAGAGGCCTCCACGATAACCTATTTCGATTACCTTTTCAAAAAATATTTATGTATGAAAAGGATGAATTTCAGGTATATTTTGTAACGAATGTAAAGTCTCAACTTTCTGCAATTAAAAAATATCTCTCCTTGGCCACCGCAATTTATATGTGCATTAAATGCAATGTTCATCAGCACAGAAATTGTTTAAAGAAAAAACGAAAACTTTGCATTTTATTATTTTAGGCTTTTAATTTTTATACCCTCCAGCGACTTAAAATTTTAAATATAAAGTCGACTATTAATAATATATTTTAGAAGTCGATTTTATCGATTTTTTGAGGACGTGTGGTGAGGCTGTTTGAATTTTAATTTGGTTATAAAAACTAAATGAATTATATAACAAATGCTATTTACATCATTAATAAGGGGTTCAAATACTCTTGCCTATTAATTTTTTTAAAGAAAAAATACTGAAAAATGTCTAATATTAGAGATGGGCGCGCGAGTGATTTTTGACTCACTCACGCTAACGACAGGAATTTTTGAATCACGCACACTCACTCACGAGCATATTTTTTCTACTCACACTCACTCACTCACAATCAAGTGAGTAAATTTAACACAACTCACACTCACGTGCACTCACGCAAGCTTCGCTCACACTCACGTTGACTCACACTCACAAAACTCTTATTTATACAAAAAAAATTTCAAAAACTAAAATTTTGAAAAATCTTTCAAAATTTTAAGCAAAATTTAAAGTTCAGAGAAATTTTACATTTTTTTTTTTCTTTTTTCGGGATGAAATCTAAAGTTAAGCCAAATTTTACAATTTTTTTGTACGAAAGGAAATATGAAGAGAAAATAAATCACGCAAACTCACGCAAAAAAATCGACTCACGCACACTCACTCACGCAAAAATCTTACTCACGCACACTCACTCACGCAATTTTTTTCTCCACTCACACTCACTCACAATCACGTGAATAAAATTGAATTCAGTCACACTCACACGTGAATCACGTGAATCACGCTCTAATCAGCTCATGAGCCCATCTCTACTTAATACCAGTGATTAAAAAACTGAAATTCATTACACATTTTTAATTTTCACTTCCAGTCAAGTTGTCAATAATTTAAAAAAAATACTGCAACCCACCAGTTCAGTTTACAATTCTAACAAAACAGTCCAGTCACTTTTTTGCTGCTGAACTTTTTTGTGTTGTGCTGATGGTGGTTGATTAAAAAAAAAACAAATACTGACAAACCAGCAACAGTAAAAAAATTAGGCAGCACACAAACAGCACAAACGTTGTTTTGAGAAATCCACTGCAAGTTACAATTCAAAAAGTGGTGAGCTGCTGACAAGCAAATAAATATAAACGAAAATAAACTCGTACATTGTAACGAGAGAACTTCTTGTATACATAAGAAGAAAAAAGGTTCAATAAATAAAAAAAATGCAAGGTTCATTTAAAAAAAAAAATCTTTTTAATTCAATAAATTTATATCATTAAAAAATCAATATTTTTTATATTAAATAAATAAATTAATGCGTAGTTGAAAAAATTATAAAAAATAAACTTCAAGTCTAAAATAATAGTACAGTAGGTTTTCTAAAGTTCAAATAAAAAAAAATTGTTGAAATATTTTTAGAGTTACAGAGATGGAAAGTTTTCATTTTTATGCACCGATCATTTCATTTTTATGTACAGATCATTTGGTTGAATTTTTATTGACACTTTGATGCCATAAAAATTTATTTTAAAAAACGAATTTTAAAGGATTTTTGACGACCTTTTCAATGGCATTGTTGGTTTTTTAAAAAAATATAAATTTGACCTTAAAATTCAAGGTCAAATTATTAAAAAAATGTATCTTATGAAGCGCCTATTTTGATATTATTTTAACTGAGTTTTTACATTTAAAAATAATTGTTTTGTATAAAATAACACTCAAAAAGTACGAATACCGCGTGTATAAAAACAAAAAAAAAAATATTTTCGCAATTAGGAACACTCGATCCATTTTTTAAAAATGTTTTTAAACAAAAAAAACGTCAGGCTTTTTAAAAAAAATCTCAAAATAGGCGCTTTATAACATAAATTTTTTTTAATAATTTGACCTTGAAATTTAAGTTAAAATGTTTATTTTTTTAAAAAACCACCAATGCCAGTGAAAAGGTCGTCAAAAATACTTTAAAATTCGTTTTTTAAAATTAATTTTTTATCGCATCAAAGTGTCAATAAAAATTCAACCAAATATGATCTTTGCAAAAAAAAGAAAACTTCCCATCTCTATAACTCTAAAAATATTTCAAGAAAAAAAAATTTTTTTGCACTTATTTATTCTAATATTTTGGCATAATTATATCTAAATCGGTTTTTTGGTGTGACCGTTAACGCGTTTCAGCCCATATTTAACTTTTAGTTTTCGTTTGTTAGTAAAAAACAATTGTGTCTGACACTTATTTTAAAAAAAATTATGGAACTTGGAATTTTTGATCTGTTAATAAAACACTTAACTTCAAACCAAATTTTCAAAAAATTTTCTTAATAAAGTAAAAAAAAAAATTGTGTTCTAAAAAAATTTTCAAATAAAAATTTTGGCACTTAAATTTTTTTTATTTGTTTACTTCAAATATTTTCCAAAAAATTTTGGAACCTAAAATTTTTTTTAAGCATTTTTAATGAAACTTTAAACCGTTAAAACTTACTTAGAACTTGGAAAATTTTAAAACTTTTTTTTTAAATAATTTTTAGTTAAATTTAAAAATTTTTTAAAACATTAGAAACATTTCTTTACATTTTTGTTAAAGCATTATCATTACGTTTGAAACATTATTCTTAATTATATATTACAACATGCCATTACTTGTACAAAGAAATATCTACTTATAAGTACGTTAATTTTCAGCAGCCAAATAAAAAAAATTTCATGCTGACGAGTCGAGTTCAATTTTTATTTTCCATGCTGCAAGTCCCGTACAACAAACATAACTTGTGCAGCGCAGTAAACAGACAATTCAGTCGTGTGTGCTGTTTTTTGTTTTTTTAAACTGAAGCTGAACTGTGTGCTGGCAAGTTTGTCAATTTCAAAAAAAAAACTTTTACTGTACTGCTGCTGAAGAAAATTGACAATTTTTAACAGCTCAGTTCTTGACTGCTGTTTTGTTTTGATAATGTTTATGCTGACAAAACAGTACAAATTATGTGTTTTTGCTGAAAATCTAGGCAGTATTTTCAACACTGATTATTTTATTAAAATAAATATTATATAATTTCGGTGTTCGTTTTAAATCATGTCCTAAGGGTGACATGTCACCAGTAAAAGCCATGGTAACGTAGTAGGAAAAAGAAAAGTTCAAGTTTAGAATCTGCCACCATAACTATGCACACAGATTATATATTTATGTCACAAATTTTATGTTATATTTTTGACTTATATTTTTTTACACTAGTTTTAAATATCATATTTAGAATCGACCGCAATCACTTAACTTGTCCAAAATGCTTCTGATGTTGAATTTCGCCAGTCACTATTAATTTGTTAAAAATAAAACTTTGTCCGTTGTCAGATTTTTTTTTGCATGTAATTGAAAACACTGTAATTTGAACGTTTTAATTACGATTACATGTAATTAGTAATTGAGTTTTTTCAATTACAATTACATGTAATTAGTAATTGAATTTTTCAATTACATTTACATGTAATTAGTAATTGAGTTTTTTCAATTACAATTACATGTAATTAGTAATTGAAAAAACTCAATTACTAATTACATGTAAATGTAATTGAAAAATTCAATTACTAATTACATGTAATTGTAATTGAAAAAACTCAATTACTAATTACATGTAATTGTAATTGAAAAAAATGTAATTGGTATCGCCCATGTCTAGTCTAGGACCCCATAAAGTATATATATTCATAATCCTCGATCGATTTTAAGACGATCTAGCGATGTCCGTCCGTCCGTCTGTCCGTCTGTCTGTCTGTCTGTCTGTTGAAAACACGCTAACTTTTGAAAGACTTAACGGAGGCTCCTGAAGTTTGGCATATATGTTGGGCATTTACCTGGTCAGGTTGGTATTGCAATCCAGCGAAATCGGTCAAGTGGTTCAAAAGTTATGAGCAAAAGACTGAATTTCGGCAAGGGTTTTTCGTGAATTTTTGAGATAAAAAGCACTATAACCTTCGAAAAGCAATTCTGAGGATGCTAAAGCTTGGCATATATCTTTTGGGTTCCTCCAGCCTCGTTCGTATTGAATTTCAGCCAAATCGGTCCAGTAGTTCAAAAGTTATTAGCAAAACCGTGAATTTCAGATTAGGTTCTGCTTAAATTCACGTGTTGAAAACCCGTTAAACATGTTTTAAAAACATTGGTAAGTCACAAAAATATTTTGCAACGTATTTTTGTCACTCAAAAATATTTTTACACTAAAAAAAAATACACTCAAAAAATATTTTACACTCAAAAAAAATTTAGTAAATAATTTTTTGTTTTTCAAAAATTACTTAAAAAAAAGTTTTTTTACACAAATAATATATTTCTAATTAAAAATTTAATTTTTTTCACGTAAGAAAATTTACTATCACTTAAAAAGTTCATTGTAGAGGGTATTCATAGATTCGGCCAAGTCGAATTTAACTTTTCTACTTGTTTTTATTAAATTTTCTTTTTTTCATCAAATTTTCCTTTTTTCAGAATTTTTTTTTTCGTATCCATTTTTTTTATCAAATTTTCCTTTTTTCATAATTTTTTTTTTTTCATCAAATTTTTTTTCAACAAATTTTTTTTTAACAAAATTTTTAAGTAAACTGAACTTAAGTTGGTGTTTTTCCTAGGCTGGTTTAATTCTGCGAGGAGCATGGGAAATCGCCCTGATTCGATTTCTTCTATTTCTGAACACAAGATATTTGTGCCAAATTTCGGAAGCCTAGCTCTTTTGGTTTGTACTGCAGTATGCTTTCCACAGACAAACAGACGAACATCCCTAGAATGTCTTAAATTCGATTTTGCTCATTTTTAAAATTTGCAACTCTTTTAGTTTGGACTGCATCTTACTTTCCACAGACAGACATATTCGATCTTGCTCATTTGTCAAATTTACAATTTTTTTCGGTTTGGACAGCATTTTGCTTTCCACAGAAAGACGGACGGATAGATACATATATCGCTAGAATGTCATCATCCGGGACAGGACCTTCATGCACTAAAAAACTATGTTTTCTTTTTTTTGGTGGGGGGGGCCGGTAGTGGTAATTGTGGGGGGGCAAATTTCCTCTCGAATATGTGTTTAAAAATTCATTCTTATGCTTTTTGCACTAAAGAAATCATTATTTAAAAAAAATATTCCACGCCCATAAAAGGGGGGCGGACCAAAAAAAACACATTTTCTTATTCTCTGGGTCCAAATGCAGGACTTTGAACTTCTTGTAGCATAAAAATTTGGCATTTGTTAAACAAAAACACAAAACATCATGTAAAAAAAAGAGGTATTTTTCAGAGGTTGGATTAGTTCTTCAAGGGGGAACTTTTTTCCCCATTGTGCGATTTTTCTCATTTACGAACTTAACCTGCCTAGGAACATAAGACATATTCGTGCCAAATGTTGGGAGCCTAGCTCTTTTATTTTGGACTGCACGTGTTAACTACAGACGGACGAACGGACAGACGGACGGACATCGCTGTAATGTCTTAGAATCGATCACTGATTAATAATATATATACTTTATGGTGTTCCCGACCGATATTTCGATGCGTTACACACGGAATGACAAAGTGAGTATACCCCCATACTGTGGTTGGAGGGTATAAAAAAAATTAACGATGTCCAAAAAAAAGTTCATCAAAAAATCGAAAAAAAGCAAAAACTAAAATTTTATACAAAATATGACCCAAAAATAATAATGCATATTTTTATAGCGAAATAGCAAAATATGCAAAAAAATATGCATTTTCGGTAAAATATGCAAAAATATGCACATCCATGGCATTTTCAAGTAAATTCTTTGATTCGCAAAGATATTTGGTTTATTCTGTTCTAAGACTAACAGGAAAAAAACATGCATTTGCATGAAAGTCCTCACCATGGTCATCATTATTATGTGAACTTAATGTGATCCTCGACCGATGTTTCAATTCGTTTAGCATGGAGTGATAAATGAATACAACATTATATCTTCAGCAAAACATTATCATGATTTAAGGTTTTGGGCAAGAGCACAAAATTCACAGGCAGTTTTTTCTTAGACCAAATTAAGCCTCTGTCATTCATTTTAAGGGGTCATTTTTGACCTTTTTAAAAAATTTTAAAAGTATATTTAAAAATGCATTTAAAGCGTTAAAATGTTTTACAGATTTTTGAATTATCATTATTTTACTAGGGGTCATCATCTGCTCATTTTACTTTTCAAAAAAACATTGGCGTAGGAAGCCAACATTTCTGGGGGGGGCTAAAGCCCCCCTAGATTTTTTTTATTTTTTTGGTATTTTTTTTTATTGAAAAACCCAGACCTATTCCTGAAGCGTTCCCTTTAACATGCGTCTAGATGTCCTAGAAACGAATGCCCCCGAAAGCGGTTAAAAATTCATATTTTTTTTTTTTAAATTTTGATTCTGTATATTTTCGGAAATTTAGAACTCCCAGATATGTTTTGAGAATGAACGATTTTTAATGTTTTTCCTATAGTAAAATCATTAGATTACTATGATTTTTTTCAAGAAAAAGTTCTGATGATTGCAAAAGTTGATGATTATTAGTCAAAATTCTCAGACTCTTTTTTTCAATAACTTTTGTCTATAAAAAACCCCTTAGAATTTAGAAACTTTTTTAAATCAACGAAGTTAAAATGTTTTCCTGAAGGTAAAACCCTAAGATTCGGTAAAGTTTCTATTACTGACAAAAACATCAGATTCATATAAAAACTTTTTTCAATAATTCAGACTATTTTTCAATGGGAAAAACTATTAGATCTTATATAATAATCATTACGAGTCCTTAAGACTCATTGAATAATCATAACGAGCCCTGAAGACTCATTACATATTATTATTTATTGTTGCAAAAATTAATGAAATCATTAAATTATTAAAAAAATGTGAATGATTCAAATTCTGGGGGGGGCTAAAATTATTCTGGGGGGGCTAAGACCCCCCCAGACAGGGCTATCTACGCCAATGCAAAAAAACAAAGTTGTTATTATTCGACCTTTCCAATTTAAATAAATAAAACATTTTCGTGCTCGAGGCCAGTTTTGTCTTGTAAATAAATATTCTTTAATTCCATTACAATATTTCGATTCTCTTTGAGAATCATCATCAGGGGATTTAGTGAATTTTTATGCACACAAAAACTTAAAAATATGTTGCGAACGCATCGACATCTGTGAAGTGCAGTTTTAGATGTCGATACGTTCGCAACATATTTTTAAGTTTTTGTGTGCATAAAAATTCAGTAAATCCCCTGATGATGATTCTCAAAGAAAATCGAAATATTGGAATTAAATAAAAGAATATTTATTTACAAGAAAAAACTGGCCTCGAGCTCCAAGAATTTTTATTTATTTATTTCAAAAAAATATAATTTTCAAAAGTAAAAAAGTTCCACACCTAATATTTTTCCTATAGTACAACTGGCCTAGTAAACATAATACCCCAGAGGAATTGCAATAAATAGAAACAAATAAGTAGAAGAAGAACAAAAAAAAAATAACACACGAGTTAATTCTAGGATATGGATTTTGGAAAAGAAAACACTACACACAAATCTTATGAAAACAAAGCCCAAGGAGTCCTCTGCTTATAAGTTGCATTAACCAATTCCCTTAAGTGAAAAGAGAAATAAATAGAAAAAATAACATCAAATATTAAGAGTAATGTTAAAGGTCCAAAAGTATGACGTTGAATTTGTCAAAATTAGCTAAGATTTAAGATAAATTTTGATTAATGCAAGCAGTTTTACTTTGGTCAACGAAAAAAGATAACAATATAACAGAACTTTTTTACAAAATGTTTTTCTTACGAGGAATTTTAGGTCGGACAGATTTTCATGATTAAGATTTTTTAGATACCATAAGTTAATTATTATTTTTTTTTACAAAAACACTTCCAAATTTTCAACATTTATTCCCAAAAAAAATGTTTCAGATTCTGAGACATTTTTCCTATAGAAAAAATTTCAGATTCTGAGACATTTTTCCTATAGAAAAAATTTCAGATTCTGAGACATTTTTCCTATAGAAAAAGTCTCAGATTTTGAGACATTTTTCCTATAGAAAAAGTCTAAGATTCTGACACATTTTTTCTATAGAAAAAGTCTCAGACTGTGAGACATTTTTCCTATAGAAATGTCTCTGAGACATTTTTCCGAAAGAAAAAGTCTCAGACTCTGAGACATTTTTCCTATAGAAAAAGTCTCAGATTCTGAGAAGTTTCAAATTTTAAAACATTTTTCCTAAAGAAAAAGTCTCAGATTTTGAGACATTTTTCTTATAGAAAAAGTCTCAGATTCTGAGACATTTTTCTTATAGAAAAAGTCTCAGATTCTGAGACATTTTTCTTATAGAAAAAGTCTCAGATTCTGAGACATTTTTCTTATAGAAAAAGTCTCAGATTCTGAGACATTTTTCTTATAGAAAAAGTCTCAGATTCTGAGACATTTTTCTTATAGAAAAAGTCTCAGATTCTGAGACATTTTTCTTATAGAAAAAGTCTCAGATTCTGAGACATTTTTCTTATAGAAAAAGTCTCAGATTCTGAGACATTTTTCTTATAGAAAAAGTCTCAGATTCTGAGACATTTTTCTTATAGAAAAAGTCTCAGATTCTGAGACATTTTTCTTATAGAAAAAGTCTCAGATTCTGAGACATTTTTCTTATAGAAAAAGTCTCAGATTCTGAGACATTTTTCTTATAGAAAAAGTCTCAGATTCTGAGACATTTTTCTTATAGAAAAAGTCTCAGATTCTGAGACATTTTTCTTATAGAAAAAGTCTCAGATTCTGAGACATTTTTCTTATAGAAAAAGTCTCAGATTCTGAGACATTTTTCTTATAGAAAAAGTCTCAGATTCTGAGACATTTTTCTTATAGAAAAAGTCTCAGATTCTGAGACATTTTTCTTATAGAAAAAGTCTCAGATTCTGAGACATTTTTCTTATAGAAAAAGTCTCAGATTCTGAGACATTTTTCTTATAGAAAAAGTCTCAGATTCTGAGACATTTTTCTTATAGAAAAAGTCTCAGATTCTGAGACATTTTTCTTATAGAAAAAGTCTCAGATTCTGAGACATTTTTCTTATAGAAAAAGTCTCAGATTCTGAGACATTTTTCTTATAGAAAAAGTCTCAGATTCTGAGACATTTTCCTTATAGAAAAAGTCTCAGATTCTGAGACATTTTTCTTATAGAAAAAGTCTCAGATTCTGAGACATTTTTCTTATAGAAAAAGTCTCAGATTCTGAGACATTTTTCTTATAGAAAAAGTCTCAGATTCTGAGACATTTTTCTTATAGAAAAAGTCTCAGATTCTGAGACATTTTTCTTATAGAAAAAGTCTCAGATTCTGAGACATTTTTCTTATAGAAAAAGTCTCAGATTCTGAGACATTTTTCTTATAGAAAAAGTCTCAGATTCTGAGACATTTTTCTTATAGAAAAAGTCTCAGATTCTGAGACATTTTTCTTATAGAAAAAGTCTCAGATTCTGAGACATTTTTCTTATAGAAAAAGTCTCAGATTCTGAGACATTTTTCTTATAGAAAAAGTCTCAGATTCTGAGACATTTTTCTTATAGAAAAAGTCTCAGATTCTGAGACATTTTTCTTATAGAAAAAGTCTCAGATTCTGAGACATTTTTCTTATAGAAAAAGTCTCAGATTCTGAGACATTTTTCTTATAGAAAAAGTCTCAGATTCTGAGACATTTTTCTTATAGAAAAAGTCTCAGATTCTGAGACATTTTTCTTATAGAAAAAGTCTCAGATTCTGAGACATTTTTCTTATAGAAAACGTCTCAGATTCTGAGACATTTTTCTTATAGAAAAAGTCTCAGATTCTGAGACATTTTTCTTATAGAAAAAGTCTCAGATTCTGAGACATTTTTCTTATAGAAAAAGTCTCAGATTCTGAGACATTTTTCTTATAGAAAAAGTCTCAGATTCTGAGACATTTTTCTTATAGAAAAAGTCTCAGATTCTGAGACATTTTTCCTATAGAAAAAGTCTCAGATTCAAAGACATTTTTCCTATAGAAAAAGTCTCAGATTCTGATACATTTTTCCTATAAAACAAAAGTCTCAAATTCGGAGACAGTATTCCAATAGAAAAAGCCTTAGATTCTGAGACATTTTTCCTATAGAAAAAGACTCAAACCATGAGACACTTTCCTATAGAAAATATCTCAGATTCTTCCAATTAATTCGTTCTTCCAATTTTCCGTTTCTTTCCCGAAAGATGGTTACTTGAAGATATAAAAGCATTTAAAAATTTAAAATCCAACGTTTTTTAAATTATATTGAACAGGGCGCTTCAAAATTACCTTATTTAACATTTTATTTATACTTGAGTTACCCTGTAACTTAAAAAAATCTGGCATCTCTTGTTTATATAAAAATACAACTCTGTGTGGTTATACGAAAAAGAGAAAACAAAACGAATATTAATATAAAAGAAAAACGAAAACGTGGACGCGATAAAGAAAAATTTTGTGTTGCTTTAATTTCTTTAAATATTTATGCTTTTAAGTGCATTTTATTTAATAAAAATATATAAAACGAATGCAGTAAAGTGCAATAGTTAATAAATAAATGAAATATTATTGAAAAAAGTAAATTTAAAAAGAGAAATTAACAAAAAAAAATATTCCTTTTTCTACAAGACGCATTTTTTTGGGTTGCATGAGTTTTTTTTTTCTTACTAAATGAAGTGCTCTTATGCATAAAGTGTTGAGAGTGTGTGTAATTTAACTTCATTATCATGCTGGTATTAGTGTAGATCAGGGATGTTAAAGTTGGTACAATTGTACTTTTTTTGGTACATTTTGACCTTCAAAAGTACCGTGGTACTACCGCGACTGATTTGGTACAATTTTAAAATTTTCAATTTCTTTCTTTATAACTCATCGAAAAATCGGTGAAAGGCCCCAGCATTTTTCTTTAATTTAAAAAAAAATGCTCACAAGGTTACTAAAGCTAGACCGATTTACACCATAAATGAGACTATTTTTTAGTTTTTACCTCTTGTTTTAAAACATTTTTAAGCAGATTTCTAATTAAATTTTTCTAAAATTTTTTACAAAAATTTCCAGATAACACCGTCCGACAAAAATGAAAAAATTGTTGATCACGAACTGGATAATATACGTTTGAAACTAGAGATTAAATGTAGTAAAACTGCATTCCCGAGTAAAAAAGTTCCTATATAGTTGTATATAATTTTATAAACATCATATATGATTAAATAGAATTATATAGAATTTGATGCGAAAAATGAGTCGATAAAACTATATCAAATTTGATCAATGTTTCTTATATTTTGATAAATTTTTTATATAATTTTATGCGAAATTTGGACCCCTATTTTTATATAATAATAGCAAAATTATATAATCAGATGTAATTATATAAAAATATATAAAATTGTATAAAACTGTATAAAACTATATAAAGTTACATAAAATTATATATAATTTGATATAATTAAAACAAAATTTTATGATTTATATAAAACTTGATATAATTTTATATAACTTTATAAAATTATATATTGTTTTATATAATTTGATATAGTTGTATATAATTATATCTGATTATATAAATTTGCTGTTGTTATATAAAAATAGGGGCCCAAATTTCGCATAAAATTATATAAAAAATTTATCAAAACATAAGTAACATTGATAAAATTTTATATGGTTTAATCGACTCATTTTTCGCATCAAATTCTATATAATTCTATTTAATCATATATGATGTTTATAAAATTATATACAACTATATAGGAACTTTTTTGCTCGGGTTTACAGTTTTTCATTTCGTGATCCTGTTTCCTTTTAAAAGGACTTCAAAGTTTTAGAAGATAAAATTTTATAAAATATTTTTTTAATATTTGTACTTGTCCTAGGATGCCACTTTTGATAGCAAATGAAAGAGGAGGATCTCCCCTAATATTTGACTATTTTTACATATCAGGAAAATGAAGGTTAGTAACGTCCTTTTAAAAATGTATCCTTCAATATCATTCAAAATTTTCAACAAAATATTTTGATTAAGTTTTCAAATGACGTTATTCACATCCTTTTATCCTTATATGACAAACTAGAAAAATGGAAAAATTAGGGGAGATCCTCCTCTTTCATCTGCCATCGCCAGTGTCATCCGCGGACAAGTTCAAATATTTCAAAAATATTTTTCAAAATATATCCTTTAAAACTTTGAAGTCCTTTTTAAAGGAAACAGGATCACGAAATGAAAAACTTTAAATGCAGTTTTATTCCATTTGATCTCTACTTGCAGACGTACATATATCATCCGGTTTATGTTTAATATTGGCTGTCGGACGGTGTAATTTATCAGAATTAGACACTTTTCCAAAGAAGTATTAATTTCAGATTTTGAGACCCTTTTTCATAATACCAAATTCACCCCTGAGGTGAAGTCTTGTTCGAACGAGATTTCGATTTGTGTATAAAATGGTACAGGACCATAACGTCGAAATCTCATTTGAACGAGAGGTGTGATTAGGCCTTCACCTGAGGTGTGATTAGGCCTTCAGAAGAATTCTCAGAATTTAATATGGGGGTCAATATAACAATTCGTTGTTTTCGGTGTAGATAAAGTATCGGACATGAGAAATTTTTCTGCAGAATAGATTTTAAGAAATTGTTCAAAATCATTCCTGATTTTTGTTTTTTAATTTTTTGCATTTCTGGGGGTATGCAAGATTCAGATTCTTTCATTTTAGTTTTTATATTAAAAAAAATGGTACCGTGAGCGTCCAAAAAGTACAATTTTTTTGAAAGTTGGTACAAAATTGAAAACCCCATTTAACATCCCTGGTGTAGATGAATTAAAATCCCATATTTTATTAAATGTTTGTGTGTATCAAATAGATGTATGTTGCTTGTTGTTGTTGCTGTAAAAACACACAATAGAGTTTTTTTTTTCAAGTCGAGTGGTGCAAATGATGTGAAGTAAAATAAAGAAAAAAGTGAACGCAGCGATTAATATACAATAAAGAATTACAAAAAAAAAACTACGAAAATATGTAACAAAAATACAAGAAAAAAAATGTAGAGAAATTCCTTTGATTACAATAAAATAAAAAAAATGGAAATATTAAAGAAATTTATAAAAAATATAAACAAAAACTAAAAGATTAAATTCTTTGCATCATTATTAAGTAAACAACCATGATAAATTAACAATAGTTTCATAAAATTTTTCAACAAAAAGTAAGTAAAAGAAAAAGACACGAAAAAAATTAAAAATATTTTTTTTAAATTTAAACCCCCGCACATACGCCCTAGTTTCCTAAACAACTTTGGTTAACTTTATTTTTTTTGGTTAAATAAAATTGTCTGCTAGTAAGCAAAAAAACGCCCACAGTTTTTATACTTTATTTGTTCGTATTAACTGTTTTTTTCGTGTTTTGATTTATAACAAATTCCCACAATTGTTAAATAAAATATGGTTGCATTTTGTAATTGTATTGTTGTACATTTAATTGTAGTACTCATAAAAAAATTAATAGTGATGAGATTTTTTACCTTTTATGCCGTTTATTTTTAGCGCAGACACTTCTTTATAAAGGTATTTACTGTTATCGATAACACAATAAGCGCTGCGGGATCTTAAAAAAAGCAAAACATTTTTGAGTGAAAAAAAATCAAACAAGTGTTAACAATTTCTTATTCTCTCGTCTTGTACTCAGTTGTGATTATTTGTCTCTCTCTTGGTTAATTGAATAACAAAGGGCATCATAGACAAAGAATAGACACAAAAGAAAACTATCACAACTTTTAAAAATTAAGTGGAATATTAATGAGACAATATTTATACGGGCATCTAATTAAAAATAGTTTTTAATCGGAGAATTTTATACCTAAAAATATTTTTGAATCTGTGAATGAAATGAATTGTCTTTGCTTTAGTTGACCATATTTGACCATACCGCCACTGGTTTCCTAGTTATAGACCTCCAAAGTTTCGATATTAAATTTGATATATCTTCTGTAATAAGGGTCCACTCGAGTCGAGACTGAATTGATTTCGATGCTTATTCAAATATTTTTATTTAACACCAAATTTTACCAATTTCATGTAGTGGCCACGCCCTTTCCCAGGGGCGGGGCATCAAAGTTAAAAATTCTATTGTAAATATCTTAAAAACTACAGATCTTCTAAGGATTTCATTCCTTAATTCGATTTGGCATTCTGAATGAAAATTTAGTGATTGCATTTCCCAATCACATTTTAGCGAATTGATTGAATTCACTTTAGACTCATTCGATTCATAAATATCGAATGCGTTCGATTTATTTTTCATTCGACTTTCAAAAATCGAATGCATTCGATTTTTTTATCATTCGACTTAAAAAAATCTAATGCTTTCCATTGCGAATGCAATAGATTTTCTTTTCATTCAATTTGAAAAATCGAATGGCTAATTCACTCATTGCATAAAAATCTTAAAAAACTAACCAAGATAGAGCAAAACGGAGCCAATTTGTTGTCCATAGTATCGCCGACACTCTCACATATGATGACCCCAATGGGCCCTAATTTTGAACCTAAAAAAAAGGCATTCTTGAAAATTTTTACATGAGCATATCTCGATAAATACTGCCGATACGACAAAAATTCCAAAATCATTTTTGTAGCTCTTACCTCGTATAATACGACCGCCAAATACCTGATACCTCTTCGAGTTACCGTTTTTTAGTTACGCAGTTTTTGAAACTCTCAAGACCCTATTGGACTCATAAATTTCTGTATCTTGAAAATTAAAATGTAGACATAGATTTTTATCCAAAATTTTTATCCAAAATTTTTATCCGTTTTACACTACTTTGCTTTGTTTTCGAGATACTGCAATTAAAGGGCCCTGTAGGGTCTTGAGAATTAAAAAAAATGAATAACTAAAAAACCTCTCGGAGGGCTTTGAGGTATTTGGCGGTCGTGTTCTACAATAACGCTTTTGTATTACAATATGGATTAATAAATAAATACAGTGTGATACATGCATTTTTTAAATGTTAGGGAATACCAATTTTTTTGGATTCGAAATTAGGGCCTAGTAGGGTCATCACATGTAAAAAGGGTCGGCGATACTATAGACCAAAATTTGGCTCCATTTTTCTCAGTCTATTTAAAAAATTTATTGCATTCGCAGTGGAATGATAAAAAATCTAATGCATTCGATTTTTCTAAATCGAATGAACAAGAATTCGAATGCATTCATATTTTCCCATTCAATCGAATGCATTCCAAGGACTGCATTCAATGTTGATTTATAAAATCGAATGCATTCCCTGACTATTAAAATTGAATGGATTTTTTGGAGAAATCATTCGAAAAGGATTTCATTCTTAGAAGCTCTGGTGGTACTCAACCGATGTTTCAATTCGTTTTGCATGGAATGACAAATGAATTCAACAAAATGATTTAATGTTTTGGGCAAGAGTACAAAATTCGCATGCATTTTTATATTAACGCCCTCAAGGGGGCAGAATGAAAAAGTTAAATTTAAATGTTTAAGTAGTCTTGGTGGTATTGGTGTTTTTCAGAGGTTGGTTGAATTTTTCAAGAGGAAGCTTTATCGTCCTGGTCCTCGACCGATGTTTCAATTCGTTTTGCCTAAAATGACAAATATATATCTTCAGCAAAACATTACCACGATTTAATGTTTTGGACAAGAGTTCAAAATTTACAGGCATTTGTTCTATCCCGCATGACTTTATTGCGGTGTCCGGACATATTACCCCCATAACGGAAATAGAGATTGTGACCTAACAGGTCGCGGTCATAAACCCCATATGTGTTAAGGGAACTACGACTACTTACAAAACGGTCATAATACCAAGGTGGGTTACGTCAACTTTCTATGAAGATTATGACCGAAATACGATTGGATATAATCCCCATTAATATTGGGATTACAAAAGATATTGGGAGACAAAAAAAATTGCAGAGGTTATAACTCCGATTTATTGTCAGCAAAGGGCTTTAAGGCCTGGAGTTTGTAATCCCTAAGTCCAGTCGAAGGTCAGCTACGCAGATAAACTTTTGAGATAAAAAATGCTCAGTTTATAAGAGAATTTTCAATAAGGGTATGCTATTCAAAAAACCTTTATTTTGCGGAGAGGATGGGTTAAACGCATGGAGTTTGTAATCCCTAAGCCCGACCGAAGGCCGGATATACAAAAATGCTTTTGAGACAAAACTTTTAAAACAAAAAAAATAATTCATATAATTTTTGGAATTATGACTAATCCCTGTAATGGGATTATTATCTAGAAGTTATGTCCATTTTTTATTGAAACTATGTCAAATTTTTTTCGCTCATATTATGGTGATAATGTCCGAATTCATTTCGGACTTAATCCCCAAACCGGAAGTGGGGGCCATGTCACGGCACTAGGGTTGACAGATACTATAAGTCAAATAACTGGACAATGGAAAATTTTTAGCTGGATTTTTAAAAAGTAACTGGACCCATACATATTTTTTTTTAATAAATTGAAAAAAAAAAACAACCGATTTTCATATGTGAGATACATATTCTTATTTTGGACTAAATGGCCGTCTTTATTTGTCACAGCAAAATGTGCCTTTTTTTAATCATTTCTATTACTTTTTCGAGCATCTCGAAATGCTGATGTTTAGCTTGTCATTGGCCTGAGGATGGTTAGAGTATATTTTTATTTTTAAATAACCCCACAAAAATAAGTTAAAGTGGTCAAATTTGGAAATCAAGAGGGTCAGTTAAAATTTCCCGGACGTGCGAAGTTAAAAAATGGCGACAACAATTTACCATCATTTGCAGATTTGACCCATCCAGACATATTTTTGTGGGGTTATTTCAAAAGGAAAATGTACGCCAAGAATCCTTAAATCATCGACGAGCGAAATCAACTCTAGACTGGCTGAGATGCTCGAAAAAGTTGTTAAAAAATAGCGAAAATGCAGCAAAAAGAGCACATTTTGCTTTCCAAAAGAGGCATTTATGGTATATTTATGATTATTATTTTATTCAAAAAGTACTCCCAAAAAATTGAAAAAAATATTTAATAAAAAAAATATTTGTTAAAATTATGAAAATCCTTTTTCAACTTTACAAATTATGTTTTAACTGGAAACTGGACCAGACCTCAAATAACTGGAAAATCCAGGCCATTCCAGGCCGTCTGGCAACCTTACACGCACCCTTTATTGCGAGCCAAAAAAAAGGCGGCGTGTAACTACCATCTTACAGACCAATATTTTTAGGGCTTTGGATTTATAAAATGTTTTATATGAAAAATTCTCACTACCTATTCTCTGTTCGTCTGTTAGTACTAAGGACAATTTGAGTTAATTTTCACTTAAGTCAAAATCACATTTACTAAAAGTGCACACACAATCTCTATGTGACATTTATTAAGGTTGTGTGATTAATATTATTACTTTAAGTACCATTTAAGCACATTTTTGATAAGTGTTAATGTTTTATGACTACTAGGGGATGGATTTTAAAATTGTTTTTTTTTTTTGTATACCTACTAAAATTATTTTGGGAATTTTTTGTGGCATTTTGAACAGGTAGGAGAGGTTATCATATTTTTCCACTTTTGAATGGTTGTATACAAAGTTACTTTGCAAAGTTTTTAATATATAATGGCCTAAGATTTAGTAATCAAGAATTTGTTTGCTTGGATATTTAGATTTTTTTTTAATTCATTGATATATATCTTCTTTAGTTATCGATTTATCTATTAGAAATGAGCGCGTGATTAAATATGGACTCACTATCACGCAATAAAAAATCAAATTCCGATTTTGTAATTACACCAATACCCCGGTTTGCGTCGTTAATTGGGACCGGAGAAACGCGACGCAAACCGAAACGACGCAAACCGAAGCACGATTTTCCATACATTTGAATTGATTTTCATTTAATTGGTTCCGAGATTCGTAATTTTAGCAGAAAAAATAGATTTTTCAATAAAAAATTTTTTTTTTTTTTTTAACTTTT
The DNA here is from genome assembly GCA_963921195.1 of Pegoplata infirma. Lineage (NCBI taxonomy): Eukaryota > Metazoa > Arthropoda > Insecta > Diptera > Anthomyiidae > Pegoplata > Pegoplata infirma. Next base: position 205,164,526 of record OY992537.1, on the reverse strand, counting down.
CTGCAGCTAAAGTATCTGCACTAGCAGATTCAATGCAACGCTATGCAAATTTCCACGGGTCTTAAAGCGGTCAAACCAACCTCTACTTGCTTCAAATTCCTCTGCACTCTCGGTACTTGATAGTTTTCTTTCAGGTCTTCAAATAGAGTAAAGGTTTTTTTAGAATTACTATCTGACTTAATGGCATTCTTCGCTGATTTTGATCTTGTCTCCATATGCAAAGAAGTGACTCCATTTTTTCCACTAAAGGACTCCTCATTTTCGTTACCTTTTTATGTTGAAAGGATGTTGCGATTTCAGCAATTTTTTTAATTTTATCAGCGTCTCTGGAACAAATGGATTTAATTGTAGAAGGTGCTAATCCAAGGTCTGTTCCAATATAAACAGCCTTTTTCCCTAATTTAAAAAGTTTCAAAATGTCCAGTTTTTGTTCTAAGCTTATTTGCTTTCTTTTTTGACTCATTGTTGCAAAATATTTAGATTCAACCTCTCTTTAGCAAATGTAATTTGAAACTACTAACGATCTTCAACTTTCAACCAGCAGACAACCTGTACATTAGAGTGTCCCTTATTTTGGAAATGTTGGAAATGTTGAGACGGTACCCCCTCATTTTTTTCCTTTTGACTAAAAAATAACTCAGGAAAAATTTTACGCCCCTACGACCACGCCTTCCCTACGCGACGGGGCCGTAAAGAGCGGGGCCTTAAAAATCATTTTTGCATACAGAGCAAAAAAAAATTTTTTTAATTTTTAATTTTTTTGTTATTAATTATAATATTACTTGGTTAGGTTATTCACGACAAAAAATTTGATTTTGGTGGGATGAGGCTTTCAGTTCTAAAAAATTTTTCGAAAAAAAAAAATTAGAGCTTTTGGGGTCCTACAGTCAAAATTTTTAAATTTTTTTTTTTTTAGTTTCGACAAGCAACGGTTTTAGTTGTAATGTTGCTTTTAATGATATATATTCATAAAAAAATATTATTCATATCTGTGACATCGTGATCGTGTATCGAAAAACATCAAAAATGCATTTTTTACCCTTTTTAGATCACGATAAAGATGTCACAGATAGGAATAATATTTTTATAAAAAAATTTATCATTAAAAGCAACAATTCAACTAAAACGGTTGCTTGTCAAAACAAAAAAAAAATATTTTTTAAAAAATTTTTACTGTAGGACCCCAAAAGCTCTAAATTTTTTTTTTCGAAAAATTTTTTAGAACTGAAAGCCTCATCCCACCAAAATCAAATTTTTTGTCGTGAATAAGCTAGCCAAGTAATATTATAATTAATAACAAAAAAATTAAAAATCAAAAAAAAATTTTTTTGCTTTGTATGGAAAAATGATTTTTAAGGCCCCGCTCTTTACGGCCCCGTCGCGTAGGGAAGGCGTGGTCGTAGGGGCGTAAAATTTTTCCTGAGTTATTTTTTAGTCAAAAGGAAAAAAATGAGGGGGTACCGTCACAACATTTCCAACATTTCCAAAATAAGGGACACTCTACTGTACATACATATTTGCATTAGCATTAAGCGGGAAATACCCCTTTTCTGTTTTAGCTTTGTATAAACATTTTCATATTAACGACGCAAATCGAAGCACTAACGACGCAACTTCGAAGCCATGCTACGCAAACTGAAATATAAACGGGAAATCCCCTTTTTTTGTTTTAGCTTTGTACACACATTTTTATATCAACGACGCAAATCGAAGTACTGGCGACGCAAGTTCGAAGCCATGCAACGCAAACTGAAACCAAAACGACGCAACTTCGAAATCACAGAAATTTGAAAACGACGCAACTTCGAAACGACGCAAACCGAAGCGACGCAAACCGGGGTATTGGTGTATTTCAATTATGCTCACACTTAAGTCATGGAAATTTCATTAACGGAAGAAATTTTAGGTTCAAGTTGAAAAATGTATAATAAAATTTAATTTTTTAAAATTACAGACATTTCTGGTATTCCTATAACGGTTTCAAACACCCCAGTTTTCTTCAGTAGGATTTTTAGTATCGGCTTTTTTCGCTAATGGCAAACGTTTTTTTATTAATATCCACACTCCAACAAGTATAAAGTATTTTTTTGGTTAAAAAAATCCGCGGGAAAAATTGGTTAAAGAAATAAATATTGCGAAAAAAAATTTTTAGTGAAAAAATTCCGTGAAAAAATGAGCTTTGAAAAATATTATTACTTGTTTTAATAACGTTCGGTATAAAAACCAATTCATATGTCAAATAGTAGCCAAATTAAAGCATTTTTAGGTTACGTGGAATGTACCAAAATTTTGAGGTTTCCTTACATTTTCGTTTTAACTTTTGTTTTTTTTTTTTCGTTCTCATCCCCTATTTTATGTTATTTAGTGTAAAAAGCTTTGTCTGATTTTTTCAAATTTATAAAAAATGTTTAGAACTGATAGGAGCGTCATTTTGCATCCAGGCATATGGGGAGAAAACAAAAAATATTTTTTATTATTATTATTTGTTATTTGGTGCAAAAAGCTTTTTTTAGATTAAAAAAAAAAAATGGAGGTGTTTCTTGCTTGAAATGCAGAGATGACTGAAACTTAACATATTTATTGGAAGTTCTCCCGAGAAGTTTGGTATTGCATTTGAGCGATATCGGTTAAGCGGTTCAAAAGTTATGAGCGAAAATGTAAGCACACCTCAAAAATTTCAGTACATTCAACATAACCTAAAAATACAAAATGCTTTAATTCGGCTTCTGGTTGACATATGTGAACATAATTGAACTCCAAATGGTATTTAAACAAGTACGAACATATTTTTTGACAAAAAAAAAGAAAAAAATCGCGGATTTTTTTTTACCAACATTTTTTTTTCGCGGATTTTTTTTTTCAAAAAATTTTTTTTTTCAAAAGTAATTTCCTTTTAAATAAAGTTTTTGGCAATAATATTTTTGAAATTGTGGAGGGTATCACTACATTCGGCAAGGCCGAATTTAACTTTTTTACTAGTTTTTTTTAAGTTTTTTCTATATAACTAATTTACTAAATTTGGTAAGGCTAAATCAAATTTTGTGAATTTCTCAAATTTTTAAAATATTTTTAAGAAATTTCTAATTTTTTCTTTAAGTGAATCAAGTAATCTAAAGTTGTTAAGAAATAATTTGCGTGTTTTATGTGGTTTATTTTATTTTTTTCAGAATAATCATAAATCATTTTAAATTGTTTAACCATTAATTTAATAAATTTTGTTTAATTTCAGATCTCGTTTTATTTGAAAGATCTTCCAATCTAAAAAACCAAACCATAAATGTCGTTTTAACTAAAAAAAGGACTCTAAAGAAATTTAAACGTACAAATCAAAATTTAAAAATCTCTTAATTTTGTAAAACATATCAACAAAAAAATTTTTAAAATAAAATAAAATCAAACTATAACTTAAATGTATTTCAAATACACAATTGAAGCAAAAACATAAAAAATTCTTATAATTAACTTTTACAAAATAACCCAAAAATAAGTTTCCAAGAAATAACAACAAAAAATAAAACAAACATATTAAACAAGTTGTGGCCTCTATACAACTAATGGATCCATATCATCATATACGACAACATGTAAGTAGTAATTGTTGTAATAATAGAAAAAGTCTACTCTTTAAATGTTGATTACAAAAAAAATATATATATTTATTAATTGAATTTTCATTTTTTGCATTTAATTTTTTTTTTTTTTTTCATCATATTTATTACACAGTATCAACCACCCTCTAGACCAGAATTGCATCAAAAATGCAATCGTGGTTCTCATTCAAGTGATACAAGTTCAGCATACAGTGGCAGTGATACAATGGCATCCGTTTATGGTTCATCACTGGATGGTGAGGAGATTGATTTCTCTGGCTTAGTTGAATCAACAGTTGATTCCGATGAAGAAGATTTAGCAGAGTCAATGGACGTAAGTAGAAATGTTTTTTTTTTTGTTATTTATTACTTATTTTGTTGTTAGGTTTTAAGTAAACAAAATCAAAAAAATGTTTTTTTTTTTTTAACGGCAAAAAAAATTGTGATAATTTTTCATAAACAAAAACATTGAATTTTATAATTAATATATATGCTAAAAATTCAGATTTTGCAAAAAAAATTTGATAAATGTTATTGCTTTTTTTGGCATTGACATTAGTTTTAACTAATGCCAATGAAATTTTAACGACAATTATAAAAACTCCCATTCGAACTAAAAAGCACTTTCGTTTTTACAACCAATAACTTTGAAATGGATTTTAAATGATTTATAGTTTTTAGTTTCATGCTCAATCATTTGTTTATTATAATTTTCTTTTAATACTCTTCACTTAGTGGCAGAGGGTAAGATATATTTGTTATTTCGTTTGTAACATCTCGAAATATTGAATCTTAATCAAATTGAAAAACTTTTGCCGATCGATTTTAAATCAGTTTCTGTGTATACATTGACTTCGCTTATACAACACCGTCCGACACACTTTTGTACACATGGACCAGACTGAAAAATTCTGAAAGTAGGGCTGAAACTAAAATACACTTGTCTCCCAATTTTTCTAGATCAATTCGCGTTTTCGCGAAAAACGTCAATAAAAAAATTGTGTTCTTCCAATATAGTGTGAAATAAGTCGAAAAATGTATTAAATCTACTTGTAAGCCTGTAGTGAAATTTAAAGACGGTTCTTTTCGTAGAGCATACTAACACTCTTATCTCCTATTTTTAGGGGTAATTTTTGTCCTCATTTCAAATACTCTCATAAAAAACCATTAAATCGTGCATTTAAAGGGTTAAAATGTTCTACATCCGATTTTACAAGCAGTTGTCAAAGGCCAATAATTTGTGCAATGCTAGCAAAATGCTTAAAAAAGTAAAATTGTAAATCATCTTTGGTGAAACACAATTAAATGAAACATAAAACTTCTTAAAAGCGCTTTAGTATGCGATTTTTAAAATTTAAATCTCATTTTTGAAAATGTTTGTGCTCTTCGATTTTTTTGAAATTTTTTTGTGTAAAACTTCTATCGATTCGACAAATTTTTTGCCCAGGAAGATCGTGGGATAACGAATATTACTATTTTTTTAATTTTTTTGAAAATTTTTTTTTTGTAATTTTCCACTCTTAAAATCATTTCTACTGCTCCAATGGTGCGTCATAGAGGGGTCATTTATGAGACCGAACCCCATTAATTTTTACGTCTTAACATTTCTTTGGAACAAACTAATACCCTATCTCCAATTTCTAAGGGGGCTCCCACACAAAACGTTATTTTTTAAAATTTGCTCCAACCGCTCTAACTGCCCTAATATTGCCCTTAGAGCAACAAAATGTATGACCGACCCACAATATGTTTTTAGTCCAAACATTTTCTCTGAATACACCTACCCTCTATCTCTAATTGTTAAGGCGGTCCCCATACATTTTTTTTTATTTTTTGTAAATTTGTTTTATTTAATCAGCTTTTACAGGTCCAATGGTGCGTCCGAGAGAGGTCGTTTTGTGTGGGAGCCCCTTAGAAATTGGAGATAGGGTATTAGTTTGTTCCAAAGAAATGTTAAGACGTAAAAATTAATGGGGGTCGGCTTACAAATGACCCCTCTATGACGCACCATTGGAGCAGTAGAAATGATTTTAAGATTGGAAAATTACAATAATTTTTTTTTCAAAAAATTTTAAAAAATAGTAATAATCGTTATCCCACGATCCACCTTGGGGAAAAAATTTGTAGAATCGATAGAAGTTTTACACAAAAAAATTTCAAAAAATGGAAGAGTACAAACTATTTCAAAAATGAGATTTAAATTTTAAAACTTAAAAATCGCATACTAGAGCGCTTTTAGGAATTTTTTTGCAGTTTTTTTTTAAAGTACGTGAAAAAACAAAAATTTAAAAAAAAAAAATTGAAATTTGGATCATTATTGAAGAAGTTATGAGTAAAGGTACCTACAGACGACGCAATATTATGTACAATATTCAATTATATTGATGGTGTGTGGGTAAGATTGACCATTGTACAATCGTCAATATTACCCACACACCTTCAATATAATTGAATATTGTACATAATATTGCGTCATCTGTAGGTACCTTAAAAGAAGTTTGAGTAAAGGAACAAACTACCAATTTTTAAAAAATCGATAACTTTTGAACGGCTCATCAAAAAAATCTGAAAATTTACCACGAAGGAGTTTTTAAAGGGTACTAAAAACTGTAAACAAATTGGGAAAATCTAAAAAAAAAATTTCAAAGTGTCCGATTTGACATGGAATGCCCCATATACTTCTCTATATAAAGAACATCAACATTTCACACATTTTTGACCCAGCTTAACAAAGTATAATTTCGCCAAGCCCGACACGCCATTAGATAGGCCTAAAACAATCGGAGTGTTAGCTATGGAATACCTTCCTTATTTTTAGTAGATGGTATATTCAAGTTTGTCATTCCTTTTGTAACATTTCGAGATATCGCTATAAGGCCCTAAGAAAAACTCATTATCCTTGATCGATTCTAAGACGATCTATCGATGTCCGTCTGTCTGTTTAAATGGCGAACACGCTTAAAATAATTCATAGAGATGACTTTATATACAAAATATACATGTTGTTGCTTTAAGAAGTTTGGTATTGCATTTCAGCGATATCGGTTCAAAAGTTATGAACAAAAATGTGGGGTGACCGTAAAAATTTATTTACATTCCACATATTCTGAAAATACTAAAAGCTTTAATTCTGCTGCTGGTTGACATATGCGAACAGAAATTAATACATTATAGTATTTAAACAAGTAAAAAAAAAATTTACACAAAAACATTTTTATACCCTGCACCACACTGTGATACAGGGTATAATGAGTTTGTGCTGATGTTTGTAACTACCCGAAATATTGGTCCTAGACACACCTTTAAGTATACCGATCGACTCAGAATCACTTTTTGAGTCGAACGGTGTAAACACGATACAGGTCGCAATTTTTATTCAATTGACTTGAAATTTGAAACTCTTGGCCCAAGGACGAAGCCTATTGAAATTGGAAAAAATCGGTCCATATTTAGACCTAGCCCCCATACAGAGGTCCTCTTTAGTTTTGACTTAAATGACTCTAATAACCGTATTATAATAGGTATTTGGCAGGTAAACGTGTTTTGTCGTCACAAACCATCATTCCGAATTTTAAAGAAATCGGACCAGTTCTTCTTGTAGCCCCCATACAAACCACCTTCCCGATTTTCACATAAATCTCTCAAATTTCATGAAAATAGAAAATATTTTATGAAAATTTTGTTTGTGTATCTTAAACGCGTACTTAAATAACTTTATAAAATCTGATAGTCATCGGATCAGTTTTGGACTTAGGCCCCTTTTGAAAATTTCGCCCGATATTCAGTTAAAGCGGTTTATTGTCAACAAATAGAAGCCCATTTCACTCAAATTTGATTTGTGAGTGTTTTTTTACACTTATTAAAGATTTGACAAAATATGTATTTAATCGGTCCATAGGACCCATTTCCGGGGCCAATTTTCGAAAAACTCTGGTGTAGGGTATTATATGGTCGGTCTTGACTGGCTATAATTTTCTTACTTGTTTTTAATTAATTTCTTTTATACATTTTTTTTTACAAATTTTTTTTTTCTAAAATTTTTTAAAATTTTTTTTTTTGCAATCTTTTTTTATTGTGGAGGGTATCAATATATTTCCCAAGGCCAAATTTAAATTTTTTTACTTATTGTATATTGTGTAGGGTACAAAATAATCGGTAAGACTGAGTTAAACTTTTTCCCCATATTTTATATAATAACTATCTATTTTTTGCTCAAAACCCTAAATTATGTGGTAAATTGTATAAATTGCACCTAATAGTGATGATATGTTGATGTTATTATTGTTGTTTTTGTTGACTTCTCATACATAACAACAATATACAAATAATCGTAGCAAAAATACAAGAATTAAAGCCGGAGGCAGATTTTTTTATGGGGGATAGGAGATTGGAAACATTTTAAATGATTGATATGCTTTGCTGAGTTACCAAATACATTGAAAAAAGTTTTCATATGTCTTCCATCAATTAAACTTATTGATAAAAATTTTTCACAAATTATTTAAAGAAATGTTTCATAATTTAATCTTAAGTGATGAAAAGTTGCATCTGCATTATAGTTTTATGTGTGGTTTAAGTTGGCCTTTTAGAATTTTTTTTTTAGTTTCGAAATTTTTTTTGTTTAAAATATTTTGAAATTTAAAGATATCGTTTCAGCGGTTCAAAAGTTATAAACGAAAATGTAAATAAACATAAAAAATAAATTTTATTTAAACTCTCACCAACCTCTTACTGTCGGACGGAAAAAATATTTTTGTTCAGATTGAAACCCCTCCCCATTTAAACGACCACCCTGCCAACAACGACAAAACAGCCCAATGACAAATAAAAAAGTAGCATTAATAAAAATAATAATAAATCGTGTAAAAAATAGTATAAAACATACATAAGATTAACCTAAAGTGGGACAATGAACGTAAAAAAATACAGCAAAAAAATCATAAAAAAAAAATAGTAACAGTATTAAATATAGAGTAATAAAGAAACTGAATTTTTTACCCATACAAAGACATTATCGCAGACCTACAGATTTTAATACCACTCCATACCAACCACCGCTACAGCAATGAAGTATTGAAGTATGAGAAAAAGAAAAACATTTTGTTGTTAATTTAGTTAAATTAGTTAACAAAAGCTGTGAAATGGCAAAAAAAATGAAACCAAATAAGACATGACGACGAAGCTAGATTTATTTCTTTATAAAAAAATTAAAGAAATATTTAAACTAATTTAAATAACTTTAAAAATATAAAAGAAAGTTTCAAAATGTTTGAATAAGGGAAAAAATAATTTTCAAGAATTTTTGAAACAAAAATTATATTTCTAACATTTAAATGTGTATTTTTAGAGTTTAAATTTCTAATTTTGTTCAGAACTTTCCGATTTTCAAGTCAAAAAAGGAACCCAAAGCCATTGTCCTACAGGTCCAATATTTTTGTGTGTTAATATCCACCCTAAAAGGCAACATTCCCGACCTCAACGTTTTCGAAATTCTAAAAAAGCTAAATTTATTCTACCCTAATATACAGTTTTTGTATGTGTATTGTTCATAAGTTAAATGCATATAATGCGTTTTCTCTGTAATTCGTGAACCGATGTTTCTGTAAATTTTCCATGAAAGGTGACGTCAATATTGGTGAATTGACATAATCCCCACGGACATAGCCATTTCCGTTGTGAGGATAGGTTAGGTTGTAAGTGGCTGCTGACGTTTTACGTCAACACACGTAGACTCTGAGGTCCATTGTGATACCACGGGACCGTAATATGTTTCCCTACCAACCCTGTCGTTAAACCAGTTTGAGCTTCTTATGAAACTCCTTAGATGTTGAATTTTGACATCCGACAAATCAGAAAGATCGTACAGCTCCCTAGATCCCAGTGAAGCAAATCTCTGACCAGAAAGTGCTCTGACCAGAAAGTGCAATGGCAAATAAAGTGTTTGATAGTTTCCGACTCCTCTTCATCCATGCAACTTCGGCAAAAGTCATTCGAAGGCACGTTTAACCGCTCTGCGTGCTTCCCTATAAGACAGTGTCCGGTAATTATAGAAACCACCGTTGAAATCTCTCCTCTTTTTTGTTATCTTCTTCAAGATCGCGCTATGGCCACAATCGCTGCTCCTCCATTGCAGCGTGCTATTAAGTCGAATTGCCGACGCAGCCGCATACTGCCTACCCAAAATGTCCAATGGTATCAGGTGAAGGAGGATTTCTAATGCAGCCGTAGGTGTAGTACTAAGAGCCCCAGTGATGCACATCGACTCCATTCTCTGTACCTTCGTGAAAAAGACACAGTTCGCTTTTGTTTCTAAAGCAGGCCACCAGACAATGATTCCATACAGCAAAATTGGACGCACCACTGCTATATAGATCCAAGGAACGACTTGAGGGCTAAAACCCCTTCGTTTTCCAATGGCCCTTTTACAGGAATATAAAGCAATCGTTGCTTTTCTTACCCGTTCCTCAATGTTACGCCTGAAATTTAACTTCCTATCTAGAAATACTCCAAGATACTTGGCTCCATCTGAGAAGGTGATTTCAGTGCCGTCCAGAGAAATAGGATCAAAAGCAGGAATCTTATTTTTCCTTGTAAACAAAACAAGCTCTGTTTTACTTGGATTAACTCCTAGACCACATTATCTTGCCCATTTAGAGAGATCTTTCAGAGAACCCTGAAGAATGTCCCTCAATGTTGGCAGATGCTTCCCCTTTACCGCTATCGCGACATCGTCAGCATATGCGACAACATGACAACCACGTGCTTCTAGAGATAGCAGCATTGAATTCAGTGCCAGGTTCCAAAGAAGCGTCGAAAGAACACCTCCTTGTGGTGTGGCCCTATTAACAAATCGAGATATGACGGACGCTCCAAATTCAGACGTTATACGTCTATTGGCAAGTAGGTTTTCCACCATTAAAACGATCCCACGCTTTACTCCTAGTCAATGCCAAAATTATCGAGTCTGGGATGACATTATTAAAAGCCCCCTCTATATCAAGAAAGGCCACCATAGTGTACTCCTTTACCGAAAGCGATCTCTCGATGGTACCAACGAGCTCATGCAGAGCTGTTTCCGTTGATCTACCCTTGCTGTATGCATGTTGCTTTGTCGTAAGCAACCTCGGGTCATTCGTTCCATTGTCTTTAACAAAAAAGAAGACAGACTAATTGGTCTGAAATCCTTCGGAGCTGTGTGGGAACTTTTCCCAGCCTTCTGGATAAATACGACTCTAGTATCCCTCCATTTTAAAGGAATATACGACCAGTTGATGCATGCTGTGTATAGATTATACAGCAACGGGGCTATATAGTCCGACACTTGCTGCAACTCAGCCGGGATTATACCATCAGGTCCCGGGGATTTATAGGGCCTGAAGCTTTTTATCGCCCAGATTAATGTTGGCATATTTATTATTTCCGAAGCAATTTCAGATGCTTGGGCGTCAGAACGTTCCAAAGCTTGAAACGGCGTCATGGAATTGCCCAGAAAATGCGTGTTTAAAAGGAGATCCAGCGACTCTCCACTGGAGGAAGACCACACCCCATTAAGATCTTTCAGGTATCCCAGAGTGCAAGGTGAAGAAGCCAGAACCTTTCGCAGCCTGGATGCCTCAGAAATGTCTTCTATGTTTCCGCAGAAGTTTTTCCAAGAATCACATTTTGCATTTCTGATCATCTTCTTATAATTCTTAAGTTGCAGCCTGTGTGCAGACCAGTCCTCGTCTGCTCTTGAAAATTTAGCCTTATTAAAGAGCTTTCTGCAGGAATCTCTGCTCGTATACAACTCATTTGACCACCAAGGTGGCTTTTTTCCCCTCTAGGCTTTGCAGAAGGGCAAGACGCATCCAGGCACCTATTACAAACATTTGTTATATGGTCAACCAGACAGTCAATTTCCGCCAAACTATGCGGTTCAGATAAGGGTACTTCACCCAAAAGCAAAGAAAAAGTTTCCCTATATTTAACCCAGTTTGTTCTCCTCAGATTTCTAGAGACTGTCTCAACCGGGGCACGCCCCCTGAGTAAAAACTCAATGTAGCGATGATCTGAGAAAGAATGGTCTTCCAAAACTCTCCAGTCATCAATTCTATCAGACAATGTATCTGATACAAGTGTTACGTCAAGAACCTCTTGCCGCGTACTTGTAACGAAAGTTGGTTCACTACCCTTGTTACAAATATACAGGTTAGTGCTTAACAAAAACTCCAAAAGTGATTCGCCTCTATCATTTGTGTCTGTACTTCCCCATATCGAATGATGTGCATTAGCATCACAGCACACTAGTAACTGGTGTCCCCTAGATTCAGACTCCTGAATCAGACCGCCAACCTTCTCCGGGGGTATTGGCCCCGGATTAGGAAAATACGCAGAGGCCAAATAGACTTCCCATGAAGCTCTAAGCTAGCCGCTGTAACATCACTAAAAGTTGAAAAAGTTGTGAGGATTATGACCAAAATTATTTCGGTCATAATCCCCCTATTGGTAGAAGGGACTATGACCGAAAATAATTCGGACGTAATCCCAATAAATGGAAAACTCGTAATATCCAAACAACAACAGCTTAAACTTTGGGAAGAATTTTTTACAACCATGTCATCGTCCTAAAAATCGAAGTTGGGAAGAAACAGCAGAACACGCTCAGATAAAACAAGGTTTCAACAAATGCATAGCGACCTTAACCGGAAAGTAAAACGCAGCGATCGTCGAGATATACGGAATTTGGCCAATAACATAGCTAAAGAAGCACAGGCTGCTGCTGAAACTAATCGCGCTAGAGATCTATACCGCGCTGCAAAGAAATTGACCAACAACACAATGTCCACCGGTAAACCACTGAAAGACGACTCTGGACAACTTGTTACATCCAAAGAACAACTACCAAATCCTGGGAATCATTTTACTCCAGTATGCAGTTGCGCTACACACACTCCGAATCCAAACATTATCGTCGACAGTCCGGATATTACAGAAATATTCGAGGCAATAAAACTTCTAAAAAACAACAAATCTCCAGGCTCAGACAACATCTCACCGAAGCTGCTTTCATCTGATCCATTAAGTGCCCACCCAGCAAAAAATAATCGAGATTTTGGAAGCAGTGCATACAAGAATGCACTTGTGTAAGCGAATGATTTTTGTTGTTGTTGTTTTTTATGACATTCGCTTACACAGCTGCATACCGTATGCAGTAGAGTAAGGGAGAGAGTTTGTTGGCATACTAACCTGCATACCGGTTGCAGTAAAGTATGGCAGTGACTTAAAAAAATACTAAAAATATTTAAGAAAAGTCATGATTTCAATTCATATTCATTGCTTCGATGTAGGCAAGCAGTATTTTTTGGTGGGCAATTACTGGCGCCCGTTATAAAAGACTTCTGGCTAACTGAAACTCTTCCAGAGGATCTCGCGGAGGGTGTGATTATAAATCTCCCAAAAAAAAGGGATCTTACAGCACGTAAAAATTGTAGAGGTATAACACTATTTAACATGACCAACAAAATGATTGCAAATATAATAAACAGAAAATTATCCACAACTGTTCTTCCTGAGCTCAGAAAAGAACAAGCCGGCTTCCGTGCGCACAAATCATGTATCGACCATGTAAATAGCTTAAGGATAATTGTGGAACAGTCAGTGCAATGGAGGTCACCGTTATACCTTACGTTCATTGACTTTGAAAAGGCATTTGACACCCAGCTATATGGAAAGAATTACTGTGTAAAGGAGTTCCCAGCAAATTAATAAATCTTATCAAGGGACTATACGATAATGCCACATGTCGCATACTACATGAGAGACAACTTAGTTAGAACATTTTTGTAAAAAATGGAGTACGTCAAGGTTGTGTTTTATCACCATTGCTTTTTAATTGTGTCCTTGACATCGTTATGAAAAAGGCCACAGTCCATAGAAGGGGAATCACGTGGGGTTTGCAAGGTCGATTAGAGGATCTTGATTACGCAGATGACAACTGCTTCTTAACACACTCATTTTCCGACATGCAAGCAAAGCTAACACTAGTTTATGAAACCGCACTATCCGTTGGTCTAAAGATAAAGATTGGTAAGACAATGCGTATAAACGTAAATAACGAGCAAAGAAAGATGTAGATGAAGATGTAGTCTTTCTGCTACCTAGGAAGTATATTTGACAAAACTGGTAGCTCTGCCGCAGATATCTCCAGCCGAATAAATAAAGCTCGACAATTGCTTGGGCAGTTGTATCCTGTCTGGAATTCGTCATATATATCACGGCGTACAAAACTAAGTCTGTTCAATTCAAATGTAAAATCCACCTTGTTATACGGATGCGAGACGTGGAACGCTGCAACACGAGACATACAAGCCTTACAAGTTTTTATAAACAAATGTCTACGTAAAAATTTACCGGTGTTCTGGCCCTTAACAATTTCAAATATACGTCTGTGGTCAAAAAATAATCAACAACCGATCCATCAAGAAATCCGTAGGCACAAATGGTCCTGGATTGGTCACATTTTACGTAAACCACCAGATGATATAGGAAAGCAAGCTATAGAGTGGAACCCACAAGGCAGCCGACGTACAGGTAGACTATTTCATACCTGGAAACGCCAAATTAAACGTGAATTGGAATGAAATCAAACATCGTGCAGTAGATCGAGATTATTGGAAGGAACTTGTTTTGGACCATTGCTCCTTGTAGAAGTTTAAAGGAACAGACATATATGTTATCGTCCTCTGTACCCATTACACAGGCAATTGCAGTTGTGACTCGCACACTACAAACACAAATATCTCCATTGACTGCCCCAATGCAATTGAAATTTGCGAAGCAATTAAATCGTTAAAAAAAATCGCCTGGTATGGACAACATTTCCCCAAAGCTGCTTAAAATTGACGCAACAACAAGTGCCCATTTACTCACACCTATTATAAACCAATTCTATTGGTGTGTTCTGTAATTTATGCGAAAAGTTTTCGCATCGAAAAGTATGAAACAAAAAATTCTATCGTTTCTCGATTCTGGAAAAAAGTTGTTTCTGTATATCAATGCGAAAACGGCAGCATTTTTATTGAAATATTCCAAATCAGCTGTCAAAAAGGTAAAAGGCGAAAAAATAATAAAAATCATAACAAAAAAAAACACAATTTCCTTTTTTTTAAACATCACTCGTAATATTGGCATACAAAAATAAAATAATAAATTAACTAAATGAAAATAATGTGTAGTATGTCATTAATAATATTAGTTTATGGTATTTTCTTGAAAAAATTATTGTTTTTTATTTTATATAACTCAAAAGTTGTTTAATTTACGAAATGTCGCACCATTTTTAAATGCGAGTGATTTTGACACTTCAACTTCAAAAGTTTTCGATCAATTGGTTTACAGAAACAGTTTTTCTCGCATCTTTCCAATAATTTAAAAAAAAAATCATAATTGACAGAAAGTTTCCGCATAACAAAATTACAGAAACAGTCGAATGCGAAAAGTCAGGGTTTGTGCCGGTTCACGATGTTTTTGTTTCGTTTTTCATGTTCCATGTGAGAAATCTTTCTATTCGAGAGTTATAGAACACCGCTACTGGTGTACTGAACTCCTCCCAGAGGAAATTTCTGAATGAGTTATCATAAATTTACCAAAAAAGACGACCTTACAGTCCGTACAAATTAGAGAGGCATTACGCTTTTAAGTATGACCAACAAGGTGATAGCTCACATAATTAATAAAAGATTGTCAACTTCTCTTCTTCCTGAACTTTGAAAGGAACAAGCCAGATTTCGTGCTCACAAATCCGTGTCAATCATATTAATAGCCTAAGAGTGATAACAGAGCAATCTGTAGAATGGAGATCACCTTTGTACCTAACGTTTATAGACTTCGAAAAGACATTCGACACCCTAAATCACTCAGCCATTTGGAGCGCATTAGAATGTAAAGGTATAATTTGAGAGTAATTAATCTCATCAAAGGTCTATATGAAAACGCTTCATATCGAATTCTTCACGATAAACAACTTAGCAACAAAATAAACATCAACTCCGGTGTCCGGCAAGGGTGTGTATTGTCTCCATTGCTTTTTTTTTTTTTTTGCGTACTCGATGTAGTAATGAACAAGGCAACATCCCATAGAAGAGGGGTCACCTGGGGTCTCCAAGGCAGACTGGAGGACCTTGACTACGCTGATGACATTTGTCTACTTACTCACACCTTTTCAGACATGCAAAGTTATCACTAGTCCAGGAAACAGCATCACATGTTGGTTTAAAAATAAATATCGGCAAGACGAAAACAATGCGAATAAACGTAAATAATGTGCAAGTATTATCCGCTTGATGAAGTAGAGTCTTTCTGTTACCTGGGGAGCTTATTGGACAAAAGCGGTGGCTCCAAAGCCGACATCTCTAGTCGCATTAACAAAGCCCGACAGTCATTTGGCCAACTCAAACCGGTGCGGAACTCATCGTTTATGTCAAGAAGGACGAAGTTAAAAATGTTCAATTCTAATGTAAAATCCACACTTTTGCGAGACGTGGATTTTTACCTCAATTTTCTTTAAAATCTGAAGTAATAGAAAAAATTTAAAATCAGAAGCTTTATAAAAAAACAGAAAACCCGGTTATTCGAACCGGGTTATAATTAAAAAAAAACAGAAAAACGATTTTTCAAAAATAACGGTTTTCCTGGCAATTCAAAAACCGGGTTTTTAAATATGTCGAATAGTTGACAGTATTCTTAATCACTCCAAAAGTGATATTAGGTTACTAACAGGTTTTCTCACCGGACATTATAAAGTTAATTATCACTTGCATAATTTAAACCTTTCTGCATCGTCTTTGTCTGGAGGAAATAAAAACAACGCAACACATATTGTGCGAGTGCGTCGCAATTTGTAGGATCAGAAGACGGTACTTAGACAGGGAATTACTTAATTCTGAAGATATAAGGCTGGCTTCTCCAACCTCGGTTATAATGTTTATTAGGAACATTGAACAGAGTTTAATTTAAACTTCTTGGCACAGTGCCTGCCGTAAGGGCTAGATCTTCCCTTGAATAATAATAATATTAATAAAACTTTGGTTCCAATTAGGTAAAATGGGTGAAAGGGCGGAAATGAATGCTATTTTTATAATTATTGAGCTAAACAGCCCAGAGTTTCAAATTTTAGCATGAAGGATCCTCCAGCATAATTTACATCTAAGAGACATATTCAGGGTATTCACTTCAGAATTTTTTGACCCTTGCAACAGTGCAATATTGCAACTTTTTTTTTTAAAAAAAATTTAATAAAATTTTTATTTTTCTGTTACCTTTTATATGATGCGTAGTTGCAAGAAAAGATTTGCAATTTATTTTAATATAAACACAATTGCTTTTATGAACAAATAAACAAGCAAAAAAAGTTGCAATTTTGACATTGCGCAATTTTGCAAGACTAAAATTTCTGACGTGAACTCCATTATTATGAAAAGTAAAATTTTTACGGTAAAAAGGGGTAACTAAACAATTGCACAACGAAGGGGTTTCGCTTGTTTTCTTATATTTTGTTAAAATTATGAAGCATTTTATGCCAAGAGAAGTAAATGGACCTGCACTTGAACTAAGGCTGGATTACTCAATGCTCCGTTATAAAATAACTCTCCGTTAAATTTAACTTTTTCATACAAATTTTGACATAAGGCTCCGTTAAATCGGCAGTTAGCAGCTAACTTTTCATTGAGTAATCCGCCCTAAGAGAGTTAGGAAATAACTTTTTTCAATTGATCTATGTATTTTAAATTGCAAATGGAGTTTTAAAATGTCAAATGGAATATAAAAGCATACATTACTATTTAATTTTAAAACTTTTGGCTTTAAATTCGAAAACATCCATTTTTAGTTTAATAAACGAGGTTTTTTAAAAAACCTGTATTCTTTAATGTTATCCTCAATTAATTTTATCTTTCGTGTTTACCTTCATATTTCCAGAGTCTAAATGTCCGTGATGCAGTACGTGATTGTTTGGAAAAAGACCCATCAGAACGTACCGAAGAAGATGTGGAAATTTTATTGGAATTCACGCAAGGTCTTAAGGCCTTCACAAATATCACACTGGCCGTACGGCGAGCCCTCTGCTCGGTCATGGTTTTTGCTGTTGTCGATAAGGCTGGCACTGTTGTTATGTCCGATGGTGAGGAGCTAGATTCATGGTCAGTTTTAATTAATGGCGTAGTTGAAATCGATCATGCAAATGGCGACAAAGAGGAACTACAAGTCGGTGATTCATTTGGTATATTACCCACTATGGATAAATTATATCACAAGGGTGTAATGCGTACAAAATGTGATGATTGTCAGTTTGTGTGTATAACCCAAACGGATTATTATCGTATACAGCATCAGGGAGAGGAAAATATACGACGACATGAAGATGAAGGTGGTCGAGTGGTTATGGTTACCGAACTGAGACAGATCGGTACCAATGATGCTCCAGGTGTAAATACAAATAATACTGCTACTGCTGGATCCAATGCTAAACGAGGTCATGTGGTTATACGAGGCACACCCGACAGATTGTTGCAACAACTGGTAGAAGAAAATTCTATGACCGATCCATTCTATGTAGAAGATTTCCTGTTGACGCATCGTATATTTATAAAAAACTCACAAGAAGTTACAGATAAACTGTTATCCTGGTTTGAGGCAGATTTAAATGCTGGAGAAACAATACCAAAATTTGCTTGCCATGCTACTGCTCAGGAAATACGAGATCGTGTTACCCGTGTAGTATTACTATGGGTTAATAATCATTTTACTGACTTTGAGGCTGATTATGAAATGATGGAATTTTTGGAAATTTTCGAAGCAGGTTTAGAAAGAAAGAAGTTACTGAGTCAATTGAGATTGTTGCATATTGCCTGTGCTGCCAAGGCTAGAATGAGAAGTTGTACTTTAGCCAGAAGTTCTCGTGATGAATCGTTAAATTTTAAAATTATCGGAGGCTATGAAATGAGAGGAGCCTGTGTGGCTACAGGAGGATGTGGCATTTATATTTCACATGTTGAAGGTGCTTCCAAGGCACAAGAAGCTGGATTAAAGAGAGGCGATCAGATACATGAAGTAAATGGCCAAAGTTTTGAACATGTGACTAGCAAAAGGGCTTTGGAAATATTAATGGGTAGTACCCATTTAAGCATTACTGTAAAAAGTAATCTTTTAGGTTTCAAAGAAATGATGCAGGCTGTAGAATTAACCGCCAATGGTGGTTTAAATTCAGCAAATGGTAATACAGCCAATTTGGGGACTAAATCTTTAAGAAGTCCTCGGAGAATTTGTGCAAATGATGTAGCTAAGCTGCATGGTCGAGCAGACTCCACAAATGATGAATTAACTACAGCTGCAGCAAATCGTGCCCATATTGTACGTTTAAGTTCTGTAGATATGCTTTTACATACTTCCCCCGGAGAAGATCAAACTGATAGATGCTTACCAAGTCCCGGTACACCTATACAGCAGTCATCATCCGGTAATATGGCTTCAAATTTTATGAATAATCTATTACAAAGTGTTAATGCATCCGGCAAAAAAGATTCAAATGGTTTGCAAGGCGGCGATTCTAAAGGAAGTGGCTTTATGACTTTGGCTCCTAAAAGAAGATTGAAGTTAGCCTTGGCGAAAATGAATTTATTACATAAAAATGTTACCGGTTTACAAGCTTCTAATCTTAATGACTCTAGTGATGCTTTACTAAATATGGCTGGTAATGAAAAACATAAATCAGGTTCACTCAGTGGAGCCACTTCATCAGCATTGGGTCAAGGTAGACTCTATCAATCACAATCAAATCCGGATTTGACATCTTTGCAATATGAAGAATGTACAGCAGTTTCTAATAATTTAAATATATGTAATCCTGGTAATTATTTAACAGCTTCTATTCATAGACCATCGGCCGTCTCAACTACGGGAAGTTTAGTACCCGACTATCCGGAACATGTTTTGAAAGTATTTAAAGCTGATCAGACTTGTAAATATTTGCTCATCAACAAAGAGACCACCGCCCATGAAGTAGTTATGTTAGCATTACAAGAATTTGGCATACACGATCCCAGTTCCAATTTTTCTTTATGTGAAGTTAGCGTAGGAGAAGGTGGTATGGTTAAACAACGTCGCTTGCCAGATCAATTACAAAATTTAGCAGAACGTATTGGTTTTGCTTCTAGATATTATTTGAAAACAAATGGCATATCGGAAACTCTTGTACCCGATGAATTAGCCTTGGAATTAGTACGGGAATCGAATGTTCACTTCCTACAACTCAATGCCTATGAATTGGCTATTCAATTGACTTTGCAAGACTTTAGCATATTTCGTCAAATCGAATCTACCGAATATGTAGATGATCTTTTTAATTTAAAAACTAAATATGGTGTACCCATGTTAAGTAAATTCTCCGAATTGGTTAATCGTGAAATGTTTTGGGTAGTCACCGAAATATGTGGAGAACATAATATTGTTAGACGTATGAAAATTGTTAAACAATTTATTAAAATAGCTCGGCACTGTAAAGAATGTCGTAATTTCAATTCTATGTTTGCCATTATATCGGGATTAGGCCATGCGGCGGTTTCCCGTTTAAGACAGACCTGGGAAAAATTACCTTCGAAATATCAAAGATTATTCTCAGATCTACAAGATCTAATGGATCCATCACGTAATATGTCTAAATATCGGCAATTGGTATCTTCGGAATTGCTGCACCAACATCCTATATTACCATTTTATCCTATAGTAAGAAAAGATTTAACTTTTATCCATTTGGGAAATGATACTCGTATAGAGGAATTGATTAATTTCGAAAAATTACGCATGATAGCAAAGGAAGTTAGATTACTATCACACATGTGTTCCTCTCCTTATGATCTATTAGCCATTTTAGAACTTAAGGGACAATCACCCTCTAATGCTATGTTCTCGCTAAATCAAATGTCCACTTCCCATGGTGGTGGTGGATCTAACCAAGGACCTTCTATAATTGCAGCTAATGCTGGTAATGCTACCATAAAGAGAAGGAAAAAATCTACGGCAGCTCCTAATCCCAAAAAAATGTTTGAAGAAGCTCAAATGGTACGCCGGGTTAAAGCATATTTAAATAATTTAAAAATTATCAACGATGAAGATATTTTACATAAATTCTCTTTGGAATGTGAGCCAGCGCATACATCCTCGAATTCCACCTCATCACAACATGGTGGTAATTCTTCACGTACTGGTGGCGATCAATTAAGCATTTATTCTCAACAATCTAATTCCTCGTCGGCACCAAATTCTTCGCTTTCGCTAAGACGTAGACATCCTTCATCGCCGACCCTCTCTACCACCTCCTCTACATCATCGACGAGTGATAATCGTCGCAACAATATGAATCCAAATTGTCCAAAATTTGGTACGGCTTCACCGCAGGCAGTTCGAAAGATATTGTCACTATCAGAATCGACTAAAATAAGGCCACATCAACCTTTTCCTAGGCCAGCAGCTACTTTGCCCGGTAATATTCCTCTAATGCCGCAGCCACATCATTTACATGCTCATGGTTTTAATCCAGCAGCAACGGCTGCATTAGCTGCTGCAGCCGCCACACCCACACCTAGTCCATGTTCGCATCGCCGTTTGGCTTCGGGTAGTAATTCTATGCCAGGTTAGTTGAATGATTTTTATTTTTATACTATCCACTTACTGTAGAGGGTATTTTTAAGTTTGTCATTCCGTTTACAAATCATCAAAATATCGGTGTGGGACCCTATAAAATATATATATTTTCGTGGTAATCGGTCAATTTAAAGATGATCTAGCGTTGTACGTATATCTGTAGAAATGGCGATCACGGTTAAAATATTAAACTCAGATGACTGTTAGTAAAATATTTACTTGTTGCTTTAAGAAGTTTCATAATGTAATTCAGCGATATCGGTTCTGTGGTTTAAAAGTTATGACCAAATATACAAGGATCTCTCAAAATTTTTGGTCCATTCGACATAACCTTAAAATACAACATGTTTTATTACTTCGGCTGATGGCATATTCAAACAGAATTTGATTGTGAATGGTATTTTTCGTCGATTTTTGTTTTTGAATTTCCCAAATTTACTTATTTTCTTTTATCAATTTTTTTTTTTCAACTAAATTTTTTTCAATAATCTTTTCTACATAGTGACGGGTATTAATATATTCGGCAATGCCGAATTAAACGTTTTTTACTTATTTTATTATTTACAAAATATTATTGTTTTTTTTACAGCTTCCATGATCCCTCCTCCTGTTCGCTCAATACATGAACGCTCTCATTCTGATACCCCCGCTCCACCACCCCCTTTGCCTTCGGTGGATTTAAATTTAGAAAGTAGTAGTGTTACCACATTTCGTGATTTACCTTTAAGGAAATCGGTCACATCTGGTAAGTTATTATATTTTGTATTCTACTTAATTAATGCAATATTTATACATTTAACGATAAGTAGTTATTTGAGGCTTACTAACTTTAAGTATAATTTAGTTATTTGATTTATAAAAATTCCCAGCTCTCGGGAATCTATTAGTTAATATGTGGGGTATATTCATTCCCGCCTGGGTTAAATACTACCAAATAATAGTCATTTCAGCAACGGGTGCGTATGATTAACCTCTTTATATTAATTGCTAGATTTGCGTCTGATTATCCGCTAAACATATTAAGTAGTTATTTTTTAAAAAGCTGCAGGTTGATGGACTTTTACAAATTTAAAGAGTTATGTAGTTTTAGAAGATTTAATACATTTACGAGTGTTTTTCCTAAATGGGTTAAATTGGTCCAGTAGGAAAGTTCCCCATCTTAAAAGTGATAAACACCTCTGAAAAATGTTGATTGTTGATCGATTTAGAAAAAAAAAACAAGTAAGAAAATTATAGTTGGTCAAGACCGCCCATATAATACCCTACACCGGTGCTTCCCGGAAATTGGGTCCCAAGTTCAAACATGGACCGATGGGATTTATATTTTCTTAAATCTTTAATAAGTGTAAAAACCACACACAAACCAAGTTTTAGAGAATTAGGCTTTAACTGAATATCGGGCGAAATTTGTGTATGGGTCTAGGTTTTAAAATGGTCCGATAATAATCAGATTTGATAAGTTTTTTAAAGTACGCGTTTTACACATACACACAAAATTTTAATAAAATTTTTCTGATTTTCATGAAATTTGAAAGATTTTTGTGAATATCGGGAAGGTGGTTTATATGGGGCTACAAGAAGAACTAGTCCGATACCTTTAAAACATGGTGATTTGTAAACACAAAATATGATTACCTGACACATTTTGATAGGATACCTTTTATAAAACCGTTGTTAGAGTCATTTGAGGAAAATAAAAAGGGTACGTTTGTATGGGGACTAGGTCAAAACATGGACCGATTTTTTTCCAATTTCAATAGGCTTCGTCCTTGGACCAAAAGAATATTAAGTTTCAAATTTCAATCAAATCGGTTGATAATTGCGACCTGTATCGTGTTTACACCGTTACATGGATAGACGGACAGGCAGACAGACGGACAGGCAGACAGACGGACGGACATTGCTAAATCGACTCAAAAAGTGATTCTGAGTCGATCGGTATACTTGAAGGTGGGTCTAGGGCCAATATTTTGGGTAGTTACAAACATCTGCACAAACTCTTTATACCCTGTACCACAGAGTGGTGTAGGGTATACAAATCTAGCGATTTCCGTTTGTCTATATACGATAAACGAGTGGAGATGGACATGAAACTTGGCAGGAATATATCCTACTAGCATGCTCGCTCGATTCTTTGTTAATGGTAAAATACCGGATAATAAATGGATCAAGATTTGAGCCCCAAATTCTGTAATTCTTTCTACGAAATCTTTTTTTATGTAATTAACTGGATATCGGGGTATGTGTGTACCATTAGACGGGATTTTTTTGTATGGCAAAAAAATATATTTTTTCCGATTTTGAGCTTCCGGGAAAAATTTTATTCTCCTAGGCCTAAAACATATGTGGTACAAATTTGAGGTCAATTGTATTAAATTAACCCATGTCGCCCGGCGATATCGATCGAACCGTTTTCGATGTATCGTTAATTTAAACTTGCAAGAAATGGCGGTTTTTCCTACGTTCAAGAAATTTTAAAAAAAATCTCAAAATTTTTTTATCTTGACCCATTTATAGAACTTGAGACATACACCACCATGTGATAGAAATCGATCGATTCCAAATCGAACGTTTTTGAATTTATAATCTCGATTATTTTAAAATGTTTATAATTAAAATGAGATTAAATTGAATAAATTCATATATTTGATTCAACACAAGCCTTTAAAAACAATTTCGAGATATTTTGGCTTTTCTATTTACTTTTCAAATTTCGATTTTTAATGAAATCTATCGAAATTGAAATCTTTCGAATTCCATCACATACCAGACAGTCTTTCAATTAAACTTAATTTGAGCAAAATCCAATTATTTTAAACCGTGGCGTCCTTTAATAAATTTTTTGATGTTTAAAAAATTTACACCATGCTTTTATCAAAGCCCAGTCTCCAACCACAGTATGAGAGGTAATTTGTCATTTCGTGTGTAACGCATCGAAATATCGGTCTATATATTATTGATCAGTGATCGATTCTAAGACATTCTAGCGATGTCCATATGTCTGTCTGTGGTAGATACAATGCAGTCCAAAATAAAAGAGCTAGACTCCTGAAGCTTGGCACGAATATTTTTTATGGTCATAGGCTGTTTAAGTCCGGAGATGCCCAAAATCGGACCAGAGGAAAAAATTTTCCTTTTGAAGAACTACACCAACCTTAAGAAAACGTATTTTTTTTTTATTCTTTTGTTAAGAGAATAAAACATTTTAATGTCGGAAGAAGTTCTAAGTCCTGCACTTAACCCAGGAATAAGAAAATTTTTTTGGTCCGCCCCCTTTTGTGGGCGTATACATGCATAAAATATTTATTTAAAAAATTATAAAATTGTATTACTTTAGTGCAACAATATTAATAAATGAAGTTTATTGCGAGGGGGAAGGTATCCCCCAACATCTTCTACCGATTTTCGATTTTCACTTTCATTTGCTTTCACTTAAAAAGGGCATTGTTGAGGGTATTCATAGATTCTGCCAAGTCGAATTTCTACTTGTTTTAAGTTCAATTTGTATTCCACATTTATTCTTAGAAAAACGCTTTATTTAAATTAACTCCTGTAGAAAACGATAAAAGTAAAATTTATTTATTTTTAAGTAATCCCATTTCATAAAATTCATAAAACGTATAACTCCTACTCCCCAAAATTTAGTTTAAATTGCTTTTTACAAAAAATCAAAATTGAAATCCTAACATACAAAATTATGCATATTGGAATGGCTTTGGTTGGTAGTAGAAACAAAAATATTGAGTAAAAACAAAAAAATATACTGCCTTTTTGTACTGCTACTATAATTATCAAAAATACTATATATTTTTTACAATAAATGGTGTGGTGCTAACATTTTTCACAACTATATTTTCAACACTTTCTACCTTTTTTACTCTACTCTCCTCCTATTTGCACATTTAAAATTTCTGCAACACTTGTACTTGAATTTTTCTGTTCGATACTAAAACACTAAAAAAAAAAACTCTAGTTTTGGAAATAAAACTAAATAGAGAAGATGAAATCAAACAATATGATTGTACAAATTTAAGAATTTTCGAATTTTTTCCCAAATGTGTACAACGTGTAGGATCTGTATCATCAAATGATAGTGGGCATGGTTCATACGCTCAACATGATACTAGCTCTTCATCGTCTGTATATACAGCAGCTGATTGTCGTTTGTTGCAACAGATTTCCAATACGGCAGCAACACGAAATTTAAATTCTCAATGCAATACTCGAGCCTTATCACCACATACATTACACCCAGGTACACGTAGTACTACTCCAACTATGAATGCACCACCACAATCACAAACACCACAACCATCATTGACACCTACACCACCACCTTTTTTAATGAGGGGACATAATTTACAAATGTTTTCGACAAACAGTGGTGGTAATAATGGTGGTTCACATCCACCACCTCAACAATTATTACAAAATAGACCATTATCGCCACCATTACAACAGCCAAATATGCCTCCACCATATGCCACAGCAGCAGCTATGTTACATCATAATCATAGACATTCCAATATGCATGGTAAGTTTGTGGGAAATGTTTACTGGAAAACAGGATATAATGGTGGAATTTAAATAAAAGGTATTCAAAAGGAGTAGAGTTTTAATTTAATTAATAAAATAAAAAAACCTTTAAAAAATATTACATTATTTGTCAAGATTTTGTTTCCTGTTGTTACGATTTGGGTGAAATTTTGTCCACATCAGTTTTAGACCATGTGGCAAAATATTCCGACCCGGAACAAGGTTAAAAATCCAATGTTGAAATTTCGCTGCCACCCTAACACTCGTATTTAAGCAGAATCACTCATACTCTGTTTTTCGTATTTAGAATAGCGAAGAATCAAATATTATTGAAGAAGTTTTTGATAAGCTTTTGGAGCTTGCAAAGTCTTGGATAGCCTTTGTGCTAGAAGAAATTCAAAGTACTGTACTTAGAACAAGGGGATTTAGAAAATCAATTTTTCTCCTCCGCCTCATACATGGGACTATTTAAATAAATGGACTAATTAATTGACGATTTCAATGGCATTATATTGAAACTAATGCCAATGAAATTTTTAGCATTGGCATTGTTTCAATCAATGCCAATGCCCGTTAAGGAATTAGTAGCATTAGTAATGCCAATTATGAAAAATTTCATTGGCATTAATAAATGCCTTAATGAAAACAAAGCATTAGCAATATTAAAAGTCGTAGTTCCGTCAACCAGTTGTGAATTTTTTTTTTTATTAAAACTTAAAATGGCTATATCGAAACTAAGCCAGATAGAGCAAAATGGAGGGCATTTTTGGTTCTTATAATCTCCATAGTTTCGCCGGTCCTCTTTACATGTGTGGACCCTAATAGGTCAAAATTTTGAATCTAAATAATTGGCACTCCCGAAAGTTTAAAAATTTACATACCTCTAGCATTATCTTGCTTATTTTTCCAGGTACTGCAATTAAGAGGCCCAATAGGGTCAGAAACTGAATAACTAAAAAACTATTGCTCTGAGGGTTTTCTAGTATTGGCAGACGAGTTCCAGAAACCAAGAGCTACAAAAATGCTTTTGGACTTTTTTTGCGTCACCAATATTTACCGAGATATAAGCATTTTTAAATTTTCCGGAATCCCAAATTTTTTGGATTCAAAGTTAGGACCCATTGGGGTCCACATATGTGAAGAGGATTCGCGAAAGTATGGATATTCTAAGAACCAAAAATGCCCTCCATTTTGCTCTATCTGGCTTACAAGGGAAGTCTCCCTAGTGTCACCCGCGGATCTTTATGGAATTGGTTTTATTTTGTAGATCAGAAAAAATAAAGGGACACGTATTTTTTTTAGTGGCCCAAATTCATATTTAGGGTGTAAAAAGGAGGGGGAAGACAAGGCCATTTTTCAGTTTTTTTTTTGTTTATCTCCTATAATATGCAAAGAAAGCTAGTGTTACATACCAAATGAAAGGTCTTTGGAAATCCTATCTACGTGTGCTAAGAACGTGTCCAAACATGCACAACTTTTCGTCATATTGAGTAAAATACCAACATTTTATGACATTTTTGTTAATAAGTCGAAAAATATTAACTTCTTTGGCCCGTTGTTAGAGCCACGAGATAGGTATTTTTAATACCTTTAATCTGATACCACACATGCCTATATTAATTTTGTTTAAATAGGCGTAAATCGTAAAAAACTGAAAAAGGTCAATTTCCCCCATACAAATCGACCCCCCCCCCCCCCCCCCTAAAAATGAGTTTGGGCTGCTAAAAAAAAATACGTGTCGAATTAATTTTCGTTCTAAGCAACATATCCAAATTTCATGAAGATCGGAGGGTGACACCAGGGAGACTTCCCTTGTTAGACCAAGGGGATTTAGAAAATCAATTTTTCCCCCTTCCGCCGTTTGTGTGCGTGGATAAAATTTTTTTTTTATTTGTTATTCAATAATTAAATCACTTTTATTTATAAACAAGTAAGAAAGTTATAGTCGGTCAAGACCGACCATATGATACCCTACACCAGTTTTTTTCCGGAAAATGGGTCCCAAGTCCAAACATGGACCGATTGGATCTGTCTTTTGGTATATCTTTATTTAGTGTAGAAGACACATACAGATCAAATTTTAGTGGAATTGGTTTATTTTTTTGTCAATAGACCGATTTAGCTGTATATCGTTCGAAATTTTTTAAGTCCAAAAATGGTCCAATTATATTTCGATTTGATTAGGTTACTAAAGTACACGTTTAACACCTAAAAATAAAATTTTTATCAAATATTTCCATTTTTAGGGAATTATGTGAATATCGGGAGGGTGGTTTGTATGGGGACTACCAGAAGGACTGACCCGATTCCTTTGAAATTTGACATGATGATTCGTGCATACAAAATTTGATAACCTGATAAATTTCAAAGCGATATCTCTTATAATACGGTTATTAAAGTCAGTTAAGCCGAACCCAAAGGGGCGTTTGTATGGGTGCTAGGTCTTAACATGGACTGATTTTCTCCAATTTCAATAGACTTCGTCCTTGGGCCAAAAGATGCTTAAGTTTCAAATTTAAAGTCAATTGATTGAATATTGCGACCTGTATCGTGCTTAAACCGATAGATGGAAAGACGGACGGACGGACATCGCTAAATCGACTCAAAAAGTAGTTCTGAGTCGATCGGTATACTTGAAGATAGATCTAGGACCAATATTTCGGGTAGTAACAAACATCAGCACAAACTCATTATACCCTGTACCACAGAGTGGTGTAGGGTATAAAAATATGACTCTAAAATTAACAAAAAAAAATGTTTTCTCTTATTAAAGCGATTTATCTCTCGTCACAATGAATTAAGATTTATATTAAAAGGAAGACTATGTAGAAATTATAAACAAATGACATACTTTGTCGCCAATTTTTTTCTTTTTTATTTCTTTTATTTTTATTAAATTAATAAATCTGTTTAAATTATTAAATTTCTCTTTTTAATTTTTTTAATATTTTCAAAAGGTACTCCTGGTTGTCCCATGTGTCCTATGCCACCAATGAACCAATAAAAATCTTCATATAAAAAATGGTAAGTTTTAATACAGCTAATTAAATTTTTTTATTATTTTTATATTAATCATAAACATTTTCTTTTGAAAATATATAGTTTATTGACAAAAAAAATATGCCAAATTGATGTTTTTATTAAAAAAATAATAAAATAAGGTTGTGGAGTTAAATGTTAATATACGCATAAATGTATGATCAATCATGATGTAAGAAATTATACAATTTAAGAATTTTTTTTTTCTTTACAACAAATTAAATAGTCTGCAGGCGGACCCTTGTCCTCAGACAAATTTCTATTCATATACTACTTTAAATATGATCTTAGTTTTTCTTCTCTCACTCTTGTAGCTATATTTTTTTTTTGGGATATTATGTAACATATATTTTTTTATTAGAATTAAGTTTTACAAAACATTTAAAAAAAATATATTCCGCCAAATTTACACAAATCAAATAACAAAAAATACTACTACTAAAAATTTAATATAGAAAAACAAAAACTTTGAAAAGACTTACAAAATGTACAATTTTTATTATAATGAATTAAAATTTTTTCTATTCTCAACAAAAAAAACTTACATAAACATGAATTTTTTGATAATTTTATTTTATAAAATTTTCTAACCTACAAATGAAAACAACTCGAATCCAGGCTATATTAATTTTATTAAAAAAACAACAAGTATTAAATTAAATTTCCCAAAATGAAAGAAAAATAGATATTTTCCTTATATTCAAACAAATTTAGATAATACATTTATTAAAAAAAAAAAAACTATTTACAAAAGGAAATTTTAAATTCAATTGATTATAAAGATTTTAAAGCGAAACTGAAATAAATTATAAAAAGGAAAAAATAAAAGTTTTGGAAATAATTTGAGTATGTCTTATCCATGATAGTAAAACATAAAATTATTTTGTTCTATGTTAAGCCCACATGATGTTGTCTTTTTTTAGAAACTTTTTCTTGTCGTTTGTAGGGTTTGTCTTTAAAAATTTTAAAAATCAAAAATTAAAAATTTCATATTCAAAATCCTCTACAAAAAGACAAGAACAAGTTTTTAAAAAAGACTTATAATCGTGCAAGTATAATAAACTTGAGTTTCTATTTTATAACTAAAACCTTTAAAAAAATGTATTCCTTATCAAATATGGACATTTTACTGTTTTATAATCCTTGATATTCTTTTTATATAGTTCGCAGATCAAAAAGAACGTTTATTTTACAAAAAATCCTAATTCCCCTCCAATTTTTAATAGTTTATGCTTTTTTGGAAATAAATAGTGTTTAAGTGGACATATTTTTGAAAAATTATAATATTTAATTTTTACTATATTTAGCTATAAGATTTTCATTCTATTTTGATCTTTGTAAAAACTATAATTTATGAATAAATTTTTTTATTAAATCCGGATTTTTTATAAAAAAAAAATTATATAAAAAATTAACAGAACATTTTAACAATATTGCTGAGCTATAAAAATAATTGTGGTTCTAAATTAAAAAAAAAATAGTATTTAAAATTTAGGCGCAAACTAAACACACACGACAGTAAGTAGTTTTTTAGCGAGAATCTAAAAAAAATCTTAAGAGGTTTTGTGGGAAGAAAAGATCGATTTTTAGCTAGGTTTAAAAAAATGGTATTTTTTCCAACAATTGAGCTCTTAAATATTTGTTTTTAATCTCAGACCTTAAATACATAGGTAATTTAAACTGTGGCATTTAAAATTGCCTAATGTGAATACGGTCTTAAAGCCTACTCATATCTGAGGTGAAATCTCGTTTTGTTCGAACGAGATTTCGATCATATGAATCTGTATCATTTAATACACAACCGTATGATCGAAATCTCGTTCGAACAAAATTTCACTTCAGGTGTGAATTGGGAATCATTAAAATTTATTTGATAACTCAATTTATAATTCAAAAATGAAATAAAAAAAATTAAGCTCTTAGCTAAGTTCTGCCAAATTTGGTAGAATTTATATGATAATTTAATTTTTTTAATCAAAATTGAAATTGGCTTTAAAAAATGTTTTATGTATTTTAAATTAATAATATTTTTTAGATTAAAATTTTTACATGAATTATTTTAAAATTTAAAGCAAAAAGTCTTTAAATTACGTTTTTAAGGAAATTTCCCTAAAGACGCGTTTTAACGGGAGAGAAAACAGCTTGAGTTAAAACAAAATACATCTCTGTATGTCGCTATGGAAAATATAAATTTGTCTTTGCTTTCCTAGATTTGTTTACCATATAAACACTTTTAGATAAAAATGTTTCTCATTTACACACTTATCTAGTGTATATTTGTAGTTGTACTGATTTGTAATTTGCTATAAAACAACCAAATTTCTCTCCCGTTTAAATGCGCCTTTGAAATTTTAAGAATGTTGAAGTTCTATAAATAAAAAAAGTTCTAAATTTGTTTATACTAGAGATGCGCGCGTGACACGATTTTTTCGTGATTCACGTGATTCACGCGTGAATCACGCGTGATCGTGAGTGTAATTGATTTTTACTCACGTGATCGTGAGTGCGCGTGATTAGAGAAAATAGTTTCGTGCGTGAGTAGTTTTTGTTTCGTGAATTTGCGTGATTGTTAAATGCTGTCTAGAATAGAAAATAAGAAAGAAAATTGTCATTATATTGAATTTAGAGGGTAATTAATACGAAATTGTGATTTAAATAAATTATAAATTTTTACGATTGTTTTTAATGAAATTATATACTTTTTGTGCAAAAAATCGACAAAAATACAATTAAAATTAGGTAATTTTAATTTCGTGAGTCTTCGTGAGCGTGAGAACAATTTTAGTTACTCACGTGAGCGTGCGTGAACGTGAGCAGAAAAAAAAACTTTCGTGCGGGATCGTGCGTTAGCAATGATTTTATTTCGTGAGCGTGAACATGCGTGAGTCAAAATTCACTCACGCGCCCATCTCTAGTTTATACTCAAACTTTTTAAATGCAATTTGGAAGGCTTACAACAGCGTTGCCAAAAATTATTAAATACGAATACGCGATAAATAAAATCTACACTCACCTAGTTAAAAACACATGTATGCTTAACATACATGGGAATTTTTAATTGGCATTGAATTTTCATTGGCATTAGTTGGAACTAATGCCAATGCCAAAAAAAAAGCATTAGCATTTATTGCCACTGAAATTTTTGGCATTGGCATTATTTGTACTAATGCCAATGAAATGGCAAAAATGCCTAAAAAAACTTTTTACAATTGATAAAAAAACATTTTTTTACAATAAATATATATTTTTTTTTAAAACTTAAAATGGCGATATCTCGAAAACTAAGACAGATAGAGCAAAATGGAAGGCATATTTGCGGGTCCTCTTCACATATGTGGACCCCAATGGGTCCTAACTTTCAATCCCAAAAATTTGGTATTCCGGAAAATTTAAAAATGCTTATATCTCGGTAAATATTGGTGACACAACAAAAAGTCCAAAAGCATTTTTGTAGCTCTTGGTTTCTAGAACTCGTCTGCTAATACTAGAACACCCTCAGAGCAATAGTTTTTTAGTTATTCAGTTTCTAAAATTCTGAAGACCCTATTGGGCCCCTAAATTGCAGTACCTGGAAAAATAAGCAAGATAATGCTAAAGGTATGTGAATTTTTAAACTTTCGGGAGTGCCAATTTTTTAGATTCAAAATTTTGACCTATTAGGGTCCACACATGTGAAGAGGACCGGCGAAACTATGGATATTCTAAGAACCAAAAATGCCCTCCATTTTGCTCTATCTGGCATAGTTTTTGAGATATAGCCATTTTAAGTTTTAACCAAAAAAAATTTTCACAACTGGTTGACGGAAATACGACTTTTAATATTGCTAATGCTTTGTTTTCATTAAGGCATTTATTAATGCCAATGAAATTTTTCATAATTGGCATTACTAATGCTACTAATTCCTTAACGGGCATAGGCATTGATTGAAAGAATGCCAATGCTAAAAATTTCATTGGCATTAGTTTCAATATAATGCCAATGAAATTGTCAATTAATTAGTCCATTTATTTAAATAGTCCCATGCATATATATACCCTCTATCACTAGAGTGGAGGGTATACAAAAGTGATAAAAATATTGTTGTTAAAAACCAGCAGCCGAAGTAAAGTACTTTATATTTTGAGGTTACGTTAAATGTACCAAAATGTTGTAGTAGTCCTTACATTTTCGTTCATAACTTTTGAACCGCTGACCGATATCGCCGAAATCCAATACCAAACTTCTAGGGCCAACAACAAGTAAATATGTTAATTTTCCGTAATATCAGTGTATTATTTTAGCCGTGATCGCCATTTCCACAGACAGGCGGATATCGCTAAAATGTCTTAGAATCGAGTTTAGCAAGTTTTAAGCGAACATGGGACACTTTACTAAGTGGAGTGAGTGAAACAATAAAAATCGATCTGGCATCTATTTTTTATGAGGCATCATATTAGAGATAACTCACAATTGGAGCTGAAAGCTTCTTAAAGAAGTTAAAGATTTTTCCAAAGATAAAATTGGCTATTCTACAGCTTTTCTTTCTTGATTTTCAAAATTTACATCTTGTAATAAATATACACTTTTATATTATTTGCAATTATTTAAAATGTTTTGCTATTTTTTTATATACATAGTTGTTTTTAGAAATTAAGGGTTTATTAAATTGGAAAATATAAATGTAAAATTCATAATTATAAAACATATTTTATTTAATGTATTTATTAAATATTTAAACAAAAAAATAAATAAACAATGAGAAAAATCAAATATTAAAATATGCTTGAAAGGCCAGTATAAATAATTTATAAAAATAAAGAAAGAAATTTAAAAGAGGTTTTCAATAAAATTTTTTTTTAATAATGTTTAAGTAATCAAAATAAAAAAATCAATTAAGGAATTGAATTCTTTATAATTTAATAATTCTTAATTAAATTATCAAAAAATATTAATTTTATATCATCATATTCTCAATATAACTTAATTTTCATAGTAGTTTTTTTGTTCCCTTATTTCCCAAGCTACTTATAGTCATTCATTATTATATTTAATATTTAAAAAATAATATATATTATATTCATAACAAATATAAATTTAACAATTTTATTTGAGTTTTAAAAACACTTCATATTTTTTTTTTAATAAATACTCTTGTTTAAACCTAATAGTGATGTGTTAAATCTTGGGTAATTGGCCAAGTATTGTGACAAAAACAAAATTTTTTTAAAAATTTTACATATACCAGACCAAGTGTCCATGTTACTATTGTAATTCATAATCATTTATGTATATTATTTGCCTTTATTTGTTTACAGCTTTTTTTACATACATAAATTAACCACAAAAAAAAATTAATAAATATAATTTTTGAAAAAGCTGCCAAAATCCCCACAAGAAATTATAAAACATTTAAAATAAATTTATCAATGTTATTTATGCATGCTGATGGTAATCAAAAATACTTATCGTATTAAACATTTATTTATCCATGTTTAAATTATATTTAATATTTAAAAATAATCGTATATTTTTAATAAAATTGTATTTAAAAACAATAAAAACAAAGAGATATTGATGGTCAAATAAAAGGAAAATAAAATGTAGTAAAAATTATAAAATATTTATAAAAATAAAGAAAATTACTTGTTTTATTTAATAGACGACTATTGTGGTATGTACAGTAGACTGGGTCAAAATCCTACAAAGTGTAAGGATCGATTGTCCTTAGTGCGGGAAAGTGGTAATGGGGTAATATAAGCATTTTATGGAAGACAACTTTTTAACCGGTCAAAAACTCTATTAGCGCATCGGTGCACAGTGGGGAAAAATTGAATTTTTTTGTCCAATTTTGCCTATAGGTCGTAATTCTTAACCGATTTTGATTTTTCTTTTTTTGTATTTTAGCTTATAAAATTCCGCATCGATCTGTCTGTTCTAACAATCGATGAGGTCATAAAAAGAAATGCTAAAAATCGTCACAGATTAATTAACCATGTGCATTAGGGCGGGTCGATTTTTTTGACAAAAATCGTATAGCAAAAACATAATCTACAAGAAATTCTAAGAACATTTCCCAAAGAAACCATGTTTCTAAAATCAAACCCTATACCGCGCCTAACGACATGAAGATTTGTCCGTCCGTCCTTTTTTTCATAAGCAAAACAGAGAACTTGACTCTTTTTTGGTGTTTGTGTTAATTTTTGCGCTTTGGTGTGCTCTGACATATATAGTAAAATTTTATTGGAAACATTTTTGTAAAACATTTCATCCCCTCCCTCCCCCTCTTTAGGGGTGTTTTTTGCGATTTGTTAGACTAGAGCCAAAAAATACCGTTATGAGATGGAGTTAGAGGGTTAATATGTTCCACAAAAATATTTGCCATAATATTTTCTTCAAAGTTGCTGAACATACCCTACACCTCAGATGTAAAGAAAACATAGTTTTGTATACCGATATGCTGCAAGAACATATCCAGCGGCAATGTTTTACTAATTGTCGCTGGATATAATTCGAACAATTTTTCGGATTATAACCGGCAAGTATATTAGACATAATCCCTGAAATGGAGAAATTTTGTCAACCTGTGTTAATTATTTTATATTGGGCAGTATATTAACATGTAAAGTAAGTGCAGGGGTTGTGGGTTTGATTCCTTTCAAAGCCTTTGTATGTTAATTACAAAGGGAAGCTGGTGCAGCGGATTTTTCTTAGTAAATAAAAGTATGTAATTGAGGCTCATAATGATATTTCGTAAAAAAAAACACATTGATACTTTTGTGGGATGAAATTGGAGAGTTTCATATCGGAGAGGGAAAAAGCTGTTGTTCGATAAAAATTTTTAGTAACTGCATATTTTTTTTACATAAGTATTTGGTTTATTTTGAGTAATTTTTTTTTTTTAATTTTTGTAAAAAAAAAATCGAGTGTAAATTTTTTTGAGTGTAATTTTTTTTTTTTTGAGTGTAATATTTTTTTTTATTTTTTTTGAGTGACAAAAATAGTTTCTAAAATATTTTTTTTGGCTTACCATTCCTTTTCAAAGCGTTTTAGCGTTTTTTTCAACACGGGAGTTCGGGTTAAAACCCATCTGAAATTCCCCATTTTGCTAATAACTTATGAACCACTGGACAGATTTCGATGAAATTTAGTATTAATTTGATTATCAAATCCAATTTCAGCAGCTTGCCATATATATTTTTCATTCTTCGGCTAACATTTGAAAGTAAGCGTGTTTTACAGACAGAAAGACAGATATAATCTGCTCGATAGTCACTATTGACTAGTTGCAGAGTAAATAAAGAGAGAAAAAAAATTAAATAAAAGTGGAAAGAAATAATTTAATTGGGTGTTCCTAATTTTTAGTAATTTAAAAAATGAATTTTGTACAGTTTTTTAAACATTTTTTAGTGTGACGATTTTTTGACGATTTTTTTTTTTTTTTAACTTTTGACGATTTTTTTTCTAAATTTTGACGATTAAAAAAAAAAACTGGCAGCACCAAATTGGTGGTTTTCCCGCTAAATCTAGCGCTTTTTGTTTGGATTTAGCGGGGAAAAATTTGTTTTAGCGGCAAAATCAAGCGTTTTTTGTTTGGAACACGTATTCCTAAAACACTTAAAATCGCTAAATGCGAATTCCACAAACAGTAAGTTTGCGTGGAAAATGAATTTTGGAGGGTTTTTTCTAATTTTTATTTTGTTTTTAATAAAAAGCGAAGGTTTTTAGCGCTTTTTTCGAAATTTAGCGGGAGATTTTTAAATTTTTCCGTTAAATTTTTTTTTGCTGTTTCTAGCGCTATTTTTGGTAAAAGTCAATTTGCGTGGAAAACACATTTGGAGGTGTTTTTTAATTTTTCTTTTATTTTCAATCAAAAACAACAAGTTTGTCAGTTTTCATTCCATCCAACCGCCTTATTAATAATATGTGTTCGAATGTTTGTTCGCAAATATTTTTATAAAAAAAATGAGCGGTTGGAAGACAAATTGGTTGACATGTTAGCTAATGTAATTCAAAACCATTTTTTGATTGTTAAACAAATTGTAAGATTTGTCTGCCGTCTGATGGGCGCATAAGACTGTCAAAAAAATATAAAAATTTTTAACCTAGAATTTTTTTTTTTTGGATTTTAATTTAAATGCCGGCACTCATGAAAAGCACACAGAAAGGCAGGGTCTTCTTCCAATAGCTCCATGCACCAAACTTCCATTACCTTTGTATTGAAAGGCATAAAGTCTATGTGATTAACTTCCGAGTTTTATTATTGGTGCTCTCCCACCAGTATATCAATCCAATTATGTGATAAATCCAATTTATTTCATCAAACAACCATTACCTTTGTAATGGAAGGCATGAAAAATATGTGATTAACGTCTGAGTTTTATTATTGGTGCTCTCCCACCAGTATATTCATTCAATGAGGTGATTATCAAATCCAATTTATTTTATTTTCGTCACAACGTGTCCACCATTTACTTATAAAATGGCCGGCACCAGCATATAAACGCCAAATCGATAGCACATTTATTTAGTAGAAATACCGCAAAATAACAGCAACAATGCTGTTACTAATCGAAACTCCACCAAAGCAAGTGCGGGGTGAGATGCAATTAGTACGAGCGTACAACAAACACACACACGTGTCTGTATTTAACCAAAATAACTACAGCGACGAATGGATCCTTCTCGAACGCGATCCCAATTGCAACTGAACCACTGTTGCCAAGTTGGAGGTTTTCCCGCCAAATCTAGAGCTTTTTGTTTGGATTTAGCGGGGAAAAATTGATTTTAGCGGGAACGGTGCTTTAGCGGGAAAATCTAGCGCTTTTTATTTGGATTTAGTGAGTCAAATTTAGAGGTTTTTTCCAATTTGTCTTTTTTTTTCAATCGAAAAAGCCAAGTTTGTCGAATTTTAGCGCTTTTTTTGTAATTTAGCGGGAAAATTTTGTATTTTCCCGCTAAAATTTTTTCGACCGTTTCTTGCGCGTTTTTAATGAAAATTAAATTTTCGTAGAAAAAATAATTTGGAGGTTTTTTTTAAAATTTATCTTTTTTGTTTAACAAAAATGCCAAGTATTTCGGTTTTTAGCGCTTTTTTTTGTAATTTAGCGGGAAAATTTTAAATTTTCCCCGCTAAATTAATTTTTGGCGGTTTCTAGCGCTTTTTCGTGAAATTTAGAGGTTTTTGGTTAAAAATAGTTGGCAACAGTGAACTGAACCTAGAATTTACATTTCAGAACAAATGTTAAAAGTGCTGCCAACTATATTAGATATTGCTCGAATAACGCAGTTTTAAATATGTTTGCGATTTTAAGCTATTTTTTTGCGATTTTTTGTGGGGTTGCAATATTTTTTATGTTTTGTTTTATTGTATTTCAGGATTTTTAACTTTTATTTTTTGATTTTTTTATGTTTTAATTACTTGTTTATCTGTAATAAAACTGTTTTTAATAAAAAGTTGGTCAAATTTTAATGTTTTTATAATTTATATTAATAATAGTGTTTGGGAATTCCCGGACTTATCAATTTCCCGGGAAACGGGAAAAAATAATTTATTTCCCGGGATTTCCGGGAATCCCGGGAAATATTCATTATTAATATAAATCATAAAAAACATTAAAATTTTACCAACTTTCTATTAAAAACAGTTTTATTAGAGATAAACAATTAATAAAAACATAAAAAATCAAAAAATAAAAGTTAAAAATCGTGAAATACAATAAAAATAAAAATGCAGTTTTTTTCCACACAAAAAAACGCAAAAAATAGCTAAAAATCACAAAAAATTTAAAACTGCGTTATTCGAGCAAAAACTAATAAAGTTGACAGCACTTAATATTTGTTCTTTAAATGTAAATTCTACTCGCAAAAAAAAATCTGTGTCGGAGTGAGCAAAAATCTGGCATAATTTTACCAAAAATATGCTAAAACTACAACCGACGAAGTAGTTTTCGTAATTTAGCCAAAACACTTATGTAAAAAATTTTGAAGAAAATGCTAATTCTATTTAAGCAAAAACTTGGTAAAATATACCAAAAGAAATATGGTGAAATATACCAAAATTATTAGAAAAGGTGACTAAAAATAATGCTAAAAATTACCACATTTATGCTAAAATAAATTTTCTATAAAATTTTGGTAAAAATTTGTATATTTATTGAATTTAAAATTTTCACAGAATAAATCCATATTAATATAATAAAAGTTGTGTAATATTTTATTTACCACCGACTAACTGACCCTTTATGTACAATTTTCTCCAGTGACTGCTGACTACGCTTTTTCTTGAAGTGAAGGATCCGCTATAGTTTCGCGAATTTATTTAAAAGCATCCTGTAAATATAGAAAATTATTACAAAACATAAATTTTTAATTTAAAAAACTAGTAAACCCCATTGGTCTCTTGGTATGGAGGAACACTTACTTTTTGTCATTCCATTTGTAACTCATCAAAACAGGTCTGGACTACATTGGCTTTGCTATATAAATGAGTTTTTAGATTTTGATTTTATAACTAAAGGCAGGACTGGTGCTAACGCTCCTTATTGTAGTGAAGGATTCGCCATGGCTTCAAAAATTTATTTACACACAAAAAAAATCGGTGTGTAATATATAGCAAGTGTACTTGGTATTTTTTTTTTTATATGAAGATGACAGCTGTTTACCAATCCTTACATCATTTGACCCAGTACTTGGCAGTAAAAAATTAACATCATGTTGCCAAGTACAACTTGGTAAAAATTGGCAAGGTAAAAATGGGAAAATAAATCAAGATAAAGGGAAAATGATTTTTTTTTTCACAACGATGATCGGCAACATGGCGGTGCAATTGCAAAACCAATGTAATTGCAAAAGTATGTAAAAAATAAGTCAATTGGTAAATAAAACATAAAATGGTAAGTAAAAAAAATATTTTTTAATAAATAAAGTTACAATATTATTTAATTTTTAGTTACAGAAAAAATACCCTTCTGTTTGTCGTGGAGATACAAAAGAAGGCACCATAGACGACTATGAAGATGCTCCAACTTTATTAGTAAAGGTATAAAGATTTAATTTAAATTTGTCTATATATTTTTTTAATTTATATGTATATTTTTAATTTTATATTTTTTGGCAACAAATATTAATAAAAAATTTTTTAATTATAACCAGAATAAAGCGTTTATTATTTAGAAAAAATATAGGTATTTTTTATCAATGTACCTTGGGATATCAATGAAAGCTGAATTGGAATATTTTACCAAGTTTTTTTCTAAAATGTCATAAATTGTGCTTTGAATTATTTTTCTAAACGACTTGGTAAATTTTGGAAAAAACTTGTAGAACGCATATCCTCCCTATAAACTTGGTAATTATTACCCCTATTATTATGACCCAATACCAATGTTTTTTTTTGCGTGTACCAGTACCCTGTAAAAATAGAAAATTATTACCAAACACTAATTTTAACTAAAAATCTATTCAACCTTATTGGTGTCTTCGGAATTGGGGTATACTCACTTTATCATTCCATTTGTAATTCATCGAAACATACGCCTGGGACTCCATTGATTTTGCTAAATGAATGGTGTTTTAAGCATAGGGGTGAAACGAATAAGTTTCGCACATGTTTATGTATTAGTGACGGCACGCGCGTGTAACTTTTGACGTTTCATACAAAACGTAAGCAAACAACGAAAATACAGATGCAAAAGCTCACACGTACAGGCACACGTATTCTAGGCAGAGAAGTAAATTTAGTAGTATTTTGTATGCGTCCATATTGAAAGTACCAAAATAAGCACTCGTGTTGCATGTCTATATGGTCTGTGGTTTTAAGTTATGACAGCAAGATTAACATTTTTTTATCTTATATTTTTACATCTTTTAAAAAACTAATTATTTATTTTTACTTATTAATTTATTTTAATTTTATTTATCAATTTCCTATTTACGTTTTTATAACACAAAAAATAAACAAACAACGAACAACGCACACAAAAATACAAAATGAAAATGGCGGTCTGCATTTGTTTTCGTTTTTGTTGTTGTTTTCTTTCGATAAATTTTTGTGCAAGTAATTTGCGTTATTGTGCAAGCTACTTGGTAATTTTACATAAAAAACGAATTATCTTACTTTAACATCGACAAGCATAATTTTAGCAAAAATTTGGTAAAAAAATTTTTTTGGTATGAAAAAAGTTTTACCAAGTAGGATTGCTCAATCTGACACAGATTTTTTTTTTGCGTGTACACGAAAACAAATGCAGACCGCCATTTTCATTTTGCATTTGTGTGTGCGTTGTTCGTTTATTTTTTGTGTTATAAAAACGTGAAAAGGAAATTGATAAATAAAATTAAAATAAATTAATAAATAAAAATAAATTATTAGTTTTTAAAAGATAAATAAATGTAAGATACAAAAATGCTAAAGTTAATTTTGCTGTCATAACTTAAAACACCATTCATTTAGCAAAACCAATGGAGTCCCAGACGTTTGTTTCAATGAATTACAAATGGAATGATAAAGTGAGTATACCCCTATTCCGAAGACACCAATAAGGTTTAATAGATTTTTAGTTAAAAATTAGTGTTTATTAATAATTTTCTATTTTTACAGGGTACTGCTAAATAAATTTTTGAAGCTATGGCGAATCCTTCACTACAATAAAGAGCGTGGGCACCTGCCCTCCCTTTAATTATAAAATTAAAACCTAAAAACTCATTTATATAGCAAAGCCAATGGAGTCCAGACCTATTTTGATGAGTTACAAATGGAATCACAAAGTAAGTGTTCCTCCTAACCAAAAGACCAATGGGGTTTACTAGTTTTTTAAATTAAAAATTTATGTTTTGTTATAATTTTCTATTTTTACAGGATGCTTTTAAATAAATTCGTGAAGCTATAGCGGATCCTTCACTTCAAGAAAAAGCGTAGTCAGCAGTCACTGGAGAAAATTGTACATAAAGGGTCAGTTGGTCGGTGGTAAATAAAATCCTACACAACATTTATTATATTAATATGGATTTATTCTGTGAATATTTTAAATTCAACAAACATACAAATTTTTACAAAAATTTTATAGAAAATTTATTTTAGTATAAATGTGGTAATTTTTATCATTATTTTTAATAACCTTTTCTAATAATTTTGGTATATTTCGCCTTATTACTTTTGGTATATTTTACCAAGTTTTTGCTTAAATAGCATTAGCATTTTCTTCAAAATTTTTTACATAAGTGTTTTGGCTAAATTACGAAAACTACTTCGTCGGTTGTAGTTTTAGCATATTTTTGGTAAAATTATGCCAGATTTTTGCTCACTCCGACACAGATTTTTTTTTGCGTGTAGGTTAAAAAATTTTATATTTTTTTGACAGTCATAGCAAAATTATCATTAACCGATGTAAATTTTTTGAATTTTTGAAGTTTTTTCATGATATTGTCATACTTTTTACACTTGGTCAGTTTTCCTATGAATATATATTAGCACTGTTCTTCCAAATAGAAAAAATACA
Source organism: Pegoplata infirma (assembly GCA_963921195.1). Classification (NCBI taxonomy): domain Eukaryota; kingdom Metazoa; phylum Arthropoda; class Insecta; order Diptera; family Anthomyiidae; genus Pegoplata; species Pegoplata infirma. The sequence continues at coordinate 205,122,212 of OY992537.1, read as the reverse complement.
AAAAATAGCAAATGTAGTTATACCTGTATGTAAAAAAGATATTAAAAATTAAATTAAAATAAACCTTTTTATGTAAAATGGCCTATTTCATAAAATTCCCGGATTTCCCGGGAAAATTTAAAAAAATTCCCGGGAATTCCCGTCAGTCTTTTCCCGTGAATTCCCGGGAAATACGACCCGGGAATTCCCGGACCCCAAACACTAATAATGAACACTAATAATGAAAATTTCCCGGGAATCCCGGGAAATAAATTATTTTTTCCGTTTCCCGGGAAATTGAAAAGTCCGGAAATTCCCAAACACTATTTGTTGATGAAAAATAATTGGCAACAGTGTGAGTACCCGAAAAAATAGAAGGTATTGAGTACTCAATACCAAAATACTCAATACTTTTGCAACACTAGTTTGTAAAGAGCAATAAAATTACGCGCTAATAAATTTAATTTTGACAATTTCGTTAAAATAATTGTTTTTTTCTATTAAAAATATATTAACTTACTTGATTTCTTACATTTCCGAGATGGTTGATCCAGAATTGCAACGCGACGAAGACTCCGATGATGATGAAGGCTTCCTTCCGGATGAATTGGACATTAACAAAGCTTCTGAAAGTTTGCAAAGAATCGGAGATAAATTGGAGACATTTTGCCAACTTAAAAGACAACAATTTGAAGAAATCAAACGCCATCATGGAGTTATCGAAAACTTCTATACACAGAAATTGAAAATGAGTCGCCAATTACTCGAACTTACAAAAAAAAGATTGGCGCTCCTGAAACTTGAACGTAAAACTAACTTGCGTAAACGTAGTGACATTAAAAAACAGCGCTTAATTATAGTAAAGAAACGCAAATAAGCTGGACTAATTTATAATTTTTAAGTTTTTTTTTATTATTAGTAATTCTTACTATGTATTTTATTATTACTACTTCTTCAATAAACATGAATTAATTGATTTTTAATCTTTTTCCCAAAAGAATCTTCGGGTTTTACTATATTTTTGTCCCTCGTAGCTTTTTAGAATCTGCGGCATTTGTTAGCAAAGAAATTTTGCAAGTTTTTACACTTGACATTTGCGAGGCAGTTTATATGTAAATTTTCGGGAGCGCCAATTTTTTAGATTTAAAATTTAGACCCCAATGGTCTACACATGTGAATAAGACCGACGAAATTTAAACATTGCTCTTAGGTGCAAAACTCATTTGCACTGTCGCTTTAACCCTTAGTGCACCAAATGTCTTTCAATGATGTCTTATTCCCCAAAAACGATTCTTCCCGCTACTTATATAAAAAAAAACTTAATGCGAATGGAATGCCACCTTAAACACATGATTACAAATATTCTCCTGGTCATAAAACCGAACTTTTTCATTACATCAGGTTTTTGAGAAATTCAAAAAAATCGCGTTCTTGGACATATTTGACAACTTATAGCGGATGAGCCCGAGGTGCTTACGACTTAAAAATTAGTCAAGGGTAAAGTTTAAACATTGCTCTTTAAGACGCATAACTCATTGGAACACCAATTGTCTTTTAATAAGTTCTTTCCTTCAAAAACGTTTTTTAAGATACTGGGGAATAAGACATCATTGAAAGTAGCGATGGGCACATGTACTGAACTCAGTTTTTATTTTCTCTTCATATTTCCGCAGCAAAATCTCTAATTGAAAGACAATTGGTGTCCTAAAGACTCCGTTAAAAAAACGGTCGGCAAACTCGATTTTTGGCAAAAAATCGATTTGGGCGACCTCTAAACCGTTTCCGAAAAATCTAAAAAGAACATCTTAAAAATACTTTACCACGTATTGTAATTACACACAAAAAATTTTATTTCCATGAACGATTTTCATAGTATTTATGAACAAATTCATACAATTTATTAACTTTTTCATAATATTTATAAACTTTTTCATAGTATTTATGAAAAATTTCACATATTATGATTTATTCATAAATACTATGAAAAAGTTTATAAATATTATGAAAAAGTTAATAAATTGTATGAATTTGTTCATAAATACTATGAAAATCGTTCATGGAAAAAAAAATTTTGTATGTGTGTTTGAGCCCGAAAAATTTTTTTTGCACACCCTAATGTACATATGTATTTCAGAATCAGAATAGTTTGAAGTTAAATCAAAGACTTTTTTTCGTCATCCTCCTTAAATCTTGTGAAATTTTCCCAAGTCGTGTGGTACGAGTTTTTTTTTTGCATATAAAAAAAAACCTGCAAATAAAACATCAAATATTTTTAAATTTTATTTAGGATTGTATAAATTTTTTATTATAAACTTTAAGTTTTTTTTTTACTTTTCAATACAAGGCACAAATAATTACTTTTGTCTTAAACTTAAATACTAACAACAAGACTTTTGATGAATAATGAAATTATTTCAACAATAAATGATATGAAAATATTTCGTAAACTTTTGTTTAGCAAAAAAATTTTAAAATATGTATATATAAACATTATAAAAAATAGAATAATTTGTTATATTTTTCGAAGAAGGATTTTTATATACAAGAAAAAAGAATAGAAGAAAATATAGAAAATGAAAGAAAAGCACCCTGTATATAAAAATTAAGAAAATATAATTGTTCGTTTTTATAAATAGAATAAATTAGATTAAAATCAAGCAATTTTATTGCCGGAAAAAGTAGCAGGAAAGAAGGGAATTTTCAATAGGTTTCAGATTATTTAAAAAATGGGGTTATAAAAATAACAAATAAAATTTCAAATATATTCTTAAATTTCAGTTTATATTTATTAAATTTAAGTTGTAATTCTGAAAATTATTTGGAATTTAGAAATTTTAAGTGAAAATTTTTTTAAGCTTAAATATTTTTTCTATAAAAGAAGGGGGAGGGGGGGGGGGGGGCAAAGATATAAAATAAAAGTTAAATGGACGTTAGTTACTTATAGGGGTTTACAAAAAAAAAAATATAGGCGGGATGAAAATTTTTTGATTTAAATTAATCTCGTTCTTTTTAAATATGTTATTAAAAGACTATAAATAAATTTATATTGAGCCAAAGAAGGTATAATGCTATCTCTTTGATGACGTAAATTACCAATAACTCTAGGTATATCCAAATCCTAAAACGAAAATATAATAATTTAAAAAAGGTAATTAAAATTTAAATAATATGATAATACTAACCTCATTATGATCTAAAGTATACAATAGTAGATCAGCTGTTAATGTAACACCTGATCTACCAGTTCCTTCTAGACAGTGAAGCAGCACAGGAGGATTTGTATTATGTCCTGGGGGAACTTCATTTATGGAAGCCATACGCACTGAATTAAGCTCTTCTAAAAAGTCTAAAAAGTGATTAACATCACGTGGACAATTTTGTTCAGCCCAGTCGGTATAGTTAAGATGCCAGACAGAACGATAACGTCTTGATTGTATATGATAAAGACGCAGTTTGCTGGTTATACAACGATCGGTAGTTTGTGAAAATTCCTGGTAAACTTGGAACTACAAAGAAAAATAGTTAGGAAATTAATAAGAATATTTTTTTTAATACGCAATCTATCAATCAAATTAATACAATCAACTGAAAATTAACGAAAACTGCAGTTATTTCCATCCCCTAACGAAATAAGATTAAAAAAAACACAACTCAACTAGTAATAGCAATAAGGTCTTAATGGCTTTAATGGCTTTGTATTACAATATGGATTAATAAATAAATAAATAAAATATAAAATAGTTAAAACTAACAATACCCTGCAGGAAAAGTGACCGGCCCTTAATATGTCATGTGAAATTTTAAAGATATGCATCTTTTACAGCCGTCATAAGATAGGTAATTTCGAATCGACCCTTTTTCCTGCAGGCTTATAAATAATTTTACAAAAAATCTAAAATTGAAATCTATGAATTTTATAATAAAAACCAGAATTTTTCCAAAATTTAATATTGATGCTTTCACATTTATTGAGGTCAAAAATTGATTGCCCGTTTTTAAAAATTGTTTTGTATGTATTTAAAAAACAATTTTTTGACTGAAAAATAAAATTTAAAAAAAAAAATCATTGTTAACCTACCTGACCAAACTCCATACGTTGATTTGTATTAGGAGGTATATAATTTAAATCCTCCGATAATTGGACAATTAAATAAACATCAGCTTCCCAAACGCATTGCCAAAAAATGCATGTTGTCAATTCTTCGTGAGGAGATTGACCAACAATATAGAAACGTTGTTTATTGCCAACAGTAGCCTAAAAATGTAATAAAGTTAATTTCATACTTCAAGTAGCTGCCTAAACTTCATAAACTTACCGATATGTTAGAGGCGTTAACATAGCCATGTCTATTTTCCATGGTGGGAGTTAAACGTACACGATTATCTTCATATGGTAGAAAATTAGGATCTGAATTTTTTAGAGCGTTTTCTTCTTTTAAAGCACAGTCATAGCGTGCCATTTCTCTACGCTTGGGTATTGCCTCAAATTCCATAAATAACTGGGAGTCTGTTAATTTGTCAGTGAGTATTTGGCACTGGTAATGAAAAGAGAAAAACATTAATGTTATCAATATATTTAAAAAAATAAAAGTCTTACCAATTTGTCTTTGGAAAATTGTCCGGATATTGGTTGCAATTTTGGAACACCTGTAGACCATCTATGATGTAGGTTTAGATCGTCTTGTGCTAGTTTAATTTTTTGTAATTTTGTGGTATTTGCCGCCTTTTCTCTACCCAGTGTTGCAGATTTTTGTTTATCAGGAGTTTTACTTCTACCTAAGAAATTCCATCGTTTTTTACGTTTTTCTTTTGATGAAGAATTTGCGGTACCAGAACTTTGTGTAGTAGTATCTAATGTGGTATTATACATGGAAGATGATGTGGAAGACAAATTCATGGTTGAAAAATTATGAGTTAAAGAATCATCATGTGAGGTGGATGACGTTATTCTTGTGGAATTCATGGCCGCCGAAGTTGAAGTAGGTGAGGTGGAAGGCGAAGAAGCGTGTAAAACATCTACCGCCGATACTGAGGAGGCACTTTTCATATTTTTATGCTGTCTGGGTGGTGGAGTAACTTTAACCAGTGTTTGTTCTTGTGCAGACGATGTAGTTTGTCCTATAGCTGGAGCCGCTGAGGCTGCTCTTATAGCTCTTTGTGGTGGTGTTGGATCTAACAACTGCATATCTGTGCTGGCTGCTCTATCGGGTTGAGTTTGATGATTGAATTTTTTAATATTCATGGAAATTTCATCTGGTTCGTCTTGAGCTTGTAAATATTGAAGAATTTGGTGTTGTTGTGAACTTGATGGCGGTGGTTGATGTTGTTCTCTTTGCTGTATATGATGATGTCTTACTGCTGGCACTGGGGGTTGCATACTTCCCGTAACAGATTGTACAGATGACGTTCGAGTATCCATTATATTGTTATTGGAAAGATGTTGAGAGGATGATACATAGTCGGGAGAGTATTCCTGGAAAAGATATTAAATAATTAAAAATATTAAAAATTTTAAAATCATTAGTTTTGAAAATATTTTATTGCAATTTTATAATTTCACTGCAGGAAAATTTATGTGTCATTTTTTTTTAATATTTAATAAGCCAAAATCCGGGTCCGGAATATTTATAAAAATTTTTCGAAACTTTGAAATTTTTCCCCTTAAAGCATTTTTAATAATTGAATAGTTCATGCGAATAAGGACGAATAGACCACTTTTTCGCAAACACGTTTTTTTGCATAAATGCATTTTATTAGCAGAGCCCTACAATCCTATGCAGAAATTTTGGGGAAATTTTGACTTTTAAGGCTAAAAAAATTACTTTGAAAGTGCAATAATTCGTATATTTTTATATTTTTGTTTAAATTGGGAGTGAACTAACGCACAATTTTGATTAAATACAACACAAAAACATAAAAAAATTTTACTTTCGGTAACAATGTGTTAAAAGAACATTACGAGGAATAAACCACACTTATTATATTGGCAAAAAATTTTACCGTTCTTGAGTTATAAGACTTTAAAGTGTGGAAAGCAAAAAGGGCGAATATCCATCCTTAACAAAATATTATATAAAAATTATTTAGCTGCGAGTTTAAAATTGATATTAGCTAAAATTTGAAATTGTACACAAAAAAAAACGATCTTAGCACATACAAACTTTTAGTGTTAATACTGCATCCAATGTCAGGAATAAAAAACAAAATTTTTTTCATGTCCTTTTATGTTACGTCGTAATATGCAATCAAGGGTTAATATTATAATTCCTAAAAATGTATTTAGTGTCATAAAGAATTACTACTGCATCAAATGGCAGGAATATTAAAAAAAAAATAACAAAAAAAATTTTTTTTGCATGTCCTGGCAATCCTTAAAAAGTGTATCCTTGAAGTCTTTAAAGTGTTACAAACAAATACCAACCATAGTTCGTCAAGTATTGCAAGTCTCATGAAAATGTAGTCAAAATCTGCTACAAAGTAACACATTTTTATTCAAATTTCAATACATTTTTTTGGATATTCGCCCTTTTTCCATTTAAGCAAAAAATTGAAGTCCAATTTTTGGCAAGTTCTCTTTCGAATACCTTACTAAAATTTTGTATATAGGTAGATGTGACCTAAATCTTTAAGCTAAAACCAAAAAGTTGACAAAAATATTATTTTTTAATCGTTTCCTGCGTTTTTATTGTCCCCTGTAAAATTCTACAAATGGTCTTCGTCTTTATTCGCATGAACTATTCAATTGTTACTTTTAATTTTTCAAAACGCAAACAAAAATTGCATTTTTTATCCAGGATGTTTAAAATTTTTTCGGAACTTTAAAATTTTTGTTCCCAAAAGCATTTTTAAGATTTGTTTTCAAATTTAAAAAAAATTGTCAAAAAAGTTTTGTGGGTGGGACTTGAAAATTTTTCAAAATTTTTCAAAATTTATACATTTTTTGCTAAAATAATTTTTAATGGGATTTTTTACTTTAAAACAAAAAAAATGTGTCTAAGATTTTTGAAAATTATTTTTGGGACTTCGAAAATATTGATATGTCCTTTTGTCTCCGGCCACTATATAAGTATTTCTTAGACAGTCCAGTGATAAGTCCATTTTAACTAGTCATGCGAAAGGTGATTTCGGATCCACATGCACCCTTTTTCCTGCAGGCGTATTTAAAACAAAAAAAAAATGAATTTCTCTATTTTTATCTCTTACAGCTGTTATTGGTTGTGGTTGATTATGCATTCCTCCCGGTGCCGATTGTATGGAAGACGTTCGATTTCTTATTTCTGTATTATGATTAGATGATCCCGACGATCTTTGTTCTGTATTGCGTTGTTGTGTCACTGACGATTGTGATTGATATTGTGGCAGAGGCACATTTTCGTAAATAGGTTCTATAGAACCATTCATGGCATTGCGTTGCAAAGCAGCTGGTTGTGTCTGTGTTTGTAAATTAGAAGACGAACGATAACCGGTGGGTGGCAAAGTTGGAGAATTTTGTTCATAAATATGATTTGTATTAACAGCATGTGATGCTGTTGTCTGACTTAGGGCCGATTGTCTCAGTTGCGACATAATAGATGGCTGCTCCTCAATCATATTGAGATTTTCAAAAGTACCATGTGGTGGAAGATAAGATTGTGAATGTCCCATATGACCCATGTACGGATATTGATGTAGCATAGTAGCTCCAGATGATGTGGTAATTTGTCCCGGATTACCTCCTAGGCCACCAGGTTGTCCGTTATATGGATATTGAGAATTTAAAAGATTTCTATTTGATACCAAGTCTGGAGAAGAGCCCGAAACGTAGGCTCTATAACCCAATAAAGGACGATGAGAAGCTACTGCCAAATCGGGTGTGGAAGAAGAACTTAATCTATTTACTGGATAAGGTGGTGGCGGTTTAGTTCTAATCATTTGTAAACGTTGTGGTAAATCAACATAAACATTTCCTTGTGTAGACGTCGCTGCATTTAAATTATATTGAGCATGCATAGCTTGGGCCGGTTGTGCCACATCCGGATAACGATGTGTAGCCATATGCCCCATGAGAATACCTTCTCCAGCCTGGTGAACATCTGGTTGTGAACCTGCATAATAAGCAGCTGCATTATTATGAGCTGCCAAAGCAGCTGCTTGATATTGTAGTTGATTTAAGTTGTAGATTTCATTAGAGGGCGTTCGATATTTTAGTTGTACTGCTGTTTCATAATCAGGAGCTGGTCTGTAGGTAGGCAACATGGCTTTAAGACGTTCTCTTTCATGAGCATCAGCTGCCAATATATGATTGTTATTGTTATTATGCCCCAAGAAACTAGAACTACTATGTAAATTATTATTGCTTAAATCCTGGCAGGAGCTACTTTGTAGACGTGTATCCAAAATGCTATTTGAAAGATGTTGAGAGGATGATACGTAATCATGAGAGTATTCCTGGAAGAAAAAAAACAAAATTGGAAATTAAAAAAAAAGATTATTTTGTATTTCTTTTGTCGCTTACTTTACTTAACCAACTCTGACCCATTTGTCCTCCTGCGCTGTGATGAGCCATATGCAAAGCACTGCCATTAATACCGTTACCATCTGTACGACCACTTCCCGATTGATGACTAGCTGCCAATGATATATTGGAAGACATTAAGGCTGAGGAAGAGTTAGCTGACGTTATAAGACCATGTGGCGGTAATTGGGATGATGATTGATGATGTAGTGATTGGGCCGACGATAAATATTCCTGTGACTGTTGCGTTGGCTGTTGTTGATAATGATTGCTAATGGTAACCGTATTATTACCAGCTCCCGGCACATAAATGGCACGATGTTCTAATAATAAATCCTCTCGTGAATCACTTAAATCATAACCACTAAAGGCTGAAGCATTCATAGTTTCTGTTCCTCCTCCTGTTCCTATCGATATACCATTTGCACTTTCTACATCTCCCACACTCGATGATGAATCTTCATCTATATAACGTTTAAAGAATTTATGTTGAGTTATACATAATTTCCAAAAATAACGTGCTGTATCCGCTTCGGAGAATATAAACGAACCCACAAATAGAGAGCCATCTGCTTTATTTTGTTCTATACGTATGGTTCGTTTGTCTATGGTAACCGTATGAAAATCTTTCCATGGAAAATATTGACGACCATTTTCGGCCGTCACTACCATACCATTAATGGCTAGACCTAAATTGATGTCATTGCCCAAATTATCTTTGGCTTGAAAACGTTCCTCGCCATAGCCCTCTAATTGTTGGCAACATTGTATATACATTTCTTCAGCCTGAGATGTGGTTAGATGTTGAATACCAGCATGTTGCTGTAATACCTCTATAATAAGACTGTCCAAAAGATTATCATCGTTGGCTAAACCTGAAATTTATAAAAAAAAAAGGTATTTATCAATACAGATGTAAATGGAAAAGCACCAATAGAAATTCGAAGGTTCCATTTGTAATTCAAACATTCTATTTGTAATTCGAAGATTCTATTTGTAATTCGTATTTTCCATTTGTAATTCAAAAATTTTCATTTAATTTGAAGATTCCAATTGTAGATCGAAAAAGATTAATTGTAATTCAAAAAACATCAATTGTAATTTGATAAAAAATCAATTGTAATTCAAAAAAGATTAATTGTTATTAGAAAAAGATTAATTGTAATTAGGAAAAGATCAATTGTAATTCAAACAAGTAAAAAAGTTAAATTCGGCCTTGCCGAATGTAGTGATACCCTCCACAATTTCAAAAAGATTATTGCAAAAAACTTTATTTAAAAGGAAATTACTTTTGAAAAAAAAAAAAATGAAAAGAAGCCGAATTAAAGCATTTTGTATTTTTAGGTTATGTTGAATGTACTGAAATTTTTGAGGTGTGCTTACATTTTCGTTCATAACTTTTGAACCGCTGAACCGATATCGCTCAAATGCAATACCAAACTTTTTGGGGCAACGACAAGTAACAATGTTAAGTTTTAGTTATATATTATAATTTCAAAAATATATATAATTCCAAAAAAATCAATTGTAATTCGAAAAAGATTAATTGTAATTAGAAAAATATCAATTGTAATTCGAAAATAATCAATTGTAATTCGAAAAAGATCAATTGAAGTTGATATTTTTTGTTGAAGACAGAATTGCACTTTATGAAATAAATCACACAAAAAAAAAATTTCAAAGCCCTTTTAGGTAAATAAAAAAAGACCCTAAATTAATAATGAGAGGATCTCGGACTCGGGAGTAATTCTAAATCTATGGAATTTGTAATATATAATCTCGGTTAAAAACCGCTTTTCAAACAAAGAAAATCTTGCCAACTTGGACCATTGTCGCCAACTTTTTACCGACACTGACCGGATTGTGTTTTTTTACCTGGGATAATTTAAATATCAAAATTTGTAAGTGTTCCTAAATAAAGAAATAATTTTTAAAATTTCAATATAAACAAGAAATTACTAAAAAATCGAATGTTCGAAAAATTCAAAATCCAATAAAATTATTTAAATGTGGTCACAGATTTAGTTGTAAATCAGAGGATTTTCCAATGTCAGAAAATGCAGTTGCAGATCAAATTCAGTTATCGCCAACGCTTTTAATATTGATATTTAAAAAATTTTTAATAAATAAAACGTTAAAAAGTTCGCAATTGCTCCAAAATTTCGAAATTTATTTACAGAAATGTTTAAAATATTTCTAAGTTGAGTTAAATAAACAAACTATTTTAAAATTTTCGATATTTATAAGAAATTACAAAAAAATCAAATGTTCGAAAAATTCGAACATGTGTTCGAAAAAATCGAAATTCCTTAAAATTGCTTTAAAAGTATGTTAAAAGAATATACAATTATACTAAAGTATTTTTAAACAAAATTTAAGTTTTTGATAGACTAATGTTAACAAAATTTGCTAAAAATTATCATAAAAAGAAAAAAATGATAATATTATACTAAAACTAAATTTTATTTTTTAATAAAATAAATAAGTCATGATTTTTCATGTAAAATAAAAAGTTTAAAAATTGCTAATGATATGTTTAACTCATAAATTTCACATTATTTACTACCATACCCTCCCTTCTAAACCTCTCAAGACTAGACAAATTGTCACATATTTTTTTTTGTGATTTTGACGTCAATTAAAAGTATTTTTTGGTGATTCACATATTGTTGATAATAAATTTTCGAATATTCAACAATTTATTAACATATCTTATCAGTAGTATAATTAAAAAAAAAATAATTTAATATAAATAAAAATTTGTTAAAATTTATGAATGTTTTCACTCAACTTGTAGTACTCTGTAGCAGTCATTAGGTCTAGGTAGACAAACAAAAAAAACATTAATACACTTACCTTGTAAATTTTTTGGTAATACCAAAGATTTTTTCAAATAATCCTTAGTTTGTTTGTCACTTTGATAACTATCATATTCGGCCTGACGACAGTATAAAGCCAATAGTATAGCTGTTCGTATATCGCATGCAATTTTACCCTCATATATATCACTTTTTAATTGTAAAAAATAATAATAGCGTGTTACTTCATCGCTTAAATGTCGTACACCAGTGGTAACATAATGACGAACACGTAAAAAGATTTTTGTACCAGCAGCATATTTTTCCAATTGCCGGCTAAGAGAACGTTCCAAGTCAATCCATTTCATTTCATCTTCTTTTCCCTTGACCATATAACGAAGCCCGAAAAATTCGGGCTGCTGAATGAGTAAACGTTGACAGACATTGTCAAGACATTCTTGACCTTTACTTTCAGAACTGATAGTACAATCGACAGTGGTTGTGGTGTCTGGAATAAGAAAAGAAAAATATGTTACATTTTTGATATAAATTCAAAATAATCAGAAACGATTTATTTGCGCTCTGAATTTTTAATATCTGAAAAAAATGATGTTCGAAAAACTCGAAAATCTTACTATATAAAATAAGAGAGTTTTTAGTTGTGTATTCATAATAATGGAAGTCACGTCAGAAATTTTAGTCTTGCAAAACAATTTTATATGTAGAATTGCCTTATAAGGCGACGAAAAGATCAATTGTAATTTGAAAAAGATCAATTTCAATTCGAAAAAGACCAATTGTAATGAAAAAAATATGAATTGTAATTCATTTGAAAATTACAATTGTAATTCAAAAAAGATCAATTGTAATTTGAAACTGATCAATTGTAATTCGAAAAAGAAAAATTTTAATTCGAAAAAGATTAAATGTAATTCAAAACAATTGTAATTTATTTCGAATTACAACTGAACTTTTTCGAATTAAAATTAAAATCTTCGAACTACAATTGTTTTCTTTGAATTTAAAGTAGAATCTTCGAATTATAATTGATCTTTTTCGAATTACATCTGCAAATGTTGTAGTTCTGGCTAAAAGTAATGCTCTACAAGCTAATTTGTGGATGTACTATATTTTTTGCTGGGATTAATCTATTATTATCTACATATTTTATACTACTATTTTAGAATTATAATTTTTTACAAATATAACCCTTATTTGTTTATGTTGTCATAATATGTTGCTTGTCTGTCTTTTTTGTCAAGTTTTTTTTTTTTAATTTTATTCTTAATCAATTTAAGATAAAATTCAGTTAAGAGAATGTTTAGTGTATTAGTTTGTCGACTCTGTTGATTCAAGTATCATACGATTTGTTTTCTTTTTTTGCATTTTATTTATTCAACCATTTAGCGCAATAAATGATAAGCCGCCTTATTTTTTGGTAGTAAATATATACATTGGGGTGTACCAAAATTTGTAAACTTTCGAATATGGTGCCGGAATACCAGCGGAGATTTGGTCATTAATTTTAAAACCACGATTTTGTTTTAAAGATGCTGATTTTTTTTTTGCAAAATATTGCTTCAAATTTTAAAAATCTTGTGTAGATTATGGAAAAATAAATTTTTAATCTTTAAAAAAAACGCGATTTTTAACCAAGATGCTGATCGGCATTTTTGGAGCAGAATCGCATTTTTAAATTTTTGTGTAGATTATGGAAAAATAAATTTTTAATCTTAAAAAAACGCGATTTTTGGTCCAAGATGCTAATCTGAATTTTTGGAGCAAAATCGCATTTTTAAATTTTTGTACTTTTATTTAGGAAGAATTTTTTAAGATTGAAAGAAAAAGTTTGAACATTTTCTGTTGATTAAAATCGGGTTTTTTGGATTTTTTTTATACCCTCCAAAAACAGTAGGGGTGTACTCACTTTGTCGTTCCGTATGTAACGTATCGATATATAGGCGATAAAGTATACATATATATTATTGATCAATGATCGATTCTAAAACATAATAGCGATGTCCGTATGTGGAAGACATGATATAGTCTAAAGCAAAAGACCTAGGCTCATGAAGTTTGGCACGAATATGTTGCCCCCTTATCCGGAAACGGATCAATGGGCAAAAAGTTCCCCCTTAGGAACTAAATCAAACTCTAAAAACACTCAAATTTTTACAAGGTTTTTGTAATCTTGCTAAGTCCCAATTTATACAGGGCAATTTTAATTGCCGCAATTCTTAGTTTATAGGAGAGAGAGGTGAGAGGAATGGAAAGGGGAAAAAACTTGCTCGTACTGGCAATTCGTTTTGTTTTTTCATTCGCAACCAGTGTTACCATATATTTTTTTGAAAAATCTTATTTTTTCTGAAAAAAAAATCTTTTTTTTTTTGAAAAAGGTATTAAAATCAAAAAAAAAACTCACAAATTCTATTTTAAATTCAATTTTAAAATAAAAAAAAAACAAGTTACAGTATAACGTGAAAAAATAATATTTAATTTGTTCTGGCGTTTGTTTGTATACACACACACAAAGAAGAACAGAAATATAATTATTTGGTGGAAGAAAAATAAATTTTTCCTGAAAATTATTTTTTTTCGGTGAAACATAAAACTCCTTTGGTTTTGTTATTGATATTTTTTTGTTACTTGTTTTTTTTTATAATAATTGGCGGTAAATTATATTTTCACTTTCTTTTATATGTACTTTTCTTCTAATTTTCCAATACGCAGATGTGTTTCATAAACAAGATATGAAACACATCACAAAATCAACCCTTTTTTTGTAAAAGACTGGCAACGTCAAAGCAAGAAAAAAATACTCACGAGAGAGCAAAGCCAAGAAAATAGAATTGATTCTATTCTGGCTTTGAAACGCTAGCGTTGGCCAGGGAACAAAGCCGATCGGCTCAAAATCGGCGGCGCGCCGCCGCCGACCTATTTTTGACATCTTACGCCGCCGCCGATTTTGTCGGCTCTCATCGGCTTAAACCAAGCCGCCGAATCAATCGACTCCGTCAAATAAATCGGCGCGGTGACATTTTTTTTTTACATTTTAAGGTGCATATTCTGTTTGTGTTCACATGAAAAAAACTGCCAACCTCCATATAAAAAAAATATTTTTGCAACGCGGCTATTTCACCTTAGGTGTGAATTGGGTATAAGTTCTTGTTGTGAGAACGTAGCCTTATACCCTGCTCTCGCTTACATCTAAAAAAGGTTTTTAAGAAAATACTTTTAGCAATTTCTTAATGCTATTGCAGTATATTGAAAGATCGTCATTAGCTCAATATTCCATTATCATATAGTGTCATTTTATGGTAATAGAATAATGAATTAACGATACGATTTGACGACTATCAAGTTACATAATTACCACACAGGATATTAACCCCATAATCATTATGTGCCAATTTTAAATCATGTCACCAAAATTTTAAAATTAATCAAAATTTCAGCAGGAAGTGTTTTTGCGCAATTGTTATCATACATTTTTAATGAAAACATAATTCCGTCGCGATTTTTCGCCAAACTTCACAATTCACAGATGTGTTTCGAAAAAGAAAATTCTATTTGTAATTTAATTCGAAAATTCTTTTTGTAATTCGAAGATTCCATTTGTATTTCGAAGATTCGACTTGTAATTCGAAAATTCGATTTGTAATTTGAAAATTCCATTTGTCATTCGAAAATTCCAATTGTAATTCGGAAAATATCAATTGTAATTCGAAATAGATCAACTGTAATTCGAACAAGTGAGAGTGTTAAATTCGGCTGTGCCAAAAAAAACATGTTGGTAAAAAAATCCGCAATTTTTGTTCTTTTTTTGTCAAAAAATATTCGTACTTGTTTAAATACCATTTGGTGTGCAATAGGGTGGCTCATTTTTGGGCTTTTCTCTCTGATCAAATTCTAATACCCGCCAAAAGTGTCAATAAAATAAGACAATAAAATAAGACATAATCGTGCCAAATTTCAGGAGTCTAGCTCCTTTATTTTAGACTTTATCGTGTCCTCCACAGACGGACGGACGGATGGATGGACCGACAGACGGACGGACGGATATTGCTAGAATGTCTTAGAATCGATCACTGATCAATAATATATATACTTTATGGGATCCTAGACCGATATTTCGATGCGTTATACACGGAATGACAAAGTGAGTATACCTCCATACTGTGGTTGGAGGGTATACAAAATTTAAAAAATGCACTAAAAATTAAAAAAAAATGCTCTAAAAACTTAAAAAAATTCTTTAAAAAGTGAAAAAATTCCCTAAAAATTGAAAATATGCTCTAAAAATATGCTCTCATGGTAAAATATGCTCTTAAACCTAAAATATGCAAAAATATGCTCTTAAGGTTAAAATATGCAAAAATATGCTCTAACAAATCGATGCCAGATTTCTTAACATCTTCTGAAACGGATAAATACCTTACCCATTTCTCAATACAATGCTCAGGAAAAAACATGATACAGCATATTTTTGGTTTCCCTGTTCATAACTTTTGAACCGCTGAACCGATAACACTGAAATGCAGTACTTCTAATAAAAACGTTAAGTTTCAGTCATATCCGTGTATTATTTTGGCCGTGATCACCATTTCCACAGACGGGTATCGCTAGAATGTCTTAAAATCGATCGGAGATCATGAGTATATATCGTCACCTAAAATGCAAAACGCCCTATCTAACATTTTATAAATTTTACAGGAGAAGCAAAAAACGTGTTTATATAAAAACTATAAAAGTTTTCATTACAAATTTCTTAAATATTAGTAAAAACACACAAACAAATTCATTTCTGTTAAAAAAAATTATAAATTTTTAATATTTGAAAAGTTATGTTAGTAACGCCCTTTTGTCTTGTAATTTTCAGAAACACAAAAAGCCCTAACTGCACTGAAGATGTTTAAAAACACCAAGCAGATGTGTTATAAAATGTAACAACATGCTAACAAAATGTTATACTGAATGTTGTTTTATCATATAGAACTCTTAACAAAATGTGGGCGGTATTGTATAAAGGGGCGTGGCACCTGTTATATAACCTAACACTGCAAAATGTCTCATTTTAGATTCTGTTAAACACATGCTAACTAATTCGATACAAAATGTCAATTTACCATTTTAAAGCTCCATGTCAAATGAGGGTATGGCCCGAAATAACCTAATGCATCAAAATGCTTTAACCTTTTAACGACCACAGGCAACTATACTTCCCAAATGATTTTTTGCGATTTTTTTTTGTTCAAGTAAAAGATAGGATAAATGTGCTAAAAGATGAATTATAGAAGAGTTTTAGAGAAACAAAAGTTTTGTTTTCATTAAGTCTAACTGGGCCCACTTACTCACTATAAGTTCTCAAAGTCTGCGAAGTAGTAAATATATTAGGGACAAAATTATATTTACTTGACAGGCGAAAAAAGGGTCAAGAGGTGGTTCAGAAATCCAAATTCTTGTAGATTAAATATTATTAAGTTGCATTTCTTACAGATCACAGCGAGTACCAAAATGGCGTTGGCCAAAACAGCGTAATAAGGGGGAAGGAGGGGCCCAATTTTTTATGCGTAACTATTACTAGGTCAGAAATTACGAAAATGGAAAGAAAAACACTTCGGTCAAAAATGTATGGTCGTCAAAGCGTTTACTCGGCTTCTGGAAAATTTCTTAAGATCTACAGCAAATATTGGGCATTTGATAGATATCTCACTCGCTTCCCACAAAGCTCCTAAAGGAAAATACCTAAGCTTTATTTTGAGTTAAAAAAGGGCCGGTTTTAAAAAAATGCAAACAAGTTTTTGATTTTGCAAAAAAAAAGTAAAAAAAAATTTTTTTTTGAAAGATTAAAGAAATAGCTATCTTAAACTCTCGGGACACATTTTCCTAGGAACATTAGGTAATCAGTTACATGGATGCAAAAAAACACCTGCTTGACCAAAATGTAAAATTACGTTGAAAAATTGTGACTATTGGTTTTAAAAGTTGTGTCACTTGAGATGAAAACCCCCATATGTAAATGATGAAATTTGACACATGTTGTTATTTTATCTTTTCTTCGCCCTGTATTTAAAGTAAGCGATATTAGACATCAACTTTTTTATTTCTGTCCCTTTTGATGAAGAAATTATAGCTTTCCAATGAAGCTAACGTTTTTTGTTATATACTGGGGGGTAATTATGTAACTTGATAGTTGTCAATCGTATCGTTAATCCATTACCATATAGTGCCATATTATGGTAATAGAATATTGGGCTCACGATGACGATTTACGATTATCAAGTTACATAATTAGCCCCCTGTATTTTTTGTAATAATAGCAAAAATTATAATTAAAAACATTTTTTTTTTTACTTATTTAACGAAAATTTACTTTGAATTTTATTCAATCGGAATGAAGAACTTCCAATCATGTATTTTATCGTCATTAATTATTAAATTTTATGTACACTCAAAAAAAAAACTTGTAAAGTTACCAATAAATCTTGTAATTTTACGAGGCTATTCTCTTAAAATAGGACGTAGGTAAAATTCTCGTAAAATTACGAGGATTTCCTCGTAATTTTGAATGCACCAAAAATTGGTAAAATAACCAATTTTATTGGTAAAAATATTGTTTTAAAACCGGAAAAATACAAAAAAAAAAAATGGTAAACTTACAAGAAAAAATGGTAAATATGTTTAAAAAAATGGTAAATTTACAAACCAAAATGGTAAATTTACAAAAAAAAATTTTTGGTAAACTTACAAGAAAAAATGGTAAATATGTTTAAAAAAATGGTAAACTTACAAACCAAAATGGTAAATTTACAAAAAAAAAATTGTTAACAACATAAATCCTCGTAATAAAATCATTTTTTGTAAAATAACTGTTTTTTTTTGTAAATTAACTACTCCTCCTTAAATTAATCCTCGTAATAAATTTTTCAAAATTTTGTCAACTTTTTTTTTAAATATTTTTCAATAAAAAAAAAAATACAAAAAAAAAATACAAAAAAAAAATAGTAGTAGCTTTTTTGTTAAACAACATAAATCGTCGTATAACATAATTTTTGTAAAATAAAGTTTTTTTTTGTAATTCAACTAGAATCCTCGTAATAAAAACTTTGTTGTAAAATTACAGTTTTTTTTTTTTGTAAAATAACCTTTCAAAATGGTAGAATACAATTACGAAAATAAACTTGTAAAATTACCAATAAAACTGTAGTTCTCGTTTGAGCAAAGTACAAGATTTTTTGTTAAAAAACAAGGAAAATTGTTAAATATTGGTAGAACGGGATTACAAGGCATTTTACCAGGCGTTTTACCAGTTTATTTTTTTGAGTGTAGAATTGATATCTTACTTAAGACTAATTGTACTGCATAACTTGCGATTTCTATAGCTGAAAAGAAACAATTCTCGTGAGAGTGCGGGCCTGAAGGGTTTAATTGGTAAATTTCTAAACTGTATTTTTTGTGTACATATACATATATTTTTCCTATTGTAGTGGACATTGTGGAAGAAGAAGCATAAAAAAATGTTTAATCTTAAAAAATAACAGTTGCGTCGGCAATGTTATGTATACAAATGTGTAGTTGGGGCTTTTTGGTTTAACATATATCATAGCATGTAGTTAGGGCTTTTTGAATTTTGTTAATAAAATCCCCATTTTTGATTAAAGGAGTCTAATTTTTTTTGTGGACATGTATTTTGATCCAATACATAAGAATCAATTAAAAACGCGATTTTGAATTTTTTGTTAGTTAGGGCGTTTTGCATTTTAGGTGACGATATACTTTATGGCAATGGTTCCCAACCAGTGAATCAAGCCGACCGGCTCAAAATCGGCTGCGCGGCGCCGCCGTCCAATTTTTAACCTTTTTTCGCGCCGCCGCCTTTCAAAAAACAGATTTTACAACAAAAATGGAACAAAAAAGTTCAGCCGACACTGAGCCGCCGCTGAGCAAAATTGGTCGAGCCGCCGCCGCCGAAAATTTTGGGTCGGCTTGATTGACTGTTCCCAACCTTTGATTCTCGCCCCACTGGGGGAAATTTGAAGGTTCCAGGGGGGCAACGAGCAAATTTTCAAGATTTTTTTTAGTCAAATTAAATACAAAAACTATTTTTTTTGCAAAATAACTACAAAATTCTTGTTAGTTTCTTAACATTTTTACTACAAACTTCATTCAAATGCTTATTTTACAAAAATTTTGTAGTAATTTTTCATTAGAAACAAAAATTAGAAAAACTAACAAATTTTGACTTAGTGTAGGGGGGACAAGACAATTTTTTTTTAAACTTAAAAGTGGGGCGTGGAGTAAAAAAGGTTTATGGGTTCCCATCCAATATTTCGATGAGTTACAAACGGAACGACAAACTTATATATACCCTTTACAGGCGCGGATCCAGGAATTTCATTTGGGGGGGGGAGATTTTTTTTTTTTTACCAAAAAAGTTTCGTAAAGCAATTAAGTTTGGTTGGTGTCGGGGGGGAGGGTTTGTGAATGTATGCAGAAAAATACCTAAAAAACTTAACAAAATTTTTTACTCAATTTTTTTTTTCTCAGGAGAACCCTAACTGACCGATTTACTTCATAAACAAGACCGTTTTTAGTCAAATAAATGGGCATATTCACAATTACGACTGACTGTAACTGGCATAAGCGAATTTTTAAGCTTAAAGAGCCACAACATCAATATTTTTTATACAAACAACCAAAAAATTTCAAAAATATTAGACTGTATTTCCAAATTTTTAGAAATGCTCTCGAGAATTGTGAATTTTTTAACTTTGTTGTAGGTTTGTATGGGAAAATATTAATATTATGACTTTAAAGTCATAAAAATTATCTTATCTGAAAATTATTATTTAAAAAATAAAATATTCCGAAAAAAATTTTAATGAAGTATTACACTTAAAAATGTTTTCTCCAAAAAATTTCTCAGATGTTAAGACTTTTTTACTTAAGAAAAACTCTTAGATTCTAAAATATTTTTCATATAAAAATATAATCCATTTCTGAGATATTTGTCTTTAGAAAAATGTTAGGATTTTAAACCCTTCGATGTATTTTTTTTTTTCGATTCTCAGATCGAATTTTCTGCAGAAAAACTAACAGACACTCAAAAAATTATGTTAGTAAAATCAACTGAAAATGTCAGTTAAAATAACTACTTTGTAAGTTGTTTTGGGGTCAACTACTTTTTCAGTTAAATCAACTAACAATGTTAGTTATTTTAACTGACAAAAAACAACTGACTTATGTAGTAAAAAATACTTACATTTGTAGTCAAAACAACTAAAATGTAGTAAAAATAAAATAATCAATGTATAATTTTTTTTTTCAAAAAATTTTTCAGAAAAAAAATTGAAGATCATATTTTTTCAAGTTTTTTTTTTTTTTTTAAAGTTGTGAAAAATAAGAAAACGAAAATTTATTTTTTATTTTTTTTTTGGAAAAAAATGAAATTTTTTCAGAGACAAAAAAAATATAATTAACTACTTTAATCAACTGTTACTACATTATAGTACTTTTTTGTTAGTTATTCAAAAAAACGACTAAAAATAACTAACAGAAATAGTTGTTTGATATTTTTCATACAAAAACAACTGACTTTGTAGTTGAAAACAACTAACTACTGTAAAATATACAAACAACTAACATGTAGTAACTTACATAATTTTCTGAGTGGATTCAATATTTTTTTATAAAAAATGTCTCAGATTTTTAAACTTTTTTCTATAGCAAAAATCTGAGATTCTGAGACATTCTTTCTATAAAAAATTTTCCAATTTCTGATAATTAATAATTCTTATATATTAAAGTTATTCTTAGGTTCTAAAAACTTTTTCGTATGCAAAAATTCTTTGACTCTTTTTGTAAAAGAAAATTATCAGTTTCCAAATCATTTTATGAAAAAATGTTGAAACACTTTTTTAAAAATAAGACCTTAAATTTTATAGCATCTTTCAATAAAAAATTTGCCTTCTAATTTTTTCTAAGGTTCTGAAACATTTGTAAAAAAAAAAAAATAATATTTAGAGACATATTTCCTGTAGAAAAATTCTCAGAATCTTTCAACGGAAAAAAATTCTGATTCTTATGCTATGATCAGATTGGCCTCGAAACCCCGTTGAAAGCTCGTATTTTCAATTTAAAAACTTACCTGTTCACACACAACAATTTTGACACTTATGAAGGTTTCGGAAAATATCACACTAAAAATATATTTTTTTAACTAATTTAATTACGCGTAAATTATTTTTTGCACGTTTTAATTTTATTTTTATTTCTAATTAATAAATATTTTAAAGAAATTTTGTAAATAAATTAATTTATTTATTTTTTTATTTTTGTCATTTTCCCATTTTCTCTATTTCTCATTGTCGCACAGTGGTAAAAATATGAAATTTATAAGGTTTCGATCGTACTTTCGTTGAAACCTCACTACAAAAAGGTTTATATTTGTGAGAGAAAATACGTATTTTCAAATGGGGTTTGGCTCGAAACCTCGTTAAACGGGGTTTCAAGGCCAATCTGAACGTACTATAATAGAGATATTTCGTACTAAAAAAATCTCAGATTCTGATATACAGTGACTCAAAGTAATAATGGAACAGCATATATTTGTTAGAAGTTCTTTAAAGGAAAAGTTATCAATACTAAACCTGATTATTAACAATCGACTATTTTTGAAAAAAGTACTATATAGGAAATTTTCCAAGCTTTAATTTAAGCTTAATATCGTCCAGATTGAGCAAATATTAAATGAGATACGAGGGTCGCACTGGAAAATGAAATTATTTGCAGATGTTTTTTTGAAATTTTTTTAAAAATATTTCTAAGTCGATTTCTTCCAAGTTCAAACATTAAAAATTTAAAAAATTATCCAATAATTTTTATTTAGTTATTAGCTAGTTTTTATAACAACCCAAACAAAAAATTAAATTTTTTAAATACAGTGGAAGAAATCCGCATTTTTTGACCTCCAACTCGTTTGACCACCAATTTTTTGTAAACAAAGAACAATTTTAATTATTCTTATATCTCATTACTATATACTTAGATGTACTCAAATTAATAAACAATAAAACATTTTCTTTGTTTACAACAAATTGGTGGTCGAAAGAGTTGGAGGTCAAAAAATGCGGATTTCTTCTATTGTATTTAAAAAATTTCATTTTTTGTTTGGATTGTTGGAAAAACAAGCTGATGACTAAATAAAAATTATTGGGTATTTTTTTAAATTTTTAATGTTTGAACTTGGAAAAAATCGACTTAGAAATATTTTTAAAAAAATTTCAAAAAAATATCTACAAATAATTTCATTTTCCATTGCGACCCTCGTATCTCATTTAATATTTGCTCAATCTGGACGCTATAAAGCTTAAATTCAAGCTTGGAAAATTTCCTATGTAGCACTTTTTTCAAAAATAGTCGATTGATAACAATCAGGTTTAGTATTTAAAACTTTGTCTTTAAAGAACTGCTAACAAATATACGCTGCTCCATTATTACTTTGAGCCACTGTAGTTTTCTATAGAAAACATTTTCCAAATAAAAAAATCAAAATTTTCCAAATAAAAAAATCAAACTTTTCCTATAGAAAAATTAGTAGATTCTAAAAAATTTTTCAAAAAGAGAAATTCTCATATTCGTACACAATTTTCCATAAAAAAAACATATTTCCCCATAGAAGAACTCAGATTCTGAAAAATCTGTCCTGTAGATTCTTGTCAGATTCTGAAACGTTTTTTCTAAGGAAAAAATCCCAGTTTCTGAGGGATTTTTTCTATAGAAAAGAGATTTTTCCTAAAATTTGATATTCTTTTTAAATAAAAAAATTCTTACATTCAGAGGCAAAAACATTTTTTTCTTAAGATAAAGTCAGGAATTCTGAGATATTTTTTTATAAAAAATATTTGAGATAATATTTTTTCCTTAAATGATAAGGATAGTAATTCGGTTAGAAAATTCCCACGACTCGATTGTCATTTAAGTTTCTCATACGAAATTTCTTTAATTCTGAAACATTTTATAGAGGCTATGTGAGCTGTAAATCATCAGCACACATATACCTCTCCCAAGGATTTTTTTTAAATCCTGGCCATTTTCTTTCTATGTTTGTTCCTTTCCCTTCCGCTTTCCTTTCCCTTCTCCATTCTTTTTTCCTTTTCTTTCTTTCTTTCTTTTTTTTTTTGAGATCATTTTGGGGGGGGGGGGAGAAATCCCATTCTCCCCCGCCCCCCTGGATCCGCGCCTGCCCTTTATCACTAAGTGGAGGGTATAAAAACGAGATATTCATAAAGGCGTGATTAGACGAGAGAGAATTCCCCTAGATTTAAAGTAAAAAACAAATCTGTGGTAACTTTTAAAATTGTAACGTCAAATAAAATTTTA
Source organism: Pegoplata infirma (assembly GCA_963921195.1). NCBI lineage: Eukaryota > Metazoa > Arthropoda > Insecta > Diptera > Anthomyiidae > Pegoplata > Pegoplata infirma. Next base: position 205,098,560 of record OY992537.1, on the reverse strand, counting down.
TTATATAATTTTTATATACTTTAATTCGGTTTCCAATCTACAAATTATTGACTAAATGTGCGAAAACAAATAATAATATTATGAAAATGGTAAGCAAAAACAAGTATTAAAAAAATGAGATTTGACACAAAGTCAAAAGTATATTGCCACAAAGTTGTGTTTTACTTTAAATCTAGGGGTTTTCTCTCCCGTCTAAACGCGTCTTGAGAGATGTTTTTTTCACAAGGTTTAATTTAAAATATTGCAACAGATTTATGACCGGTACAAAATTTAATGAGAATTGTAATCAAATTACAAGCGAAAACATAATTTTCTTTTTTTTAATTCTTTTCTTTATTTTAATTCTGATGCACATTAAAACTGGCAAAAAAATGCAAATTTTGATTGTATCATTACAAAAACCAAACACAAACTCGCAAAAATACAACCCTACAACGAAAAAAAATGAAAAGGGAAATGAGCCGATGAATGAGCCGCCGCCGACCGAAAAGTACAAAAGCCGCCGCCGGCAAGCAAAATTGGTCGCGCCGCCGCCGCCGAAAATTTCGTGTCGGCTTGGTTGCCTGGCGTTGGCTTTGAATTTTGTTCTACATACAAAACATAGAGAAACATAGAGGCGAAGGCGTCAAAAATTGAGTTGTCAAAGTACAACTTGTTTAAATGTATTTGTTGACAAAGTACGACTTGTAAATATGTATTGTGTGGTGAATTCACATCGACAACGTACGTGTGAGAAATTAGAAAAAGATAGCAATATTGTTTTTTCTTTCACCTTCGCCTCTATGTTTCTCTATGATACAAAATGTATGGGAACGAGCAAAATTCAAGGCCAACGCCAGAATTGTAATTGCACACTAAACATAAACGGCAAGTTCAAAAGAGAAACACAAAAATTTCCGCAATTAAAATTGCCTGTTGTGAATTGGGACTAAGCAAATAAAACATTTTTATATTAGAACTATGAACTTCTTCTGAAGTTCGATCAAGGGTACAAGAAAATGTAATTTTTTTTAGCCCGCACCCTTTTGTGGGCGTGGATAAATAAAAATTATTAGAAAAATTATATAATTGTATAACTAAGTATATTGTAAACAATATAATAAATGAATTAGTAAACACTTTCGCGATAGGAAGTTTGTCCTCCACCGACTCCGGGCTGTTTTAAACTTTAAGCTAAGATATCTCGAAAACCTGACATTAGATTCGGATTCAGGGCTTTCTTTGTAATTTAAGCAAAAAATTTTATCGGGCCATTACACCGGCAAATCAATGTCGCTATAATTTATTTGCAGTTTTCAACACTCGAATTCAAACTTAATGATTTATTTGAAATCACTCCGCAAAAATGCATTTTTTTATATTTTTTTAAATGGAATTTGATATTTAATTATACCTTAATTGTAACTTAAAAAAAATACAAACAAATTCATTAATAGTAGTTTATAATACATTCAGTTATAGTAAAGTTTATTTTAATAGTTTATTTAGTAATTAAATTGTCTATAATTTCTATGCCATATAAAGTACAATATCCACTTAAAAAAAAACCTGATTCAGATGTTATGTATATTAAAAACATTACGTTTATTTAATAAATATTTTATATGAAAGATTAATATTTTTCGTATATGTATATGGGTTTCAATTGCTAATGATTTAAACAAGAATTTATAATTAAACAAAAAAAATATATATCTGTATAAGCTAAACAAATAAAAACATATAAAAGACAATATTTTTAACCAAAAAAAAATAATGCCACAAAAACAAATTCATGATGGACAAAAAAATAAATTAGCTAGCAACCTACTAGACAATTGAAATAAAAAAAATTTAAATATTAAAACCAAAACATATACACACAACTACTAAAACCAATATAAAAAAACGTTAACAAAAAACGCCAGCTGCCACCCATTTTGCATACCAAATGAGTTTGGAGAATTCTTAACATTTTTAACAAAAAATAAGTAAGAATATTTAAATCGGCTCTGGCGAATCTTTTAATACCCTCCACAAAGTGACAGTCATTCAAAAGTTTTGTTAGTAGTTTTTTTGTAAAGTTTTAAATTTAAAATTAAATTTGAAATATGTTTTACAAAAACATTAATATTTTATAAAAAAAAAAATCATGTTCGAAAAATTCGAACTTAATTTCGAAAATTTCGAGAAGTTACCGTAAATAAGTCTAAGACCCGGAATATATGTTAAGCACCGTGAAAAAATAACACGTGTTTTTTTTCAGATTTTTGCATTAAGGTTTATGGGTCGCTACCGGGCCCTAAACTTTGGGTCTTAAAAAAAATTCACACAATCAAAAAATTTTTTTTTGATTTTTATTTTAATTATAATTATAATTAAGCTTGATTAGCTTATTAACAAAAAGTTTCATTTTGGTCGGACAAGTATTTCAGTTTGAAAAGTGACCACGACAAAAAAACAAAATTTGGATGGTTGGGGTCTTACTCTAAAAATTTTTTGAAAATTTTTTTTTTTTATTTTTAATAAGCTTACATAACACTGTGTGACAGGAAAAAAAACCTGGGATGCGATACTTTTTTTCTAGTAGGTGTTGTCGAGCACAACAAGACCCTGTACTTGAAATTTGCGAAACACCTCAAAAATCTTGAGTTACGGGTAAAAAACCGGTTTTTCGAACTTTTTCCACTTATAAGCCAGTAACTTTGTTGAAAACCAACCGATTTCAAATTTATCGACGGTTTTAGAAAGAAGAAACTGAGACCTTCCGAAGATCTGAACATAAAATTTAAGTAATATTGAGACAACTGTGCGAATTTCTTCAGCAAACTCAATTTAAAAAAAAAAAATCTCTATTTTTAAACTTTGGAAATGTTTTTACACATTTTTTTGTTAAGGAACCGTATTATTTATGAATTTATTAAAAAAAGTATATTTATTTGTGAGAAAAACTCAACTTTGGATTTTGAAATCGGTAAAAAATTGACCGAGTTATTAAACTTTTAATGAAAACTAAATTTTGGAATAAATGCCTGCACAATGTTTTTATACCCTCTAACCGTAGTATGGGGTATATTCACTTTGTCATTCCGTGCGAAACGCATCAAAATAGCGGTCTAGAGTCTCACAGCGAATATAATTTTTTGATCAGTGATCGATTCTAAGACATTGAAGAGATGTCCGTCATGTGCGGACGTCCGCTTGTAGAAGACATGATAATTTAGTGGAATGTAAATCTTGTATAAATGACAATGGAACTCTAAAGCAAAAAAGTTTGGCGAAAGCTCTTGTTCTAAACTGTTGTTGAGAAGGGGAACTCAGCGGCGCAGATGTATGGCCTCCTGGGACACCTTTCCCTTGCGATAAATGAAAATAAAAAACTAAAAGGACGTTTCGCGGGTTTGAGGGGGGGGGGGGGGGGGGGTTGTGGGTGATGCTGTCTGGGCACACCTTCCCCTAGCGATTAAAGTTTACAAATTCATATACATATTATAATATTTACACTCAAATAATAAAATTTTATATTTTTTTTATTTTTCGTTTAACCTAAAAGGAAAGGGGACCAAAAAATGGCCTTGTTTAATTCCCTTGGTTCAACAGCAGGTCAATGAACTTCATATGACGCAAAAATGTGTTATTTGTTGAACAAATAGACAAAAAAACTTTAAAATAAAATAGTGTATTTCTGGGGTTGCATTAGTTCTCCAAGGGGAAACTTTTTCCCCTGGTCCGGTTTATCCCATTTACAAACTTCACTGTCCTATAAACATAACACATATTCGTGTTAAAACTTCAGGAGTCTAGCTCTTTTATTTTAGACAGTTTCGTGTCTTCCACAGATGGACAAACGGACGGTCAGACAGACGGACAAAGCTAGAATGTCGTAGAATCGATGACTGATCAAAAATATATACTTTATGGGACCCTAGATCGATATTTCGATGTGTTTCACACAGAATGACAAAGTGAGTATACCCCACATATTATGGTTGGATGGTAGAAAAACATTGTGCAGGCATTTATTCCAAAATTATGTTTTTATTAAAAGTTTAATAACTCAGGTAATTTTTAACCGATTTTAAAAAACAACATTGTAATGTACTCTTAAATAAATATACTTTATTAATAAATGCATAAATGGTACGGTTCCTAAATAAAAAAATATGATAAAACATCTTCAAACTAAAAAAATAATGATTTTTTTTTTTTGAAAAATTGAGTTTGCTGGAAAAATATGCACAGTTTTAATATTACTTAAATTTCATGTTTACAACTTTGAAAGATATTAGTTTATTCTTTCTAAAACCGACGAGAAATTCAAAATCGGTTAATACTCAACAAAGTTACTGGCTTATAAGTGTAAAAAGTTCGAAAAACCGGGTTTTTATCCGTAACTCAAGATTTTGGAGGTGTTTCGCAAATTTCAAGGACAGAGTCTTGTTGTACTCAACAACACCTACTAGAAAAAAAGTATCGCATCCCAGGTTTTTCTGTTTCATTCATTTTTGTAACATTGTTTAATTTTTCTGTAGTTGGTCTTGGTAATACATTCTCCAGAAAAAAAATTATTTGTTCCTACCTAAGGGATATTAAAAAAAAACAATGAAAAAAAATTTTTTTTTTTTTTTTATTATATTTTTTCATGGCTTCTGAACCTCAGGAACGATTTCAATACTAACCTGACCGGGTCAATAATAAATATATATATTAAATCTCAATGTTGTCATTCAAAAGTTTACCTGTTTTCTACAGACAGGAAGACGAACTGACATCGCTTAATCGACTTAAAATCGGTCGAGGATCAGATGGTGTTACAAACGGAATGACAAACTTTTATATACCCTACATCACTAAATGGAAGGTATAAAAATAATTTAACATTCTTTTTTAATGCATAATTCTAAAGACAATTTTGAGTCACAATTTCAACTACAAAACTTTGAACAATCAAATCAACTTCAACCAACCCACAATATTATGGTAACATTTTTTTCTTTTTAAACCAATAAGCAAAAGATTAAGTTGAAAAGAAAACTAGGTAGTGAAATACTTAATAAATATTCCATATTTCCCTATTACATTACATATGTATAAATATGTGGTAAGAACATTGGCCAAACAAAGTTGATGTTAACTAAAAATTTTAGTTCTTATCAAAAAATTATAAAATATTTGAAATTTTTGTTGATTAAGAAAATTAGATTATATAATCGCAAAAAATTCTTTAAAAAAAACAAAATTTAGAAAAGATAAAACTTATAAAAAGAAACATTTTTTTGTAAAGTCAATACCATTCTGATAAATGAACAGAAAATATTCTTTGATATAAAAGACTGGGTGAGGTTATCTTTTTTGCAAAACTTTATATTTTATTTTTTATTTAATTTATTTATTTTGGATGTAGAACTACAGAATTGTAGAAATTTAATTTTAAACAAAATTTTGAATAGCAAATCTTTTTAGAGTCATTTTAAAATAATTTCTTTTGGAAGTACTTCAAAACTTGTCACGATAGGTTCTCAAAGAGCATCCTGGAACTAGTGATGTCACAACTAGTTCTAGAAGTGATCCAAAGTTCTTTTTTGGATTAGTTTTTAAACTAATGATTTAGGATTTGTCGTACATAACTTATGCACCACTTCCATTAAACAAAAACTGGTTCTCAAATAACATTAGAAGCTGTTTCAAAAACTTATATTTTTTTCTGAAAAAAAAAATATATTTACAGAACAAAAAATAAATGATGTGGTTCAAAAAGAGTTAGTGGTTTCACTACATTGAAAGTAGTGACAGGTGCCGAATTTCATATTCCGTAGGAAGTACTTTTATAAGCACTTTCCAAAAATGCTACAAAATGACGATAAAAACAACTTTCTCCAGTTCTTTACTTAATGATTTTGAAGTACCTTTTTCATAGGTTTTTGTATTTTTATTTCTCGGGAGTGCTTCGTCACTCATCAGTTCACACTAAGTAGTGTTGATAATGTACTTAAAGATTGAAACTTAAGTATAACTAATAAATATAACAAAAAAATACTCTTACAATCAATCCCAGTCATAAAATGTGTACGTATCCAGAAGTGATGAAAAAATCACTTCTTAACAATGATGGGTACCAATACCTTTTCGATACCAATACCCGTTAATACCAATTCAAATTGAAAACCAATACCAATTAAAAACCAATACCTTTATTTGTGCGATACCAATACCGATAAAAAACCAATACCGATTCCCCACTACCAATACCAATTAAAAACCAATACTTTTATTCTTCAAAACCAATACCAATAAAAAACCAATACCAATTCATTTTTTTCTACTTTCGTATCGGTTTTGTTTCGGTTTTTTGTATTCTTATTTTCGTTTGTTTTAATTGTGACGTCAAACATTTTCTTTCCATCACATTATTAGGTTTTACCTGACTAACGAATTGCAAAAGATGTTACATCGATCAGTAATCGTTTGCATGCAATGTCACATAACAAAAAGGAGTTAGCTACTTGAATTTTAAAAGCCATAAAAACATAAAAGAAATATTTTTTGTCACGGTTTTATGACCCCTAATAAAAGTAGATCTTAAAAAATTTAGACCTTTTCTGTGATGACATTTTTTCTTTTGCAAACATTGTTAATATTTGATATATGTACATTGAATGTCACTGCACTCTTCTTTGCGTTGTTAAAAAAATACTAATGTCCTTTTTTGGAAATTCCAAAATTTTAATCAAGCAGACGTTACAAAATTTTATGTCACAACACCAGAATCCAGAAAATTTTTTTTTGTTGTTTTATTAGAGGCACAGTCATATTATATAAGAATTTAAGAACGCATAATGTGCAGTTCACACTTGCTATTTTTGAGAGTTTAAGGGCTACGTGTTTAAAAAATTCTTTTTTCTGTATCCATTACGTTTTTATTCTGTTACTAGTGTTTTGTTAAACAACTTGTTAAAGGTCGTAAGTGTGAACCCCATATAAGAAAAAAATTGACCCGTGTAATCGCAATTGGCAAAAGATCTAAAATCGAAAAGGGGCCCCCTGCATGATAACCCATTTCGATCACCTTTTTCAAAAAAATATTTATGTATGAAAAGGATGATGTTCAGGTATATTTTCTTACAAATGTTAAGTCTCATCTCTCTGCAATTAAAAAATATCTCCCCTTGACCACCGGAATTTATATGTGCATTAAATGCAATGTGCATCAGCACAGAAACTGTTTCAAGCAAAAACGAAAAATTTGCATTTTTTTAGTTTAGGCTTTTAATTTTTTTATTAATTAATATTATTTTTTTTTAGATTTAATTTATTATCAAATTCCACTAATTGAAACATTTTGAAACTATTTATTTTGAAAATAACGAAATAAATTAATAAAATAGCAAATAAATCCAAATATTAAAATTGCATAAAAAGTTGAAATACAGGCTTTTCTGGAATAACGGAACATTAAATTTTTTTTACAAGAGTTTTAAGATCAGCCGGTGCTAATTTTACTAAATAGGTACCTTTTTCCAAAAAAAAAAAAAAAAAATAATCTTTGTCCAAAATGGTTAAGCATGTACTATTTAGTTTAAAGTTATACTTAATTCTGAATGCAAATACTGCTAAAAAATATTTTTTTTTTTAAAAGGGGTTTTTCAAAAATAAAACATCCCTCACGCAAAAATTCGACTCACTCTCTAGACACTCACTCAGAATTTTTCAACTCACAATCACGTGGTTTAAATGAAAATCACTTTTTTGAGTCACGCAAATTACGGGACCAGCGACCATCTCTAATTCAAATGCATAAACAAAAGACAAGTGTCTTTTTATTTGTTTAATCTATAACATCTGTAAATTTTATTTAAAATGAAGTGTCCACCCTTGAAAAAGATTCCTTGTAGGTCTGAATCCAAAAAGTTTTAAGGCACTTATTTATTACCTTAATATAGTCACTTGACTTAAATGAAAATCACTCTATAACCAAATGATTTAAATGAAAATCACTCACGCTCACGCGTGAATCACGGGACCAGAGACCATCTCCAATTCAAATACTTAAACAAAAGGCAAGGCAATACTTAAACAAAAGGCAAGTGTTAATTCATCATGAAAATTGCTTACAATGCGCTAATAAAAATTAACAAGTACAAAAATAATATCCAATATAGGTAGATCGACAACAAAAATAACCTACACCATAGTTCTTGACATATCGAGCTATAATTTGTAGGCTCGAATAAAATGGGCATATATTTGCAGCGTCTGGACAGATTTATCGGAATTCATTGATGCTTATTTGAAAGTATAACAAATATTTAACATATTTCACCCATTTCTCTCTAAATCTGATATTTATATTGGGAAGATGTTCCCCGCCGATCCCTCAAAACGCCCCTACAATTATTTTTATAGCTTCACTTAGAAGAGAAGTCTCCCAACGGTTATACACCGATTTGCCTAAAACGTATTTTTTTTTTTTTTAAAGGGGTTTTTTAAAAATAAAACATCCCTCACGCAAAAATTCGACTCACTCTCTAGACACTCACTCAGAATTTTTCAACTCACAATCACGTGGTTTAAATGAAAATCACTTTTTTGAGTCACGCAAATCACGGGACCAGCGACCATCTCCAATTCAAATGCATAAACAAAAGACAAGTGTCTTTTTATTTGTTTAATCTATAACATCTGTAAATTTTATTTAAAATGAAGTGTCCACCCTTGAAAAAGTTTCCTTGTAGGTCTGAATCCAAAAAGTTTCAAGGCACTTATTTATTACCTTAATATAGTCACTTGACTTAAATGAAAATCACTCTATAACCAAATGATTTAAATGAAAATCACTCACGCTCACGCGTGAATCACGGGACCAGAGACCATCTCCAATTCAAATACTTAAACAAAAGGCAAGTGTTTTTCATTTGATTCATCTATAACATCTGTAAATTTTGTTAAAAATGAAGTGTCCACCCTGAAATAGTTTCCTTGTAGGTCCGATTTCAAAAAGTTTCAAGTCACTTATTTATTACCCTAATATAGTACTAAATTTAAATTAAAATCACTCTATAATCACGTGATTTAAATAAAAATAGCTCACGTCTGAATCACGTGGTTTTTTGAGTCACGCAAATTACGGGACCACAGACCATCTCTAATTCAAATACATAAACAAAAGACAAGTTTCTCTTCATTTGTTTCATCTATAACATCTGTAAATTTTATTAAAAATTAAGTGTCCACCCTGAAATAGTTTCCTATTAGGTCCGATTTCAAAAACTTTCAAGGCACTTATTTATTACCTTAATATAGGATTATATTCTGAATTTCAAAAAAATCGGTTAACATTTACGACCTGTAGAGACTTTTGTCCAAAAAACCTACCATCTCGCCCCAGTGTGCACTGTGGAGCGGGCAGAAGGACAACTTACGTAAAATTAATTAATATTAACGACAAAACCTTTTGCATACAAATATCAAAACCGATATAAGATAAATACCAATACTTATTAAAAACCGATACCGATTCAAGGCTAAAACCAATACCAATACCCAATACCTAAATAATTCAAAACCAATACCGAAACCTATACCAATTCAACAAAAAATGAAAACCAATACCTATACCAATACTAATATAATTTTGAAAACCAATACCAATACCAATACTTTTATCGAATTGGTACCCATCCTTGCTTCTTAATCAAAAAGGAAAAATGACATAACCATATAAATGTACATAATACACACTAGGGATATATGTTATACTTAAGGGTCAATCATACTTTATGTGTCACGTCCATATTAAATTCATCAGTGTTTCAGTTAAAAAAGAAGTACATCTGGTTCATAAGTTGTGGTGATTTTTGTAGTGATTGGTGAGCTCTTTTTTTCTGGGTAATAACGCATTTCTCTGATGCATCTTTTATTTGTAATTGGGATTTCTAAATTTAAATCAGTCATGCGCATTTTTTTAATTCCTATTCCCGCGGGAATAGGCTAAAAAATGCTGCTTGTGCTCTGTCGACACACATACACTATAAAATTCTGTTGCTTGAGCAAATTTGTTGACTTTTCGCTTGCTACTACCCACACAAGCATAAATGTTATAGTATGTGTGTGCGCACCGCTGATTTAAATTGTACTTTTCCGAATTTTAATTAGTCTCTTCTATATTGTAATTGTGATTTCTATATTTTTATTTTGCTTTGCTAAACTTTAATTGTGATTTCTGGATTTTAATTGAGATTTCTAAGTTTTTGTTAGCTTTTTGATTTCATTTGGGATTTTTCAATTAAAATTTGTTTTTCTGAATTTCAATTAAGATATCTGGATTACAGATGTATTTTCTAAACTTCCATTGAGATTTCTGATCTTTGATTGTGATTTCTGAATCTTCATTGTGCTTTTCCGAATCTTGATTAATCGAATGTAATTTTTTAATTTAAATTTTGCTTTTCTATATTCTTAATTGTGAGTTACTAAATATTAATTGGGCTTTTCTGAATTTCAATTGAGATAATCGATTGCACGTTTCTAAATTTCAAAGTGGTTTTTCTAAAATGATTTGTTTAGAAATTCCGTGATTTTTAAAACTTTTTAATCGGGATGAATAATTATTTGCCTTTTAAATTATTTGTTTCGATTAATCGAGGAATCGGTTAATCGATTAACCGAGTTGAAAACACTACAAATTTATGACTCTCATTTAACATATTTACTTGGAGTTGCTTCGAAAAGTTTAGTATTGCATTTAAGCAATATCAGCTTAGCATTTTAAAAGTTATGAACGAAAATGTAAGGACACCTTGAACATTTTGATACATTTTACATAACCTTAAAATACAAAATGCTATAATTCGGCTGCTGGTAGAAATATGTGAACTGAATTGGATACTGAATGGTATTTAAACAAGTACAAACTTATTTTATTACACAAATATTTTTTTTGCGGATTTTTTTTCATCAAAGAATTTTTTTCGCAAAATTTCTTATTCACCAAAAAAAAATCCGCAGAATTTTCTTTTTTCAAAATTAATTTTGTTTACCAATTTTTTAACAAAATTTTTTTTCAAATAAATTTTTTTGCACACAGAAAAATAATATTTGCCAATGAACGAAATTCATAGTTTTTAAGAATAAATACATAAAATATTATGAACTTTTTTTTAATTTTTGAACTTTTTCATAGTATTTATAAAAAAACTGTTAAATATTTCTTAAATTCCATATATTATGATTTATTCATAATACTTTGAAAAAATTTATAAGTATTATGAAAAAGTTAATAAATTTTTATGAATTTATTCGTAAATACTATGAAACCCGTTCATTGGCAATTTTTTTTTGCAATAAACTTTTTAACATTGTGGGGAGTACCAATACATTCGGCAAGTGTGAATTTATTTTTTTATTTAATTTTTTTTTTTTTAAGTTTTGCGTGTTCACATTTAAATTTTTTTGAAATATTTTTCAAAAAAAATTATTAATTTTTATGTATTTTCTACAATTTATTGCACCTGTATCTATGCTAAGCATACTCAATATCGAATACATAATGAAAAATGTATTGTTTGCGCGGTGTGACTGTTCATTGACGTGTAATGATGATGTTCAATCATTTGGAGCAGTAGCAAGAGTCAGTGAATCTTTTAAATATTTTTTTTCGAATGTTTATCATAGTAAAGAAAACAAACAAAAAACGCAATAAAATTTTACAAAAACGATAACGAACGAAAAAAAAAACACAAAACTGCATTCGATTTGCCACGAAGGGGCGTTTGCGCATTCATATGATAGGAATTTTTTTTTATATTTTATTCGTTGCACACTAACACAAACAGGGGGGAAAAAACAACAAATGCACTTTAATGGGAATAGAGTAGATGCAATGTAGAGTTGTCAAAACCGGTTTCCGAATTATTCGAAAAACCGGTTTTTTCGCTTTTTCCCGGTTTTTTCAACCCGGTTTTCTAAAACCGGTTTTTTTCTAGTTATTCGAAAAACCGGTTTTTTGTGTCGAATTATTCGACATTTTCGAATATATAATATGTACTGACCTTTTTGTCATCAGTTGTTACCAAATTTTGTAAAATGCAACTCTGTTAATTAAATTTTGTTTCTTAATTCATAGTGAATGACAAAAAAAGGTTAGTCCAAAGGCCTTCAAGTATACTGATCGACTTAGAATCACTTTCTAAGACGATTTTCTGATGTCCGTCTGTCTATCTAAACATTGTGAGCACGATACTGGTCGCAATTATCAATCGATTTCTATGAAATTTGAAACTTAAGCTTCCTTTGGACCAAGGACGAATCCTATTGAAATTGGAAAACATCGGTCAATGTTTAGACCTAGCCCCCATACAAACGTCCCTTTATTTTATTTTTAATTTGAAACTTAAGCTTCCTTTGGGCCAAGGACGAATCCTATTGAAATTGGAAAACATCGGTCAATGTTTAGACCTAGCCCCCATACAAACGTCCCTTTATAATTTGGCTCAAATGACTAATAACCGTATTATAATAGGTACCGTTTCGAAACTTGGCAGGTAAACATATTTTGTATTCACAAATTATCGGTCCAAATTTTAAGGAATCGGACCTGTTCTTCTTGTAGTCTCCATACAAACCACCCTCCCGATATTCACATAAATCTCTCAAAATTCATGAAAATAGGAAATATTTGTTTCAAATTTTGTTAGTAGGTGTAAGACATGCACTTGGTGGCCTTATCGATTCTGAATATAATTGGACCATTTTGGACTTAGACCTCATATAAAAATTTCACCCGAAATTTAGTAAAATCGGTCAATTGGCAACAAAAAAGTCAATTTCAACCAAATTTTGTTTGTGTGTGTTTTCTACACAAATATCATGGTAGCCAACTAACCTAATACCCACTGGACTGGCTCTATCCCTGCAAGCATTAGGAAGAAATATCGCCTTGGGGATATTGCGGCAATATCTTCTTTTTATCGTAATAAAAAATAATCAAAGTAGTATTTTTCTAAAATCTTCCTTTTATCATTCCGACGATATCTAAGCAATATTTCAAAAAAAATATTTTTTTTTTTTATTTTTAAAGTAGATAAAATTGCCTTTGTATCAAAAATTTATCGTCTAGGTGATTTTTCACTTAGGCGATTCATATCTGATATCTTCCATTTATTATAAGGATGAAAAAAAAACGAAATCAGTTTTATTTCAAACAATTTTATTTTTTGTCAAAAACATTTTTCCCAATTATAATCGCGTTTTTTCGATTTTTTTTGCAACAAATGTGAAATAGAATATATAAATAATAAAAAAAATTGTTTTAAAGTTGTTTTAAAAGAAAATAATGAATTCGAAAGCAATAAGAGCATTGAGTAAAAGAGAAGCTGCAAAATTTATGAAGAGCATTTTTGTAACTCCGTTTGGTCCACCAAATTTACATCAAGTTAATGAAGAAGTTCTTCAAGATAATTTTGATGAAAATAATCGCTTACAAGATAATGCAAATAATGGGGAAATCATCATTGAAGACAATTTCGATATAGGAAATTATATAGAAGAACCAGCAAATAACCCACAAGATAACAATTCAGATAACTTCGATGTAAGTAGTCATGCTCAAGAGGAATTTGAAACAATTGGTAGGTTTTTTTATGATTCAGATAATATGGATGATGGAGATGATGATCCGTCAACCGATAAATTTCAAGTTTTTAGACAAAATTTGAGTAAATGGAGCATAGACAACTCAATAAGCAATAAAGCTATGAATGAGTTGCTTGACAATCTTAGAACCATTGATGTCCCTGTTCCAAAAGATGTAAGAACTCTAAAAAAGACCCCGAAAGATGCATGTGCGGTTCAAATGGGTTCTGGAACGTATATACATTATGGATTGGAAGATGCCCTAACCGATTTTATTCAACTTACTGGTTACGATAACGACGATATTCTATTGGATTTTAATGTAGATGGACTTCCAGTAGCTAAAGGCTCAACCAAACAAGTATGGCCTATTTTATGCAACGTAGTAACCTGTGAAGATGTTTTGTTGGTGGGTGTTTTCGAGGGATATTCCAAACCAAAATGTGCCAGCGAATATTTAAAGCCATTAGTTACCGAAATTGAAAAACTTATTGAAAATGGATTTTCCTTCAACTATAGGAGTTACAACGTTGGAGTAAGGTGCTTTATAATGGATACGCCAGCCAGATCATTTGTTCTCGGAACAAAAGGGCACACTGGATATTACTCTTGTTTAAGATGTACACAAAAAGGTGTACATAGTAGCCGCCGTCTTATTTTTCCACCTAATGAAAATGCTCCTTCCAGAACTAATGAGTCATTCAGAAGTAGAGCCCAACCCGAGCATCACAATGTTTTAGTTCCAACAATAATTGAGCGACTCAATATAGATATAATAAATCAATTCGCATTAGATTACATGCATATAATATGCTTAGGTGTAACCAGAACATTATTGAATGCGTGGATAAATGTTCGTGGACAAGATTTTTCGTTAACTCAATCTAACATTAGACTTCTATCGGATAAGTTGGTAAGCTTAAAAAAATATATAACGCGAGATTTTGGTAGAAAACCCAGGCAGCTTAAAGACCTAGATAGATGGAAAGCGACCGAGTTAAGACAATTTCTGCTTTACACTGGACCGTTAGTACTAAAAGGTATTTTAACTCCAGATCGATATAATCATTTTTTAAAATTGTCTATTGCTACTAGAATATTATTAAATAACGAAGACTGTAGAACAAAAAATGAAGATGCAAAAAGTTTATTGGAAAGTTTTGTAAAAGACACTCCAAACTTATACAACAACACATTATTAACTTGTAATTTTCATTACTTATTACATATCAACGAAGATGCTAAACAATATGGTTCATTGGAAGGAATAAGTGCTTTCAAGTATGAAAATCATTTGCAAAAAGTTAAAAAAAATGTTAAAAAATGTAATAGTGTCGCTGTTCAGCTATATAACAGAGAAGTGGAAAAAAGTTTGACCCTTAAACCAGAGCAAAAAAAAACACAAAATATTACTTTTGGTAAAATTGTAAACAACATGATAACAAGTGTAAAATTTCGGGATACTTACATATCAATTTATGAACCTGACAACTTTTGTATGGCTGAGGACAAGGTTATACAAATAACAAGGATTTTAAATTCGAATGGATGTCCAAGCTTTGAGGGATTAATAGTTAAAAATCTGTATTCTTACTTTCAAAGCCCAGTCAATTCATCAATGTTTTCCATATATTGCAGCTACTCTTATGAAACTGGAGATAATTTAAATTTTAGTTTCTTCAATTTTAAATGCAAAACACTTTGCTTAAAAAACATGGAAACTCATCTTTTTTTGCCGTTAATTCATTAACTTAGAACCCTATTTTCTATTTATCAAATCAAATAAAAAAAAAGTATAACAAAATTTGACTTACAAGTTGGAAAAAATAAAAAATTTTATTTGAATTGATCACTACTTCAATCAACATCGTATTAAATTAATAATCTCTTTCAATATAAACTTGGTTCTTAATTCCTGATTTCAAATAATATAAAAATGAATGTGGACAATTCAGAAGGTAAGAACACTTTAAACAAAAATAAAGGCACATTATTTACTAATATTTTTTTTTCCTAAAAAGCTTCCGAGATCCTAAAAGTTCTGGCGGAATTAAAGTTTGCTGTTGGGAAGCTTGCCGAAGAAATAATAACTTTACGGAATGAAATAAGGATGGACAAAAATAATTCTGCTTGTACAGAAAACCTAGCTTTACCTGTTTTACCATTCACTACGCTTGAAGATTTTAATGAGTTTGAAGAAAACCTCAAGTCTGACAACAAACTTTTGAAACACTTTGTAAGTAAGTCCCAATTCAGACGAGGTAATTTTAATTGCAGTAATTCTTAGTTTGTACACACCTCTAAAGGCCTATTCACACCTGAGGGTAAATGTCGTTCAAACGAGATTTCTTTCATATGGTCTGTATCATTTTATACACAACCGTATGATCGGAATCTCGTTCAAACGAGATTTGAATTGGGTATTTATACACAACCGTATGATCGAAATCTCGTTCAAACGAGATTTGAATTGGGTATTAAAAAAAATTGCCGCAAGAAAAATTACCTGCTCTAAATTAGGACTAAATAAGCTTTTTAAAGAAACATGTCATTTACAACTCTGCCATTACATTTATTTTCATTATAGAAAATATTTTTAAAAAGAATTGGTGGTGAAGGTATGGTAGCCTTTACACGTACTTCAATTAAAAAGATCCTTACGGATAATGTTGCATCGAATTTCACTTGGATGGGTACTAAAAACAAACCGGCTATAAACAATTATAAAACAATTTCCACCATTAAAGGTACGTTTTAAACAAAAATTTTGCAGATATAGCCTATTTACTACGAGACTGTTATAATTCAAAAACGTCAAAAAGAGTTAATAATGCACAACTTTTTTAGTTATGACAGTCTTGTGGTAAAATTGCAATATATGAAGTTATTTATTTATTTTTATTTATTAAAAGTAAAGTAAATTTACAAATTAATAGTAGAGGGTTAGGAACTGGCTACAGAGGCCTTCGTCCTTGTATATATGAAGTTATTTATTTGAAATTGTTTTTTTTTTCAGATGTTTGCCATAATTTGTTTAGTGGTACATCCGACAAAGGAATAGACGTGGTTCTTCAAAGACACTTCCTTCACGCGAACGACAGAATTGAGAAGAGAAACAAGTCAAAAAATTCAAATGCGTAATCACTGTTGTTGGTTATACTAGTTTAATCTTTTGTTTTTATGATATAAGCTCCTTTTGAGCAGTTGGTACACTATTATACCAAAGATTTTTACTTCTTGTACTTTTTCCATAATTTAATATTTTATTAATTATAATTTTCCTTTGATAATCTATCGTATTTGTAAATTAATATCTATTGAATTTAAATAACAATCAATAAAAATCATTATTTTATCTCCTAGGAGAAAAAATGGCGACATCTTCTTTTAATCTTCCAATCACAGTATTGGGGATATCATTTAGGCGATTATCTGGCAATATTTTCTAGGTAAAATTTTAGTGATATCTTCAAGTTATCTTCCAAATGATTATCTGGCAATATTGCGCATTTATCCTCCAGAAGAATTGCTTTCGTATCGCCTGGGCGTATTGCTTTCGGGACACGATTTCTACCAACGGGTGTTTCTTCCGCAATACGAAGAAGATATCCCCCGCAATACAATTTATCTTCCAGGCGATACGCTAGCGTATCTTCTTCGTTTCGAAATGCTTGCAGGGATAGTTTTAATTATTTACATCAAAAATATGTATATTTTGTTGTTTTAAGCTTTGAATTTGAATTATTTAATAAGACTGAATTGTGTACAATTATTTTTCCTCTTTTTTTTGTTAAAAACAAAAAAAAACTTTTTTTAAATGTTTTTATTAAAAAACCGAAAAAACCGGTTATTCGAGCCGGTTTTCAAATAAAAAAACCGAAAACCGGTTTTAAAAAAACGGCGATTTTTTAACTATTCGAAAACCGGTTTTTGCAATATGCCGAATAGTTGACAACTCTAGATGCAATGTAATCCCTATTTGGCGGTTTTGCTAATAGATCTGGCGTTTTTCAATTTAATTAAAAAATATGTAACTTTAGCCGAATATAAAGATTTATTTCCTGTGTAATTTCGGTCTAGGATAATAAAAAGTATGTACTAATGTATATCGTTAACTGAAATGCAAAACAACGTACCAATACTTTTCTTTAAAATCGAGTTGTTGATAATGATGTATTACCAAACTACATGTTTTCGGAAAATTTCAGATCTCTACGTTAAAACATGTAAGATTTGCGATCAAAATTCAAAACTATAGTATTTCGTATTTTCAAAAAATTTTTGGTTGCCCTATAAAATTTGATTTGATCTTAAATTAATGATGTCCATCATTTACCGACAAAATGCCAAACAATTTCAGAACTATGCAATTAAAAACGACAGGATTCAAAAAATTCAAAAAATATTTAACAACGTTTTTCGCTTCTAATACTATACAGTCCAAACCAAATGAGCTAGACCGATGAAGTTTGGCATGAATATAGGCTGTACGTTAATCGGAAAATCGAACCATCGGGGAAGTTCCTAAAAACACAAGAAAACCCCTATTTTTACACCTTTTCATTCGCACTTGAGTAATACAATTTTATTATTTTAATTGTTTTTAACCCTCGCCCACAAAGGAGGCGAAGCAAAACAAATGACATTTTCAGGTCACCTAAATTCAACTACAAGATTTTAAATTCAACTACAGGATTTTTATCTTCTTTGAGTTTAGAAATGATTCATTTGCTTAGCAAAAGTACAAAAGAACCAGTAAAAAATTTGGTTTTCTTTTTAGTTGGTTAGATTCTTCAAGGGGGAACTTTTCCCCCTGATCCGATTTGTCCATTTGTGCCAAACTTTAGGATCCAAGCTCTTTTACTTTGGAGTGTATCGTGTCTTCCACAGACGGCCTTTGCTAGAAAGGATCACTAATCAGTAATATATATGGGGCATTCCATGTGAAATCGGACACTTTGAATTTTTTTTTTTTTTTTTAGATTTTCCCTGTGCAAAAAATTTGTAGAATCGATAGAAGTTTTAAACAAAAAAAAATTTAAAAAATCGAAGAGTACAGACATTTTCAAAAATGAGATTTACGGGCCTATTCTCAGTTATGACTGGTTATGACTAATTTTATTATTTTCAAACTTCATATTCCCTGTGTTTGTTGTAAACAAAATCATAAAAAGTCTCAAAATTTAAAATTATTTGTCAATTTTGAGACGATGTGGGTAGCAGGTCTTTATTTTTTTAGAAATTTTCAAACAAAATTTGAAATTTTTTATGATTGTTTACAACAACCACATGGAATAAATTGAGTTATGATTGAGTTATGACTTTTTTTGTGAAAGGGCTTTTAAGAATTTTTTGGTTTTTTTTTAAAGTACGCAAAAAAACAAGATTTTTGAAAAAAAAGTTGAAATTTGGACCATTATTGAAGAAGTTATGAGTAAGGGAACAAACTACCAATTTTAAAAAATTCTATATCTTTTGAACGGGACATCAAAAAAATCTGAATATTTACCACAAAGAAGTTTTTGAAGGGTACTAAAAACTTTAAACAAAAAATCTAAAAAAAAAAATTTCAAAGTGTCCGGTTTGACATGGAATGCCCCATATACTTTATGGCGTCCTAGACCTATTTTCCGACGCGTTACACACTGAATGACAAAAAGAGTATATATACGCCGAGCTTTAAAAGTACATAAAATCTTTTTATTTTCGTAATTGATTTTTTGTTCGCTAAAAAGTATTCAAATGTTTCAGGTACTGTGGAGGGTATTAATGGATTAGGTTAAGTCGAATTTAATTTTTTATGCCCTCCACTATAGTCAGCCTCGTCTAAAGATATGGCCTTTTGGAACACAATAATTTAGTCTGAGAATCTGAGACATTTTCCTACAGAAAAATTTTAGATTTTGAGAAAAAGTCTCAGATTCTGAGACAATTTCCTATAGAAAGTCTCAGATTCTGAGACAATTTCCTATAGAAAAAGTCTCAGATTCTGAGACAATTTCCTATAGAAAAAGTCTCAGATTCTGAGACAATTTCCTGTAGAAACGTCCCTGATTCTGAGAAATGTTCCTATAGAAAGTCTCAGATACAGAGACATTTTCCTACAGAAAAAGTCTCTGATTCTAAGATTTTTTCCTACATAAAAAGTCTCCGAAACAGAGAAATTTTCCTATAGAAAGTCTCAGATTCTGAGACATTTTCCTATAGAAAAATCTTAGATTCTGAGATATTTTCCTATTAAAAATCTCATAATCAGAGACATTTTTCCATACAAAAAGTTTCAGATTCTAAGACTTTTTCCTATAGAAAAAGTCTCAGATTCCGAGACATTTTCCTATAGCAAAAGTCTTAGATTCTGAGACATTTTTCTATAGAAAGTCTCAGATTCTGAGACATTATAATCTTTATTATAATTCCTTTTAAAACAATTGTATTTTTTTTTTTTTGGAAATTGAGCGACATACATATAAAGATTTGGAACTATTATTGTGGGCGGTTTTTTTTAATTAAAAAGGTAGGCAATACCGATTAAAGTAACAACAAAAACAACAATGTGAGAAAATAAAACGTCAAAGCCATTTGCACTTTTATCATGCAATACAAACGACACACATACAGAAAAAGAAAATCAAGTGGAGTACAGAAACTAGACAACATTCCTTAACAGTTTTTCATTTTTTTACTTTTCTCCATACATAAAAAATTTTACTCCACAAAAAGACCTCCATACTGAAACATCGCCAATCATGCTTATCGCCCCCGCACTTATGCACTAGTATTCTACTATCTATTACAAACACATTACTTACCCAATAGATGATGAACTGAAATTACAAATAGACTTTTTGATGTCACATTATACTGTCGACATTTCTTTAGAAATTTTAATGGCATTTTCTGTTGTAACTTCTTTATTTTCTTCCAGTTTTTCTAATTTGATCACACACACACACCTAACACCACCAATTCACTTTACACTTCCTAAAACTGTAAGTATAAGATGCCGTGTTACGTCCAACTTGAATTTTTTAGTTTTCAATAGAATTCATTTGCATTTAAAATCGTTTTCAAGCTTAACTTTACTCTAGGCACAGGTTTTTTTTAATGATTTTTCTTTGTTAAATTTTGGAGTATTTACACTTTAAACTTAATTGCTTAAGACGGGTTTAAATTATTTTCGCTATCTTCAATTAATTTCCCTTAAAAAATTAGTTAAATTATAACAAAAAATTAAAAAAAATAATAATGAAAAACTAGACAAAAAAAAATTTTGCTGCGTATTGTAAAAAATTTCGTTCGACGACGTTTTCAAGAATGACAGTTTTTCTTATTAACACCCAGTGTTGTATTTTTAAGGGTTGCTGTGCTCAATTAAAAGAGTTGTATTAGCGAAGTATTATATCCCGTCTTTACGCCGTGTCTAGATTAGCAACTGCCACTACCATCATACATCAAAATCGATTGCAATCGCAAACATTGCGAGTGTGGACAGTTTATTGAAATTGTATGCATACGCAAAAAAAAAAAAAACTAGGGTCAGATTGAGCAATCCTACTTGGTAAAAATTTTTTATTTGGAGTGGGTAGCCATTTACCAAATTTTGCTAAAATTATGCTTGTCGATGTTAAGCTGCCCATTCACTTGCAATATTATTGTTCAACTTTTCAATTGTACAATAATATCGCTTGTGTGTATAGGTACCTACAGACGACGCAATATTATGTACAATATTCAATTATATTGATGGTGTGTGGGTAAAGGTGCATACAGACGACGCAATATTATGTACAATATTCAATTATATTGATGGTGTGTGGGTAAAGGTACCTACAGATGACGCAATATTATGCACAATAATTTTGACGTTTACCCACAATTGGCATACATAAAAATACTGTGTAAAATATTGAACTGAAAAAAATACATGCAGATTGCACATAATATTGAATCGTCTGTAGAGGCCTTAAGGTACATACAGACGACGCAATATTATGTACAATATTCAATTATATTGAAGGTGTGTAGGTAATATTGACGATTGTACAATGGTCAATCTTACCCACACACCATCAATATAATTGAATATTGTACATAATATTGAATCGTCTGTAGAGGCCTTTAAGATTGACCATTGTACAATCGTCAATATTACCCACACACCTTCAATATAATTGAATATTGTACATACACACAAAAAAAAATTTTACCAAGTACTTGGGAGGATATGCGTTTTTAAAGTTTTTTGCATATATTATGCAAAAAATAGCATAATTTTACCTAGTTTTTGCTTGTTTCTGATAAAAGTTTAGAAAATATTCATAAGAGTATTTAACCTTGTGTAATTTTACAAACCTTAACCAAAATTATGCAAAAACTTGGTAAAATGTTACAAAATTTTTCATATTTTATGTAAAAACGCATATCCTCCCAAGTTATTGGTAAAATATTTTTTTGTGTGTAATATTGCGTCGTATGTAGGTACCTTAAGATTGACCATTGTACAATCGTCAATATTACCCATACATAGGGTTGCCATTTCCATTTTGAGAAAAAGAGGACGCCAACCTCAAAAAAGGAGGACATTTGACCCAAAAAAGAGGACAACTTTTTTTAATAAATTAATTTAAAAAAATCGCCTTTTTATTAAGGAAACAATTTTCATTTCCACTAAAGAAATCACAAAAATACATAAAAGAAAATCTTCCAATATTATTTCAGAAAGTACCAAAATTAACTATATTTCCAATTAAATATGAGAAATTTTCAATTATATTTCAGAAATATTCATTTTTAATTCAAAAATGTTTGGTTAATTTAAAAAAATTTCCAATTACAATTCAAAAATTTTAATTGTATATCAGAATTTTCTATTTGTAATTCAAAATTTTCTAAATGGTTTTCAGAAAATTCCATTTGTATTTTAAATTTCCATTTCAAAATTTTCTCAATGATTTTAAGAAAATTACTTTTGAATTTAAATAAATTCAATTGGAATTTTATATAATTGTATTTCAGAAATGTCCATTTTTATTTAAAAATTATCTAAATTGTTCAAATTCTGATTAATTTTTATTAAAAAATAAAAATTGTTGTACTCGACCTTTAAAATATTATATTTTGAGTAGGTTTTTTTTTAGCTCGAGGTCATTATTTCCTTTACTAATTAAAACTATGATATTCTCATATAATAATTTTCAAGAAAATTATTTTTCTGTTTTAAATTTATTATGTTGGTAATTTTTTGCAAGACTTTGTCGACACGTGTTTCGGGATGATGATCGTGACCTTACTACGATGGTACAATTTTCGTCTTCTAATTCCCAATGGAAATAGAGTCGAATATGTATTTTTATTTAAGTTTGATCATTAACGATTGTCAATAAAGACCCTTTGCTACTTGTAGTACAAGGTTTTTTATTTTTTGCTAAATAATCTTGACAATGGGATTAGACAAATCCCGAAACACATGTCGATGAAGTCTTGCAAAAAATTACCAACATAAATAAATTTAAAACAGAAAAATAATTTTCTTAAAAATTATTATATGAGATTATCATAGTTTTAATGACCTCGAGCTAGAAAAAAACCTACTCAAAATATAATTATGTAAATGCTTTTAAAAAAAAATTTATTTGTATATCAAAATTTTCTGCAAAGCATTTGAAAAATTTTGAATATATTCTATAGATATAGAAATTTTTGAAATATATTTAATTGGAATTTTCTGAAAAGCATTTAGACATTTTTGAAATATAAATGGACATTTTTTAAATTAAATTGGAAATTTTTGAAACGGCATTTTCTGAAAAGCATTTAGAAATTTTTAAAATACAACTGAAAACTTTTGAAATACAATCGGAATTTTTGGAAATTCAAAGGAATTTTCTTAAAATTATTATTTTTTTTTAAATTTGTAATGGAAATTTTTGATATACAAATCTTTTTTCGGAGAGCAAACTTTAAGACACACAACAGCTGATAAGAATTGATACTAACGTAGCTATTTTCGCACTACCTAGAGTGAATTTTTCCTCGAAATATAATTAATTTGAAGGGTTTTTTTTTAATTTTTGTGCGATTTGTTCTCAAAAAGTTGACATTACTGCTGATAAGCAAAAATCTGGCGATGAAAATAATTCAAAAGTTTAAAAGTAATAAAAAAAATGTTATCGGGTAAAGTGCAAAAAGTAGGACAACCTCGGACACTTTCTAAAAAAGAAGTAGGACTGCCCGGACGCCTTAAAAAAGAGGACGGTGTCCGGGGAAAAGAGGACGGATGGCAACCCTACCCACACACCATCAATATAATTGAATATTGTACATAATATTGCGCCGTCTGTAGGTACCTTATGTAATATTTACGGTTGTGCAATATATTGGAGAATATCAAAACACTTTTGATATTTATTGTACAAACAAGAATACTGCAATATATTTTATCAGTGTGTTGTCTATATTGTACAACTATTATTATGTTATGTTTATATCTTGTACAATATATTGGGTTTAAGTATTGAGCAATTTTATTTGCTGTGTAGGGTAAAACGACAATAATATTGTAAAATACATTTTTTTTAAGTTGAGCAATTTTATTGCAA
Source organism: Pegoplata infirma (assembly GCA_963921195.1). NCBI lineage: Eukaryota > Metazoa > Arthropoda > Insecta > Diptera > Anthomyiidae > Pegoplata > Pegoplata infirma. The sequence continues at coordinate 205,074,354 of OY992537.1, read as the reverse complement.
GTGAATGGGCAGCTTTAAAGTATACTTTATAACATAAATAATTTTTTATGTAAAGTAAATAAGTTTTTTTTGGTTCATAATAAAAAAAAATCATATTACGCAAATTACTTGCACAAAAAAATTATGGAAAGAAAACACAAAAAAAACAAATACAGACTATTTCGTCTATAGAAAATTTCTGAGAGACAATTTTCTATAGAAACTTTCTGAAAGACATTTTTTTAAAGAAAATTTCTGAAGAAAATTTTTCTATACAAAATTTCTGAATGACAATTTTTCCATAGAAAATTTTTAAAAGACAATTTTTCTACAGAAAATTTCTCAAAGATAATTCCTTAACAGAAAATTTTTTAAAGCTAATTTTTCTATAGAAAAAGAAAATTTTTCTATAGAAACTGTCTTTAAGACAATTTTTCTACACTCAACCAAAAATCATTGTATTCCCAAAGAAAATCGCTGTAAATTCAACAGAAATCATTGTTGATTTTGACCCTACAAATATTTATGTTGATTTCAATAAAAATTGTTGTCAGTTTTTGTAAAAGTTGATCAACTCGTTTTTTTGTAAATCAACTCGTATTTTTTGTAAACTCAACTCATATTTTTGTTGATATAAGAAATTTTATTAATAAAAAAAAGCTTGTTGTTGTTTGTAAATATTCTTTTATTAAGTATAAATCACAATATTTTTTAGAATTATCACCGGCTTTTTAAGCTGCAATATTTAAACAAGATTTTCACACACACTTCGTTTATTTATGTTATGCATTCGTAAGCCATTCTCCAGTTTTCTAATGACACCAAATCAAAAACCTTAAAAAAACAAAAAAAAAAATATAATATAGTATGAATACATAAAGTAACCAATGTATTTTATTACTTACCAAATATTTACAGATCAGAATCTGATCATCAGATCCTATTTTTATTTATTTTTATAATATTAAATATTTTTATAAGAAACAAACACATAAAATGATTTTATAAGAGACAAACAAAATTTCACATTGCTACACTCAACCAAAAATCATTGTATTCCCAAAGAAAATCGTAGTAAATTCAACAGAATTCATTGTTGATTTTGACCCTACAAATATTTATGTTGATTTCAACATAAATTGTCAGTTTTTGTAAAAGCTGATCAACTCGTTTTTATGTAAATCAACTCGTTTTTTATGTAAATTCAACTCATGTTTTTGTTAATACATATAAAAAATTTTATTAATAAAAAAAAACTTGTTGTTATTTGTAAATATTCTTTTATTTTATTAAATATTTTTCACAATATTTTTTTTTCATGGTTTTTATTAACTCATGATTTTTACACAACCTTAATTTTTTTTTTATAATATTTTTCTTCTTTCTTTCTCCTGATTTTGTTTTAATGATACCACTGACTGAGAACGCACCACATATGAACTTCAATTTCGGGAGCACTGATGCCAACTTTTTTTGACAAAAACCCGCTAAATCAGGAAAAAAAAATCTCCAGAAAACACCAGATTCAAAAACAGAAAATAAATTTAGCTATTTAATAGCTAAATGTCATGAAATTTGAAATGTAACGGCTTTTTTAAAAATATAACGTTTTTTTTTTTTTAATAATGTTATAAAAATGCTATAAAACGAGAGTTTTTTTAACATAGCAAGTAGAGATGAGAGCGTGACACGAATTTTTCGTGATTCACGCGTGATCGTGAGTGAAATTTGATTTTACTCACGTCATCGTGAGTGCGCGTGATTAGAAAAAATATGTTCGTACGTGAGCGTGCGTGAGTAACTTTTGTTTCGTGACTTTTCGTGATAGTTTTGTGCTGTTTGAAACAGAAAACAAGTAAAAAATCGTCATTGTATGGAATTTAATGGGTAATTAATACAAAATTGTGATTTAAATAAATTTTTATAATTGTTTTAAGGAAATTAAATACATTTTGTAAAAGAACAGTAAAATAAAAATTTGTTAATTTAAATTTCGTGAGTCTTCGTGAGCATGAGAAAAATTTTAGTTATTCACGTGAGAGTGCGTGAACGTGAGCAGAAAAAACAATTTTGTGCGTGATCAATATTTTGATTTCATGAGCGTGCGTGAGTCAATATTCACTCACGCGTCCATCTCTAATAGCAAGTTAAAAAATTACAGAATCGAATACACCTGTTTTGGCCATACCAAATATTCAATAAAATTGTTACTATACAGCCAAAACCGAATTCGAATAGTAAAAACAATTAATTATGTAGGAAAAACAAGCGAAAGAGTTAAATTAGACTTACAAGGGAGGTATCCCTGGTTCACATTCCAATCTTTATGAAATTTGGATACGTATTTTTTTCGACTTATTAACAAAAATGTCCTTAAATTTTGCTACTTTACTCAATATGAGGAAAAGCTGTGCATGTTTGGAGAGTAGTGTCACCCGCGGGTCTTTATGGAATTGGTTTTATTATGTAGAGCAGAAAAATAAAGGCACAGGTATTTTTTTTAGCGGTCCAAATTCAGGTTTCGTGGGTGAAAATGAGGGGGGAAGAAACAGTAATTTTGTTTCGCATATGTCACGCCTAATGCAAAGAAACCTAGTCATATATGTATATCAAATGTAAGGTCTTTGGAAAACCTATCCAAGTCTGTAAAGAACGTGTCCAAACATGGAAATTTTTCGTCATATTGAGGGAAATACCAAAGTTTTTGTAAAAAAGTCTTTTTTGGCATGTTGTTAGCACTAGAAGATAGGTATTTTAAATGCCTTTAATCTGATACCAAATATGCCTATGTTCATTTTGACTAAATATGCGTAAATCGTAAAAAAACGAAAAAGGTCAAATATACAAATGACGATAAAAAAGCTCATCTAAACGGCTCTTTAATAAAAACAAAAAAAAAACAAAAGTGTGAAAAAGTTTAAGTTTTTTTTTATTAAGTGTGGCTGGTAAAAATCGCTAGATTTCCCGCTGCCCGCTAAATCACTTTTTTTCCCGCTAGACGCAAAATAAAAACGCTAGTTTTAGCGGGAAAAACACCAAATTGGCAACAGTGTTCGGGAGGTTTGATGTGATAAGTCAGCAATACTCCAGCATCTTGATGTATAGCAATCCATCTGATTTCTTGGAAGGCGAGACGATTTCTTTAGGTCATCACTTCACTTTTTTATTTTTATTTCTTATCCACATTTGGATGATATTGGCGATGGCTATCTTATTCTGTGGCCAATTTGATCTTGTAAATTGGGGATCTTTTTCTTTTATTGGGTAACTGACCGCAAAGCTGCAATATTGGTGATGGCCCTTTCTTCAGACAAATTATTATAATTATTTCTTCATCTGTAGTGGTCGTTAAAGTAAACTAAAGTTCACAAACAAACATTACCAGATCACAAATTTCTAAAAAAATAATAAAAATGTACAGTATTAATGCATATAACATTAAATAACAAATATATTTAATTACTCACCAAATAATTTCTTTTAATTTTGTAATAAAAAATATTTTTTTTTGAGAAACATCCCTTCTGTACAAGACAACAAAAATTTACAAATGGCGCTCAGCAAAAACAGTGTTGCACATTGCATGTACTTATATTTTAAACAATTTTTTCCAACTATGTATATTTCAACCATTGAATTTTGTAATATCAAAATTGATTTTTGTTAAATTCTGTAAAACTTGATCTACAATGGGTTTACTAATTTTTCTACTAAGATATTTCTATGAGTGTACCAACTTGATAATACAAAAATGAACGAACAGGGTTGTTTTTTCTTTTTTTGGTTTTATCTATTGAATTCTGTACAAGCGTTTTAAAAAGTTGATTCAACTTTACTGATTATTCAACGATATCAACATTAATTTTTGTTGAATACGGCAATATTCTGTAAAACTTGATCTACAATGGGTTTACTAATTTTTCTACTAAGATATTTCTATGAGTGTAGGTACCTTTAGATTCTGAGACAATTTTTATACAAAATAATTTTTATAAAAAAATTGTCTCCGAATCTGAGACTTTTCGTATAGTAAAATTGTATTAAAATCTATATTTTTCTATAGAAATTTTCTACGGAAAAATTTTACCAAGTTTTTGCTTAAATAACATAAGCATTTTCTTCAAAATTTTGTAAATAAGCGTTTTGGATAAATAACGAAAAATACTTCGTCGGTTGAAGTTTTAGCATATCACTCCAACACAGATTTTTTTTGCGTGTACCCCAACCACAGACTAAAGGCCTAGTTAGCCGAGAAAACGTAACCGTATCTTTTCCCTAACCGTAGCGTATTTATTTAGTGCAATTATCGAAACTTAATAACGTGTCATATGTTTTTGACGTAAAAAAAACTCGTCGTTCATTTTTGTTATTTTATTTATGTTTTTTTATATGTAGACTTTAAATTAGTTTGTTTATTTAAATTAAATTAGTGATTTTTCTATTTGTTTTGCACTTTTAGTTTTGTATCACATTTTTTTTGGAAATAAACAAACCGAAAATCAGCTGTTTAATACGCAATTAGAGAAAAGAGAAATAAATAAGCAAAAAGAAACAACAAAAAAACAAAAGGGAAACAAAAAAATAAAACCAAAACAATTACTAGCACAAAAATATATGTATGTATGCATATAAAAAAAATATATACAAAATACGAACAAATTCTATTTGTTAGTAATAAAAGTGCAGTAGAAAAGTAAAGTTAATAACTAAATATACACCAGTAAAAGGCTAAAACGAAAAGTAACAAAGAACATATACTATTTGTGAAAATTACAGAACAATAATAGTGAATATTTGTAGTTACAGAAATTTTACGAGAATTTTTAACAATTACACGGAGTTATATTTTCAACTAAATAAATAAAAAAAGAAACCTCAAAAATTTTGTTAATAACGAAAAAAAAAATCTATAGAGAAAGTGTAATATTTAAACAAGAAAACTTATAAAGCAAATAAACAGTTTTGTAAAAAATCTGAAAAATTCAATAATTTGCTTGGGGAATCAATTGTGAAATTAAAAAAAAAAAATCAGTATGTCATCCACTGTGTCTGAAGGATATCAAATGAATTTTAATCAAGATTTTACGTAAGTTATTTTAAAAAAATTTAATAAAAAAGACAATCTCTTATTTCTTTATTGTAATTATATACTTAAAAATTTAAAATAACCTTGAATTAGGTTACAAATGCAAAATAATTAAGGTCAATTGTTTATAAAAACTTCTAATACATACACAAATCTTAAGAAGTGTGTGGGGAGGGGAATAAAAGAAGTTACTAATTGTATTTTTTTTATTTATTTATGAAATAAAAAATTAGTGATATCCCTGTTATATTAATAAGGGTGTGTTATTATTTCTAATTTCAGCAGGTAAGAGGGGGTAAATACAAAAATTATAGAAAAAAAATAAAACAGGAAATAGTAGGGGTTTTTACAGTCTCAGACTTTCTATAGAAACATTTCTCAGATTTTGAGAGTTTTTCTATAGGATGTCCCAGAATCTGAGACTTTTTCTATAGGAAAAATGTGTCAGAATCTGAGACTTTTTCTGTAGGAAGAATGTTTTAGAATCTGAGGCTTTTTCTATAGGAAAAATGTCTCAGAATCCAACTCTTTCTACATATAAGAAAAATGTCTCTGAATCTGAGACTTTTTCTATAAGAAAAATGTCTCAATGTTTCTATAGCAACAATTTCTCAGAATCTAATACTTTTCTGTAGGAAAAATCTCCCAGAATCTGAGACTATTTTCTATAGTAAAAATGTTTCTGGGACTTTTTTTTAAGGAAAAATGTCTCAGAGTCTGAAACTTTTTCTATAGGAAAAATGTCTCAGAATCTGATACTTTTTCTATAGGAAAAATGTCTCAGAGTCAGATACTTTTTCTATAGGAAAAATGTCTCAGAATCTGAGACTCGACCTATGCCTTAAAACGACTTTGAAAGTTTTGGTCTACTAATTGTGAACTTTATTTTTTTTGGTCCCATTCAAGATATAAAATCGAAGTGCACACTATTATTGTAATTCTTCTTTGCCTATATTTGTTGTCTAATTTTAAACACTCTACCCTCCCCTCTCTTAACCATAAACAGCTGTTTTTTTTTATTAAAACCTTCACTTATTTATTGTGGGTTGGTTTGTCTTTGTTTACTAACTACTCAGTTTTTGTTGTTGTTTTCTTGTTATTTAAAAGTTTGTTGTTTTCTTGTTATTATTTTTTATTCTATTTGTTTTGTTAGTATTTTTTATATTTTGTTAAAAATATGTCTTTGTGTTATTATACTTATTCAACTTAACTAATTAAATATTTTTTTCATAGTTTTTGTTATTAAATATACTTAGAGTTTAAATGATGTCATGTATTTACGTCAATATTAAATTACACTTAGAAAAGTGGGGAGGAAAGAAAGGAAGGAAGGAAGGAAAAAATGGGTTAAAAACTACCCAGTTGCCAACGTCCATGAGCCATTCTTGGATACGGCCCGCTGACATGTCAGAGTCAGACCTGACATCCCCAAGACAGAGTTCAGGATAGTTTTATATAAAATTTCAAAATGTCCTCAATCATAATCAGGGAGTGCTGACATTCCCATGACATTTCCCGTAATTCGTCTTTGGGGAAATGTCTGATACAGGTCATAGGAAATTACAAAAAATCTTCGTATTTTCTTTAGTTCTTAGTTTTATCTATTTTCCTTTATAATTTATATTTATCATATTAAGAAAAAGATTGTCGCTTTTTTTTCAACTGGATTTGAACCTGGAATCTCCAGTGTATTAGTAAAAAAAATGTTCGTGTGTGATTAAAATTTTTATTTCGTTAGCGTGTGTGATCGTGATTGAAAAGTCACTCACGATCCCATCTCTAGTAAGAAAAAACTAAGAAAAACGAAACACCATGTAAATTTTCTTCAATTCTCCGATTCTTTTTTTTGATTTCTATTAAGAGTGAAAACCCTTATTATCAAAAAAGTACAATTTATTTATATTTTTTATCTCAGATTTGGCAACACTGAATATGGATGGAGTGATGCCAATTTAGACGAAACAAAAGTCGCTAATGTAATACTGGGGGCTAATTATGTATCTTGATAATCGTCAATCGTCATCGTTTGTTCATTATTCTATTACCATAAAATGACACTATATGGTAATGGAATAACGATAGAAACGATACGATTGACGACTAACAAGTTACATAATTACCCCCCTGTATACAGATTTGCTTGATTTTAAAATCAAAATCCTAAATTAAGTCATTCTGGGGGGTAATTATGTAACTTGATAGTCGTAAAATCGTATCGTCAGGGGGCTAATTATGTAACTTGATAATCGTCATCGTTAGCTCGTTATTCTATTACCATAAAATCACACTATATGGTAATGGAATAACGATGGAAACGATACGATTGACGACTATCAAGTTACATAATTTTCCACAGCTCATTATTCCATTACCAAATAATATCATTTTATGGTAATAGAATAATAAGCTAACAATGACGATAATTAACCCACCAGCTCTCCATTCTATTACAATTGAAAAATTATTCTGTTACAACTAATTTCGATAACAAATCGTCATTTGCTCCATAGCAAAGGCAACAAAATATAACCGATAAAAACAAAAAAAGTCAAATGCATTTTTTGTTTTAAAAATAATTAAACAAAGAAAAAATTATAAATAAAATAAATGTTTTAAAAAATTCTAATCAGCTCACTAGAAAAAAAAAAAATAGAAATTCATGGTATCTTAAATACTTGAAATTTTAGATAGAGATTCAAGACACAGGTAAATGTACGACTTTCATAAATTGAAGTTCAAGGTTAAAAATTATATAAAATAATAAAATGAATCACTGCAATGTCTATTAAAACATCCATAGAAATACAAAACATGAAAGAAATTTGAATCTGAAATCTCGTGATATATAGCATATTTTTTGTTTTAAATGCGGCCTTTGTTAATAATTTTTTTATTTAGATTTTTAATTAGAGTCAGCAAAAAAAAAATAATATTTCTAATAATTTCTAGTATTACATTGTATTTATTTATATTTATTAAATAGAATTTTACTATTTGTAGTGCAAGGGATAGTTTCTTTCTATACAATAAATATTTCCAAGTTCATTAAACTTTTAAGTAGCCTAGTAAAATTGTATTTACAATGTAAAAATAAACTTTGTTTTGTATTTATTATCAACTTTTTTATGAGGATTAAAAAAAGAACAAAAAAAATTTAAAAGTTGAATAAACTTTTTTATCAAAATTGTTCATATTTTGATTACATTGTATTTAGATTTTTAATTAAAAAAAATAATATTGAAACTTTATTTTTTGTGCATAAAATTCGGTTGATACAAAATAAAAACCGCCTATACTAAAAACTTAAAAAATTTAAGAAAAAAATAGTTTTTGCAGAAAAAAAAAAAATTGTATGGTTTTGGGGATATTTTGTAATATTTTTGGGGACATTGGAAAAAAGTACCTGGCAAAGCTTTTTGCCTTATACGATTTGACATTTAAGGCCCAGGCACTTGAGCGCTACTGTAGCGGTGCTGTAGCGTGACGGGCTGTTGTATCGTTTTAAAGTTCGGCCGCTACACCACCGTCACGTATTCGTTTAAGTACCTATTTCTATATATTTTAGTACAAGCTAACGTATCAGCTGACACGTCTCCGAACCGTATTCGCTCAAGTAATTATGCCTTTAAAAACCGTGACCTGCACGCAGTGCTGCCAGGCTTTTTTTGTGAAAAATCGTCGAAATTTGGAAAAACAATCGTCAAAATCGTCAAAAGTTTAAAAAAAAAAATCGTCAAAAAATCGTCACTTTAAAAAATGTTAAAAAACACATTTTTTGATATATTAAAATTTTAAAACACTATCCACTTTTGTTTAATGATTTTCTTTAAATTTACGCACACAAAATATTTTTTAGCTAAATAAAACGGAATTTTCTTTTTAAACAAGTGACAAAATTGTTTGATTTTTCACTTGTTTCAACAGGATATAAATTTTAAAAAATAATTTTTTGTATAATTTTTTGTCAAAAAAACTCACCATTTTGGAGTTAAAAATGAGCCTTTGAAAACTTAACAAGTAAGAAAGCTATATTCGGCTGTGCCGAATCTTTAAATACCCTCCACAATGTTAACCAATGCACAAGACGCAGACGACCTTTATTGGCCAAAATTGATTTTATAGAAAACACTTACAAACAACGGAAAACATATTTTGTTTTTGTGTACACTTATTTACCGTTCAAAAACAAATTTAGATAAAAATAAAAAAATAAAATATTTTTTTAAATTTTTTCAATTATTTTTTGAGTTTACCTAAATTTCTTACTATTTTTTACTACAACTGGAAAGTCTTGTTAACTTTTTGTATTATAGCATTTTTTTGTGCAAAATTCACCATTATTTTTGAGGTACCTTTACATTTTCACTCATATCTTTTAAAATACTTAACTTTAAAAAAAAAAATACATCAGTTTCTGCCTAGGAGAATTACGCAACTTCTGGTTGCCCCAAGCGTTTAAATCGGTTCCGGATTATTGCCAAAAACGTGATTTCAACAGACAGAAAGACAGACGGACGGACAGACAGACAGACGGACATCGCTAGATCGACTTAAAATCGATCAAGGATCATGAATATATATACTTAATGGGGTCCTAAACCAATATTTCAATGTGTTACATACGGAATGACAAACTTATATATACCCTCTATCACTAGAGTGGAGGGTATAAAAAGAGGGCTCTTTTGGATAAATCCTTTTTATACAAAAATTTTAAATATTTGCTCCATTTTTGGAGTCACTGAAAGTATGTTTGTTCACTAGGAATTCAAATATTAAAAAAAAAAGATTTCTTACGTAAAAATAGCAACAATTAAAATTAAATTAAAAGAATAATCATTGATTTTTTCCATACAGAGCAAAAATGAATGACTTTAAAACGACATAATTTTTTAAGTGCAGTTATATTTCCAAAAGAGAATTTGTGTCTTTATTCTGTATTTTATTTTAATCGAATTTCATACAATTTTTGTTTTCAAACCATTGTAAATTAAAAAAATGGCAAATTTTGATTTTGTAAAAAAAGAGGAGTTACAAAAAATCGTCAAAATGTATGGGAATCAAATCAAAAAATCGTCAGTCGTCATTTTGCAAAATTTTACGAAAAATTCGTCAAATGACGAAAAATCGTCACTTCTGGCAGCACTGCCTGCACGACAAAATATCCCAACCATAGTTACATAAGTAGTAGGATAACAAATGACGTTTAAAAAAGTAGTAAACAAAACCCATATGATATTGTTTACGAAATTTTATCACAAATCGAAATGTGAGCGAAATGGAAGATACCAGTTTTACAGTGAGAATCAGTGTTGCCACCTCATGTGTAATTACACATATCATTTTCTTTTTCATGTGTAGCTCATGTGTAATTGTCTGCATGTGTAATTCATGTGTAATTTGAAATTTTTACTTTTTGTAGCATTTTTTTCATAATTTGTTTTATAACAAGACTTTTAGCAGATTTTTCTGCAGAAATGAATATTTTGCAAATATTTATTATTTTGTTATTGGGCTAATTTTGGTCAGGTAATTTAAAGATGTAAAAATAAAAAACAAATTTATTTCATCATTTTTCTCGACGTTTCGTTGATGGGTTTTCAACTTTTTCAAGAGATTTTTATTATTAATTTCTGGCGACAAAATATAACAAAAAACATGTTAACAAAAATTCTTAAATATTGTTATCAATTTTAAACTTACAATTTTTAAATTCACATTATCAGCTATTTAGCTAATTTTACAAAAATACTTAGTTACATTAGAATTTTTCAAAATTTATTAAAAAAAAAATTGACGATTTGAAAAAAATACAACAATATGTTTCTGTTTATTCATCAAGTCTGCAGATTTTCTGCTTTAATCAGCAGGGTTTTCGGTCAAATTGAGCAGATTTTCAGCTGAAATCAATATATTTTTTTTTGCTGTTTTTCAGACTTTCTTCTGATTTGACTTAGATTATCCAGACAGAAATTTAGGAAAAAAAAAAAACTCATAGGTTTTTTGAGCAGTAAAAACTAGGCTTAGGGCGAATTACACAATGTCCAGTTAGCTGTTAACTGTCCATTAAATGGAGTCTTATGTCAAAATAGACTTAATCGACAGACTTAACTGTTATATTTTTACAATTTACAAAAAAACGTTATTAAAAAAAGCATTTGTAATTTCATGTGTAATCTTGGCATAATCCATGTGTAATTCGTGATTTCATGTGTAATTTTGGCATGATCCATGTGTAATTTACGATTTTGTTGGTGGCAACACTGGTGAGAATGCAGATTTTAATTTGTCTCTCTTTGCCATAGGGGTGAATAAGTTTCGCACATGTTTATGTATTAGTGACGGCACGCGCGTGTAACTTTTGACGTTTCATACAAAACGTAAACAAACAACGAAAATACAGATGCAAAAGCTCACACGTACAGGCACACGTATTCTAGGCATAGAAGTAAATTTAGTAGTATTTTGTATGCGTCCATATTGAAAGTACCAAAATAAGCACTCGTGTTGCATGTCTATATGGTCTGTGCTCTTTGCTTTACACTTGAACAGCGTTGCCATTTTAGCATATTTTCTGCTAGATTTAGCAGATAAAGTTTAGTAAAAGCAGATTTTGTTTTAAAAAATCTGCTAACTGCTTTTTTAGCATATTTTTTTTGGAAAAAGCAGATTTTAGCATATTTTTTTTTTAAAAAGCTGATTTTTTTTTTTACAATTAAGATAATAGTTTTTTTAAGTGTAAAAAAATGTAGTTTTGTTAGTAACTTCGGTTTTTTACAACTGTTATTTAGAAATAAATACCGATTCACAATTAAACAGCAAGCAGGAGACAGCAAAATTCCCTAAACATATTATTGTTCGCTATATAGGAAATTTTGCTGTCTGCTGCTTACTGCTGAGTTGTCAATAATTTTGAAAATTCAGTAAAAGAGAATCCATTTAAAGAATTATCTGATTTTGAAATTTCGTTACTTGTTTTGGCATTTTCAAATGCGGACGTAGAACGTCTTTTTAGTACGATGGGTCTCATTAAAAATAAGTTAAGAAACAAAATGAAAACAGATTTGCTGTGCAGCATCATACAAATCAGAGAAGGTTTAAAGATAGACAATTCTTGCTGTTACACGTTTAAAATACCACAAGATTTAGTTCCAAAAATAAGGTCATCAGAAAAATACGAAAAAGTTGTGGTGGATGAGGAAGACGAAGATTTAGACGAAATTTTTTACACCCCGAGTAAAAAAGTTCCTATACAGTTGTATATAATTTTATAAACATCATATATGATTAAATAGAATTATATAGAATTTGATGCGAAAAATGAGTCGATAAAACTATATAAAATTTGATCAATGTTTCTTATATTTTGATAATTTTTTTTGATAAATTTTTTATGCGAAATTCGGACCCCTATTTTTATATAATAAAAGCAAAATTATATAATCAGATGTAATTATATAAATATATATAAAATTGTATAAAACTGTATAAAACTATATAAAGTTACATAAAATTACATATAATTTTATATAATTAAAACAAAATTTTATGATTTATATAAAACTTGATATAATTTTATAAAATTATATATTGTTTTATATAATTTGATATAGTTGTATATAATTATATCTGATTATATAAATTTGCTGTTGTTATATAAAAATAGTGGTCCAAGTTTCGCATAAAATTATATAAAAAATTTATCAAAATATAAGAAACATTGATCAAATTTTATATAGTTTTATCGACTCATTTTTCGCATCAAATTCTATATAAGTCTATTTAATCATATATGATGTTTATAAAATTATATGCAACTATATAAAAACTTTTTTACTCGGGACCCTCCAAAACTGTGGTTATATATATAATTTTATATAATATTTTTTTAAAAAATATTGTTATTTGTTTTTATAATTTTTTTTTTTTTTTTAACAAATGAAGTTTATTATTAATTTTTTTATTTTTTCAACAAAGTTTTTTTTTAGTTAAAAAAATACCTCAAAAAAATCTAGCAGATTTTTTTGATCTGTAGTGCATTTTAGCAGATTTTTTTTAGCTTTTTAGCAGATTTGTATTTCATAGTTATGGCAACACTGCACTTGAACTTTAGTTTGGCATTGCCAGAATTTTCCAATAATCTTTGGTAATGCCAGATCTACAAAACGGTCGATGGATTACTTTATAACTTTGATCCCAACCACTCCGATAGTGCTGATAGTGATGCCAACTTACTTATTTTGTAAAACGCAACGCGCATCGTTGTAAAAATATTATAATTTACTGTAACAAAAACAAATGACATTGACATTTTGACGGAGCTTTGCGTTTAACAAAATTAGAGTTTTATGACATTGACAATGTGTTAAGTTTTAAAATTCGCACCACTGTACTAACAGATATCAAATTTTGCAGTCAGCGTTCATTATTTTGGGACTATTCGTCAGCTTATTGTTTTGCTCCATACGCCAACAACTCGGTTTCGTGAAAAACGATAAAATAGGTTTACCACAAATTTTCTCGAAAAGTAATCGATGGATTTTGTTTCATGTTTACCAATTTTTGCTACATATATTGTAAACAAAGCTTTCAGTTTTCAGACTTTTACATACAATAGATCAAAAGATTTTAAACTTTTAAGAAAATAAGATTTTATGGTATTATGCTCCATATCCAATTTTGCTTACACATTTGGGACTTTTGTGAGACATGGAGCAAATGAGTTCTCAGTGCCAAACAAAATAACAATGAAACAAAAAGAGCTATTTCGATAAAACTGGGTATTTAGAACACTTATAGTCAGGTTGCATGGTATTTAAAATGGGGATGATCGGTCAATGGACACGCCTACCTCCCACACAACCTAAATGGCAAATGTGACATTACTTGAAATGTTTAGAAGTTACGGTATTAAAATTTGGTACGTAGAATAGTAACAACATAATTTATCTTCATTCCAAAAATATGCAAGATCCGTTAATTTTTAAATAATCTAGAGCCTTTTCTGCACTCAAAAAATTATGACGGTAGATTCCACTACAAAAGACAGTTAAAACTACTACATTTGCTGTTGTTTTGGCGTCTACTACATTTTACGGTAAAATCAACTACAAATTGTTGTTGTTTTTAACTATCAATTAACAACTACAAAAAACGGTAAAAACTACTTCAAATTACAGTTATTTTTACTGTAACTCAAATTATCTGAATTTTCTTCTAAACTTAAAAAACGGTTAAAATTGTTTGGAAATAATTTCTGCTGCATCTGACACTTCCAAATCGTCCAATACATCCGTTTTTCTAAAAATTTCTAGAAAATTAAAGTTTTTTTTATAGACTAAAAACAACTACATAAAACAACTGTTACTACAATGTAGTAATTTTTTGTATTTATTTTTAAAAACAACTACAAAAAACAGTTGTTTGAGATTTTTCACCCAAAAACAACTGAAGTTGTAGTTGAAAACAACAACTACACAAATGACCAGCATGTAGTAACTGCAATAATTTTCTAAGTGTGTAACGCAAATTTTCAAAAAACTTCAAAATGCAGTGTTTTTTCTTAGGAAATGCTGAATATCTCAAATTTGAAAAGAGGTTTTAAAAAACGGACTTCGGAATAAGAAAGAGGATATTTTTATTATATATATTCAATTTATAACTCATTTTTTTTCAAAAATGGCGTATGGAGCAAAACAATAATTAGGCGACGTATTGTCTTCGACAATGGCAACCGTTCACCGTTCCGTGCTGGCTCTGTTCATAGACTTATTAAGAAATTGCACAGTGGAACGAAATTTTCTTTATTTTGGTAAATTTTTGAATTTTCTTTATTAATATTGTTGTGCTATTTTCTTATCAGTTTTTATAAGCTTTAATACCTACGTCATATTTGTTTATGACAAAAAACATTAACTTTATTAGCACATATGAATGTTGACAAATAATATGCATTAAAAAAGTAGAAAAGTTAAATTCGACTTGAATGAATCCATGAATACCCTCTACAACGTCAAAAAAAAACTTTAACATTTTTGACTAGAAACATTTTATTTTGAGTAAAAACCCTTTTTTTAGTAATTTTTGTAAAAAAAAATTAAAATTGGCAAATTTTTTTTTGAGTGTAAAATTTTTATTCAGTGTAAACTTTTTGTAACAATATTATTAAGAGACTAAAATACTTTTAAAATATTTTTGTGGCTTACCAATGATTTTAAAGGTTATTTTTTAATGCTTGGTTTTTTAACCAAGGGAATTTAAGGTGAAACCAATCTGAAATTTACGGTTTTGCTCATAACTTTGAACCACTGGACCGATTTCTCTGAAATTCAATACCAACTAGACCAGGAAAGCGACAAATGTTTATGCCAAGGTTCTTTAGACTTAGAGTCGCCTTTAGAAAGTTAACTTATAAATTGCCGAAATTCACTATTTTCCTTATAAATTTTGAACCGCTGGGCCGCTTTTGCTGAAATACAATACCAACCTGATCAGGTAAACTTCAACTCCAGCAGCCTAACACAGAAAGAATTTGAAACGAATTTTAATCAAAAAAAAAACGCGGATTCAATCAATTTTTTTATTAAAATTCCTCCAATCAAGAAAATTGTTATACCAATCATCAAATTGTAGGTTATTGAAAAATTTGATAAATTTTTTATTTATAGTTAATCAAAATAATGATTGATTTAACGAATGAATTGTAAGCTTATGACAAAATTATCAAAAAATTCATCTTTTTTGCTTTCCAATATGTTGCCAACAATAAAAAAGTAAAACCCGATTACTTTGCATATTTTTGAATTAATCTATTCAATTAAATTAAAGCAAAAAAATCTGGTATGTGGAAAATTTCTAATTCGACAGTTAAAGAAAATAACAAAAATTTTAATCAAAACATTGATTGACTCATTTCATTTTTTTTTGATCAATAGATTTAATTGAAAATTTTTAGCCAATAATTTTTTGTGTGCGTGAAGTCTTTCAAAAGTTAGCGTGTTTTCTACAGACACCAGGCGGACGGACATTCATACACTTAAAATCGATCAAGGATCATGAATATATATACTTTATGGGGTCATAGATCAATATTTCAAGGTGTTACAAACGGAATGAGAAACTTATATATACCTAACACTAGAGTGGAGGGTATTAAAATTAATCAGAAACTTTATCAAGTTTTTTATAAATATTTCTCAATTAATCGGTTTTTATTAGCACAAGAATATTTGCTTTGTTAAGTCAGATTATGAAATCATTGACCCATATAATATTAAAAGTTGCTAGAATACTATTTATCGTTTAGAAATTTCGCTAGAATTAAATTTCTTTACTTGTTCGAGGATTATTTAGAATAATTTATATGTTATTTATATTTGTAGAGTTTTTTCAAGAGCTCAAGCTAAAATTTTCCTATTTTTTTATGAAAAAAATATTTTTGTAATCATTTTTGATACAAAAAATAGTTTGAGACAAAATGTCGTCGTTTATTTTATTATTTTCGACTACTTCGTATTTTTAACCTTGTTTGCAAGGTTTCACTACCATCATAGCGGAATTAGTTAACTTTATTTATTTTATTTATTTATTTATCATTAAAATTGTTTTGAAATAGGTTTTTTGTTTTGTTTATTTTATTTTTGCAAAACACGTTAAGGCTCATGATTTTAATATCGACACATGCCAAAACCATAAATGATTAAATCTAACAACTGAATTATATTAGTGTTCAAAAAAAAAATAGTTAAGTTAAATACTCAACTTTGAAAAAAATAACATAAAACGCAATAGCAAGTTGTAATATGTTTATGGAAATCTTTAGGCGCCTTCCTATTTCAAACTTAAAAATAAATGTTATTCGACAAATATCATTTATACCCAATTCACACCTGAGGTGAATCTCGTTTGAACGAGATTTCATCTCAGGTGTGATTAAGCCCTTAGGTATAATTTGTAAAAGATCAATTGTAATTCGAAGAATATCAGATGTAATTTGATATTTTTTTAATTGTTATTCAAAAAAAAATTAATTGTCATTTGAAAAGGATCAATTGATCTTTTTTGAATAACAATGTGAAACTTCGAATAACGATTGATGTTTTTATACCCTCCACTCTAGTGATAGAGGGTATATATAAGTTTGTCATTCTGTTTGTAACTCATCGAAATATCGATCTGGGACCCCATAAAGTATATATATTCATGATGCCCGATCGATTCTAAGACATTCTAGCGATGTCCGTCTGTCCGTCTGTCCGTCTGTCCGTCTGTCTGTCTGTTGAAAATGCTGTCGCGGACAAAATATTGCACAGAGATGACTGAAACTTAATATATTTATTGGAAGTTCTCCCGAGAAGTTTGGTATTGCATTTGAGCGATATCGGTTCAGCGGTTCAAAAGTTATGAACGAAAATGTAAGCACACCTCAAATATTTCAGTACATTCTACATAACCTAAAAATACAAAATGCTTTAATTCGGCTTCTGGTTGCCATATGTGAACATAATTGAACACCAAATGGTATTTAAACAAGTACGAACACAAAAAAAGAAAAAAATCGCGGATTTTTTTTACCAAAATTTTTTTTCGCGGAAATTTTTTTTTTTTTAAAAAAATTTTTTTTTTCAAAAGTAATTTTCTTTTAAATAAAGTTTTTTGCAATAATCTTTTTGAAATTGTGGAGGGTATCACTACATTCGGCAAGGCCGAATTTAACTTTTTTACTTGTTTAAATTGCAATAGATCTTTTTTGAATTGCAATTGATCTTTATCGAATTACAATTGACTTTTTCGAACTAAAATTGATCTTTCGGTTTCGGACAAATAATGAAAACTGGCCGAATATTCGTGCCAAAAAAAGAGTATTCCTTCTTCCAAGGCCGGTCAAAGTTTTTTTTTCCAAGAATCTTCCATAATTGTTTACAAAAATTTCGTCAGCCTATTTGTCTATCTTTGTTCAAAATATTCCTACCAATTTGTTTACCAATTATCCACAAAACCTCAACAACACAATCGTCACAATTTTTGCGCCACAATAAAATAAATGAATCACATTATGTGCCTTCAAATGAATGCTTTTGAAAAACTATCATCGTCGTTAACAGCACAAACAATCAGCTCATGTTTAACTCGTGCACATTGGCCTCTTTACCCATATATACACACACACACCCTCCAATCTCCATAGTCTCCACTATACCCCCATCTTAATTTAATGAAAACAAAAATTAAAAAATTAATTCTAAATTAAACAAGTAGAAAAGTTAAATTCGACTTGGCCGAATCCATGAATGCCCTCCACAATTACCTTTTTAAATGAAAGTGATTTTAATAACGTTAAAACATGCTCTAAAAAATTTTGATTAGTTATATTTTATTTTGAGTAAAAAGTTTTTGAGTGTAAATTTTTTTTGGAGTGTGAAAAATTTTTTTTTTTTTACTTTGTATTTTGCATAGCGTTTTTTTTCAACACCTGAATTTAAGGTGAACCGACTTAGAAATTCATGGTTTGGCTCTTAACTTCTGAACCATTGGACCGATTTCGCTAAAAATCGAAACCAACTTTACCAGAAAAATTACAAATAAATATAACTTGCGAAGCTTTCGAAAAATGTCGTTGCTCCGCAGAAGAATGGATTCAAAAGCCGGATTTTTAACCGCACAGAGACACGGAAGTGGCTGTTTTTTTTTTTAATGCGCCATTATTTTTATTAACGCAAAAACCTTTTAAAAAGTGATGACATTCAAATATCCAGTGAAAGAATACAGAAGTACTTCATGAGGTCCTATACCTACATATTTATTTATATTTATATTTCAAATATCCAGAGAAAGAATACAGAAATACTTCATGGGGTCCTATACCTACATATATTTCGAGGTGTAACAAACGGAATGACAAACTTATATACCCTCTATCACTAGAGTGGACGTTAAAAAAAGAAACACAAAACAAATCACGTTTTATTTGAGAGTGTTTTAAAAGCAAAAAAAAAAATATAACGTACGTATCGCAAAAAATGTGGAAAAATTAATTTTAAATAAAAACCTGTTTGTTGTCTACAATTAAACACTGTGCTAAAGTGGAAAGAGTGTAATCTCTGCTTTATTTAAAAAAAGCGTTAAATTGGAAATTTGTAAAATACAACGCACCGTCTTTGTTAAGCGCCAATAAAACGACAGACAAATCTTACAATTTGTCTAACGACCTAATGCAAATGGCTTCAATAACAGCATGTGTTCAGATATGTGTTCGCAAATATTTTTAGAAAAAAAATGCGCGGTTGGAAGACAAATTTGTCTGTCATCTGATGGCCCCTTTACAATAATAAATTGTATTGACATTTTTACAACGTGGCGTGTTACAAAATTAGGGCCATAGAAAAAAGTAGAAGTTTAGTTTAGAAAAATTTTAAACATAGTACATGCCGGTAGACTCTGAATACTGGCATTACCATCCATGGACGTATACAGGGGGTGGGCACAGGGGGCACGTGCCCCCCTTTTCAATTACTTTTCAAGTACTTCTAGTTAAAACTAAATATAAATAGGCGATGGCAAACAATTTTGGGAGTTGTGCCCCCCCCCCCCCCTTTACAAATTCCTGGATACGTCGCTGTTACCATCGGAACCGGGAATATCGATATTCTCGGGAGTACTGTGATCATTTTCCGATATTACCGAGAATCAAGAATACCGGTACTGACCGCAGTCCCTATTTATAAGGATATAAATATAAATGTTCTGATGTTATACCTTATTGTATCGAGGCCGGATTTATTACAAAAGTTAGGGAATTTTATAGGGAATTTAAATAAAAATGCATATGTACACTCAACCAAAAATCATTGTATTCCCAAAGAAAATCGTTGTAAATTCAACAGAAATCATTGTTGATTTTGACCCTACAAATATTAATGTTGATTTCAATAAAAATTGTTGTCAGTTTTTGTAAAAGTTGATCAACTCGTTTTTTTGTTAATCAACTCGTATTTTATGTAAATTCAACTCATATTTTTGTTAATATAAGAAATTTGTAAATATTCTTTTATTAAGTATAAATCATTCATTTTTTTATTTCCGGCTTTTTAAGCTGCAATATTTGAAGATTTTCACAAAGATTTTCACACACACTTCGTTTATTCATGTTTTGCACCCATTAGTCATTCTCTAGTTATCTGATGATACCAAAACAAAATCCTAAAAAGAAAAACGTTTTAATATAGTATGAATACATAAAGTAATCAATGTATTTTATTACTTACCAAATATTTACAGATCAGATCCTATTTTTATTTATTTTTCTAATATTAAATAATTTTATAAGAAACAAACACATTAAATAACACTGCGGAACACAAAAAAATAAACAAGAGTTCCGACCATCATTTCTATATATTTCGGGTATGCTGATTCGAATGGCGTACTCCGTTTTTCGATGTATGGTACAGTTTTCTTGCAAAATGTCGTTAAAGATTTGCTGATTTCGAGCCAGAAATTTGTAAAATACAACGCACCGTCTTTGTTAAGCGCCAATAAAACGACAGACAAATCTTACAATTTGTCTAACGACCTAATGCAAATGGCTTCAATAACAGCATGTGTTCAGATATGTGTTCGCAAATATTTTTAGAAAAAAAATGCGCGGTTGGAAGACAAATTTGTCTGTCATCTGATGGCCCCTTTACAATAATAAATTGTATTGACATTTTTACAACGTGGCGTGTTACAAAATTAGGGCCATAGAAAAAAGTAGAAGTTTAGTTTAGAAAAATTTTAAACATAGTACATGCCGGTAGACTCTGAATACTGGCATTACCATCCATGGACGTATACAGGGGGTGGGCACAGGGGGCACGTGCCCCCCTTTTCAATTACTTTTCAAGTACTTCTAGTTAAAACTAAATATAAATAGGCGATGGCAAACAATTTTGGGAGTTGTGCCCCCCCCCCCCTTTACAAATTCCTGGATACGTCGCTGTTACCATCGGAACCGGGAATATCGATATTCTCGGGAGTACTGTGATCATTTTCCGATATTACCGAGAATCAAGAATACCGGTACTGACCGCAGTCCCTATTTATAAGGATATAAATATAAATGTTCTGATGTTATACCTTATTGTATCGAGGCCGGATTTATTACAAAAGTTAGGGAATTTTATAGGGAATTTAAATAAAAATGCATATGTACACTCAACCAAAAATCATTGTATTCCCAAAGAAAATCGTTGTAAATTCAACAGAAATCATTGTTGATTTTGACCCTACAAATATTAATGTTGATTTCAATAAAAATTGTTGTCAGTTTTTGTAAAAGTTGATCAACTCGTTTTTTTGTTAATCAACTCGTATTTTATGTAAATTCAACTCATATTTTTGTTAATATAAGAAATTTGTAAATATTCTTTTATTAAGTATAAATCATTCATTTTTTTATTTCCGGCTTTTTAAGCTGCAATATTTGAAGATTTTCACACACACTTCGTTTATTCATGTTTTGCACCCATTAGTCATTCTCTAGTTATCTGATGATACCAAAACAAAATCCTAAAAAGAAAAACGTTTTAATATAGTATGAATACATAAAGTAATCAATGTATTTTATTACTTACCAAATATTTACAGATCAGATCCTATTTTTATTTATTTTTCTAATATTAAATAATTTTATAAGAAACAAACACATTAAATAACACTGCGGAACACAAAAAAATAAACAAGAGTTCCGACCATCATTTCTATATATTTCGGGTATGCTGATTCGAATGGCGTACTCCGTTTTTCGATGTATGGTACAGTTTTCTTGCAAAATGTCGTTAAAGATTTGCTGATTTCGAGCCAGAAATTTGTAAAATACAACGCACCGTCTTTGTTAAGCGCCAATAAAACGACAGACAAATCTTACAATTTGTCTAACGACCTAATGCAAATGGCTTCAATAACAGCATGTGTTCAGATATGTGTTCGCAAATATTTTTAGAAAAAAAATGCGCGGTTGGAAGACAAATTTGTCTGTCATCTGATGGCCCCTTTACAATAATAAATTGTATTGACATTTTTACAACGTGGCGTGTTACAAAATTAGGGCCATAGAAAAAAGTAGAAGTTTAGTTTAGAAAAATTTTAAACATAGTACATGCCGGTAGACTCTGAATACTGGCATTACCATCCATGGACGTATACAGGGGGTGGGCACAGGGGGCACGTGCCCCCCTTTTCAATTACTTTTCAAGTACTTCTAGTTAAAACTAAATATAAATAGGCGATGGCAAACAATTTTGGGAGTTGTGCCCCCCCCCCTTTACAAATTCCTGGATACGTCGCTGTTACCATCGGAACCGGGAATATCGATATTCTCGGGAGTACTGTGATCATTTTCCGATATTACCGAGAATCAAGAATACCGGTACTGACCGCAGTCCCTATTTATAAGGATATAAATATAAATGTTCTGATGTTATACCTTATTGTATCGAGGCCGGATTTATTACAAAAGTTAGGGAATTTTATAGGGAATTTAAATAAAAATGCATATGTACACTCAACCAAAAATCATTGTATTCCCAAAGAAAATCGTTGTAAATTCAACAGAAATCATTGTTGATTTTGACCCTACAAATATTAATGTTGATTTCAATAAAAATTGTTGTCAGTTTTTGTAAAAGTTGATCAACTCGTTTTTTTGTTAATCAACTCGTATTTTATGTAAATTCAACTCATATTTTTGTTAATATAAGAAATTTGTAAATATTCTTTTATTAAGTATAAATCATTCATTTTTTTATTTCCGGCTTTTTAAGCTGCAATATTTGAAGATTTTCACAAAGATTTTCACACACACTTCGTTTATTCATGTTTTGCACCCATTAGTCATTCTCTAGTTATCTGATGATACCAAAACAAAATCCTAAAAAGAAAAACGTTTTAATATAGTATGAATACATAAAGTAATCAATGTATTTTATTACTTACCAAATATTTACAGATCAGATCCTATTTTTATTTATTTTTCTAATATTAAATAATTTTATAAGAAACAAACACATTAAATAACACTGCGGAACACAAAAAAATAAACAAGAGTTCCGACCATCATTTCTATATATTTCGGGTATGCTGATTCGAATGGCGTACTCCGTTTTTCGATGTATGGTACAGTTTTCTTGCAAAATGTCGTTAAAGATTTGCTGATTTCGAGCCAGTTTTTCAACAAAAAAATTTGCAAAGTTAATGATTTTTAAATTGTATGGCATGGAAAACAAAGATATGACTTGTAGCAATATTTCTTATACAAATTTGGTTTAAGGCTTTTCATCTTAAGCCCTTAAATTCGCGAATTTCTTCATTTTTTTAGGTTTTCGCGAAATTAACCGCTAAGTTGGTCTTTGGTAAAAAACTTGCTTTTAGTGAATCAAAAAGGCATCCCTAACAATACGAATAGTGGACAAAAAACAGCTATGTTATATGGACCATCATGATGAAAATCGCGAAAAACCGTTTTTTTGTATATGCCAGCATCACTTTACGAGATGATTTGAGACTCCATCTTTTAGTATATAATGTGGGAACCATAAACAATTAACTGACCAAAAATTTGGCCAAAAAAGTTTTCATTTGCAAAAGTTATCTTAACTATTATTTCAGTGTTAACCCTACAATAATTATAGTTTTTGTTAAGATAACTTTTGCAAATGAAAACTTTTTTGTCCAAATTTTTGATCAGTTAATTGTTTAAGGTTCCCACATTATATACTAAAAGATGGATCCTTAAATCATCTCGTAAAGTGATGCTGCCATATTCCAAAAAACGGTTTTTCGCGATTTTCTTCATGATGGTCCATATAACATAGATGTTTTTTGTCCACTATTCGTAGTGTCATGGACGCCTTTATGATCCACAAAATGCAATTTTTTTATCAGAGACCAATTAAGCGGTTAATTTCGCGAAAACTTCAAAAAATGAAGAAATTCGCGAATTTAAGGGCTTAAGATGAAAAGCTTTACACCAAATTTGCATAAGAAGTATTGCTACAAGTCATATCTTTGTTTTCCATGCCATACAATTTAAAAATCATTAACTTTGCAAATTTTTTTGTTGAAAAACTGGCTCGAAATCAGCAAATTTTTAACGACATTTTGCAAGAAAACTGTACCATACATCGAAAAATGGAGTACGCCATTCGAATCAGTATGTCTCAAATATATAGAAACGTTGGTCACACCTCTTGTTTTCTAAAATAGTGGCCAGTTTTGTCACGCTGTGTAATTTTATAAAAGACATTTCACATTGCTACCAACTCACTCGTTATAATAAAAAAAACGATCGAACAGGGTTGTTTTTTCTTTTTTGTTTTATCTATTGAATTCTGTAGACGCCATTTTAATAGTTGAACCAACTATACTGATTATTCAACGATATAAACTAGTGCCCCCCATTTCCCGGTTCTCGGTATTCCCGGGAATACCGGTATTCCCGGTTCTGGTACCGGTTTCCCGGTTCTAGATATATTCCCGGGAATACCGGTATTCCCGGTTCTGATCCTGGTACCGGTTCTCAAAAAACAAAAAAAAAACCATACCATAAAATATTATGATTACACCATTTATCAGTATTTGAGAAATATTTAGTAGTGTTTGTAAAATTATTTAAAAATCAAGTAATTTTTGTTCTTTAATTTTATAAAAAAATAGGAAATGGTGTTTTTCACATGTTTTGTATTATTTTTTGGTAAAAGCGAAGAATAAATTTTAATTATACAAAATTTTACAAAATATACATACCGGTAGTCCCGGGAATACCGTCAGAACCGGAACCGGGAATACCGGTATTCCCGGGAATACCGGGAATAATTCAAGAACCGGGAAACCGGTTCCATTTCCCGGTAATACCGAGAACCGGGAATACCGGTATTCCCGGTACTACGGTACTGACCGTAGGCACTAATACAAACATTAATTTTTGTTGAATACGGCATTATTCTGTAAAACTTGATCTACAATGGGTTTACTAATTTTTCTACCAAGATATTTCTATGAGTGTTTATCTCAGGATTGCGGTTTGTCTCAATTTTTCTGATGACTCATTCGTGTTTAGGAGGTCAAAATGCGTTAGAAAATGTGTTTTAATGTGTTTTCCTTTTAAATACCTTAAAACGCAGGGTTAAGGAGTTTGTACAAGTATATCAATCAACTCAGAATCACTTTTTGAATCGATATAGCAAAGACCGCCCGCCTGCGATGCCTATAGAAATTGAAAAAAATCGGTCCTGGTTTAGATCTAGCCTCCATACAAAGCTCCCTTTTTAATTTACAAATCCTACCAAATCTTAAAGAAATCGGACCAGTTACATTTCTAGCCCCGATACAAATCACCCTCCCGATATTTACATAAATCTCTCAAAACTCATGAAAATGGGAAATATATAATTGAACATTGACCATTTTTGGACTTATTGTTACACCAAAAAACAAATACACTTATTTACCAATTTTTTTGTAAAAAGTAATTTTGCGTAATTTAGCAAACATTTTTGGAACAAAAACTTGGTTAAATTGCTCAAAAGCACTTGGTGAGTTAAATTTTTACCAAAAACTTGGTAAATAGGTGGAAGAGTTTTTTGCCCGATAATCAGTTAAATTGGTCTATTGGCAACAAAAAAAGGAATTTTTCAATAAAATTTTTGTTATGTTTGTTTTTGTACTAAGGATATAACAAAAGAAATATCCAATAGGTCCATGTTTGGATTTTGGAGCTATTTTCCGCAAAGCACCGGTGACTATATCTTTCAAATTAAGCAATTTTCTTTGCTTAATTTGAAGTCAAATCGAAAAACTATTAAAGCGTTTGTTTTTCAGGTTTTAACAATCAATTAGCATCACTGTTAACAACAAAAAATTCGAGTACACACAGTGCTGCCAGGGTTTTTTTTTTTTTTTTGAAGTCGTCAAAACTTCGAAAAAATTGTCGAAAGTTTTAAAAGTCAAAAAATCGTCAATTTTAAAAATGTTAAAAAACACATTTTTTGAAATATTAAAATTTTAAAACACACAATTAAATGTTTTCTCTTCAATTTTGTTTAATAAGTTTTTAAAATTTACGCACAAACAAAATAAATGATTTTACTTTTAAAACCAGTGAAAAAATAGTTGAAAGTCATTAGATTTTTTTTTAACACACAGTAACATTCAATTTAAACTGCTGATAACATAAATTTCAACAAACAACATTTAATTTTAACTGTTAAAAAAATAAATAACGTTAAATCTTAAAAAAATAAAATTTCTTACACACAAAAAAAAAATTTAAAAAAATGTGCCAGTTTTTGGTTTAATTACAACCTATAAAGTGGTTTTGGATAACTTACCAAAGTTTTTGCTCTAAAAAACTTAGGTAAATTATCCAAAACCACTTTATAGGTTGTATTATCCCCTAAACGTACACAATTTTATTATATTTTTTTTGTGTGTACATTTATTTTTACTACAGAAAATAAACTACATTCACTTAAAAGAAGTGGTATTTGTCATTCAAATATACCAACAAACTAAAAAAAAAAAACTAAGGAAAATTAAAAGCTAATCCAGGAAACAAACTTTGGAACGCTCCAAAAAAATGACTCCTTTAAGACCCGTCAAAAAAATGTTTTTGGAGGGCACTTTTTCGAATTCTAAAAAGCATGTATTAAACAATTTTTGTTAAAAAATGAGCTTTCCAAAACACCCCAAAGAGATGTCTCACTGTAAAACTAAAAAATTGCAAATTTTGATTTTTGTTACAAAAAAATCGTATGGGAATCAAATCAGAAAATTGTCTTGCTAAGTTTTATGAAAAAATCGTCAAAATGACGAGAAATCGTCACTTCTGGCAGCACTGTACACACTTGTTGTTTATGTGTGTGTGTGTTTTTTGCATTTTTGTTTATTTCATCCATGGGCGTGAAACAGAGTTGCTTTTGATTTGAATAATAAGAGCAAGGCATTCTAGCGATGTCTGTCTGTCAATAGAAAACACGATGCAAACCAAAAGAGCTGCACCCTAAAGTTTGGCACTTGTGTGGTGTGGTATTATAGTTAGGTTCGTAAAAAGGCAAAATCGGACCAAGGGGAAAAAATGCCCCCCCCCCTTTAAATTCCAAACCACATTTTTTAGTTATTTGTTTTACTCTTGTTAAAGGCCATTTGTCAGGATAATACTGAGTCGTAAGATTTTAGTAAACCAAAATAACATGAAATTTGATTGTCAAAAAATCAAACCAAAAATGGTAAAATGGAAACATTTCTAAAAATATCGAGTATTTCGACTGTCAAAATTTCCGTATTACCGTCCGTTTCATTACATTTTGCATGTACACGATAACATTTTTAAAGGCTGGGTTAGCCATAAAACGTAACCGTAGCGTAGACTCTATACAATATTCAGTAAGCAAACATAGTACAGAACATTTTTATTTATGTTTTGTTTTTTTCCAACGCATGGTATTTTATGTCACGCTAAAACGTAGAGAGAACCTATTTTCAACAGGTTCTCTCTACGTTTTATTTTACTGAGTATTATCGTGACAAACGACAAGTGAAATTTTTTTTTATTATTATAATTTGACTAATCTATTTTAGGTCATAAGTTGGATCAGTTCAAATTCCTACACTTGGACCAAAGAAATACGACGACTTAAAAAAATTGTTTATTTTTAGTTCACAGTTCTAAATGTCATCATATTAAAAGTACCAATAAAATCATACCGGTTTCGTGTCTATATGATCTGTGATTTCAACTCAGCTGTTTTGTTGTTGTATCATTTTATTTGCTTTATTTTTGTTATTGCCTTTTATACAGCTGTTTAATTTTTTTATTATCTTTCTATACGTGTGTTTCGTTGTTGTACTAACTAAAAATAACTTGTGTGAGCTCACTTTTTCTATACAAATATTTTTGTTCATCCCTAAAATATGTGTTAACTTTATAAATGTAGGTATATTTTTTATTGTGCATATTTTTCTTGTGTAGTTTAGATTTTTTTTGTTAGTTGAGCGTTAATAACACCCTAATTCAACGTTAGTAATTCTCAATGAGTTGTTACGTCTTTATATATAAGATGTTAAAGTTGTGCATGGTCTAATCAGCTTTGCGCAGAGGCGATATCGTAACCAATGAGGTTCTACCGAGGTGCGATTATTGCTAGTTGAAAACTTTAACCAATACCCCGCCATGGGGACGTGAAATACCGTCCACTACGGCAATTTTTGTAAGCCCGAGAGGGCTTGTTAATCATAAATTTTATGCATAATTTTAAGAACGGAAGAAAGTGCTTTATTTAAAAGAGGACATAAGGCCTCTACAGACGATTCAATATTATGCACAATCTGCATGTATTTTTTTTCAGTACAATATTTTATTTATACAGTATTTTTATGTCAGTGTTGCCATAAGAGAATTTTGAAAAAATGCTAAATGGCAGAAAAAAAAGTGCTAAAATGCTCTACAGACCAAAAAAAAAAGTGCTAGATTTTTTTTTTCATTTTTTAAATTAACAAATAATAATTTTTAACAATAACTCTAGTTTACAACGAAAATGCGCACTAACTGCGTCTACATATTTTTTTGACCGCTAAACTTAAAAATTTTATCGAAAAAAATACTTCTTATAAACTTTTTTTGCGTTTTTTTGAGTTATTTTCCCTATATCTTGAGTAATGTACCTCCGATCTACTCGTGATACAAACCAAATTAAAGTTAATCAAATTTTCAACAAACTTTACACACATTACTCTCCTATCTGTTCAATAGTTTACGCGCGATAGACAAATGTATTGTAAAAATTCATTTTTTTTATCAAAAAAAATCATTTGTTGATTTAAAAATTTTTTTAACGAATCGTTGCAAACTAACAAGTTTTTTTATTTACCTTAAAAGCCTGAACCTATACAAATATAACAAAATGGGTTTCATAAAAATCTATGGGCAATCACCAAAGTTATAATGATTTTTTTGAAACTACGCATAAAAATTTCCTTAAATTTTTTTTGTATTTAAAACAGACAAGGGAAAAGTGTAAAACTTAAAACTCTTCAATGAAAAAAAACCAAAAGTATTTTTTCCAAAAAAATTTAATTCAATTTTTAAATAAATTTCCTACAATTTTAAAATAAAACTCGGTATCGAGTTTTAAAAATAAAACTCCGAAATAAAAAGAGTTTTATTTTCATACAATTAATTTTATTTAAAGTAAACAAAAAATGTTTTTGGGTTTTAACATTTTTATGTAAAATAGTTGATAATATAATAAAATATGACCTCACAAAATAGTAACATTAGTTGAAATTAATTTCATCTTATTTAAATTTATTGATACTCCTAATAGAACTCTCATTTGTGAAAAAAAAACCTTCTATTAACGAAATATTGGTCTAAAATAGGGTTCTCTTAATATTTTGTTGTTTTTCTGCATAAAAAATATTTTTGCAAAAATCGCTTATAAATTTAAAAAAATAAACACTCTTCAAAATTAAATGTATGAACTAAATAGATTTTTCTCTCCTAATTGCAAATCAGCTTTAAATATTTCTAACGTTTACCGTTTTTAAGATATTCGCATTTGAAGACTGGAAATAAATACTGTAAACAAATTTAAGCATCAGTGACCACTAGTAAGAAAAGTAATGGGTACAGACGCACTGTGTCTTGAATATCTAAGAAATCGGTAATCTTGAGCAAAAGGTTTAGCATGTTCCAAAACCAATAAAACGAAGATTTAAATAATATTCTTTTTATTAAGGGAGGTTAAAAAAAATAAACAGCCTTTATGTATTTTTTTAAGCATCTATAAAAAAATAAATACGCAATATTTTTTAATTCTGATTTTTTATTTGAAAGATAATTTATTGTTATATTTTTAAAATTTTATAACACAAAATTTGGTGAACTGAAATTTCCACTTAATTGTAGAATGTTTTTTTTAAAGGACAAAATCGGCTGCCGTTGTACAGTTAAAAGTACTGGACCGATTTTGATGATATTTTTTTGATTTGTAGATTATTGAATTCGCTAGTACTTATAGTGGCCGTATTTTTAAAGTTTTACCTAATTATGTTTTTTTGAAAAAAGAAAAGTACATTTTTTAATTTTTTAAGTTTATATTAGCATAATTTCAACAAAAATCAATGTTTTTCAAAAAATGACCACGGTAAGTACTAGAGAATTTAATAATCTACTAATCAAAATCGGTTCAGTAGTATTTGCTGTACAACTGCAGCCGATTTTGTCTTTTAAATATAGAATTGAGAGGCAACCCTGGAAATTCTTGTTGACCAAATTTTGTGTAATAAAATTTAAAAAATATAACAATAATTCATCTTGCAAATAAAAACACCGAATGAAAAAATAATGCGTATTTATATTTGTATATCTGTTTAAAAATTGCTCACGTTAAGACTAAATTTTTCCTTTATACCCCCTTTAAACCTAATGAAAACATTTAAGATGAGATATATTATTTTTATCTAAACTTTACAATTCCTATATTCATATTATTTTCAAAAATAATACCAAAATAAATTTCTTTTTATTTTTAAGGTAAAATAAAACTCTTTTTTTTGAGAGAGTTTTATTTTTGATATTATAAAACTCCTAAATTTTTAAGAGTTTTATTTTTTGAAAATATAAAACACCAAAATTTTTAAGAGTTTTATTTCAAAATAAATTTAAATTTGAATAATTTAAACATTATTTTAATAAAGTACGGAGTTTTTCCTTGTCTGATTTAAAATACAAGAATAAAAACTGGGTTAAATACCATAGTTTTTTTGTGTGTGTATTTTCATATTATACGTCATAACTTCGGTAATAACCCATAGATTTTCATCAAACCGACTTTGTTATCTTAGTTAAGGATCAGGCTTAAAAAAACCATAACAAATTTTTTTGTTGCGGTTTCAATCAATTTTTTTTCTGAATTTCGATTGCGTTTTCTTAATTTAAACTGGGTTTTCTGAATTTCAATTGGGATTTTTGAATTTCATTAAAAATCTTCTTAATTACAATATGGATTTCTGAATTTTCTTGATTTTGATTGGATTTTCTGAATTTCAAAAAGGTTTTCTGTTTTTCAATTGGGTTTTCGAAATTTAAAAACGTTTTTCTCAATTTATTTTTTCTAAATTTCGACTAGGTTTTCTAAATTTAAATTGGGTTTTCTGGATTTCAATTGGTATTTTTTAATTTCAATAATTTCTTAATTTCTATCTGGATTTTTAAATTTCAATTGGGTTTT
This sequence comes from Pegoplata infirma, assembly GCA_963921195.1. Lineage (NCBI taxonomy): Eukaryota > Metazoa > Arthropoda > Insecta > Diptera > Anthomyiidae > Pegoplata > Pegoplata infirma. The sequence goes on along the minus strand of OY992537.1, from coordinate 205,043,022 downwards.
CTGAATTTTAACTGGTATTTCTATTTTTTTAATTTCTATTTTCTTAATTTTTGAATTTTAACTTATATTTTCTAAATTTTTGAATTTCAATTTATACTTTCTTAATTTCTTAGTATTCCTGATTTTCAATTAGGCGCCATGAAATAAGTCCCAAGAAAAAACGTTAAATAAATTCCATACGATTTGGGAATTATTTCATTATACAGGTGCAAAGAAATCGCCGCAGGCTAAAAAATTTTACAAGAGATTTAAAAAAACAAATTAAAATGTAAAAAAAAATGCTAAAAATGCTAAAAAATTTTAACAAAGTGCTAACTTAGCACTTGGCACTTTTTTCCAAAACTTTAGTGCTAAGTCCAAAAAAAAAGTGCTAGATCTAGCACTAAAAGTGCTAAAATGGCAGCACTGTTTTATGTATTCCATTTGTGCAGTGTTGCCATAAGAGAATTTTGAAAAAATGCTAAATGGCAGAAAAAAAAGTGCTAAAATGCTCTACAGACCAAAAAAAAAGTGCTAGATTTTTTTTTCTTTTATAAAATTAAGAAGTAATGCTTTTTAACAATAACTCTAGTTTAACACGAAAATGCGCACTAACTTCGTCTACATATTTTTTTTACCGCTAAACTTAAAAATTTTATTGAAAAAAATTTTGACGGATACATATTTCTAACAATTTTTTTATCGTTTTTTTGACATACCTCCGATCTACTCGCGATAAAAACCAAATTAAAATTAATCAAATTTGCAACAAAATTTACACACGTTACTTTCCCATCCTTCATAAGTTTACGCGCGATAGTCAAATATATTGTAAAAATTATTTTTTTTTATCAAAAAACTCATTTTTAATTTTTTTTAAGGAATCGTTGCAAATAAGCAAGTTTTTTTTGTTTACCTTAAAAGCCTGAACCTATTCAAATGTAACAAAATGGGTTTCATAAAAATCTATAGGCAATCACCAAAGTTATAAGAATTGTTTGAAACTACGCAAAAAAATTTCCTTATTTTTTTTTTATTTAAAATACAAGAATAAAACTTGGTTAAGTACCATAGTGTTTTTTGTGTTTATTAAATAAAATAAACTTTATTTTCATATATTAAGCAGTGTTGCCACTTTCTGGATAATTATCCAAAAGTGGTACAATTTCAAAATCTTTGGATAGTTTTTGGATAATGAAATTTTTTGAGTAATTTTTGTGTAATTTCACCTCAACAAAGTTCCAAATAATTTTGGTCATATTTTAGTTATTTTTATTATTTTATCGACATTTTCGGCTTAAAAAAACATTGACAATATGGACTTTAGCAATTTTTATTACTAGATAATAAATGACGGACATGCATTTTTGTTGGACCATAAAAACCTAGTCTAAATTTTTTTAAATTTTTCTGGAGAATCCTTCTTCCAAAATCTGAAAAATGTTCTTGAACTTATTTAATTATTACCACTCTCCCATTCCTCAGTTAAAAGAATTTTCAGACGAGTCGACCTGGCAAAGTTTTCTGAATAAAGCTCTTGTTTTTATAGCCTTAACACAAACAGAATAAATGAATTTATGTTATTTGAAATACGGATGGCTCTCCTCTTCTTTTGAAATTATTCCGAAAACAATTTGACAAACGGATCAAATATTCAACATACAAGGTACCCCAAAAGGAAAAATGTTAACGTACTATTGAAGTTTAACAAAAAACTGGAAAGAAGATAAATAAATTTCTTAGTATCTTTAATTTTTTTTATTTTCTATGATCTCTTGATATAATATAATATAATTTTTTTAGAGAAAACAATTTTTTTTTTGGTTAAAAAATTTTTTTGTTTAATTTGTGATATTTTGGATAATTTCGTGTGTAATTTCCAATTCTTTTGGTGGCAACACTGATAATAAGTCATAACTTCGGTGATAACCCATAGATTTTCATCAAACCGACTTTTTTGTCTTAGTTAAGAATTAGGCTTAAAAGAAACCATAACATTTTTTTTTGTTACGGTTTCATTCAAATTCATATTTTCTTACTCAAAATGCATTTTTGTCATATGTATGCCAATTCCACGTTATCAAATGTGTTGATTGGAAAAATAATGTTTATACGATTTGTTGCAAGTATGATTCTCTTTACAATGGTTTCAATTGCTAGAAGTTCGGATGTATACAACGCGATATATAAGGAAAATAGACAGAAAAACGTTTTTTTTTTTAAATAACTGAATCCGTGAAAACATTTTTTTTATATTTTCTAAACTTTTTAATTTCAATTTATACTTTCTTAATTTCTTGGGATTCCTGATTTTTAATTGGGCGCCATGAAATAAGCCCCAAGAAGAAAAAATAAATAAATTCTATACGATTTGGGAGTTATTTCATTATACAGGTGTAAAGAAAGCGCCGCAGGCAAAAAATTTTTGCAAGAGATTAAAAAACAAATTAAAATGTAAAAAAAATGCTAAAAATGCTAAAAAAATATCAAAAAGTGCTAACTTAGCACTTGGCACTTTTTTCCAAAACTTTAGTGCTAAGTCCAAAAAAAAAGTGCTAGATCTAGCACTAAAAGTGCTAAAATGGCATCACTGCATTTGTGGGTAAACGTCAAAAATATTGTGCATAAAGGCATAATTACTTGAGCGAATACGGTTCGGAGACGTGTCAGCTGATACGTTAGCTTGTACTAAAATATATAGAAATAGGTACTTAAACGAATACGTGACGGTGTATAGCGGCCGAACTTTAAAACGATACAACAGCCCGTCACGCTACAGCACCGCTACAGTAGCGCTCAAGTGCCTGGGCCTTAATATTGCGTCGTCTGTAGGTACCTATAAAAAAGCGATTTTTAAATCGTTTTTTGTTGGTGTTGCCAGAGGGACGTAATTTTTGTGTGCAAAAAAACAATCCCCAAAAATCGGGAACGGTAATCGGATTTTCGGAGGGTACTAAAAACTAGTGCTGCCAGAAAATATTTGCCTTTGAAAAACGAAATCCCTAATAATTATACAAAATTCCCAAAGCATTCCAAAATTTTTTTAAATTTAAACGCAAGAGCAGCGTTGCCAGTTTTTGTTGTAATTTGTCCCCAAAAACTCCTCAAATCAACTTTGATCCATCATAACTTTTATAATAAATGATAAGGTTTATTTTGGTCAAATTGGATTCGTGAACATGTTTTCTGTAAGTCTGACCAATTAAACAAAGTCCAGATCCACGTACAAAAAAAATTATGTAGCAAAATGTTGAGTAGAAAAATGTGCATCTTTTTTTTTAAGTAGTCAACACATTTAAAATTATATTACTATGAACAATTACTTTTTTTATGAATCAGTCTTATAGAAAAAATGTTCGCGAACCCAATTTGACCAAAATAAAAGATATCCGGCGTTTATTTAGAAAGTTATGATAAGTTAAAGTCGATTTGCCGATTTTTTGGGGACAAATTACAACAAAAACTGGCAACGCTGCGCAAGAGTATTAAAAAAATAAATATTTGTTTATTTATTAAAGAGTAGTTAGCAGTGATGCCAACTTTTTACAGGCAAAACAGTGATTCAAAAAGCTCTAAATTTGGATAAAGTAAAAAGCGCTAAAAAACTTTAATTAATTTAACGGTTTTAATATAAATTTTTGTAAAATCATCAGGCATATTCGCAGAATAAGTCTAAAAAATGGCTAAATATAATTTTCAAACTAATTTTTTTTCTGTTTTTATTATAAAAGCCACATTTTTTTTTAAATTTCAATAAAGTTTCTCTATGGTTGTATGTACTACAGCATCTATGTGAAAAATATGGATTTAAGACTGTTATTATGACGTTTCTGTTGTAAAATTTTAATTTTTTCATGTAGTGATTAGTTGTAGAAATAAAGCGCTAGATTTTAAAAACGTGCTAGTTTTTAAAAATGCGCTTTTTGGGTGGTCAGAAAGCGCTAAATCTAGCGCGAAACGCGCTGAGTTGGCATCGCTGGTAGTTAGACCAGCAGACTTTTGAAAAGATTTTCAAGAAGATAAATTCGGATGAACTTTATTTAATCCGCTTGTCAAAAAATCGTTTTCATGTCTGTTGCGCGTTTAAACGTAACAAGCAGGGCTGTCAGACCAAAGTTAGGGATTTTATGCTATCAATCAAAAAAGACAAGAAATCCCATTTGGGGATTTCAAACATTATTTTCGGGATATTTAAAATTTTATCTATTTAATACAGGGATGATAAAGTCAGTACAATTGTACTTTTTTCAGTACACTTCGGATGGCAAAAGTACTGCAGTACTCCACTGACTGATTTAGTACAATTTCAAAATTTTTCCCAATCACAAATTTTATTTCGACTGAATTTTTTAAGATCGTCAAAACATTACGAAATATGTAGAAAAGTTGTCAAAATCAGCACCATATTTTCAAAAATCAAGAAAATAGGTTTTTCCATGGTTTTTTCTGTTAGTACAGATTAAATACGGGCCTTAAATCTATTTTTATACCCTACACCACTCTGTGGCTCAGGTTATATTTACTCGAAATATTGTTCCTATATCCACTTTTTAGCATACTGGGTGACTCAAAATCACTTTTTGATTCGATTTAGCTATGCCCGTCCGTCTGTTTATGTAAACGGTGTAAACACGATACAATTTTCGACAATTTACTGAAATTTGAAACTTAAGCTTTTTTGGCACAAGGACAGTCCCATGTTTAGACCAAGTCCCCATTCAAACGCCCCATTTATATTGGACTAAAACGACTATAATAATAGATATCCTTTCGAAAGTTGGCAGGTGAATGTTTTGTATTCACAAATCACCATAATAAATTTAAAAAAAAATCTGATCTGTTCCACTTGTATTCCCCATACAAACCAACTTCCAGTTTTTTACATAAATCTGTAAACTTTCATAAAAATAGGAAATATTATATTAAAATTTTGTTTGTAGGTGTTAAACGCTTTCTTTGGTAACTTTATCAAGTCCGATTTTAATTGGACATACGCTTAATTTTTTTGTTTAAATATTTGGTCCATGTGTGAACCTATTTGCCGGAAAACACTGGTGTTGGGTTATATATTTTTGTTTATTAATAAAAATTAAAACTTTTTTAGTACAATGAGGGTCAAAAAAGTACACTTTTTTAGTCAAGTCAGTACAATCTTGAAAATGACATTTATCATCCCTGATTTAATACCACCAGCAGGGCTGCCAGATAAATTTTGTAAAAAATCGTCAAATTGACGATATTTTTAGAAAAAATCGTCAAATCCATTTGAAAAAATCGTCAAAATAAATATACACGATGTTTTTTATACCGTAAACTTATCAAAATATCATGCTAGGACCCTACAAATTATATATATTCACTATCCTTGATCAGTTTTAAGACGATCTAGCGATTCCGGTCCAATATTTTAAAAGTTATAAGCAACCCTGAGAATTTCGGATGAATTCACGTGTTCTAAATAAACACCTTTTTGAATGCAAAAAAATCAAAATGTTATCTTAATAAGTAATGGCTGCCTAGTTTTGAAAAATCGTCATTCTCTGGGCAAATATCGTCATTTGTCATTTTTTGCCAAAAAATCGTCAAAATGACGATAAATCGTCAAATATGTCAGCCCTGTGAATGGGGCAAAAAACAAAATGAAAGTACATATACCAATAGTAGACCAAACCCCCTGAAGGGTTTTAAAAACTTGGAGATTTTTTTATGGCCCACTGAAGTTTTTAATTTGTTTTCAAAGCGTTTGGAAAAGTAAAAAGTATATTGAAGCTGCTGTTGGATTAAATAATGTGAATACATGTCTTTTGTAAATTGAATGGCGGTTATTATCTATTATTAGCGGTCATTTTAGTCCATTTTTCAAATATCCTCATATAAAGCTTGATTTACACGTTAACTACCCTTGACTACCCTTATCTACTATTTCCCAGTATTGGTGGATAGCAATTGTCAAATTCAAATAAATTTTCATACAAAATTATTTAAACCCGGCAAACCGTATCACCAATACTGGGAAATAGTAGATGAGGGTGGTCAAGGGTAGTTAACGTGTAAACTGCCCTTAACACTATTAAAAGGGTTTAAATGTCCATTAAATATTTTCATTTTGTGATAATTAGACTCTTATGCTTATCAATAGCATCATTTAAATTTTTTTGCTATAAAGACTACTTTGCAAAATCGTTAGGAACATTTTAAACTGGATTTTAATAAGTAATATTTCGAATTATCCAAATCAGATTTGGATATAAATTTCGGGATTATTTTTAACAAATCCCGGGATTTTCGGGATCGTGATTTGCAGTTTGGCATCCCTAATGTATAACAACAAAGAGTAGTGTTGCCATTTCCAAAATGAAGAAAAGCGCCAAAATTTTGGAAAAAGGGGTAAAAAAGGGTAAAAATTTACAAAAAAAAGGGTAAAAAAGCGCCAAGAGGAAAAAGTCAAAATTTAAAAATTTATTTTGAAAATGTACTTTTTTACTACGAAAAGAACATTTAAAAAAGGGTAAAAAGGGGTAAAACTGGAACATAAAAAGGGTAAAAAGCGCCACAAACATAAAATTAAAAAAAAAATTTTTATGATTTTTTTTCGTGAATTTACTAAATTTATTGAGACACAACTAAAAAGAAAATTGCAATTCAAATTACTTAAATAATATTAGGATAACAAATAACACAAAATTTTAAATAAAAATATTTGTCTTTGTAAAAAAAATACCATTTTCAAACAAATCTGTTCCATTGTCGCACTCATCCATCACGCCAACAAAATATTTTTTTAAATACCTCTTTTGTAACTGATATTTGATACACTCGAAATATTTTGTAAGTAAATTCAACTGAAAAAACGTTTAAAACAATCGTTTTTCCTTTTAAAAAACGGACTACTTATATTTCATTTGAAACAACATACTTTTTCAGTTATTTTTAAACGATAATAAATGACTACATAGACATTCCGTAAAAACAAACGATATTTCAGTTATTTTAACTGTTTACAATTTTTTTATTTTGTGAAGTAAAAATAAAATTTTTTGAATAACAACCTACAAAAACCGTACTTCTGTAAAATTATACAAATAATTTAACTGATAAAAATTTTTTCCGTAACTTTTGTAGTTTATTGTTTTAACAACTGTATAAAACATTAAATATTTTATTTTCCTTGAAAAACAAACGATAAAACGTTTAAAACAACTTTAACTAAAAACTTTTTGAATGACCGTAAATAGTTACTGTAAAACTTTTCTGGGAGTAGCTTTGATTTGAACAAATTTGACTGTAAATACTTGAAGGCAGTTCATAATTTTGCCAGCAAATTTCAGAATTGTTTTAAAATACAACAGTCCAGAAAAACGTACAAAAATTATAGTTTTGCTACAAAAACCTCCGTAAGTTTTTGCTGAAAGACCTTAACATAAAAATAATCAACAAAAAGAAATAATAACAAAATCACAAAGTTTTTATAAAAAGCACCAAAAGCGTCACGAAAAAATAAAAAAGCACCATGATACCCGTTTTTTTAAAAAAGGGTATTCGTAAAAAACTCCGGGTAAAAATACAAAAAAAGCACCAGAAAATACCCGAAAAGCGTCAAAATGGCAACACTGACAAAGAGAATTTGGAAAATTTTGGCGTCCGAATTGTACTGAAAAAAGTACAATTGTACTGACTTTATCATCCCTGTTTGGTAAGGAAAATGAGTACTAAAAAAGTACTAAAATGCTATTTTTTTCCATCCCTGATAGAGTTAGTGTTAGTGTGTTAGATCAGCGATTTTTTATCATCGCGACGATTTTTAAAGTTTGTTTCAGTGTAAAAACATTTTTCCACTGAAAGAATTATTTATGAATTTCTTACATATAATCAATGATTTTTTTATTGTTTTTGTTTTCATTAAAATGATGAATCAGAAATTAAATTCTTAAATAACTCAGAATATTCCTGTTAAAATCAGAAAAAATCAAATTTCGGAAAATTAAACGCAAAAATATGTAAATTAAAAATTACAAATATAAGATTCCGAATAATTTCTCTGTATACAAAACTTCTGTGATTTAAAAAACCCTGTTCTGTTCGATTTTTTTTAGGATTCTTAAACTATTTAAAGAAAAATTATCACCTTAAAACTATTATTAAGATTATTTTTTTAAATCCTAAAACATTTCTTTATATGTATATTCTTATAAAACTATTCATTTCTATTCCAAAAATCTAAATTTTTTTAATTTTATTTTTTCTTTAATCTTTCCAGTTCCATTTCCGTTTTAAGCAACAATGGATTTCGTTTGTTTTCCATTAATACCAGCGATAAAATCGATGAAATTTTTGCCAAGGAAAATTCAGAACAAATACGTATTGTCGAGCGTCTCTTCAACAGTTCGCTTGTAGTGCTGGTCACTCAACAAAAGCCCAACTGTTTGAAAATGCTGCATTTTAAGAAGAAACAGGACATCTGCAATTGTGTTTATCCCTCAGAGATTTTATGTGTGCGTATGAATCGTTATCGTTTGGTAGTATGTTTGGCTGAAAGTATACACATTCATGACATACGGGATATGAAAATTTTACATTCCATTGAAAATATTGCACCCAATGAGTTTGGTCTCTGTTCGCTATCATTAAATTCACATTTGGCATTTCCTATTTGTACAACAAGTGGTGAATTAAGAATTTTCAATGCCAATAAACTAAAGCCAGGATTGACCATAAAAGCTCATGATACCGCCTTGTCTGCTATGAATTTTTCGCCAAGTGGAACGCTATTAGCTACAGCCTCAGAGCGTGGTACTGTGATACGGGTATTTTGTGTTAAAAATGGTCAAAAAGTACAAGAATTTCGACGTGGCGTGAAGCGATGTGTAAGAATAGCATCGTTGGTATTTTCGACAACGGGAGATTTTCTATGTGCTTCGTCGAATACGGAAACGGTGCATATATTCAAAATTGATACAAAGGCAGTGGAAGCGGCAGAAAGAAAATCCACAATAGGTAAGATTAGAATTAAAGTATTTTTTTGGTCACTTAAATACTCTTTTAAACATATATTCTTCACTTTGTGGCAAAACGTATAAAATTCATAATTCAAATTCAAAACGTATAAAATTCATAAATTCATAAATTCGGTTTTAAGTCGATTCTTTCGATGTATTTCGGATGAAAATGGCGATCACCGCCAAAATATGTCTCAGAAAAGACTGGATCTATAACTAAAATACTTGTCGATCGACAAATGCTATCGCTAGAACGATATCATTTCGGAGCTATCGTTCTAGCGGTATAAGAATTATGAACGAAAATGTAAGGACACCATAAATTTTTTTGATTTTAATGAAATATCATTAGGTCTATTCGATTACTTTACTACAATCTACTATTTTTTACTCATTTTACTACAGCTGGAAATTTTCAATAGAAAAAGTAAACAAGACTTTCCAGTTGTAGTAAAAAATAGTAAGAAATTTGGGTAATCGAATAGACCTAATAATAGATTTGAAGTGTCTGCTGAGGCTTTACGTCAGCACGCATAGATTTTGAAGTCCGCCGTATAATTCGCAATCGAATCACTCACTATCGTGAGTGAAATTTATTTTTACACGAGTGATTGTAAGTGCGCGTGATAAGAAAAAAAAAATCGTGAGTGAGTTTGTATGATTGTTTTGTGCTGTCTGAAACAGAAGAGAAGTAAAAAAAAATTGAAAATAATTAATACAAAATTGTGCTTTAAATAAATTGTTATGGAAATTGTTTTTGGGAAATTAAATACTTATTGTGCAAGTAATCGAAAAAAGTTAAATAAAAATTTCGTCAGTCTTCGTGAGCGTGATTATTTCGTAAGTGTAAAAAAATATTAGTTTCTCACGTGATCTTTTGTGAGGGTGAGCAAAAAAAAAAATCCTGCATGATCGTGCATGAGCAATGTATATTTTCGTTACCGTGCGTGAGTCAAAATTCAATTACGCGCCCACACTCAAAAAAAAAATTGTAATGTTAGCAAAAAAGCTTGTAAACCTACAAGAAAATTTGCTGATTTTGAACCCACAATTTTTTTGGTAAAGTTAGCAAAAATGTTTTGCCAAAAATTAGTTAACTGAAATTTTTTTTATTTCAACTTAGTTCATACACATTTGAGGACTCCATTGGGTTCGGACCCGATAGGTCCAGACCCCGATGGGCCTAGACCTAGTTGGGTTCCTTAAAAATCGTCATAGTTTTTGATCCAAAATTTGTGTCCGTTTCGCTCTACCTTGGTTAGTTTTTGAGATACGTGATTTTAGGGGACCACCGGGGTTTTGAGAATTACAAAACTCGATAACTTAAAAAATATTACTCGGAGAGCTTTTGATTATGCTTTTGGACTTTTTGTTGTGTCGGCAATATTTACCGAGATATGAGCATTTTAAATTTTTCGGGAATGCTAACTTTTTTGGATCCAAAGTTAGGACCCATTAGGGTCCACACAAGTGAAGAGGACCGGCGATACTATGGAGAGCCCGAAAACCAAAAATTGCCTCCATTTTGCTCTATCTGGCTTAGTTTCCGAGATAGCGCCATTTAAAGTTTTCTGAAAATAAAAATAAATTTACCATTTATTTTTGCTAATATTAGCAAAAAAGCTTGTAAAAATTTGGTTAACTCAATTTTAAATTTAGCAAAAAAAAATTAGTTCAAATTTTGTTTAAAATTGCTAATGCGCTAAATGAAGTTTACAAGATATTTTTGCTAACATGCTAATCTCAACTAAAAATTTGCTAAAAGTTAGCTAACCAGCATTAGCAAAAAAAAATTAGTAAATCTACTAATGTATTATTTTGAGTGCATATTTACTTTAAGTTATACTACATTGTGCTTACAAACTTCAAAATGGCGGAGCAAATCTACCTTCGCTAAATTTAACAAAATTTACCTAAAACTAAAAAACTGGTCCTTTTTAGTGGGAGATTTAAAAAAAGGAAGAAGAAATTTTACTTTTTGTTTAATATTTCTTAACTAAAAATTTGATTCAGTAAAATAAGCATCGAAAAAGCTCATTTCAATATTCATAAAATGGATATAATCTACCGGAAAACCTGCGAGCACTGTTGCCAAGTTGGAGGTTTTCCCGCTAAATCTAGCGCTTTTTGTTTGGATTTAGCGGGGAAAAATTGATTTTAGCGGGAACGGTGCTTTAGCGGGAAAATCTAGCGCTTTTTATTTGGATTTAGTGAGTCAAATTTAGAGGTTTTTTCCAATTTTTCTTTTTTTTTTCAATCGAAAAAGCCAAGTTTGTCGAATTTTAGCGCTTTTTTTGTAATTTAGCGGGAAAATTTTGTATTTTCTCGCTAAAATTTTTTCGACCGTTTCTTGCGCGTTTTTAATGAAAATTAAATTTTCGTAGAAAAAATAATTTGGAGGTTTTTTTTAAAATTTTTCTTTTTTTGTTTAACAAAAATGCCAAGTTTTTCGGTTTTTAGCGCTTTTTTTTTGTAATTTAGCGGGAAAATTTTAAATTTTCCCCGCTAAATTAATTTTTGGCGGTTTCTAGCGCTTTTTTCGTGAAATTTAGAGGTTTTTGGTTAAAAATAGTTGGCAACAGTGCCTGCGAGTCTAAAAAAATCGTCAAAATAATGAAAAACCGCTTAAGTTAGTAACACAATTGTACTAAATTGTCAGTGTTGCCAGATTTTTTAGTCATATCCCCTCATTTAATGTATCTCCAAATAATCGGCAAAGTTGATTAATTTTATATTTAGGCTGGATTTTCATTTTTTGTATTTTTGGTTAACTAATGAAACAATTTTATGCTATAATAAATTCAAGGTCTTGCACTTGAACCCAAGCGATTAGAAAATTCGTTTTTTCGGCCCGCCGTCCAAAAAGCTTTACAATTAAATTAGTAAACATTTATTCGCGAGGGGGAAGGTGTCACCCCCAAACCCCTCCACCAAAAAAAAGTCCCTGCAAAAATTTTTATTTGTAGTTTTTTTTCAATGTTGGAGGGTATAAAAGATTCGGCACAGCTAATTTTAATACTATTTTTTTTTTGTGTCTAAAAGTCTTTTATTTCATTGTAACCCGACGTTTCGTCAATGTTTTGTTGACTTTATCAAGGTGATTCGTTTATTTAAAATTAAAACAACAATACATTATAAACAAAAAATATTTTTTCTTTACTATAGATTTAATTTTCAATCCATTTATTAATTTTTAAATTATTTATTTTAACATGGAAGGTATTTATCATTTTTATTTGTTTCTACTTGTAGTTTCCGACGAAAGTAAAAAACTTACCCCCTCATCATCGCCCTCGTCATCTTCCAAAGAGGATACCACCAGTAATGCGGCTGCCACAAATAGTTCTTCTTCTACTAAAACATCAGCCACCACAACTTCTGAAAATCCTTCATTAACTCCTCCCTCCAATAATCAACAACCTGCCTCTACAACTTCTAATAATTCCTGGTCTATGAGTGGTTACTTATCTAAGGCTGTATCCTCCTATCTGATACCATCTCAAATCGGTGATGTTTTGGCCCAAGATCGGGCATTTGCTACAGCTGTACTAGGCCAACCAGGTCTAAAACATGTCTGTGGTTTAGCTCGTATACAAAAAGAGCTGAGATTGCTAATGGCCTGTGAAGATGGTTTCCTATATATCTATGAATTTAATAGTGAAAAGGGAGGACCCTGTAAACTATTACATGTTCATGATTTACGTTATACCTTAGAGGGTGTTATAGGTAAGATATCTAATTTTTTTAAACTACAATTGTAAACTTTAACTTAATTTGTATTGTATTCTCTTCTCTAGAACTAAATCTCTCCGAGAGCATGGATAAACTTTCATTTTCTGGCCTATTACCCTCTACACCTACAACTAATCCTTCTTCCGGTTTTTCAGCCGATAAATCACCTAGTTCTCCTGCCAACGCCAATGATTCACTACATTCCAAAAATTCATCGTCTTCATCACCTTCAGCACATAGCAAATCAAGTTCATTGAGCAGTGTTAGTGTTATAATTGAAAATCTTGATCCTTCATCGGATAATTCATATGCTGGCATTTTAAAGGGTTCTGAACAAACGGTGAATACTACTTTGACAGGTATTAAGACCTAATTTTTTCATTATTTTATCACTTATGGAGAGAATTATATGATTTCATAAAAAAAAAACAAAAAATGGTATGTAAATTGGTTGTTCATATAGTTTTACTAAGTAATTGGTAGATTTTAAGAAAATAATTTACTTAAAACATAAAAAGATGTTACAAAATATAAGAAAACATGAATTTATTTCAAATTCAACCAGGCGGTCGTCATCCACCTCAAATACTCAAACATTAACCGCCTGAGATTAATAGAATGAACGTTGAAAGAGAAATTGAAAAAAAAGGCTTTTTGTTTTCTTTAAAAAACACACTTTTATATGGCTTTAAACAAAACAAATTTATAAAATTTACGTTCTTAAAATATTAATGATTCAATATTAAAAAAAAATTATTAAATGCAAATAAAGTAAAAATTTCATGACTTTAAGAAAAGCCAACAATTTTGCTTGATCCCAGACAGACTTAGTGTGAGAGAAAAAAAAGAGAGTTGCATCAATTACAATCTCTTTACTTTATTTCTCTATGATTCAACTTGAATTTATTTTAGAAACTATTTTTTTTTAATTAAGTTAATTTTAGTCTAGCCAGTTTAAAAAATTAGGAAAACGACCAATTTTATTCCATTTTCTAAACAAATTTTGAATTTATTCATAAGAGAAGTAATTGGAGATATTATTACTCAAAATGTGGGGATAAGACTAAAAAAATACTGGCAACACTAACAATTTAGTACAGCAAGTGTTACTAGCTCAAGCGATTTTTTATCATTTTGACGATTTTTTTATGTTAGTCATTTCATTATTAAATCAAAGTAACTAAAGTCTCAGATACTGAGACATTTTTCGTATAGAAAAATTCTCAGATTCTGAGACATTTTTCGTATAGAAAAATTCTCAGATTCTGAGACATTTTTCGTATAGAAAAATTCTCAGATTCTGAGACATTTTTCGTATAGAAAAATTCTCAGATTCTGAGACATTTTTCGTATAGAAAAATTCTCAGATTCTGAGACATTTTTCGTATAGAAAAATTCTCAGATTCTGAGACATTTTTCGTATAGAAAAATTCTCAGATTCTGAGACATTTTTCGTATAGAAAAATTCTCAGATTCTGAGACATTTTTCGTATAGAAAAATTCTCAGATTCTGAGACATTTTTCGTATAGAAAAATTCTCAGATTCTGAGACATTTTTCGTATAGAAAAATTCTCAGATTCTGAGACATTTTTCGTATAGAAAAATTCTCAGATTCTGAGACATTTTTCGTATAGAAAAATTCTCAGATTCTGAGACATTTTTCGTATAGAAAAATTCTCAGATTCTGAGACATTTTTCGTATAGAAAAATTCTCAGATTCTGAGACATTTTTCGTATAGAAAAATTCTCAGATTCTGAGACATTTTTCGTATAGAAAAATTCTCAGATTCTGAGACATTTTTCGTATAGAAAAATTCTCAGATTCTGAGACATTTTTCGTATAGAAAAATTCTCAGATTCTGAGACATTTTTCGTATAGAAAAATTCTCAGATTCTGAGACATTTTTCGTATAGAAAAATTCTCAGATTCTGAGACATTTTTCGTATAGAAAAATTTGGAGATTCTGAGACATTTTTCGTATAGAAAAATTTGGAGATTCTGAGACATTTTTCGTATAGAAAAATTCTCAGATTCTGAGACATTTTTCGTATAGAAAAATTCTCAGATTCTGAGACATTTTTCGTATAGAAAAATTCTCAGATTCTGAGACATTTTTCGTATTGAAAAAGTCTCAGATGCTGAGAAATTTTTCGTATAAAGAAATTCACAGATTCTGAGACATTTTTCATATAGAAAAAGTCTCAGATTCTGATAAATTATCATTCTATTGCTTGTAGCTAGCGTGGTTTAGAATTTATTCGCAATTTAAAAATCTTGCAAGGCTAGAGTTGATCTAATTAATTTTGGAATTATGATCTGCGACTAAAATTTTATTCTAAAACACCAAAATTTAAAATTTCTTAAAAAATTCATTTCAGCTTTTTGTTAAAATTCATGTTTTCTTTAAAAATTTCATAATTTTTTTTTTTCAAATAAACATTTTATTAATATCTTTCATTTGCTTTTTGTGCTTTATTTCTAGCAGATTCTGCCAAATTTCGAAAGCTCTGTGATGCCATTGACACGCCTACTAAGTTGTACGATGAGCGACAATTTCCACCTGTAGCTATAGCAGCCAAGGATTGACAAAAGATTAATTTAAAAGCTCAACGTTTAAAGGATTTGAACATGACATAAACATTTAAATTTGAAACTCTCAAAAAAAAAAGAATTTAAAATATTTAAATATTTTTTTTTCAAAATAATTCTCCAAAAAAACTATATAAATAACTTAAAAAAATGTAAAAAAACATTTAAAAAAATGTAAATGACTTAAAAAAATTTTAAAAATTTAAACAAAAAAAACTTAAAAATTTAAAGAATTTAAAAAAATATAAATAATTTAAAATATTATAAAAAAATATAATTAACTTTAAAGAAATTTAAGTATTTTTCAAAAAAATAGAAAGAAAACTAGCGTAATTTATTATAATTTTAGCATTTATTTAATAATTATATTATTATTTTAGCTTTGTTAATACATATAATTTTAACAAAATATTACAACGTCCGACAGCTAAATATTTAAAATGAGCCCGGATGATAAAAGTCTAAATGTAGAAATCAAATGGAATAAAACTGCATTTACAGTTTTTCATTTTGTGATAATGTTTCCTTTTAAAAGAACTTTAAAGTTTTACAAGGATTACATTTTGTATAAAATTTCCAAAAATTTTTCTTTTTGTCTTATAATGTCACTATTGATGGCAAACTAAAGAGAATTTTTTTTATTTTGTCACATGAGAAAAAAAGGATGTGAATAATGTATTTTCAAAACTTCATTAAAATATTTTGTTAAAAAATTTATATGATATTGAAGGATTAAATTTCGAAAGGACCTCATTTTTTCTTGATATGTCAAAATAATAAAATTGGAAAATTTCGGAGATCCTCCTCTTTCATTTGCCATCACTAGTGGCATCCTGGACAAGTACAAATATTTTAAAAATATTTTACAAAAAGTTAATCCTCTAAAACTTTGAAGTCCTTTTAAAAGAAAACAGGATCACGAAATTAAAAACTGTAAATGCAATTTTACTACATTTAGGCTCTAGTTTCAAACCTATATAATAAAGGTTCAATACAATTCATGTTTAACTACTTTTTTTTTTCTTTTTGTCGGACGTTGTTATCAAAGAATCACATTCAAAAACAAAAAAAAAAGTTCAAATTAGTTGAAATTAAAAAAAAAATATAAATTTTATTATTATACTATTATACTATTTAACAAAAAAATACTCTATGTTGCATATAAGTATTTAAATATTAATTATGAAATCAGAAAACTCAATTAAAAAAAAAAAACTTTTAAAGAATCTTAAAGAAAAATTATTTAAAAAAATATAACTATTTTGTGTACTAATCTAAATGAAATGGCCTTTAGCCTATGAAGCTATTATTTAAGTATTCCAACAAGAAATTATCTTATGTCCTTCTCAATATTCTATTACAGTACCTTTCAATTATTCAAGACAATCTTTGTTTTCTCTCTATAATTCTTAATTAATTTGTGTTTTTTGTATTGTATTAACATAATTGTTAAATATTTAAAAAAAAAACTTCAAATGTACCTTATTATTGTGTAATATGTATAATTTAATATGTAGTTGAAATGTGAAAAAAAAAATAACTAATGCAATAAATATTAAGGAAGGACAACTAAAGAAATATATTTTTTTTTATTAAAATCTGAAAATGATTGGGAAGATGGGGCCCTGGTCACACAAAAATTTGGGGCCCCACTGGAAAGTAAAAAGTCGCATGAGAAAAAAAAAACATTCTTTTAGTACAAATTAAATTCATTAAATTACATGTTTTAAGATAAAGAAACTAAAAAAAAAAAAATATTTTTTCTAGCTCGAGGTATTTTTTCTTGATTTTAATTATACCCATGATATTAGCGTAGAATAATTTTCTGTCGAAAAATGTCTCAGATTCTGAAACCTTTTCTATACTTTTTTATATGTCTTAAAATCTATGACTTATTCTATACAAAATAGATTCTATACAAAATTAGAATCTGCGACTATTTCTTTACGAAAAATGTCTCAGAATCTGAGAATAATAATAATAATTTTGATCGATGATCTATTATTTATTATTTCTTTTCTACTTTGAGACTTTCTATACGAAAAATGTATCAGAATCTTAGACTTTTTCTATAGGAAAAAATTAGGCTTTTTCTATACGAAAAATTTTTTAGAAGCTGAAAATTTTTGTATACGAAAAATGTCGCAGAATCTGAGACTTTCTCTATACGAAAAATGTCTCAGAATCTCAGACTATTTCTAAACGAAAAATGTGTTCAATGAGAAAAAATGTTTCAGAATCTGAGACTTTCTAATCGAAAAATGTCTCAGAATCTGAGGCATTTTCTACACTAAAAATGTCTCAGAATCTGAGACTTTTTCTATAAGAAAAATATCTCAGAATCTCAAACTTTTTCTAATCGAAAAATGTCTCAGAATCTGAGGCTTTTTCTATACGAAATATGTCTCAGAATCTGAGACTTTTTCTATACGAAAAATATATCAGAATCTCAGACTTTTTCTAAAAATGTCTCAGAATCTGAGGCATTTTCTATACGAAAAAATGTCTCAGAATCTGAGTCTTTTTCTATACGAAAAATGTCTCAGAATCTGAGACTTTATCTATACAAATATGTCTCAGAATCTGAGACCTTTTCTATACGACATATGTCTAAGAAACTGAGATTTTTCTATACGAAAAACGTCTCAGAATCTGAGACCCTTTCTATACGAAAAAAGTTTTAGAAGCTGAGACCTTTTCTACACGAAAAATGTCTCAGAAGCTGAGACTATTTCTATATGAAAAATGTCTCAGAATCTGAGATTCTTTCTATACAAAAAATGTCTCAGAATCTGAGACTTTTTTTATATGAAAAATGTCTCAGAATCTGAGACTTTTCCTATACGAAAAATGTCTCAGAATCTGAGACTTTTTCTATACGTAAAATGTCTCAGAATCTGAGACTTCAATACGAAAAATGTCTTAGACTCTGAAACTTTTTCTGTACGTAAAATGTTTCAGAATCTGAGAAATTTTATATACAAAAAATGTTTTAGAATCTGAGACTTTTCCTATACGAAAAATGTCTCAGAATCTGAGACTTTTTCTATACGTAAAATGTCTCAGAATTTGAGACTTTAATACGAAAAATGTCTTAGACTCTGAAACTTTTTCTGTACGTAAAATGTTTCAGAATCTGAGAAATTTTCTATACAAAAAATGTTTTAGAATCTGAGACTTTTCCTATACGAAAAATGTCCCAGAATCTGAGACTTTTTCTATACGTAAAATGTCTCAGAATTTGAGACTTTAATACGAAAAATGTCTTAGATTCTGAAACTTTTTCTGTATTTAAAATGTTTCAGAATCTGAGAAATTTTCTATACAAAAAATGTTTTGGAATCTGAGACTTTTTCTATACAAAAAATGTCTCAGAATCTTAGTGTTTCAGAATCTGAGACTTTTTATTTAGGAAAAACTGCTATGAACCCGGTGAAAAATGGTACAAATATGATCATATATGCGTTCATACAACGTCATGTATGTCCATATATGTAGCATATATGAATATATATGACACTATATGAATGCATTTATGATCATATTTGCAACATATATGTCCATATACGTAAAATGAGGGCATATGAACATATATGGCATATATGCTCCATATATGTCCACTAGAGTGTCCCTTATTTTGGAAATGTTAGAAATCTTGAGACGGTACCCGCTCATTTTTTTCCTTTTGACTTAAAAATAACTCAGGAAAAATTTTACGCCCCTAGGACCACGCCTTCCCTACGCGACGGGGCCTTAAAAAGCGGGGCCTAAAAAATAATTTTTCCATACAAACCAAAAAATTTTTTTTTGATTTTTAATTTTTTTGTTGTTAATTATTATATTACTTGCTTAGCTTATTTACGACAAAAAATTTGATTTTGGTGGGATAAGTCTTTCAGCGCTAAAAAAATTTTCGCAAAAAAAAATTTTGAGCCGCCGGGGTCCTACAGTAAAAAATTTTTAAAAAATATTTTTTTTTAGTCTTTGTTCTTAAAATATTAATGATTCAATATTAAAAAAAAATTATTAAATGCAAATAAAGTAAAAATTTCATGACTTTAAGAAAAGCCAACAATTTTGCTTGATCCCAGACAGACTTAGTGTGAGAGAAAAAAAAGAGAGTTGCATCAATTACAATCTCTTTACTTTATTTCTCTATGATACAACTTGAATTTATTTTAGAAACTATTTTTTTTTAATTAAGTTAATTTTAGTCTAGCCAGTTTAAAAAATTAGGAAAACGACCAATTTTATTCCATTTTCTAAACAAATTTTGAATTTATTCATAAGAGAAGTAATTGGAGATATTATTACTCAAAATGTGGGGATAAGACTAAAAAAATACTGGCAACACTAACAATTTAGTACAGCAAGTGTTACTAGCTCAAGCGATTTTTTATCATTTTGACGATTTTTTTATGTTAGTCATTTCATTATTAAATCAAAGTAACTAAAGTCTCAGATACTGAGACATTTTTCGTATAGAAAAATTCTCAGATTCTGAGACATTTTTCGTATAGAAAAATTCTCAGATTCTGAGACATTTTTCGTATAGAAAAATTCTCAGATTCTGAGACATTTTTCGTATAGAAAAATTCTCAGATTCTGAGACATTTTTCGTATAGAAAAATTCTCAGATTCTGAGACATTTTTCGTATAGAAAAATTCTCAGATTCTGAGACATTTTTCGTATAGAAAAATTCTCAGATTCTGAGACATTTTTCGTATAGAAAAATTCTCAGATTCTGAGACATTTTTCGTATAGAAAAATTCTCAGATTCTGAGACATTTTTCGTATAGAAAAATTCTCAGATTCTGAGACATTTTTCGTATAGAAAAATTCTCAGATTCTGAGACATTTTTCGTATAGAAAAATTCTCAGATTCTGAGACATTTTTCGTATAGAAAAATTCTCAGATTCTGAGACATTTTTCGTATAGAAAAATTCTCAGATTCTGAGACATTTTTCGTATAGAAAAATTCTCAGATTCTGAGATATTTTTCGTATAGAAAAATTCTCAGATTCTGAGACATTTTTCGTATAGAAAAATTCTCAGATTCTGAGACATTTTTCGTATAGAAAAATTCTCAGATTCTGAGACATTTTTCGTATAGAAAAATTCTCAGATTCTGAGACATTTTTCGTATAGAAAAATTTGGAGATTCTGAGACATTTTTCGTATAGAAAAATTTGGAGATTCTGAGACATTTTTCGTATAGAAAAATTCTCAGATTCTGAGACATTTTTCGTATAGAAAAATTCTCAGATTCTGAGACATTTTTCGTATAGAAAAATTCTCAGATTCTGAGACATTTTTCGTATTGAAAAAGTCTCAGATGCTGAGAAATTTTTCGTATAAAGAAATTCACAGATTCTGAGACATTTTTCATATAGAAAAAGTCTCAGATTCTGATAAATTATCATTCTATTGCTTGTAGCTAGCGTGGTTTAGAATTTATTCGCAATTTAAAAATCTTGCAAGGCTAGAGTTGATCTAATTAATTTTGGAATTATGATCTGCGACTAAAATTTTATTCTAAAACACCAAAATTTAAAATTTCTTAAAAAATTCATTTCAGCTTTTTGTTAAAATTCATGTTTTCTTTAAAAATTTCATAATTTTTTTTTTTCAAATAAACATTTTATTAATATCTTTCATTTGCTTTTTGTGCTTTATTTCTAGCAGATTCTGCCAAATTTCGAAAGCTCTGTGATGCCATTGACACGCCTACTAAGTTGTACGATGAGCGACAATTTCCACCTGTAGCTATAGCAGCCAAGGATTGACAAAAGATAATTTAAAAGCTCAACGTTTAAAGGATTTGAACATGACATAAACATTTAAATTTGAAACTCTCTCAAAAAAAAAAAAAAGAATTTAAAATATTTAAATATTTTTTTTCAAAATAATTCTCCAAAAAAAACTAAATAAATAACTAAAAAAAATGTAAAAAAACATTTAAAAAAATGTAAATGACTTAAAAAAATTTTAAAAATTTAAACAAAAAAAAACTTAAAAATTTAAAGAATTTAAAAAATATAAATAATTTAAAATATTATAAAAAAATATTGTTAACTTTAAAGAAATTTAAGTATTTTTCAAAAAATAGAAAGAAAACTAGCTTAATTTATTATAATTTTAGCATTTATTTAATAATTATATTATTATTTTAGCTTTGTTAATATAATTTTAACAAAATATTACAACGCCCGGCGGAAAATATTTAATATGAGCCCGGATGATAAAAGTCTTAGGCTATTATTCATAATACTTATAGCAGACTTATTGTACGTTTATTTGTTCCTGCAATATCTGTCAAATAAATCTCACAAGTAAAAATGTGAAGGATCAGTACTGATCCAAAAAATGGATCGCTAAGATTAGATCAGTTTTAATCGGACGGATACAATTTCATCCGAAAAATGGGTTTATCTAATTATATAAACCCATTTTTCGGATGACATTGTATCCGTCCGATTAAAACTGATCCAACCTTAGCGATCCATTTTTCGGATCAGTACTGATCTTTCAAATTTCGGATCAGTACTGATCTTTCAAATCTAGGAGAAGATGTGATATATATAAATATATCTAAACATTTTTACTGGGGCTACTATAGTTATATTTCAGTTTTTATGAATAACCACCTTAATGTAGAGATTAAATGTAGTAAAACTTCATTTACAGTTTTTAATTTCGTGATCCTGTTTCCTTTTAAATGACTTTAAAGTATTACAAGGATTACAGTTTTTAAAATATTTTTGTATGTACTTGTCTTATAATGTCAAAATTGATGGCAAATGAAATTGGAGAATTCTCGCTAATTTTTTCATTTCTTTGTTTTGACACATGAGGAAAGAAGGATGTAAATAATGCCCTTTCAAAACTTTATCAAAATATTTTGTTAAACATTTTAAATTATATTGAAGGATACAATTTCGAAAGGACCTCATTTTTTCCCGATATGAATAAATAATAAAATGGGGAAGTTAGTGGAGATCCTCCTCTTTCATTTGCCATCACTATTGACATCCTAGGACAAGTACAAATATTTTAAAAATATTTTACAAAAATTTAATCTTCTAAAACTTTGAAGTCCTTTTAAAAGAAAACAGGATCACGAAATTATAAACTGTAAATGCAGTTTTACTACATTTAGGGCGGATTTTACAGTCTAAACTAAGTGCTAACTTAAGTAAAATCTTAGTTAAGATTTATTTAAGTATTTTTTATTACTTAAGTTAAATTCGATTTTTCGGTTTGTACTTAAGTTAAAAAGAAAATATGCTAAAAATATGGTAACACAAGGTATTTATTTTGATTTGACAATTCAAAAAGAAAACAAAAAAATAAAATAATAAAAATATACAAAACAAAAATTATGTAAATTAACGAAAAATCCCACAAATGCTGTTATTTTCCCTTAAAATCTTTCACCATGGGTATTGTTAGAACCATAACATTTAAGAACGCGGCTAAGGGAATCATTAAAAAATACTCCACCCGCTTTACTTTGGATTTGCACACCAACAAACGCCTCCATGAAAATGTTGCTGTTATTTCCACCAAAACTTTTTTCGATTACGATTATGTTACCTATTTGATAGGAAATCTCCGCCACTCTTAAATAAAAGGTATTTCCATAAAATTGAGTGATATTACCATAAAAAAAATAATGTTTAAGAAATGTTAAAGCTTTGGATAGGGTCCATCAAGTGGGTAACATAACCGGTAATCTTAATTCTTGTTGGAAATAACAGCAACCTTTTCACGGACACATTTTCAACGATACATGGACAATCAGACGGACGAACAGTAGATCAGTATTCTAAAATGTGGGTCTGGGACAAATAATTTGAGTAATTACAATCTTCATCACATACTCATCACATCACTCAATTGCTCTTCTATTCCAATACAATCATCTGCCTTGGGTCTTGTTAGAACCAAAACGACCAAGGCGCTAGGGTCATCATTGAAAAATTATCTATCCGATTGACTTCGGATTTCTACACCAACAAACGTTTTTATTATTTTCAACAAAATCTTGAGGAAAAAGATTGGATGTTATCCATTTGATGGGTCATTTCCGCCAATCTCAAATTCCTTACAGATTTTTATTTATTTAATTATTTTTTTCGATATGATGGAAATATCTTGAAATTTGATGGTAATACCTTGAATTTGAGAGTTTCGGATGGAGATTTTAAAGGAAAAGAAGAGCAATTGTTGGATTTTTTTTTTTTGTATGTTTTTATTATTAATTGAATTTTGTTTTGTATTTTTTTTTTTAAATTGTCAAATCAAAATAAATTACTTAAGTAAAACTTAAGTTATGATAATAGATGACTTAAGTTTTACTTAAGTAGATTTTATAAAATAGTTTTTTGGATTTAAGAAATTTCTTAGCTTAAGTCACCACTTAGTGCTAACTGTAAAATCCGCCCTTAGTTTCTAGTTTCAAAGTTCAGGTTAAACGAATTTTTTTTCTTTTTGTCGGACGCTGTTATCAAAGAATCAGATTCAAAAACAAAAAAAAAAAAGTTCAAATTAGTTGAAATTAAAAAAATAAATTATATTATTATACTATTTAACAAAAAAAAAAATACTCTATGTTGCATATAAGTATTTAAATATAAATTATGAAATCAGAAAACTCAATTAAAAAAAACTTTTAATGAATCTTAAAGAAAAATTATTTAAAAAAATATAACTATTTTGTGTACTAATCTAAATGAAATGGCCTTTAGCCTATGAAGCTATTATTTAAGTTTATTCCAACAAGAAATTATCTTATGTCCTTCTCAATATTCTATTACAGTACCTTTCAATTATTCAAGACAATCTTTGTTTTCTCTCTATAATTCTTAATTAATTTGTGTTTTTTTGTATTGTATTAACATAATTTTTAAATGACAAAAAAAAAAAAAAACTTCAAATGTACCTTATTATTGTGTAATATGTATAATTTAATATGTAGTTGAAATGTGCAAAAAAAATAATAAAATTTAGAAAACAAATGCAATAAATATTAAGGAAGGACAACTAAAGAAATATAGTTTTTTTATTAAGATCTAAAAATAATTGGGAATGTGGGGCCCTGGTCACACAAAAATTTGGGGCCCCACTGGAAAGTAAAAAGTCGCATGAGAAAAAAAAAACATTCTTTTAGTACAAATTAAATTCATTAAATTACATTTTTTAAGATAAAGAAACTAAAAAAATATATTTTTTCTAGCTCGAGGTAACTTTTCTTGATTTTAATTAAACCCATGAAATTAGTGTAGAATAATTTACTATCGAAAAATGTCTCAGATTCTGAAACCTTTTCTATAGTTTTCTATATGTCTTAAAATCTACAACTTTTTCTATACAAAAAATATCTTAGAATCTGCGTTTCTTTACGAAAAATATCTCAGAATCTGAGAATAATAATTATAATAGTTTTAATCGATGATTTATTATTATTATTTATTTATTATTTCTATTCTACTCTGAGACTTTTTCTATACGAAAAATGTTTTAGAATCTGAGAATTTTTCTATAAGAATCTGCGACTTTTTCTATACGAAAAATTTTTTAGAAGCTGAAAATTTTTTTATACGAAAAATGTCGCAGAATCTGAGACTTTCTCTATACGAAAAATGTCTCAGAATCTCAGACTATTTCTAAACGAAAAATGTCTCAGAATCTGAATAATTTTCTATACGAAGAATGTCTCAGACTCTGAAACTTTCTCTGTACGTAAAATGTTTTAGAATCTGAGACTTTTTCTATACGAAAAATGTCTCAGAATCTGAGGCTTTTTCTATACGAAAAATGTCTCAGAATCTGAGGCTTTTTCTATACGAAAAATATCTCAGAATCTCAGACTTTTTCTAAAAATGTCTCAGAATATGAGGCATTTTCTATACGAAGAATGTCTCAGACTCTGAAACTTTCTCTGTACGTAAAGTGTTTCAGAATCTGAGACTTTTTCTATACGAAAAATGTCTCAGAATCTGAGACCCTTTCTATACGAAAAATGTTTTAGAAGCTGAGACTTTTTCTACACGAAAAAATGTCTCAGAATCTGAGACTTTTTCTATACGAAAAATGTCTCATAATCTGAGACTTTTTCTGTACGAAAAATGTCTCAGAATCAGAGACTTTTTCTATACGAAAAATGTCTCAGAATCTGAGACTTTATCTATACAAAAAAATGTCTCAGAATCTGAGGCGTTTTCTATACGAAAAAAGTTTTAGAAGCTGAGACTTTTTCTACACGAAAAATGTCTCAGAAGCTGAGACTATTTCTATATGAAAAATGTCTCAGAGTCTGAGATTCTTTCTATACAAAAAATGTCTCAGAATCTGAGACTTTTTCTATACGAAAAATGTCTTAGAATCTGATACTTTTCCTATACGAAAAATATCTCAGAATCCGAGACTTTTTCTATACGTAAAATATCTCAGAATTTGAGACTTTAATACGAAAAATGTCTTAGACTCTGAAACTTTTTCTGTACGTAAAATGTTTCAGAATCTGAGACTTTTTATTTAGAAAAAACTGCTATGAAGTAGAAATTTCTCCTATAGAAAAAGTCTCAGTTCTATACGAAAAATCAGTTCGATTCAGAGAATTTTTCTATAGAAATGTAAATTTTTCTATAAAAACAAATTAAAAATATGTTGGTCCATTTTCGAATAAGCGAATTTATTGGAATTTTGGGGCCTCTTAGGTTAGGGGCCCTTGGACCGTGCCCAATGTGCCCTAATGGTTAAAACGGTACAAATTTAACCCCATTTCAACCTGTTTTTACAAAAGTTGCCTCTTTCAAATGTTTTTTTCCGCTGAATTAAAAGGTTAAAAAAAATTTTAAAAAAGAGAAGAGAATAAAAAATGTGTGAAAAAAGTATAATTTCAAAACGTTCCCTGCTCCATTCTATATCGTTTCCGTTCTATTCCATTTCGTTCGTAGTTCCATCTCATTAAGTTCCATGTGAGTTTTATTCCTTTCCGTACAACATGCGTTATAAAAAAAAATAAAAAATTCTCATGTCTTCATAAATGGAATTTCCAAAAAGTACTTTTATCAGAATGTACACATTTTTTATACTTTGAACCCCCTAAGAAACGGAAGTTCCAAAAAGTAGTTTTTCCATCATGTTTTTTCACTGAAGGATCGATCCTACATTCCAAATATTAAGTGTAGAAGTACCAAAAGTACACATTTTTACCTATTTTATCCCCCAAAGAAACAGAATTTCCACAAAGTATTTTTTTAGAATGTTGTTTTTTCACGAAAGTATCCAGCATGCCAAATTTTAAGTTTCAAGACCCATTATTTCAGGAAATAAAAAAAAAACATACAAAAATACCCTTTTTTACCCCTTTTTGTCCCCAAATAATCAGAATTTCCAAAATGTACCTTTTCCAAATGTTTTTTCCGCTTGAGGACTCTACATTTAAAATTTCAAGTTCATAGGATCAGTATTTCATTACAATAAATAGTACCAAAAGTACATTTTCAAGCCCTTATACTCCCCTCTGAAACGGAATTTCCAAAAAGTATATTTTCCAGAATGTTATTTTTACCGAAGGATCCTACTTGACAAATTTCAAGTTTCAAGAATCATTATTTCAGGAAATATTCAGGAAGAAGTATTAAAAGTACACTTTTTTAACCCATTTTCTCCCCTAAAAAAACGAAATTTCCAAAAAGTACCACTTCCAGAATGTTTTCTTCACCGAAGGATCTTACATTCTAAAATATCAAGTTTCAATATCATTATTTCAGGAAAAAGAAAAAGTACCAAATACACATTTTTATCCTTATTCACAAGACTCAAGCTTCATTGGTTCGGTACCAAAGTAGATTTTTTTTTACAAATTTACTCAATTTAAATCAGAGTTTCCAAAAGGCACTTTGCTCAGAATGATTTTTTCGCTGAAGGACCCTACATTTAAAATTTTAAGTTTCTGGCACTATTATGTTTTTCTAGAAATATAAAAAGTACCAAAGTAATTTTTTTAAGTTTAAATGAAAGATTGTGTCAAGCTCTATGAAAGGGTCAAGGGTAAGAAATTTTAATATTTTTTTTTTAAAAATTTTAATTTGAGAAAAATCCAATCATTTTTACCCGTGGCGTCCTTTGATAAAAGTTCTACCAAAATTTGGGATTTTTTAAACATAAAAAATAAAATATATTCTGTTGTGCCGAATTCTTTTATACCCTCCAATATGTAAAAAAAAATTTAAAAAAAAGAAATGATAGGGACAATTTGTTTTGGGGGGAGGGGACGATGAGTTGGGGAACTCCTTGCTCCTCTCGGTATATGTTTACAAGTTCATTTTATTCGCCTTTTTCCACTAAAGTATTGTTATTTTATTATTATTTAAATAATTTTTTTATCCACGCCCTCAAAAAGGGGGCGGCCGAAAAAAGAGACATTTTTTTATCCCCTGGTTCCAAGCGCAGTACTTTGAACGTCTGCGAACACAAACATGTTTCATTTTTTTTAACAAAATTACAAAATAAAGTCAAAAAAATTGGCGTTTTTTCAGAGGTTGGTATAGTTCTTCAAAGCGGAACTTTTTCTCCCACTTCCGATTTTGCCCATTTCCAAACTTAACCTGCCTAGGACCATTAGACATATTCGTGCCAAACTTAAGAAGTCTAGCTCTTTTATTTTGGACTAATTCGTGTTAACTACAAACGGACGAACGGAAAGACGGACACGGACGGACATCGCTAGAATGTCTAAGAATCGATCACTGATTAATAATATATATACTTTATGGGATACCCGACCGATATTGCGTTACACACGGACAAAACTGTCTCATGGTCATAGGAAGGTTAAGTTCGTAAATAGGCAAAATCGGACAAGGGGGAAAAAACTTCCTCCTTCAAAAACTGAACCAATCTCTGAAAAACGCCATTTTTTTTACATGTTTTTTTGTTTTTTTGTTAAACAAATGAAACATTTGTTTTTGCAAGAAATGTTTAAAATCCTGCATTTGGACCCAGGGAATTAAAAATGCCCGTTTTTTGCCCGCCCCTTTTACATATTACCTTAAATTGTCTAATTTAAGGTAAAACATTTGTATATCCTAATAAATAACTTTGGTAACTTTTATCGCGATGGGAAAGGTTCACCCAACGCCCACCACCAAATAAACAGGACTAATTAGTGAATGGCTTCACTTTCCATGAAAAATTTATTTGAATTAACGAATCAAATGTTCAATATAACATTTAGCTTTATCTTTGTATATTTAAAAGATTAATTGATTTAAAAGACCTTTTTTTTAAATTATACATTCGTATGACTTTTAGAGCTTATTTTGCTATCACGTTTACGATTTTTAATATCACGACGATGATGCTTTTCGGCCGGTTCCTGTTCAGGTTCCTGCTCTGTATCATCACTAACATTATGATGTGGATGATGATGATGATGGTGGTGGTGATGATGCTGCTCCCCTTGATTTCCTTTTATTTCAATTTGTATAGCTTTATCTTCTGTATGTACTTCGGGTTTAACTATAATAGGGCGTGGAGCAGGTGATGGTGGCAAGGGAGGAGCTTCTATTTCTTTATCACTTTTTTCTATTTTAAGAGATTTCAAAGAAAACATTGAACCAATTTTTCTAATTCTTTCATGCACAGAAGATCGAACAGTTTCAGGTATAGACGTTTTTCCAGATTTGACACTGTGCGATGTAGAAAGTCCTACAGATTTTGATGATTTAGAGGGAGAAGATGATGAAGAAGAAGAGGAAGAACTGGAACCAGAACTGGAATTTGCTGAACTGGCGTGTACGGGTTTAGTAGCAATCCAAAATTTTAAAGCGAATAGAGCTTCAACTTTAAGAGCTTCCATTAGAGTAAGCTGGAAATGGAAAAGATTTTAATAAGTTTTATAAAATTTAAAATATTTTTTCTTTACCTTTTCATCAACTGCTACCGTTTTAACATTCCATAGAAATTCTACAGTACCAATAATAAAAGCACACAATAAACCTAAACCCAAAACCAAGAAGACACCACCCACACTTTCCAAATCTAATTCTGGGGTATCACTGGAAGCAGCCGCAG
Organism: Pegoplata infirma; assembly: GCA_963921195.1. Lineage (NCBI taxonomy): Eukaryota > Metazoa > Arthropoda > Insecta > Diptera > Anthomyiidae > Pegoplata > Pegoplata infirma. Next base: position 205,013,637 of record OY992537.1, on the reverse strand, counting down.
CACTTTCACACTGACCGCCACCATGCATTTCTTTCCACCATTTTCTTTTCAATTCAGTCAAAGCACCAGCTTCACCAAGTTTTAAAACAGCACCACTTATTTGTTTGCGATAAGGAGAATCTGTTTTTTTAAAGGAAATTGTATTTAAAAAAAATCTTATACAAAAATTAAAAAACTTACTAAATGGCATAGCTACGCCATAGGTTTTATAATCCAGCCATCCTCCGATTTGCACCAAATCACAATTTCTTTCCACAATATATTCCAAGCTAGTGGATTCCATTAGATACGCATACAAACGTTTGCCTTTTAAAACTCTTTCAACTCCCTCATCATTGCTTTTGGTAAAGACCGTCATATCGGATTCCATGGAAGCCCACATACGTTGATAGGTGGTAAAATTAGAGTCCTGAAAGCGTTAAACATTTAATTTTCAGTTTTTTGTTGTTCAATTGTGTGGAATGTGTTCACCTTAAAAAATGACATTGTACTGCCACCCATAACAGCACCATACTTAATTTTATTTTGTGCCGCCAAATCTTCAGCACTATTAATGGAAGTACCCATACGTGACATGGTCAAAAACGCAGCCAAATTGGCGGTATAGGAGTTTAACATCATCAAGGCGAAGAACCACCAGATGCCGGTGACTAAACGTGTAGAAGAGGCTCTAAATTTAAATTTATTAAGAAAGAATTATGAATTTATTGAAGAAATATGGAATATTACTATATATTCGTTAAGGTATAATTCATTATAACACATTATAATTATAGAATAAAATCATTAAACTCATAATAATATTGGTATAATACATTATAACCAATTATAATGGAGTTACAGTACATTATAATGGTACTAAATAATTATTATAGTATTATAATAATTACAAAGATATTAAAACGTACTATAATGATGTTATACTGCATTATAATGGCGTTATACTGCATTATAATGTTGTTATAATGCATTTTTTTGGTGTTATAATGTTTTAAAATAGTATTTCAAACTTTATAATAAATTATAATGGTACATAATAACTATAATAGAATTATAATAATTATAAAGATAATTTAACGTAATATAATGGTGTTATACTGCATTATAATGGTGTTATACTGCATTATTATGGTGTTATAATGCATTATAATGGTGTTATAATGCATCATAAAGGTGTTATACTGAATTATAATGATGTTATAAAGCATTAAAATGTTGTTATAATTCATTATAACGCTTTTTGATGCACAAAGTTTTATTATTATAAGTTGTAGTGCATTATAATGAAATATTATGGTGTTGTAATGTGTCATAATTTATTACAGTAATATTTTGGAGCTTTATAATTAGTTATTAAGGTGCCGTTATAATTATAATGTTATAATATTAATTAAAATCTTATTATTATAATTATAATGTTGGTTTAGTTCATAATAATGTATTATAATGCATTATAATATTATTATAACTTATTATAATGGTGTTTATTGCATTATAATGTTATTATAATAATTATAAATTTATAAGACAACTTATTATTGTAATATAATGCATAATAATTGTATTATAATGTTATTATAATGCATTATAATGGTTTTATATTTCATTATAATAGTGTGATAATGCGATTTTTTATATTATAGCATTATAATGGTATTATAATGCATTATAATGGTATTATAATGATGTTATTATACATTATAATGATGTTATAATACATTATAATAGTGTTATAATGCATTATAACATTATAATGGTATTATAATGGTGTTATAATACATTTTAATGGTATTGTAATGTATTATAATAATGTTATAATATATTATAATGGTGTTATAATACATTATAATGGTATTATAATGCATTATACAGGTGGTTAACTACGTTATAATGGTGTTATAAAGGATTATAACGATTTGCTGATTAATAAAATTGTATTAAAATAAATTGTAGTCCATTATAATTAATTATAATAATTCAGTACCCGTTATAATGAAATGTTGTCCATTATAATGATGTTATAATACATTATACTAGTTTTTATAATAAAGTTGTATGATTATAATGCATAATAATGGTGTTATAATACATTTTATTGGTGTAATATGTATTATAACACCATTATAATGGTGTAATAATACATTATAATAGTGCTATAATATATTATACAGGTGCTATACTACATAATAATGGTGTCATAAAGGATTATAACGTTTTTTGATAAATATTTTAGTAAACAAAATAATTTTAGGGCATTATAAGGAACCATAATTGTATTATAAACCGTTATAATGAAATTTTATCCATTATAATGAATTATTACACATTATAATTAGAAGGTTATGCTAAATTTTATTTATTTTAAAAACTGTAAGAAAACGTGCAAACAAATTAAAAATATATAGATTTATTTCCTAAATTCCAAGTAGCATTTTAATAATTAATACTGTTAATTATTCCTTAACAACTTTCCTCCACTTACTTTGGCAATATATCACATCCTTGACCCATAATTGAACCCATTGTCAACCAAGTTGCATTTGTTATGGTCCAAATATTTTCATACTCTTCAGGTTCCTTACAAGGATGAGGATTTTCCCAATCCTCAGGAGCCATACGTGATAGAACGAATAGCAGCAAAGAAACGCCCACATAACCAATCATCATATAAATCCAAACATCTTTGGAGAATGGTAAAAGAAATGAAAATAAATTTGGTGGTTTTACTTCGGGTTTAATATACAAAATACTAATGCCCAAAGTCATAAAGGGTGGTGTAAAATCGACGGCTTGGCGACGAGCTGAGGTCATGGTTAAGTCGCAAATACCCAAATCAGCATTCTGAAATAGAATATTGGTTTTTTAAAATTATTTTAATCAAAGCTTTTTTAAACTTACTCCATCTAACAGCTGACGCACTAAACCATCCCATTGTCTGGTTACTTTATTATAACCACCATATTTACCATCGGGAGTCAAGTGAAATTCGTATTTGAAATTTAGCATTTTAGCTATAGCATCGATTAAATCCATGGAATAACCCTCATAACGAGCATTGCCCTCTAAAATTTCACCATCTTTGGGTACTCTAAAATTTAGAAATTTTATAAAAACTTTTTTAAGAAAGCTTTTTTTTGTGCGGGTTGGTTTTTTTACCGGTTCATTAAAAAAGGTGCTCCTATACGTGAAGTTATTATAAATGTTTTATTTTGTAATTTTACCATCGAACGTTTGTCGCTGGCTTCATCGTCTCCCAAAAGATCAAAACCATTAACAGGATCCCAGGTAGACAAGTCCAAAAGGCCAGTACTGGTCACCTCAATGCAACGTAAAGTGAAAAAGCTCCTTTGGCCATATTGATTGAAATCAATACGACCAGAAATGGCTTCATCAGAACGCTGGAAGGTAATACAAAATTAAAAAAGCTAAACAAAAATTTAAAAAGCTTTTAAAAAATACCGCTATAAATTTACAATTCTTTAAGCTTTTCAAAAATGGTAAATGTTTAATAACTAATATTGGCAATACTTTTAGATTCATTACAAAGAGCTTAAGAAATTTAGCTAATTAAAAGTTTGGAAGAAAAAAGCTTTTTAATATACCTTAAGACTTACGTTTAGAATCACCAAAGCTTTCAGGAATAGAGTAACATGAAAACATTTAAATCAAATGTAGCAAACAAATTTTAAAACTGACTTAAGATTTATTAATAAAAGCTTTTATTTTTAAAATATGAATAACTTAGCAAGTTTAAAATAGTAAATTTTTATAAGAGCTTTTTTTTTGTAATTTTAGAACTTTTAGATTTTTCAAGGGCATTAATAAATTTTTTTCTTAAAATTCCTGCAAAAAAATATCTTGGAAACTTTTTATAAAAATGTTATAAAAACGTGGACTGCTTGAAGATAATTTTTAGAAACTCGAAAGCTTTTAACATTATCTTGAGTAGCTTTTTTAAGTGATAAATCAATGGCTTTTTGATTGTATAAATTTATGATTTATAAAAGCTTTTAAAATGTAAAGTGAAATGAAAGCTTTTGATGGCTAATATTTGTGGATGGAATTGAAAAAAAGCTTAGGGAAAAAAAATTTTGTTTGTAAAAAAAAAACTTTTATAGCCTCCACATGGTGATAGAAGGAAATGACAAAGCTAGTATTCTTCCATTTTATAATGGAGGTTATAAAAATACTTTGTTTTAGATTTTGTCACAAATATAAAACCAAAAGCTCTTATTTTCGATCTTAATCTAATTTCGAAATAGGAGTAATAATAAATAAACTTTTTCTTGTGTCCACTTAAGCTTTTTTTTTTCTTATTGCCACATATTATCATAACCATTGTACATAAAGCTTTCATTTAAAGCTTTTTGAATTTTAAAGTTTTTTCCTTACCGCCCTTATAAACTCAATTATCTGTCTACCATGAGACCAAGCTCGATTTTTACGACACTGCAGTTCTTGAGGTTTAAGTTCTTCGGCTATTTCAAGGCCCGCTAGACCTTTAACAAACATCCATACAGCATCACTAGCTAAAAGCATATTTGTCTGCGAAAACATAAGAATTACTAAAAAAAACATATTTCCTATAGAAAAAATTACTCACATTAACCTTATCTGGATCTACCCGATAAAAATTGCCCTCTCGTTTTTCCCTATCCTCCCAATCACGTACCAGATTTTTAATCTGATAATCTGTAGGATCCATTAGGCGTATAGTGGTGATATTAGCACCCACATTATATAATTCTTGTAAATCCAATGTGTGAGTATCCAACATGGGCATAAATATACTCTGAAATCATGAGGGAAATTAGTTAATAGATTTAATCACCATTTTAAGAACTTTATACCTGATATTCTCCCAACATTTTCAAATCATTGGCCTGCTTTAAAATTGGTATAACTTTATCCACAGCACAGTGCAAAATTAAACAATTGTCGGTGGACGTTTTAATACCCTTTAAAAATGGTCGATAATCATCGGTATCGGGTAGTTGCATTATTGTTGTAGGCTGACTCGTAGGATCGCCAATTTGTATAACATCCTGTAATTGTTGTAGTTCTAGGGGAAAATGTTTTAATAGTAGACTTTTTTTTGGAAATTTTAAAAAATGTTACCCCTTTCTGTTTCATATACTAAGGTAAAGGAACGCCAGCCAAAACTTTGTACAATTTCCGCTATACCTCGCGACAGCAACAAATTATCAGGATGTAAATTTAAAGACATGCCTCTATGAGGTTTCTCATCTAATGCTTCACTGGGAGACCAATCGAATACGATGTGTGGTATATCAAGAGTATTGCACATGGATGCAACAATATCTGTTAAATAATAAAGGAAAAATAATATAAATAAAAATTCTGTAAAGCTGGATTTACAATGTTGAAATACTCTGTACTTCAGAGTACCTTCTCTAAAAATAAAGACGAATTCATGCAACATACATATGAGGCATTCCACACCAAATGTCCAGCGAAAAAAAAACATGTGTACCGTAAACTTCTGAATAGGTGGTATGGATAGCCCTATATGGAACTTAGAAAATTGCGTTTTTGGTTTTTCAATTTTTCAAAAACTGGGCTTAGGAGGCGTGGTCAAATATTGGAAAAATGGTCAAATTTGTGGCGAGTTGCCTTGATTAAATATATATCACATTAAAACGGAATGCACCACAATCTCAAAAATTTACAGTCTTATATAGTTTTGTATGGGCTATCGATTAAAATTTTTTTTTTTGGAAAATTTTCAGAAACCGTTCTGAAATTTTCCATTTTTTAAAAAAGTCAATTTATCAAAAATCCGGCCACTTTTTTTTCTTTTTTTTATTTATTTTTTTAAAAGTTTTGATGTTTGTCCATCCACACAAAAAAAATCAGAAACACGTTCATCTTTTTTTCGAGAAAATCGCATTTGAACTTTAAATTTCATAACAATTTAGTAATTTGCTTGTATTTTCTTGTGTCAACAGAGCGTATGACGAATATTTATGCAATTAATATTACTCATTCGCAACTTTAAAACAAAGAAATACAAGCAAATAACAAAATTGTTATGAAATTTAAAGTTCAAATGCGATTTTCTCGAAAAAAAGATGAACGTGTTTCTGATTTTTTTTTGTGTGGATGGACAAACATCTACACTTTTAAAAAAATAAATAAAAAAGAAAAAAAAAGTGGCCGGATTTTTGATAAATTGACTTTTATAAAAAATGGAAAATTTCAGAACGGGTTCTGAAAATTTTCAAAAAAAAAAATTTTTAATCGATAGCCCATACAAAACTATATAAGAACGAAAATTTTTGACATTGTGGTGCATTCCGTTTTAATGTGATAAATATTTAATCAAGCCAACTCGCCACAAATTTTACCATTTTTCCAATATTTGACCACGCCTCCTAAGCCCAGTTTTTGAAAAATTGAAAAACCAAAAACGCAATTTTCTTAGTTACATATAGGGCTATCCAAACAACCTATTCAAAAATTTACGGGACACATGTTTTTCTGTAGCGGGACATTTGGTGTGGAATGCCTCATATGTGTAAGTGCGAAAGAGAAATAAACAAAATCCACTCTCTAGCACAGAGAACTCCATCATTGCGAATCCAACTTAAATTTTAAAATTATGCCGAAAATATTTGTAAAACATTTTAATTCTTCGAATGGACGTTTTAATAGACTTCTGTGTTTGATTTTGGAAAAAGGACTAAAACTACCCCTGACTGACCGATTCATCATCATCTAGCCCAAAGCTTCAGCGCAGAGACATGAAATTTGGAATGCAGATTCACCCTCCAGAAAATAGATCCACTATGGCTGGATTTTTGCCAATGTTGATTCTAAGGAGGTAAAAATGATAAAAAGTGTACTTTCGGTACTTTTTATATTTCCTGAAATAATGGTTCTAGAAACTTGAAATTTGGAATGTACGATACTGCGGTGAAAAAAACATTCTGGAAAAGGTACTTTTTGAAAATTACCCTAAATTGGTAAAAAAGTGTACTCACTTGTTTAATTTTTTAAAAAAAATTTGAGTAATTTTTTAATTGACGCAATTAAAAATTTACTCCAAAATTGAAAATAAAATTTGAGTAAATAATTTAATACAAATTTAATATTTTTTTTTATTTATTTTTTTTTCTCTTGGTGTTTTGAATTCTCATTTAGTTTATTGTTTTTTGTATATGTATATGAAAGTTTGAAATCATCTTTATAAAATTTTACTTTGTCTTGAAGACATAAGTATATTTGGTAAAGTTTGTAAAAGAAATTTTTTTGGAAAAAAAATTAGAAACTTTTTAAACTTTTTAAAAAAATAATTTGATACATTTTGAGTAAATTTTTACTTGACACAATTAAAAAGTTACTTAAAAATATTAAAAAATTTTAAGTAAAGATTTAATTGTGTGAATTAATAATTTACTCAAATTTTTTATTAAGCATTTAATAATTTTTTATTAAAAGTTTACTCAATACTATTAAATCGTTTACTGGTGGAAAATTGAGTAATTTTTTACTCAATAGTATTAAAAATTTTCTCAAAATTTTTTTTTATTTTTTTCTGTGTAAGAAACTTAAAACTTTAAACGTAGGATGAAAAAAATATTCTGAAAAAAATATTTTTTAACAATTCCGTTTCTAAGAGAGGTAAAAAGGGGAAAAAGTGTTTTTTTGGTACTTTTTAAGTTTCCTAAAATAATGATCCTAGAAACTAGAAATTTTGAATGTAGGTTCACCTTCCGAAAAATAGATCCACTAAGGCTGGCGAATGTTGATTCCAAGAAACGAGGGGGTTAAAAAAGTGTACTTCTGTACTTTTTATATATCATGAAATAATATTCCCGGAAACTTAAAATTTGGAATGTAGGATCCTTCGGTGAAAAAAATAACATTCTGGAAAAAGTACTTTTTTAAAAGTTTCGTTTCTTAAGGGGTAAAAGAGGTAAAAAAGTATACTTTTGGTACTTTTTATATTTCTTACAATACTGGTTCCAGAAACATGAAAATTGGAATGTACACCCAAAAAAAAAACGTGGGTATTCAATACTAAAAATTTTACTAATGAACTAATTTTTTAGTCCAAAATGATCTAGTGCAGGCGTTGGTAATCAATACCAAAATTTTTTACTAATATTATTCAAAACCAGTAAAAATTACTAATTTTAGTACTTTGAAGATACTAAAAAACTACCGTACTACTGGTAATTAGTAACTTATTAGTAGATTTTGGTACCAAATCACTTACTAATATTTTTACTGCAGAATTATTTTGAGTGTAGGATCCTTCGGTGAAAAAAAAATCTGGAAAAAGTACTTGTTAAAAATTCCGTTTCTTAGGGTGTTAAAGTGGTAAAAAGCGTACTTTTGGTACTTTTTATGTATCCTGAAATAATGATACCAGAAACTTAAAATTTGGAATGTAGGATCCTTCGATGAAAAAAAATATTCCGAAAAAATATATTTTAACAATTCCGTTTCTAAGGGGGGTAAAAGGGTAAAAGAGGGTTCTTTTGATACTTTTTGTATTTCCTGAAATAATGGTCCCAGAAACTTGAAGTTTTTAAAGTAGGTTCACCTCTCGAAAAATAGATCCCATAAGGCTGGCTTTTTGCCAATGTTGACTCTAAGGTACAAAAGGGGTAAAAAAGTGTACTTTTGTATTTTTTATGTATCATGAAATAATGGTCCCTGAAACTTGAAATTTGGAATAAAGGATCCTTCAGTGAAAAAAAAAAAATTCTGGAAAAAGTACTTTTTGAAAATTTCGTTTCTAAGGGGGTAAAAGTGGTAAAAATATATTTTTGGTACTTTTTATATTTCCTGAGATACTGGTTCCAGAAACTTGAAAGTTGTAATGTAGGATCCTTCGGTGAAAAAAAAATCTGGAAAAAGTACTTCTTAAAAATTCCGTTTCTTAGGGTGTTAAAGTGGTAAAAATCGTACTTTTGGTACTTTTTATGTATCCTGAAATAATGATCCCAGAAACTTGAAATTTGGAATGTAGGATCCTTCGATGGAAAAAAATATTCCGAAAAAATATATTTTAACAATTTCGTTTCTAAGGGGGTAAAAAGGGTAAAAGAGGGTTCTTTTGGTACTTTTTTTTATTTTCTGAAATAATGGTCCTAGAAACTTGAAGTTTTTAAAGTAGGTTCACCTCCCGAAAAATAGATCCACTAAGGCTGGCTTTTTGCCAATGTTGACTCTAAGGGACAAATGGGGTAAAAAAGTGTACTTTTATACTTTTCATGTATCATGAAATAATGGTCCCAGAAACTTGAATTTTGGAATGTAGGATCCTTCGGTGAAAAAAAAATATTCTGAAAAAAATGCTTTTTGAAAATTCAGATTCTAAGGAGGTGAAACGGTTAAAAAATTTACTTTTGATACGTTTTATATTTAATTCCTCAAATAATGGTCATAGAAACTTGAAATTTGGAATGTAGGATCCTTCGGTGAAAAAACATTCTAGAAAAAGTACTTTTTGGAAATTTCGTTTTAGGGATGCTGTCACACGAGACATAAAACTGCTAGAGATAGAGCAAATTACAACTTTGTTTCTATACAATTTCATAATTTACGAAGTTGTATTTTGCTCTACCTCTAGCAGTTGTCTATCTCGTGTTACCGCGCCCTAAGGGGGTTGAAATGTGTTTTTAGCACTTTTTCTATTTCCTGAAATAATGGTCCAAGAAACTTGAAATTTTTAATGTAGGTTCACCTCCCGGAAAACAGATCCACTAAGGCTGGGTTTTTGCCAATGTTGATTCTAAGGAATGTAGGATTCTTCTGTGAAAAAAATCTCGAAAATGTACTTTTTGGAAAAAAGTGTGCTTTTGGTACTTTTAATATTTTCGGAAATAATGATCCTAGACACTTGAAATTTGGAATGTAGGATTCGTCGTTAAATCAACTAACAATGTTAGTTATTTTAACTGACAAAAAACAACTGACTTATGTAGTAAAAACTACTAACATTTGTAGTTAAAACAACTAAAATGTAGTAAAAATAAAATAATCAATACATTTTTTTTTTTTTCAAAAAATTTTTCAGAAAAAAATTTGAAGACCAAATTTTTTCAAAGTTTTTTTTTTGTTTAAAGTTGTGAAAAAAAAAAACTAAAATTTATTTTTATTTTTTGGAAAAAAACTTTGAAAATTTTTCAGAGATAAAAAAAAATAAAATTAACTACTTTAAATAACTGTTACAACATCACAGTACTTTTTTGTTAGTTATTCAAAAAAACTACTTAAAATAACTAACAGAAATAGTTGTTTGATATTTTTCATACAAAAACAACTGACTTTGTAGTTGAAAACAACTTACTACTGAAAAATATAAAAACAACTAACATGTGGTAACTTACATAATTTTCTGAGTGTATGAGCTTTTGGTGAAAAATCATTCTTGAATGATTCTCCAGCAGAAATAACATCCAAGAGAAGGACATATTTGGAAATTTTTTAATTATAGGGAAAGGAATAAAGCTTACATGGAACGAAACTAGATGGAACTGGGAACGAAATAGAATAGAACGGGAAACGAAATGAAATGAAGCAAAGAACAATATGGAATGTAATTTTTTTCTCAAATTTTTCGTACTCAGTTTTTTTTACAAATTTTATTTTCACTCAATATTTTTTTTTCTCCATATTTTTTTTACTCAAGATTTTTTTCTCCATATTTTTTTCACTCAAATTAATTTGTATTGAATTTCTTTTTTGGTCTCTTTCAAGCAACAAATTCGTGTTGCACAGTTCGTAATTTTAGATCACTTACCTGAACTTTCAGCAGTATTAGGACCAAATATAGCAATAACTCCTTCGGAAACTAAATTGCACACTGAAAACAATTAAAGAATATAAAATATAAATTTTAATTAACAAATATCAAAACTTTTGCAAACTCACCGGTTTTTTCCATAATAAAACTATCATCGGTACTACCATACGCTATTACCGGTATCAATTCAAAACTACGTTCTTGTATATTGGCTCTATCCACCGCAGAACGGAAGGCAATTTCCAGTTCTGAGTTTTCAGATTCAAAAATTGCTCCTTAAAAAAATTAAGAATTTTAATTTTTTAAAAATATAAAACACATTTTTTATTAACTTACCAACATTAAATTGCGGTTTGGCATTGACCCATATTAGTAGCGAAAATTGTATTAACAATTTTAGCATAAACATATTGAATTGTTTCTAAATTAATAACAAATTTAAACAAAATATAACATTTTTCATTAATTTTAAGTTATTTTTTAAGATTTTTTTAAAGAAAAAATTTAGAAATTTTTGTGATGATGTAAACTTTTTGTTAAAAATTTCATTCAATACCGAAAATTATGAAAAATAAACTTTATTCGCGTGTCTTAATGCAGCTAAGGCCTAAATTTAAATGAATTTGTTTTTAGAGAATATCATCATGTTTTTGTTATACCCTCTACTTAGTGATCGAGGGTATATATAAGTTTGTCATAACGTTTGTAACACCTTGAAATATCGGTCTAGGAATACAAAATGTATTTATATTGATAATCCCCGATCGTCGATCCGTCTGTTAAAATAGCGCTAACTTTCAAAAGACGTTTTGAAGTTAACTGAAGCTAGGAATATATACGGGGCATTCCATGTCAAATCGGACACTTTGAAATTTTTTTTTTAGATTTTCCCAATTTGGTTACAGTTTTTAGTACCCTTCAAAAACTCCTTCGTGGTAAATTTTCAGATTTTTTTGATGACCCGTTCAAAAGATATCGAAGTTTTAAAAATTGGTAGTTTGTTCCTTTACTCAAACTTCTTTTACTCATAACTATTTCAATAATGATCCAAATTTAAATTTCTTTTTTCAAAATTTTTGTTTTTTACGTACTTTTTAAAAAAAAAGTCCCAAAAAATTCTTAAAAGCGCTCTAGTATGCGACTTTAAGTTTTAAAATTTACATCTAATTTTTGAAAATGTTTGTACTCTTCGATTTTTTTTTTAAATTCTTTTTGTGTAAAACTTCTATCGATTCTACAAATTTTTTGCCCAGGAGGATCGTGGGATAACGATTATTACTATTTTTTTAAAATTTTTTGAAAAAATGTTATTGTAATTTTCCAATCTTAAAATCATTTCTACTGCTCGAATGGTGCGTCATAGAGGGGTTCTTTATAAGACCGACCCCATTAATTTTTACGTCTTAACAATTCTTTGGAACAAACTAATCTCCAATTTCTAAGGGGGCTCCCACACAAAACGACATTTGTTAAAATTTGCTCCAACCGCTCTAACTGCACTAATAGTGCCCTTAGAGCAACAAAATGTATAACCGACCCACAATATTTTTTTAGTCCAAATATATTCTCTGAACACACCTACCCTCTATCTCTAATTGTTAAGGCGGTCCCCATACAATTTTTTTTATATTTTGTAAATTTGTTTTATTTAATCAGCTTCTACCGGTCCAATGGTGCGTCCGAGAGGGGTCATTAGTGAGACCGACCGCCATTCCCCATCTCCACTAACTAACAATAAGTAGGCTCCCAAACAAAAAACAGTTGAATCAAATTTTATAAAAATGTAATTTTGAATGGAAGCCTACTTAGCGAGTGGAGATAGGGCTGTGGTATGTTTTACAAAAATGTTGGAGGGTGAAAATGAATGGGGGTCGGTCTCACTAATGACCCCGCCTTAACAATTAGAGATGTAGGGTAGGTGTGTTCAGAGAAAATGTTTGGACTAAAATATTGTGGGTCGGTCATACATTTTGTTGCTCTAAGGGCACTATTAGGGCAGTTAGAGCGGTTGGAGCAAATTTAAAAAAATTTCGTTTTGTGTGGGAGCCCCCTAAGAAATTGGAGATAGGGTATTGTTTGTTCCAAAGAAATGTTAAGACGTAAAAATTAATGGGGGTCGGTCTTATAAATGACCCCTCTATGCAGCACCATTGGAGCAGTAGAAACGATTTTAAGATTGAAAAATTACTATAAATTTTTTTCAAAAAATTTAAAAAAATAGTAATAATAGTTATCCCACGATCCTCCTGGGCAAAAAATTTGTAGAATCGATAGAAATTTTACACAAAAAAAATTTCAAAAAAATCGAAGAGTACGAACATTTTCAAAAATGAGATTTAAATTTAAAAACTTAAAAATCGCATACTAGATCGCTTTTAAGAATTTTTTGGGATTTTTTTTTTAAAAGTAAGTAAAAAAACAAAATCTATATAAATAAAAATCAATTGTCGTTCGTTGGTAACCGCATCAGTTGAGAACGCCTGGACCGATTTGGACAATTTTTTTTTTTTAATTTTCGTCATAGTCCAACTTAGGTTTTTACGTAAAGAAAAATTGACCACGCCCACTTTTACGCCCACTTTTTTGGATTTATATAAAATCGGAAAACGGCTGCACCGATTTAGAAAATTTTTTATTTAAATGTTCTTAGTAATCCAATTTAAGTTTTTACTGAAAGAAAAATCGACCACGCCCACTTTTACGCCCACTTTTTCAATTTATCTAAAATCTAGGAATGGCTGGACCGATTTGACATTCATCATATTCCATCTTTGGTTTTTACGGAAAAAGAAATTGACCACGCCTGCTTTGGCTAATTTTTTTTGAAAATTTTCGTCACAGTTCAGCTAAGGTTTTTACAGTTAGTAAAATTTCCCACGCCCACTTTTTTCTATTTAATGAAAGACTATAACGGCTAGACCGATTTGGGGTTAGTCCGAAAAGATTATTAAGAAAAGAAAAATTGTCCACACCTACTTTAACGCTCACTTTTCCCGATATATACTTATTAAATCATGGAATGGCTGGATCAATTTGTCTAATTTTTTTTAATGTTCGTCATTGTCCAATTAAGGTTTTTCAAAAAGAACAAGTTTTCATTTCTACGCCCACTTTTGAATGGATGGACCGAGTTGGTTAAATTCAAATAAGGTTTTTACAGTAATCGCATCACTTGAGAACTGACCGATTTGGATAATATTTTTTTAAATATTCGTCTTATTTTTTTTTATGTTCGTGTAAGGTTTTTTCGGAAAACAAATTAATCACGCCCACTTTAACGCTTCCTCCTTTCGAAATATCTAAAATCGGAGAACGGTTGGATCGATTTGACTAAACTTTAAAATAGAAGAACGGCAGGGCCGATTTGGCTATTAGTAGTATTTGTTGACGTTCGTGGTGGTACAACTAAAGTTTTAACGAACAGAAAAACTACTCACTCCCACTTTTTTCAACACATCTAAAATCCCAGAACGACTGTCCTGCTTTGGTCTTTAATATAGTCGATGTTACGAAATTAATTATTGTCATCTCCCACTTCAAAGCCCAAATTTTTCAATATTCTTTAAATTTGCAATATTTGAGAACGCCTGGACCAAGTTGTCTAATTTTTTTGTTTTAAATGTTCGTAATTGTCCATATGAACCATTTATTATGATAGTGGGGTAAGTCACATTTTCAAAAAAACTTAGTTAACGATAGATTTGGATACAGTTTAATGGTATCTTTCGATTAAAAAAAAAAGTTCAAAGAAAACTTTAAAAACGTCTGAGAATTTTATGAGAGAAGTTTTGCTAGTTAACGATTTCTCAAAAACGTTAATTTTGAAAGTGAGGTTAGTCCACAATTTTTTTGTTGGGTTAAAAATAACCAAATAATTGCTGATTGAATAACACTTTGGTGTTTTTTACTATTAAATAACTCTATAGTTAAATCCTTAACTACTTTTCTTCAGAATTCTGAGATGAGCTGAACAAAATTTTACTAGTTAACGATTTATTTTGAAAGTGGTGTTAGTCCACATTTTTTTTGTAATGCATAAAATAACCTTTATATCTCTGATAAAGAATATCCGTAGCGTTTTTAACTCTAAAATAGCCCTATTGCTTAGTCCTAAACTAATTTTGTTACAGAATTGTAAGATGAGCTAAAAAAAATTTTACTAGTAAACGATTTATCAAAAATGTTAATTTTGAAAGTGAGGCTAGTCCACACAAAATTTTTTTGTAGTGTTAAAAATAACCTAATAATCGCTGATAGAGTAAAACCTTGATGATTTTTATTCTTTAATAACTCCATAATTTAATCCTTAACTAACTTTAATACAAAATTCTGAGATGTTCTGCACAAAATTTTACTAGTAAACGATTTATGAAAAATGTTAATTTTGAAAGTGGTGTTAGTCCACATTTTTTTTGTAGTGTTAAAAACAACCTTATAATCGCTGATAGAGTAAAACATTGATGATTTTTATTCTTAAATAACTCCATAATTTAATCCTAAACTAACTTTGTTACAGAATTCAGAGATGAGCTAAACAAAATTTTACTAGTTAACGATTTATCAAAAACATTAATTTTGAAAGTGGTGTTAGTCCACATTTTTTTTGTAATGTATAAAATAACCTTTATATCTCTGACAAAGAATATCCGTAGCGTTTTTAACTCTAAAATAGCACTATTGCTTAGACCTAAACTAATTTTGTTACAGAATTGTAAGATGAGCTAAAAAAATTTTACTAAGTAGTAAACGATTTATCAAAAATGTTAATTTTGAAAGTGAGGCTAGTCCACACAAAATATTTTTGTAGTGTTAAAAATAACCTAATAAACATTGGTTAAAACATTGATGATTTTTATTCTTTAATAACTCCATAATTTAATCCTTAACTAACTTTAATACAAAATTCTGAGATGTTCTGAACAAAATTTTACTAGTAAACGATTTATGAAAAATGTTAATTTTGAAAGTGGTGTTAGTCCAAATTTTTTTTGTAGTGTTAAAAATAACCTTATAATCGCTGATAGAGTAAAACTTTGATGATTTTTATTCTTAAATAACTCCATAATTTAATCCTAAACTAACTTTGGTACAGAATTCTGAGATGAGCTAAACAAAATTTTACTAGTAAACGATTTATGAAAAATGTTAATTTTGAAAGTGGTGTTAGTCCACATTTTTTTTGTAGTGTTAAAAATAACCTTATAATCGCTGATAGAGTAAAACATTGATGATTTTTATTCTTAAATAACTCCATAATTTAATCCTAAACTAACTTTGGTACAGAATTCTGAGATGAGCTAAACAAAATTTTACTAGTTAACGATTTATCAAAAACATTAATTTTGAAAGTGGTGTTAGTCCACATTTTTTTTTGTAATGCATAAAATAACCTTTATATCTCTGATAAAGAATATCCGTAGAGTTTTTAACTCTAAAATAGCCCTATTGCCTTGTCCTCTACTAATTTTGTTAAAGAATTGTAAGATGAGATAAAAAAAATTATACTAGTAAACGATTTATCAAAAATGTTAATTTTGAAAGTGAGGCTAGTCCACACAAAATTTTTTTGTAGTATTAAAAATAACCTAATTATCGCTGATAGAGTAAAACATTGATGATTTTTATTCTTAAATAACTCCATAATTTAATCCTAAACTAACTTTAATACAAAATTCTGAGATGTTCTGAACAAAATTTTACTAGTAAACGATTTATGAAAAATGTTAATTTTGAAAGTGGTGTTAGTCCACATTTTTTTTGTAGTGTTAAAAATAACCTTATAATCGCTGATAGAGTAAAACATTGATGATTTTTATTCTTAAATAACTCCATAATTTAATCCTAAACTAACTTTGGTACAGAATTCTGAGATGAGCTAAACAAAATTTTACTAGTTAACGATTTATCAAAAACTTTAATTTTGAAAGTGGGGTTAGTCCACACAAAATTTTTTTGTAGTGTTAAAAATAACCTAATTATCGCTGATAGAGTAAAACATTGATGATTTTTATTCTTAAATAACTCCATAATTTAATCCTAAACTAACTTTGGTACAGAATTCTGAGATGAGCTAAACAAAATTTTACTAGTTAACGATTTATCAAAAACATTAATTTTGAAAGTGGGGTTAGTCCACAATTTTCTTGTAGTGCATAAAATAATATTTTTATCGCTGATATAGTATATACGTAGTGATTTAATTCTTAAATAGTCCTATAATTTAAACTTTAACTATCCTTGCTACGCATGCGCGGGTACAAGGGGGGGGGAAAAAGGGGAAATTTCCCCCCCCCAGACCAAATTTTAAAAAGAAAAAAAAAAGAGGAAAAAAAGAGAAAAAAAGAAAAAAGAAAGAAAAAGGAAGAAAAAGGAGAAAAAAAGAAAGAAGGAAGAAGGAAATTTTCGAAAGAATTTCCGAATGAAAATTATCTTGAAATGCGAAAATTTTTCTTAGAAAAAATCTGAAAGTTCTTATAGGGAAATTTTTTAAATTTTTAAAGGAAAAAATGTGACTCAATCTGAAAATTTTCTGTGAAAAAATATCTGTCAATCTTATTATGAATTTTGGTATCTTTTAATAGTACTCATATTTTGAGAATTTTTCTACAAAAATCCGTAAAAGAAAATGTTTGAGGAAAAAAATTTTTTTTTGTGAAAAATCTGAGACTGTTTTGTACAAAATATGTGTCGGAATTCGATACGTATTCTATAGGAAAAAGGTCTTAGAATCTGAGACTTATTTTATATCAAATTCTGAGACTTTTTTTTATAGAAAAGATGCAGAAAACTCTAAAATTGTTCACATTCTCAAAAATTTTCATTTTCGGATTTTTGTAGAAGAATTCCCAAAATGTAAAAGTCTCAGAATTTGAGACTTATTCTAAAGGAACAAGGTTTCAGAATCTGAATCGGTCTCAAAATCTATGACTTTTTCTATAGGAAAAAGTTCTCAAAATCTGCGAGATTTTTTTTTAGAAAAGTGCCAGAATCTTAGACTTATACTTAGACTATACCTAAGAAAAGGTCTCAGAATCTAAGACTTTTTCTATAGGAAAATCGTCTCAGAATCTGGGACCTTTTCTTTTGGCAAGAGTCTCACAATCTCACCTTTTTCTATGGGAATAGGGTCATAGAATCTGAGACTTTTTCTATTGGAAAATTTTTCAGAATCGATACTTTTTTTAAGTAAAAAGGTCTGACAATCTGAGACTTTTTATAATGGAAAAATCTATCACTCTTTCTTTAGGGATAAAAGTGACAGAACTTAAGACTTTTTCTATATAAGAAAAAGCTCTCAGAACCTAAAATTTTTCTATGGGAAAAAGGTCTGAGAATCTGAGACTTTTTTTTAGGAATAAGGTACTTTCTCTTTTCTGGGACTTTTTCTAAAAAGAAAAAGGTCTAAGAATCTGAGACTTTTTCTATAGGAAAAATGTCTGAGAATTTGAAACTCTTTCTTTATAAAAAAGGTCTCAAAATCTGAAACTTTTTCTAAAGAAAAAAAGGTCTCAGAATATAAATTTTTTCAGTGCGAAACAAACATACTAACCTGAGACCATTTCTATAAGAAAAATTTATTAAAAATGCTTTTAAATATGAGATACTTTCTATAAAAGGTTTCAGAATCTTAGATTTTTTTGTGGAAAAAAGTTCTTAGAATCTGAAAATTTTTCTATACGAAAAAAGTCTCAGATTTTGGGGCATTTTTTGTAAAGAAGAAGCTTTAGATTTGACTTTTTATACGTCAAATGTGTTAGAATCTGAGACTTTTTCTATGTAGAAGAAAACGTACAATTTTCTTTTTAGACAAATTAAAAAAAAAATATCTAAACGATCTACTTATGATCATGAAAAACAACCCTCCTTCAGCACAAACTAATGAATTTGATGATTTTATAGGTTTCCATTGCAAAAAAAACGAATCCCTGTTTTTGCTCGTCCAAGGTGAATTTATGATTTTTTTTCGAAGTAAAAAAAAAAAATTTCCCCCCCCAAACCCAAAAGCTGTACCCGCCACTGTTGCTACGGAATTGTGAGATGAGCTAAACAAAGTTTTACTGGTAAACAAAAAAAATGTGGACTAACACCACTTTCAAAATTAATGTTTTTGATAAATCGTTAACTAGTAAAATTTTGTTTAGCTCATCTCAGGATTCTGTACCAAAGTTAGTTTAGGATTAAATTATGGAGTTATTTAAGAATAAAAATCATCAATGTTTTACTCTATCAGCGATTATAAGGTTATTTTTAACACTACAAAAAAAATGTGGACTAACACTAACACCACTTTCAAAATTAACATTTTTCATAAATCGTTAACTAGTAAAATTTTGTTTAGCTCATCTCAGAATTATGTACCAAAGTTAGTTTAGGATTAAATTATGGAGTTATTTAAGAATAAAAATCATCAAAGTTTTACTCTATCAGCGATTATAAGGTTATTTTTAACACTACAAAAAAAAAATGTGGACTAACACCACTTTCAAAATTAACATTTTTCATAAATCGTTTACTAGTAAAATTTTGTTCAGAACATCTCAGAATTTTGTATTAAAGTTAGTTAAGGATTAAATTATGGAGTTATTAAAGAATAAAAATCATCAATGGTTTACTCTTTCAGCGATTATTAGGTTATTTTTAACACTACAAAAATATTTTGTGTGGACTAGCCTCACTTTCAAAATTAACATTTTTGATAAATCGTTTACTAGTAAAATTTTTTTTAGCTCATCTTACAATTCTGTAACAAAATTAGTTTAGGACTAAGCAATAGTGCTATTTTAGAGTTAAAAACGCTACGGATATTCTTTGTCAGAGATATAAAGGTTATTTTATACATTACAAAAAAAATGTGGACTAACACCACTTTCAAAATTAATGTTTTTGATAAATCGTTACTTAGTAAAATTTTGTTTAGCTCATCTCTGAATTCTGTAACAAAGTTAGTTTAGGATTAAATTATGGGGTTATTTAACAATAAAAATCATCAATGTTTTACTCTATCAGCGATTATAAGGTTGTTTTTAACACTACAAAAAAAATGTGGACTAACACCACTTTCAAAATTAACATTTTTCATAAATCGTTTACTAGTAAAATTTTGTTCAGAACATCTCAGAATTTTGTATTAAAGTTAGTTAAGGATTAAATTATGGAGTTATTAAAGAATAAAAATCATCAATGTTTTACTCTATCAGCGATTATTAGGTTATTTTTAACACTACAAAAAAATTTTGTGTGGACTAGCCTCACTTTCAAAATTAACATTTTTGATAAATCGTTTACTAGTAAAATTTTTTTAGCTCATCTCAAAGTTCTGTAACAAATTTAGTTTATGATCAAACTATAGGGCGATTTAAGTGTTAAAACACTACCGATATGCCTTATCAGCTATAAAAATTTAATTTTTAAAAGCTATAAAAAGTTAATTTAAAAAAGAAGTCCCTTTTATATAGTGAGAAATGGCGGGTTTAATTAAATCTTAACAAAATAATACTCAATAAGTAAATTTAGGTACCTGAGATAACACCTAGATTAAAATTTAATCAATATAAAGTACCCAGATTTTTAAAGACTTAAAAACGCAAACCCTTCAATATCTCGTTTTGAAACCATGTGGACTTACCTCACTTTCATAATAATCGGTTCATATAATTGTTCGGAAAGAAAAATTGTCCTCGCCCACTTTTTTCGATATATCTAAAATTAATTTTTACTCTAATTCGGCCTATTTAAAAAAATATTTCTTAACAGAGTCCGCCTAAACTTGCTACAAATGATTTTAAATCCTCGGGTATTGTTACCATATGTACAAGTTTAACTTACAACACAAATTTTATGCCCATTTTTGTCTAAATACATATAAATACTACTAATGACCGGACCGATTTTTTATGTTAATTATAGTTCGAATTAGGTTTTTAAGGAAATGTAAATAAGAAAGTGTCCCGGAAAAATGGAAAATTCGGGAAAACTTTAAAGGTTTGCGTAAACTCAAGGCAATAGCCCACGATAAGAACGAAGGATACACTCAAAATAATCACTCTGTTAAATTACAGAGATACTCTGCTGAGCCAGCAGAAAATACCATA
This sequence comes from Pegoplata infirma, assembly GCA_963921195.1. Taxonomy (NCBI): domain Eukaryota; kingdom Metazoa; phylum Arthropoda; class Insecta; order Diptera; family Anthomyiidae; genus Pegoplata; species Pegoplata infirma. The sequence goes on along the minus strand of OY992537.1, from coordinate 204,992,766 downwards.
GATTTCCAACCAGCAAGATTTTTTGTTATTTTACGAAGAAAACTCTGTAAAATGATTTCAATAAAAAAATGTAAATTTACAGAATTATCTGTAAAATATTTATAAAAGCGACCAGAACTTTACTATTTTATTTGATTCCTGATCAATTTCTCCTTCCTTAATGTACAAGTAGTGTTAAAAATTGGGAAATGTCATCGAGTAAATTTGCCGCTTTAATGCTTCCAAATTGTAAATTTACTTTTTTTAATTTTTGTGAAAATTACGACTTTTTTTAAGAGTACCTACAATTTTACACGACATCCTCGTAAAATTTACCAGGTTTTATTGTAACTTAAGACGCTTTTTAAAGAGGAGTTGAAATATTTGGACGTTTTTTAAGAGATTTTTATTTGAAAACTGTATTACAGAGCACTAAGTAAAATTACAGATAAAATTTAGTATTTTGGTTACGAGAAAAAACAAAGTATTTTTCTAAAATCTGTATTTTAGCTAAAAACTCTGTTTATTATCTGTAAAATAGAGATTACAAAGTATAAGGTAATATTACAGATAACATTTTATTTTTCGGTTACAAGAAAATTCGAACTATTTTCTTAAAATCTGTATTTCGACAAATAACTTTGTCAAATATCTGTCGAATTAAGATTACAGTCATTTTACAGAGTATTTAACAGAGTAATTATTTTGAGTGTATGCATATTTTTTTTGTGTTTTTCGTAATGATACTAAAGAAGTTTTAAATTTGTACAGTTCGCAAAGTCGAAGACATGGTAATTTCTTTTTAGTTCCTGAAATTAAATTTAAATATGATCATCTGCCTAATCGGTTCTTTTAAAACACACCTAAAAATTTTTTTAAGCCAAGAAAAAGCGAGACAAAATATAGCACTTATCTTATATTTGGGCCAGCAACGCGGACCGGGCCAGCTAGTTTTTGAAAAAAAAAAAATTAAATTCGGATTACTATTGAAGAAGTTATGAGTAAAAGAAGTTTGAGTAAAGGAACAAACTACCAATTTTTAAAAATTCGATATCTTTTGAACGGGTCATCAAAAAAATCTGAAAATTTACCACGAAGGAGTTTTCGAAGGGTACTAAAAACTGTTAACAAATTGGGAAAATCTAAAAAAAAAATTTTTCAAAGTGTCCGATTTGACATGGAATGCCCCATATATATTCATGATGACTGATCGATTTTAAGACATTCTAGCGATGTCCGTCTGTCTGTCTGTCTGTGGAAAATGTGATCACGTCCAAAATACAACAGAGAGGTTACTGTTATTAAACATATATATTGGAAGTTCTCCCGAGAAGTTCGGTATTGCATTTGAGCGATATCGGTTCAGCGGTTCAAAAGTTATGAAGGAAAATGTAAGGACACCTCAAAAATTTTAGTACATTCAACATAACCTAAAAATACAAAATGCTTTAATTCGGCTGCTGGTTGACTTATGTGAACATAATTAAACCCCAAATGGTATTATACATGTACAAACATATTTTTGGACAAAAAAAGAAAAAAATCGCGGGTTTGTTTTTTTTACCAAATTTTTTTTTTGCGGAAATTTTTTTTTTCAAAAGAAATTTCCTTTTAAATAAAGTTTTTGCAATAATCTTTTAGAAATTATGGAGGGTATCACTATATTCGGCAAGGCCGTATTTAACTTGTTTACTTGTTTTTAATTTCAATTGTTATTTTTTCAAATTACAATTAATCTTTTTCGAATTTCAATTTATTTATTTTTAATAACAATTGGTCTTTTTTGAATTACAAATCAAATTTTTCGGATTACAATTGATTTTTCTCGAATTACAATTACAATATTATTGATAGTTTTCGAATTAAAATTTATCTTATTTGAATTACAATTGGAATCTTCGAATTACATATAAAATCTTTGCATTACAAATTGAATCTTCCAATAATTTTGTCACTTGAAAAATTTTTTACACTAAAAAAAAATTTTTTTACACCCTAGTAAAAATATTATGTTCATTTTACTAAATAGATCTAATTTGATACGTAAAATGGTTGTATCAAATAATATCTAATTGTATTACTTAAGATCAAAAAATATAAAAAATTATACAATTTGATCCTGAATTTGGTCAAATCTAATTATAGGTATCAAATTGATCTTATAATATCTATTTTTATACAATTTGATGAGCAAAACCAAAATACTTATCTAATCATATATGGAGCAATATCTAACCATATAAAGTGGATCAACCGTATCAAAATGATAGATAAAATTTTATATAAATTTATACGGAAGCATATTAACTTATATAAGATTGTAACAAATTATATACGATTATATCAGAAAATTTTTACTCGGGCATTCAAAAATTTTTTTTTTTTAACAAAAATTACAAAAAAAAAACGTTTTTTATTTACGATTTTGTATTTTTTTACGTTAAAAAATTTAAATCTGTAAAAAGTGTTTACGCATTGTGTAGGGTATCCATGAATTCGCTCAAGTCGAATTTAACTTTTCTACTTTATTTTTGTTTTAGTTGGTTTTTGATTAAAATTAATTGGCAAAATGCACTTAAAATATTGAAATGTAGAAAAATAACAACAACAAAATATACCCACCAAAAATAATTTCGAAAAAAACCAAATAGAATTAGAGAAATTTAAAATAAAAACATACAATATAATGACGACCTCTATTTTTATATTTATGCGGCATGGCATTTGCTATAAATTTCTATGTTTAATACCCTCTTTTGTTGTGATCAGCATATTCTAAACAATATTGCAAATCTTTTACACTCTACAATCAATACAATTTAATTTTTTGTTTTGGATTTAAGCCAAAATTTCTATTGTTTATCAACAAATATCAGACACATCTAATACAAAAAAAAATTTTATGATTATTCTACTCATTTTAAATTTTCTTTCTTATAATATGATCATAAAATATAACATGACCATATTTCTCGGAGAATACCATTGATCTTGTACAGTTTTTACTATATAATTTTCGTGAGTCATCCACACAGATTTTCTTATGGTCACCTTTATGCATAAATATTAAACCATTTTCCACATCATGCAATACAGCATAATTTTCCGAATCATTATAGTAAACGATGCCCTTATGCCAATCAAAATAACTTAAATGATTAGGTTTGGGTATTAGAGGTTTACCTTTTTCAAAAATCGCAGCCCAGTTAGTGCAATTCTCTAAGCGTAGATTAGCTTTACGTAGACTATTTTCATAATCAATATAACCGGATATTTCAAAACCAGATTTACGACGATGTTTAACAAAGATTATGGTCTGAAAAAGAAAGAGAAAAGTGATTAATAGGGCTGCGATTTTCATGCACTAAAAATGCGCTTAAAATATGCACTAAAAAAATTAAAAAAATATGCACTAAAATACAATATATGCACTTAAAAGATACAAATATGCATTTAAAACCAAATATGCTTATATTTTGCATATATTTGCAAATTATTTAAAGAAAAAGGAAAGTGATTAATAGGGCTGTGATTTTAATGCACTAAAGATGCGCTTAAAATATGCGCTAAAAAATACAAAATATGCAATAAAATATAATATATGCACTAAAATACAATATATGCACTAAAATACAATATATGCACTTAAAAGATACAAATATGCATTTAAAACCAAAATATGCTTATATTTTGCATATATTTGCAAATTATTTAAAGAAAAAGGAAAGTTATTAATAGGGCTGTGATTTTCATTCACTAAAGATGCGCTAAAAAATACAAAATATGCAATAAAATATAATATATGCACTAAAATACAATATATGCACTTAAATACAATATATGCACTCAAAAGATACAAATATGCATTTAAAACCAAAATATGCTAATATTTGCAAAATATTTTACCGAAATATGCATATATTGCGTGCAAATCCAAATCTACACAATTTAGATGCAAATTTATTGATTTGAAAAGATAGTTGATCGATATCGTTTTTTAGATTATTGGCAAAAAACATACATTTGCGTGGAAATCGCAGTCTTAGATTACAGCAGTTTTTTTTCCGGAAAATGGGTCCCAAGTCCAAACATAGACTGATTGGATTTATCTTTTGTTAGATCTTTAATTAGTGTAGAAAACACTAAAATTTAAGTGAAATTGGCTTATATGTGTTGTCCGATTTTTTTGAATATCGGGAGACATTTTTATATGGGTTAAAGTCCAAAAATGATTATATTCCGAATTGATTAGGCCACCACTTACAAACAAAATTTTTATCAAATATATCCAATTTTCATGAATTTTGAGAGACTTATGTGAATATTGGGAGGGTGGTGGTTTGTATGGGGACTACAAGAAGAACTGGTCCGATTCCTTTAAAATTTGGAATGATAATTTGTGAACACAAAATATGTTTACCTGCCAAGTTTCGAAAGGATACCTATTAGAAAACGGTTATTAGAGTCATTTGAGCCAAATTATAAAGGAACGCTTGTATGGGGGCTAGGTCTAAACAATGGCCGAATTTTTCCAATTTCAACGGGCTTCGTTCTTGGGACAAAGGTAGCTTAACTTTCAAATTTCATGTTTTTTTGTCTATAGTATAAAAACGATATCGACAAATTATCTTTCCGATATGTTTTTGCATATTTTGGTGAAATGCATATTTTTGCATATTTTGGTTTTAAATGCATATTTTTTTTTTATTTTTTTATAGATTGTTTTAGTTTGTAAAAAATCTTGCTTACATAAAGTTTTAAATGTTACTATTTAAACTAGAGATGGGCTCGTGAGTGATTTTTGACTCACACTCGCTCACGACAGGAATTTTTGATTCACGCACACTCACTCACGAGAGTATTTTTATACCCTCCAACTACACTCAAAAAAAAAATATTGTAAAACTTGCAAAAAAAATGGTTAAAATTAGCAAAAAAAACTGTAGTTTTGGACGTTGCAAAAATTTTGGTAATATTAGCAAAACCATTTTGCTAATCAAAAAATTAGGAAAAAAATGGTAAAATGACAAGAATACCATTTTATTTTTGTAAAATATCAACCTTGTAAAATTATCAAAAAATATGGTAAAATTACCAAAAAAAATGGTAAAATTGAAATAGATAAAAAAATTTGTAATTTGGTAAAAAAAACTGTTTTATTTAGTATTTTTTTTTCTCTGATTAGTAGTTGATTTAAAATTTGGTGAATATACTAAAAAATATTTGCCTGTTTTTGAGCACCACGTTCTTTAAATGTAGTAATAGCAGCATATTACTTCAGTTGTTGGATGGTTTCTTCGGCTTTATGGTGGCAGCATCTTCTTTTGCCTTCTTCTCAGCAGCTGTAGTTGCAGTAACTGGACTTCCAACAACATCAAAATCCAAAATGATTTTTTTTTTAATTAAACACTTTAAACAAAAAATTTAAAGAACAACACTTCACTTTTTTTAGTCATTTTTTTAGCTTAAGTAGAACAAATGAGAATTGCGTAATTGTAAAAAATTAACAATTTTTTTCGAATTTTTAATTTTTTTCACATGTATTTAAAAAAAATAAAAAAAAAACTTTTGGATATTGAAGATTAGATATCTAACTATGTGTTAAAATTTAAAAAAAAATAATTTTTCAAAATTATCAACTTTTTATTAACAATTTAGGTGCAAATTTTAAAAAATTTTCATATAAAATTAGCAAAAAATATGGTAAAATTAGCAAAAAATATGGTAAAAAATACAAAAAATTGTGTAGCCTATTTTTGAGCGCCCATGCAGTTGATGGATGGCTACTTTGCTATGGTGTTGGCAGCATCATCAATCTGCAATGATTTTTTTTCACACTAGAACACTTTAAACAATTTTTTTTTTTAAACTAAGAAAAAAAAAATAAAAAGTAGAGATGAGCGATATTTTCATACCGGTGATTAAATCACCGTGATTCAAAAATCACTGGTAACTGCAGTTATCAAATATCTTAAATCACTGCTACTGGCAATATCGTTCTTTTCTGTTAAACACACATTAACTAACATTTTAACAGTTGCAGTATGTTCGTTCAATCATATTTTTTCTTCTCTTGTTATGGAATGTAAAAAAAAACAAACACACAAAGCAAACGCAATGTTTTTAATACGCACACAAGGAACGAAATTGCCAAAAATATTTTTTTGCTTTAAAATGAAAACTGTTATTAAAAGAATTGTGATTTAAAAGAACTGTGATTAAAAATCACGTTTATATCTACATTTAAAAACGGTGATCACAGTAACTGTTTAAAATATTGGTAAAGGAAGACGTTCCTCAAAAATAACTAAATTGCTCATCTCTACTGTGGTTTTATAAATTTTTCCAGATTTTCTTTTAATTTTAAATAAATAATTTCTCAGAAATAACTTAAATGTACTTAAATTGAACTTAACACAAATTGAGTTATTAAATATGAAGTCCGGCAATACAAATAATATTTAATACATACTAATCTAAAGTAAAAGGAAAACATTGGATCGTTTTTTTTTTTTGCATTACATTGAAAAACTGTGATCACGGTAACTGTTTAAAAGAACGGTGATTTGTAAATCACGGTAACTGAGAACGGCGTGATTCAAAAATCACTACATTGCTCATCTCTAATAAAAAGTATTACCATTTCTTTAAGGAAAATACTAATATTTTTGCTAAAATTATAGTAAAATAAAAAAAAAAACTAGCAAGAAAATATAGTAAAAGTACCAAAAAATTTGTCTAAAATCAACTCTTTTAGACATTCAAATTATAAATAAACTTATAAAACATTTCTATACATATAATGAAATTTAATTGGTAACTATGTATTAAAATGTACTCTTGAATTTAACAGTTTTTTATCTTACTTAAACCCTAAAGTATTTGTAACAATTTACTACTTTTTCTATTGTGAATTTTTCTATTACTAATGTTTAAACATAGAATTTATCTATACTGTGTCAGATAATCTAAGTTGAAGTTTCTTTAATTTAAAATAAAAAACTTAAGACTCACTTGCATTAGAACTACCAAACGGTGAGCACAAAATAAAATCAATAAAGCCAAATTGAAATTATACTGAACTAATCCCAACTCTTTTATTTTCCCATTTCATATTCTTTTTATAACTTCTTAACCCTCTGAGAAATTATAAAAAACGACATTGAGGTAAAAGCTTATCAATCATCATATTTAGGTGGTTAAAGTTCATCCATACAGTCCACTCTTGTACATCATCAACATCGTGTACTCAAAACCATTCCAACCGACCACTTAAATATCAGTTGAATCCCAGAGACTAAGCTTTTCATGGTCCTTCGAACCTTCAGGAGTAACTAGTTGACAACACTGGAAATTGAATGCACTTTCACCATACCATAATGAGGTAATGTAAAATTCTCATATTTACAATATTTTAGTTTCTATTGTGCGTGCGAAACAAAAGGTTATAAAGTCCTAATAAAAAAACGTGTCGTGTTTACGAAAAATTAGAAATTAAAAACAGCAAGATCAAGAGGAGATAGTGAAAAAAACCCAAAATTAGTAAAAAAATACGGAAAATACAAAAAAAAACCAGAAAAATCAGTTTAAAATCGCTAAAATTTATAGAAAAATCGTAAAAGTGCTGAAAGAATTGTAAAAACACAAAAAAATTTTAATTAAAACCGAAACGAAAATCTATATTAAAAAAAAAAAAAAAAAAAAAGCAAAAAAATTCTTGATTGAATACGAAAGAAAAAAATTTTGTTACAATAGAAAATCCAAAAAAAAAAATAATTTTTAAAGGGTACAAAACCTCCATTTTGTTAAAATTTCTACAATAACAAAAAATTTGATGTTTCGAAATAATATTAAATACTTAAAATTTTACGAATGATATTCTGATTAAAAAGAAACAAAAATAAAACACCGTTAGATTTTTTTTTCCAAATTTGGTCTCTACTTTGTGCTAATTTGCAATAATTGCGCTTAAAAACAAAAAAAAAAAAAAAAGAGCGCTAAAAATATTTTTATATATTTGTTCGTATGTACCCATAGAAGATACATAAAAATTTCGTGGTGAAATAGCTACATAAAAATTCTCCTTACTACGAGATCTTGCAGCGGTCGTAAATCGAAAGCTTTTTTTATTCATACGCGTTCGATCAAACATATCAAATTTAACGTGCTTAAGATAAACCCAAAGTTCTATTTAACCAACACGTTCCATCAAACGTCGTTACAACATACTCAACTTTAAAACCGTTTGAAACCTTACGTTCGCTCAAACAACATACAACTCAACGATAACCAAAGGGGATATATTATTAAGAGTAGCTCATTTAAAAGGTAACAAAAGAAAACTATTACACCGAAAATTTATTGTGTTAATTGGTGTTTAGAAAATACACTACACTCGTGTGTTTCCCTTGAAGGCTTAAATTGAATTTAAAAATAAAATCGAATTCCTAATTGTGCATATCGAGCAAAAATACCATAATTGCCGAAGTTTTTTAAATTGAAGGAAAAGAAAAAAAAAAATTAACATAATTCGAAAGAAATATTAATATTGAATTATTTATCGTCTGCTGTGTTAAAATTTTTTTTAATTAACTTTTCCTCAAGATAATTAATTTTTTTTTTTTTTTGTAAAAAGAAAAATCAGAAAATCAATTTGGATTTTTTTAATTTTTTTTTGTCAAATTCATATAAATTGAAAAAGATTCACTGTGGTTTAAAGTGCCCTTACATTTACTACAATATCAAGGTTAGGTACTTTTTTTTTAAATAAATGTACCACAGCGCCAACTCACATATTTTTTATCAAACGTTCTTGTGCATTTACACTGTAGTTTAAAAGAACCTACAGTTACAACAGATTCGATGTAAGGTACTTTTTAAATAGAAAAGTAACAAGTGTTAACTCGGATTTTTGTGTATATAAACCAGAATACATAAGTATATATGTATACACTATGGTCAAAAAGTATTGAAAAATAATTTTGCAAGTCCAGTTTATTAAATAGGTAATACAAATTTAATTTACAAAAACGGAAGATAATCTAAAGTTATATCTGTTTTTTTTATAAGAAGCTAATTCTTTAAAATTGACAGAAGAAATTTAGCAAATTTTTATAGAAAAAGAAGAGGTTTAGCTGAACATTCAAAAGTAACTTTTGCCAAAATTGGTACTTTAGCTGCCTACAATACAAATGGTAAAGAACTTTTTTTTCTAGTAAGTAACCACTTGCGATTTATTAACACATTGCGGTAGTACATACAGTTATATTTAAGATCTTAAAACGGAAAGAAAAAGAAAAATTTATTTTTATTGATGGATAAAATGTGCTAGAAGATACTTTTCATCGGAACAAATTTCCTTTTCATTGTATTGAACATCAATATGATGGGATTATAAATACAATTTGAAAATTTTCGTAAAAGTCACTTGTCTCAAAATTTAAACAAATTTTTTCTAAAATCAACAGTTCCTTGCTTAAAATTCAATATTTCATTAAAAAGGAAATTTTTTTTACCCAATTGTTTATTAGTGAACAATATATTTTTGAAAGGAAAACTAAAAAGTTAGCGTTCATTTGAAAAAGTGTGTCCAGAAAAGGAAACTTATAAAGAATCAACAATTTCTCTCCTACCTGATCGACCACACTGATTTTAAAAATTTGGCACGTTAATCGAATTAGATTCATAAACTCTCTAAAAAAGAAAGAGAAACTTAAAGAAAATAAAAGTCAAATTACTTGACAAACCCTAATTGAGTACCTTAATTGCTTCTGTTGTACAGATACAGCTGTCTATCAGGTTATCTCAATCAAAAAGGAAAATTGGCCTTTTTAATATTTATCTTCAACCCAATGAAACATTAATTAAATTCTATCTCAAAGTTTTTTACAACTTGGGATAGAGCTTGTTATTTTCATACACATAAAGTTTTCAAACATCTACATAAATTCAAATTTATTGTAATATCAAACAGTGAAATTAAAAATTTCAAGAAAAAGAAAAAGAAAAAAAAAAAAAACAATCCCCAGAGTCTTTCATTTAAGTGATATTTGTTCATTTAACCGTAAAGGAAAAATTATTTTTAATCATGACTCCTACAATTAAACCTACGGTTGACCCCTTAACCCCAAACAAATTTAATGAAAAGTTTATTTTTGATATCGACAATTTATCAACTTTCTGCGAAGATTTTGTAAAAGCTGATGTCGACGATAGCACCGACACAGCTCTAGAAACAAGGTTAGAAGCCTTGGAAAACCATTGGAAAAAATTGGAAATGTCCTACGAAACTGTAATGCTTTCACAAGCCCCTGATAAAGATGAGGTAAAATTGAATTACAGAGTCTGCTCTGAAACGTATTTCATGACAAAATCCCACATAATAGATCGTCTTAAATTAATACGAGGGAATACTTCACAATGTAACATTTCTCGCCTCAGCTTAAATCCTCAGAACAATCAAGTTGAAAATTTGAACAATTACATTAAAGTTCCTCCATGCGACACAGAGGTTTTTAAGGGTAGTTACGAAGAATGGCCATCATTTCGTGACATGTTCACGGCCGTATATCTCAATCACCCTAAACTCACGAAAGCCCAAAAACTATACCATTTGCGAAATAAAACAACTGGTAATGCAGGGGCAATAGTTAAACGTTACGCCCTATGCGACGATAACTTCAATCTCGCTTGGGAAGCACTCAAGGATAGGTATGAAAACGAAAGCGTTTTGGTATTCAATCAACTCGGAATTCTCTTTAATATCCCTAATGCTACATTGGAGAACAGTGAATCTATACAGAAAATTCAATCCACGGTCAATGATGTTTTGCAAACCCTCGAAACCTTAAAAATTAGTACAAAAGACTGGAGTCCCATGCTCTTATACTTAATATATACAAAACTTCCTCCAAAAACACTGGACCTTTGGCAAGAATCCCAAAAAACTCATCGCAAAGTTCCCACGTGGGAGCAATTAAATATATTTCTTATAAACAGGTATGAAACCTTAGAGGCTATTTCAAGTATCAAAACTACAAAACAAAGGTACAGCCTTCCCAATCTGACTCACTCTAAAATTCAGTCATATGCGTCCCAAGAAAAACTTAGTCCTGAGTGTAAAGTTTGCGGTGGTGACCACAATTTACGACTATGCCCAGAATTTAAAAAATTAACTGTCAAGCAAAGAATTAACTATGTTTCCGAAAATAATTTTTGTAAAAATTGTCTATCTTCGGCACATATTAAAGAAAAATGTCCCAGTGAAAAAACTTGCTTTATTTGCAAAAGGGATCATCATACTTTATTACACATGGCCAAATTGCAAAATAAATCTAATTCTGTTAATAACTTTGAAACACCAAAATCTCATAAACAGTCTAATGCTCAAGGAACAAACGAACCTCAAACAAAACCTCACACCGATTCCGAGCTTCCAAGTTGTTCAAATAAGATCCCTAATTCCCAAGTTCACTCTAATCTTTCTATGAATAACGATTTTATATTATTACGTACTGCTTTAGTACAAGTTGAACACTTGGGAGAACTCTTTACAGTAAGAGCTCTTATAGACCCAGGATCTCAAAGAACATTTATATCTGAAAAACTTCAGAATATACTAAAACTATCCTCCCGAAGATCACTGGTTGAAATTGTAGGCATTGGAGGTAAAACTCAATCTGCAACGAAAGAATGTGAACTTGTTCTCTTCGCAAAAAGAAGCAACTTTAGATTTTCGATAAATGCGATTGTTTTACCAAAAGTCACCAAACATTTACCTTCTATCTCATTTGAAGTATCTCATTCTCCAGATCTTTTTGATCTGGATTTAGCAGACCCCTTTTTTAACCAATCTTCACAAATAGATCTTATTCTTGGTAATGACTCTGAACGATTTATTAACATTGAAGGCATTAAGAAGAACATCTGTGGCCAAGCCTCGGCATACAACACTGTTTTCGGTTGGGTTCTTAGTGGTCCCATTAATGGTCATACCGTAAACACATTTACAACATCAGTACTTCCCTCTGAAAGTTCAGCCCTTAATGATCAACTTCGAAAGTTCTGGGAACAAGAAGAACTGCCCTCATCTTATTCCCTATCTTTAGAAGACCAATATTGTGAAGATTATTATAAACAAACGACGGTACGAGAGTCCAGTGGAAGATACGTTGTTAGACTACCCTTTAAAAAGGAATTTCCGGACTCAATATTTCTCGGTCCATCTCGAATCCTAGCTATAGGACAATATTCACGAATGAAACAATCTCTCGCTAAAGACCCTGAACTTAAAACTCAATACAATGCCGTTCTTGAAGAATATTTATTCTTAGACCACATGGAACAGGCTTCGTACCGTGAGATCAATTGTGAAGGCAAATATAAGTCCTTTTATTTGCCACATCACGCCGTAGTTCGACCTGAACACAAGACAACCAAAGTAAGAGTTGTCTTTAACGCTTCCCGAAAATCGAAATCAGGATTTTCTCTAAACGATGTGTTACACACAGGCCCTACCCTTCAGTGTGAACTTATCACAGTAATACTCAACTGGCGAAGATATAGATATGTCTTCAGCGGCGACATACAAAAAATGTATCGCCAAATCTTAATTCACCCAGATGATAGACCTTTTCAACGAATTGTTTTTCAAACCGAACCCAACGGTTCCTTTAAGGATTTTCAATTGAATACGGTTACTTTTGGAGTCAACTGCGCTCCATTTTTAGCAATTCGGACCCTTATTCAACTTGCAACAGATTCGGAAGCTAACTTTCCCAGAGCCTCCTCAATCTTGCAAAAGGAAACCTATGTCGACGACATACTGTCAGGCGGTCATACTATAGAAGAAACGATACAAGCTCAATCCGATCTCATTTTAACTTTAAAATCAGCTGGATTTCCCCTGAAGAAAATAACGGCAAACGACACTCAGTTGATTTCTCATCTTCCTCCTGAAGATCTTTACGATTCGAATTTTCTTCGGTTTCATGAAGCAAGCTCAACAAAAACTCTAGGAATCAAGTGGAACGCTCTTACTGATTCTTTTAGTTACTCATTTACCCCCATTACTCCTTCCTCAAATGTTACCAAACGTATGATTTTGTCAGCAGTTGCAAAGTTGTTTGACCCTGCCGGTTGGATAACTCCAGTTGTTATCAGAGCCAAAATGCTAATGCAGCAGTTGTGGTTAGAAGGTATCGATTGGGATCATAATGTTAGCGCAGAATCTTTCAGTCAATGGAATAATCTTCTTTCCGATCTATCTCAAGTCGAGAGTATAGTAATCCCAAGATGGATTCAATATACACCATCAGATGATATTCAAATTCATGGATTTTCAGATGCCTCTAAATCAGCATATTGCGCTGCTGTTTACATCCGATGTCAGGCATCAGAATTTATAGCATGCTCAAATTAACTAGTGGCCAAAAGCAAAGTAGCCCCCCTTCAAACAATTTGCTTGCCTCGGCTCGAACTCAACGGAGCTGTACTACTTGCAAATTTGGTGAATTACGTCGTTAAATCTCTTAATTTTGAAAATGCTGAAATCATATTATGGACCGATTCCTCAATCGTCCTAGGATGGTTATCCAAACCGCCTTGGACTTGGGAAACGTATGTTGCCAACCGCATATCTCAGATTCATGGTTTATTACCAAAAGCTATTTGGCGACATGTCCCCACTCATGATAATCCCGCAGATCTGGGTACTCGTGGTTGTAAACCACAAGATCTCTCAGTCAATCCCTTATGGTGGAATGGTCCATCCTGGCTCACTAATCCTTCATCGGAATGGCCAGCAAGAAACCCATTGAAACCACCAGGTACAGAACTTTCTATCAAAACAGTACAATCATTTCTCAGTTCATCGAGTAATGAAAGTGATTTGTTAGATCGTTTTTCTACATATCATAAAGCATTGCGTGTTTTATGTTACATTTTCCGATTTTTTCATAAAATGAATTCTCATAATGTTCCTTATAATGGCCACCCCACTACAGAACTTACACAAAAGGAAGTTAATTTTGTAAAAACTAGACTCATAATTCTCGCTCAGAAATCTTTTTTAGCCACAGAATACCAATCGCTCAACAGGTCTGAATTAATACATGACAAAAGTCCTGTTAAACCATTAAACCCATTTTTAGATTCAGATAAAGTAATGCGTGTAAATGGTCGTTTATCAGATTCCTCTTTACCCTATAATGAACGCTATCCGATAATATTGCCTGGCAACTCCCGACTCTGCCAACTATACTTATCTCACTTGCACACTTTTCTCGCTCACGGTGAATGCAATCAAATGTGCAGAATGAGCCAAACAGAATTTTACATTTCACGCTTAAAACCTCGTATCAAAAAGATAATACGACACTGTAAGACGTGCATAATATTCAAACAAAGACAATGCACACAGATAATGGCTCCATTACCGCGTGATAGATGCAATTTGTCACCCCCGTTCCAAATCACTGGTATAGACTTTGCTGGCCCGTTTGACCTTAAAACATCCTCCTTACGGAACGCTCCTTACATAAAAGGTTATGTCAGCATCTTTGTATGCTTCAGCACCAAAGCTGTACACCTTGAGCCATGCTCAGACTTATCCACTGAAGCATTTTGTGCTGCATTTGCTCGATTCATTGGGAGGCGGGGGCTCCCTTACAGGATAGTCTCTGATAATGGTCGCAATTTTCTCGGCGCCAGTAGAAAACTTAATCGCGAATTTGCATCATTCATCAAATCTGCGTCAGCAGATATTACGCAAAGATACATCACTAACGGGTTTGAATGGAGTTTTATCCCACCTCATGCACCCCACATGGGCGGCCTATGGGAGGCTGCCGTTAAAAGTTTTAAATTTCATTTAAAACGCATAGCTGGCGCTCATAGATTTAATTTCGAAGAGTTTTCAACTGTTCTTGCTCGAATTGAAGGAGTCTTAAACTCGCGGCCCATCTCTGCTATGTCGGAAGATCCTACCGATTTAACTGCATTAACACCAGGTCATTTTCTCAGAGGCGCTCCTATAATGGCATTCCCTGAGCCAAGTTTTGAAAAATTATCTCTTGTCAACAGATGGGAGAAACTAAGAGCACTTCATCAACAATTCGCCATTAGATGGAAAGAAGATTACTTAAAATCTCTCCACAAACGGTACAAATGGAAGAGCCCAATTCCTAATATAAAACCTGGCGACCTTGTAGTCGTAATAGACGACCTTTTACCCCCTTTTGAGTGGCGACTTGGTAGAATAGAAAATACCCACGTCGGCTCTGACAATAACGTTCGAGTTGCGGATGTCCGAATTGCTACTGGTATTATCACTCGACCAATAGTAAAACTTTGCCACTTACCACTTCTCAACGACGGTTATCCAGATCAAAACTAAATATTTCCCTTAATTTTCTACACTCCTTGATCACCAATAGCATATATCATTCCATTATGCATATACACAAACAGCTCTAACATATTATTCTCTTTCTTTGTTTTTTGCTTCTTTTTTTTGGATTTCTTTTATCTAATAACATTTAGAAACAACACTCGAAGAAACCAGGATCCTGAAATATACCAATGCATGGTGTGCAAACGCTTTCATGCATTAAGATTTTGCCAACGTTTTTTGAGGATGACAACAAGGGAGAGAATGCAAGTAGTTCGCCGACATCGTTATTGTGAAAATTGTTTAGCCAGGAGCCATGACCTGAGAGCCTGTCCATCACTTGATACGTGCAGGAAATGCGAGAGTTTTCATCATACTCTTCTTCATCCTCAACGTGGCAGACATAATGATTTACGAAGAAGAATCAAAAGGCCAAATACCAACAACAACAGGCAACGTAATAACAACAATCCAAAGGTTAACAATAATCGGCAGTCTTTTAATAATGGAAGCGTGCCAGCAGCTCCAGATCAACAAATAATTTCGGAAGCCATCCGGTCCCTGGCACAGGTACTCTGTACCCAACCGAATTCTAAAATTGCACAAGTGCAAGGGGGCCGGCATGTCTAAAATCAACTCTTTTAGACATTCAAATTATAAATAAACTTATAAAACATTTCTATACATATAATGAAATTTAATTGGTAACTATGTATTAAAATGTACTCTTGAATTTAACAGTTTTTTATCTTACTTAAACCCTAAAGTATTTGTAACAATTTACTACTTTTTCTATTGTGAATTTTTCTATTACTAATGTTTAAACATAGAATTTATCTATACTGTGTCAGATAATCTAAGTTGAAGTTTCTTTAATTTAAAATAAAAAACTTAAGACTCACTTGCATTAGAACTACCAAACGGTGAGCACAAAATAAAATCAATAAAGCCAAATTGAAATTATACTGAACTAATCCCAACTCTTTTATTTTCCCATTTCATATTCTTTTTATAACTTCTTAACCCTCTGAGAAATTATAAAAAACGACATTGAGGTAAAAGCTTATCAATCATCATATTTAGGTGGTTAAAGTTCATCCATACAGTCCACTCTTGTACATCATCAACATCGTGTACTCAAAACCATTCCAACCGACCACTTAAATATCAGTTGAATCCCAGAGACTAAGCTTTTCAAAATTGTTGTATTTTACCAATAGTAAATTGCCAAAAAAAACTGTAAAAGTTAAATTTTTACAATTTTTTTTTGCTAAAGTTTGGTTGAAGTAAATTACAACACCTTTTACTAATATTTTGACTAAGGTATTTTTTTGAGTGTATAGTATGGGGGTATACTCACTTTGTCATTCCGTTTGTAACGCATCGAAATATCGGCCGGGGACCCCATAAAGTATATATATTATTGATCTATGATCGATTCTAAGACTTCTAGAATGTCCGTATGTCCATCCGTCTGTCTGTATAAGACACGATGCAGTCCAAAATAAAAGAGATAAACTCGTTAAGTTTGCCAGGAATATGTCTTTTGGTTCAAGGCAGTTTAAGTTCATAAATGGGCAAAATCGGACCAGGGGAAAAATGTTTCCCCTTGAAGAACTTAACTAACCTCTGAAAAAACGCCATATTTTCACAGGTTTTTTTGTATTTTTGTTAATTAAATAAAACAATTTGATGCCAGAAAAAGTTCAAGGATTTAGGATGCACTTGGATTTAGGACATAAAAAAATACTTTTTTTAACCGCCCCCCCCCCCTTTTGGGGGCGTGGATATTAAAAATGTTTTTAAATAATGATAAAATTGTATTACTTAAGCTCAAAAAGCATAATAAATGAATTTTAAAACATTGGGTTTATGTGTCCTCCAATGACCCCTTCTGACTTTTTTTGGAACGATAGGAAACATGAAGAGTAAATAATTCACGCAAACTCACGCAAAAAAATCGACTCACGCATGCTCACTCACGTAAAAATCTTACTCACGCACACTCACTCACGCAACTTTTTTCTCCACTCATACTCACTCACAATCACGTGAGTAAAATTGAATTCAGTCACACTCACGCGTGATCACGTGTGAATCACGTGAATCACGCTCTAATCTGCTCATGTGCCCATCTCTAATTTTAACCCAACGTTAGTTTTTACTTTTTTATAAGTTTTTTGTATGAAAGACCGAATTTACATAAGGCAATTTTAATTGCGGCAATTCTGATTTTCTAGTGTATCAAAGAGAGAGGGAAGAATCTTAGATCTCTCTCTGATACACGATAAAAGCAGAATTGCCGCAATTAAAATTGCCTAATGTAAATACGGTGAAAACAAGATTTTTATTGCATAAATTTTATTTTTTAGAGTATATTTGTAAGTTTTTAGTGCATATTTTGAATTTTTTTGCGCATGTTTTTGATTATTTTAGTGCATGAAAATCTCATCCTTAGTAATGATCAAGGAGTGGACTTTCATGCAAATGCATATTTTCCCCCTTTAGTCTTAGAACAGAAGGATTTCAAGTTTTTTTTTATTAAAAATTTTTAATTATTTTTTATCTTACCGATATATTCTTTTGTATATTGGGTTTTTCCCTTTTGGCCAATTCCTTAAGCACTGGATCGTCCGACTTTAGTTTAGCACTAAAATAAATTGTAGATTTTTTTGTAGACCATAATGATTCTAGTACGGCAGCTTTACGCAACTCAAATTGATTTGGCGTATAGATTTCAGCTGAAGATCTATAGCCCAATTCAACTAGCATACGACAGTAACGTATATTACGTATAAAACGTATATCATTGCGTGTTATAAAGGTATCCAAATAATCCTCATAGGTGGGACAATCCAACAGGAACATATCATGGGCCAGGGTACTCATGATAACGAGGCTTTATTAAAAGCGATTGAAGAAAGTGCTATTACAAATTAATAAAATATTTATTGTTATAATGAAATTTCAAAATAATTAGACATGATAGAATTTCAATAAATTTCTGAAGATGTAATAATTTTGAAAATTACCCTGCAAACAATACGACATCGATTCACCGATTATATTGCAAAGATGATAAATTTTAATGCGTAAATTTATTGAATTCGATTATAACTTGTAATAAAACATTATACCAAGACTATAATAAAAAATTATATTAAACATCGCATTATTATAATTTATAATATATTATAGCAGCATAATAATTTGTTATATAATGTGTTGTAAAGGGTGTTTTTTTAGAGGTATAGAACTTCGAATTGAAATAAAACACAAGAAAATCGTTTTAATGTCCATCAATTTGGCTTTATTGGAAGGATAATTTTATGCCATTAATGTTTAAATATGATTTCGGGCATGTGGCTGCCGCGGCTGGCTCGAATAAAGCCAATTCTACTGGTCCAATTTTCAACCACTTTTTCGAGCATATGGGGCCGTATGCCGGCAATAACGCCACGAATGTTGGCTTCCAAGTCCCCTAACGTTTCTGGTTTGTTGGCGTAGACGAGCGACTTCACATATCCCCAAAGAAAATAATCCAATGGTGTCAAATCACACGATTTAATTAATTGCTCTGATGGACGATTATGTCGACCATAAAATGGACGGAGCTTGCGGTAAACTTCGCGAACTGAACCATTATTTTCGAAATAAATTTGCACGATTTGCAAGCGTTGTTCTTTTGTCAACCTGTTCATGATGAAATGGCAAACCAAACTAAATATTAATCACTTGACAGCTGACAAAATGGCCGCCAATTAAAAAAGTGATGCCAACTTAAAGTTCTATACCTCAATAAAAAACACCCTGTATTATCATAATTATTTGTTATACCACATTCTTAAATGATAATAATTTGTTATAAAATATTATATCTTGATTGAAACGTAGTTATAATATTATTCCACGATTACAATGTTTATAATATGTTATAGCACTATTATAACTTATTATATTGCATTATACAAATATAATAATAATCATATTATGGTTATTAACCTACTACTTTCCGATTATAATGTGGTTTAACATATTATATCAGCGGATAATGTGTTATGTCCCGATTATAACTTGTTATAATATATTACATCACCATATTTTAATAAATATATCTTAATTATAATTTATTATAATACATTATATCCCCCATTATAATTTGTTATAATACATTGCTATACGATAATTATTTGTTATAATGTGTTTTATTAAAATTATAATTTGCTATAATACATTATATCCATATTATAATTTATTATAACACATTTTAATACGATTTTTTAGTTTTATAACATATTATACACCGATTATAATGCATTTATTATATTATACCAGCATTATTTTTTGTTATAATATATTATATCTTAATTAGTAGTTGTTATAATACATTATATAGTTATTATAATGTGTTATAATACATTACTCTACATTTGTTATTTATTATAATTTATTATATTTGAATTATAATTTGCTATAATACATTATATCTTTATAATAATTTATTGTTGTACGTTATACTACGATTTGTGAATCTTATTACATATTATACTAGCAATAGTTAACATATAACATCAGCAGTAATATGTTATATCTGGATTATAACTTGCTATAATACATTACATCACCAACATAGTTTTTTTGTTATACTGCATACTTAGAATGAGAATAATTTGTTTTAATACTTTTTACTACTATTATTATTTATAATAATTTGTTATAATACATTATACTACGATTATTATTTGTTATAATGTATTTTATCTTAATTATAATTTGATATAATACTATATATCCATATTATAATTTGTTATTACACATTTTAATATGATCCTCCAGTCTTATAACATATTATATTCCGATAATAATGTATTTATAATGTTAAATCAGCATTATTTGTTATAATATATAAAAGTTTGTTGTAAATCATTATACTACAATTCTTAAATCTTATAACATATTATACCAGCATTATTTAACATATTATAACAGCAGTAATGTGTTATATCTCGATTATAACATGTTATAATACATTACATCACCAACATAGGGCTTTTTATACGATCCTTGAGTAGTATAATAATATTATATTCCAATTATATATATTATACCAGCTTTATTTTTGTTATAATGTATAATATCTTAATTATAATGTGTTATAATGCATTATATCCTCATTATAATTTGCTTTAATACTTTATACAACGATTATTATTTATTAAGATAATATTATACCTTAATTACATTTATTATATACATTTTATAGTTGTTATAATTTGTAATTACACATTTGTATACTACGATTTTAGAAATTTTATAACATATTATATATCGATTATAATATGTTTTTCGTTGTAACATATTATATTATATTACGATTACAATGTGTTATAATATATTATACCAGCATTATTATTTGTAATAATGTATTATAACTCGATTATAATTTGTTTTAATACATTAAACTTTCATTATAATTTGTTATAATAGATTATATTTTCATTATAATTTGTTATAACACATTATACCACGATTCTAAGTTGTTAATTTGTTATAAAATATTATATTACCAGTGCTGATTACTTAGATGGTACATTTTATTGTTGAAAACTATCGGAAATGAGTTATAATTTTCAAACTTATCATATTTGAACTTAAATTTAGTATTTTAGGGGGGCAACGAGCAAAATTTTTAAGATTTTTTTTTTTTACTTAAATTAACTAAAAAATATATTTTTTTAGTTAAATTATACATAATTATTTAGTTGAAAGGTGAAAAATTTTACTAAAACCTTTGTTTAAAGAATATTATTTATATTTATCTCAACTATAATTTGCTATAAAACGTTATAGCCATATTATAATATGTTATAAAACATCTAAAAACATATTACATTCCGATTATAATAAATTTACTTTATTATACCAGCATTATTATTTGTTATAATGTATTATAAATTTTTTATAATACATTATATCCTCATTATAATGTTTTATAATACGTTATGCTACGTTTATTATTTGTTATAATGTATTATATCTAGATTATAATTAGTTTTAATATATTATACTACGATTTTTGGAATCGTATAACATGTTATGTATAGATTATAATATATTTTTCATTATAACATATTATATATCGATTATAATGTGTTATAATATATTATACCAGCATTATTATTTGTTGTAATGTATTATATCTCAATTATAATTTGTTATAATACATTAAATTTTCATTATAATTTGTTATAATAGATTCTATTTTCATTATAATTTGTTATAACACATTATACCACGATTCTAAGTTGTTAATTTGTTATAGAATATTATATTACCAGTGCTGATTACTTAGATGGTACATTTTAATGTTGACAACTATCAGAAATGAGTTATAATTTTCAAACTTATCATATTTGAACTTAAATTTAGTAAGCAAAATTTTTAAGATTTTTTTTTACTTAAATTAACTAAAAAATATATTTTTTTAGTTAAATTATTCATAATTATTTAGTTGAAAGGTAAAAAATTTTACTAAAAACTTTGTTTAAAGAATATTATTTGTATTTATCTCAACTATAATTTGCTATAAAACGTTATAGCCATATTATAATATGTTATAAAACATCTAAAAATATATTACATTCCGATTATAATATATTTACTTTATTATACCAGCATAATTATTTTTTACAATGTATTATAAATTTTTTATAATACATTATATCCTCATTATAATGTGTTATAATACATTATACTTCGTTTATTATTTGTTATAATGTATAATATCTAGATTATAATTAGTTATAATACATTATACTACGATTTTTGGAATCGTATAACATGTTATATATAGATTGTAATGTGTTTTTCAGTATAACATATTATATATCGATTATAATGTGTTATAATATGTTATACCAGCATTATTATTTGTTCTAATGTATTATATCTCGATTATAATTTGTTATAATTCATTATATTTTCATTATAATTTGTTATAATAGATTATATTTTCATTATAATTTGTTATAACACATTATACCACGATTCTAAGTTGTTAATTTTTTATAAAATATTATATTACCAGTGCTGATTACTTAGATGGCACATTTTAATGTTGACAACTATCGGAAATGAGTTATAATTTTCAAACTTATCATATTTGATCTTAAATTTAGTATTTTAGGGGGGACAACGAGCAAAATTTTTAAGATTTTTTTTTTTTACTTAAATTAACTAAAAAATATATTTTTTTTAGTTAAATTATACATAATTATTTAGTTGAAAGGTGAAACATTTTACTAAAAACTTTGTTTAAAGAATATTATTTGTATTTATCTCAACTATAATTTGCTATAAAACGTTATAGCCATATTATAATATGTTATAAAACATCTAAAAATATATTACATTCCGATTATAATATATTTACTTTATTATACCAGCATTATTATTTGTTATTATGTATTATAACTTTTTTATAATACATTATATCCTCATTATAATGTGTAATAACACATTATGCTACGTTTATTATTTGTTATAATGTATTATATCTAGATTATAATAAGCTATTATACAGTATACTACGATT
The DNA here is from genome assembly GCA_963921195.1 of Pegoplata infirma. Taxonomy (NCBI): domain Eukaryota; kingdom Metazoa; phylum Arthropoda; class Insecta; order Diptera; family Anthomyiidae; genus Pegoplata; species Pegoplata infirma. Next base: position 204,969,805 of record OY992537.1, on the reverse strand, counting down.
TTTGGAATTTTATAATATATTATATATCGATTATAATATGTTTTTCATTATAACATATTATATATCGATTATAATGTGTTATAATATTTTATACCAGCATTATTATTTGTTCTAATGTATTATATCTCGATTATAATTTGTTATAATGCATTATATTTTCATTATAATTTGTTATACCACGATTCTAAGTTGTTAATTTGTTATAAAATATTATATTACCAGTGTTGATTACTAGGGTATTTATCTCAACTATAATTTGCTATAAAACGTTATAGCCATATTATAATATGTTATAAAACATCTAAAAACATATTACATTCCGATTATAATAAATTTACTTTATTATACCAGCATTATTATTTGTTATAATGTATTATACATTTTTTATAATACATTATATCCTCATTATAATGTGTTATAATACATTATGCTACGTTTATTATTTGTTATAATGTATTATATCTAGATTATAATTAGTTATAATACATTATACTACGATTTTTGATTATAATTTTTCATTATAACATATTATATATCGATTATAATGTGTTATAATATATTATACCAGCATTATTATTTGTTGTAATGTATTTTAACTCGATTATAATTTGTTATAATGCATTATAATTTGTTATAATACATTATATCTTTAACAAATTGCCATAATTTGTTATACTACGATTCTAAGTTGTTAATTTGTTATAAGATATTATATTAAGAGTGCTAATTACTTAGATGGTACATTTTAATGTTGACAAAAATCGGAAATGAGTTATAATTTTCAAACTTATCATATTTGAACTTAAATTTAATGCACCTTGGTTTGAATGTAAGTTTTTTTTTTTAATGTTTCACACATGTTTGATGACCATGCATCAAAAAATGTTTTGAAAATATTTTCAAACATTGAACTAAATCTAAACAAATTAAAATCAAAACAAATAAAAAACATGAAAAGAAAATTCGTGTATATATTTATTTTAAAACAGCCACACTTTTTCAAAACTCAACACAATTTGAACAAAAATTATGCCGGTTTTTCCAAAAAAACACAAACATTCATTGATACAAACTGTGTGTATATTATATACTCAATATTAAAATTTTAAAAATATTCATCTTTTTTATGATGTTTGAATGTTGTTGGTTTTTTTACTCATAAATAGTCCCCTACTCCCCAAAAATAAAACACTTTGAATTGAAAACGAGAAAATTCTGAAATACAAAAAAATCTTAATGGAAAAATATGCGGAAAACTGTTTTTCATTGAATCAGTTGTTTTTAAATACGCGACAAAACTGGATCGTTTTTTTTTTTCTTCAAATTTGATTATTTTTATTTTTTTTGTTCTGAGAGCAATGGAGAAATACTTATGAAAAATTATCAAAGTAATTTTTTAGTGGAAAAAATATATAAAATATTTCAAAATTTACGTAATATAACAAGAAAGTAATAGAATTTTAAAGAATTTTTTTTAATTTTCTTTAAAAATATACGAAAAAGTATTAAAAAAATGTGTAAATTTGTGTAAAAAAGCATAAGAAAATGTATTGGTTTTATTGGTTTTTATTAATTATATATATAAAATTCTCACAAGAATTTAATGATGAAACAAAAACGGAAGTTAAAGTGGGTAAGAAGAAGAAAAATAACGAAATATAAAAAAAAAAAAATTAAAACAATTTTTGGAAATTGAATATAAAAAAAAAAATAATTGAATTAAATTAAAAAATCATCTTAAATAAAACTGTGAAAAATTTACAAAATAATAAATTACAAAAATACTAAAATAATTTTAAAAATTCAATAAAAAATATGATATTATTTATAAAGTGTTATAAAATGAAATTTCCGCTATAAAAATTAAATTTTAATAAAATTAAGGACAGATCAAAATATAACTTAAAAGTTCGTAATATTAATAAATAATTTAAAATTTTATAAATTTTATTATAAGTTTTATACATTTTTGTTTAAAATTTTTTTCTGTTGAAATTTTTGTGTAGGTGCTTTATTTTTTAAAGATGAAGACGCCATAGAATTAAGTTTTGATGAGGCATTTCGCGAAATAAATAATATAAAATTATTTGAACTGAGATTTATTACTATCAAACGATATGTGCCAAGTGATGACAGTCTTGTGCTGCAGCAAATGAGTAAGTAGTAAAACATGATTTTTTTTTAAATTTCTATACAGTTTACTTTCAACTATTTTTACTTTAATATTTTATAAAAAATTTACTACCTTAAATTGTTTTATAACGAATTCTAACAAATTATAATGATGATATAATGTATTATAACAAGTTAATTAAGTTTATAATACATTATAACACATAATAATGTTGGTATAATATATTATAACATATTATAATTGAACTTGTTATGTATAGTATAATATTTTATAACAAATTTACTTTGATAAAATGTATTATAATTAATTATAACATATTATAATGATAATATAATGTATTATAACAAGTTATAATTAGGACACAATACATTATAACACGTAATAATGTTGGTATAACATATTATAACACATTATATATTAGATAACAATAATAAATTGTTATAACATATTTTAAAATATGATTATAATTGATAAAATATTGTATCAACATTATAATATATTAAAATATTTTATAACGTCATTATAATCAATAAAATTATATTATATCGATATTAAATTTTATAACTATAATAAAAAAAAATTACAAACATATTAAACTATGCTAATAACTTGTTATAATGACTTACAACATTGTTATAATTTATTATAATTTACTATAACGGAATTACAATTTGTTATAATGAACTATCATTTTTTAAAATGTGATTATAATTAACAAAAATATATTATATCGTTATTATAATTAAAAAAATAGAGTATTTCAAGGCTTTATGTAAATTAAACTAATAACTATAATTATAATTGACACAAATATTTTAAACAATCTTTATAATTTGTTATAATGGATTATAATAGCATTATAATTTTTTATAATGCATTATAACGGAATTATAATGTTTTACAACAGGATTATAATTTCTTATAATGCATTATGACTTGTTATAATTACTAAAAATATGATTATAATTACTAAAATAATATTTTATCAAAAGTGCTGACGAAGGAAGGGTGGCTTCTTAAATTAAATTAAATTAATCTAATAACTATAATTATAATTGACACAAATATTTTAAAGAATCTTTATAATTTGTTATAATGGATTATAATAACATTATAATTTTGTATAATGCATTATAACGGAATTATAATGTTTTATAACAGGATTATAATTTCTTATTATATAACCATAGTTATAACTGATACAAGTATATTAAACCATGATTATAATTTGTTATTTAACATTATAACAGGATTATAATGTATTATAATAGGATTTAAACTTCTTATAATGCATTATAACTTGTTATAACATATAAAAATATGATTTTAATTAATTATATTGAATTATAACAGAGTTATAATATGTTATAATGCATAATAACCGGACTATGAACTGTTATAATGTAGTATAACAGGAATATAATTTTTATCTTGCATTATAACTTGCTATAACACTTAAAAACATAATTATAAAAGAATATTTTATTAAAATTATAAAATATATAACAATGTGATTCTAATTTATATAAATAGTATTTCACGATATTAATTACTCTAAATTCTGTAATCATAGTTATAATTGATACAAGTTTATTAAACCATGATTATAATATGTTATTTAACATTATAACAGGATTATAATTGGTTATAATATATTATAATAGGATTTAAACTTTTTATAATGCATTATAACTTGTTATTACATATGAAAATATGATTATAACTAATTATATTGAATTATAACAGAATTATAATATGTTATAATGCATAATAACTGGATTATAAATTATTATAATGTATTATAACAGGATTATAATTTTTATCTTGCATTATAACTTGCTATAACACTTAAAAACATAATTATAATTAATATTTTAAAATTTTATTAAAATTATAAAATTTTAAAATTTTATATTTTTATAAAGTATATTAAACCATGATTATAATTTGCTATTTAACATTATAACAGGATTATAATTGGTTATAATGTATTATAATAGGATTTAAAGTTTTTATAATGCATTATAACTTGTTATAACATATAAAAATATGATTATAATTAATTATATTGAATTATAACAGAGTTATAATATGTTATAATGCATAATAACCGGATTATGAATTGTTATAATGTAGTATAACCGGACTATAATTTTTATCTTGCATTATAACTTGCTATAACACTTAAAAATATAATGATAATTAATAAAAGAATATTTTATTAAAATTATAAAATTTTAAAATATATAACAATGTGATTATAATTTATATAAAATATAGTATTTTACGATATTAATTACTCTAAATTCTATAATCATAGTTATAATTGATACAATTATATTGAACCATGATTATAATTTATTATAAAACATTATAACGGGATTATAATTGGTTACAATGTATTATAATAGATTTTAAACTTCTTATAATGCATCTTAACTTGTTATAACATTTAAAAATATGATTATAATTAATTAAAATGAATTATATCAGAATCATAATATGTTATAATGCATTATAACTGGATTAAAATTCTCAGAATTTTTTTATACGAAAAATGTCTCAGAATCTGAGTATTTTTCTATACGAAAAATGTCACAGAATTTAAGAATTTGAGAAAAATGTCTCGAATCTGAGATTTTTTCTATAATTTGGGAATTTTTCTTTACAAAAAACGTCTTAAAACCTGAGAATTTTTTTATACAAAAAATGTCTCAGGATCTAAGAAATTTTCTATACGTAAAATGTCTCAGAATCTTAGATTTTTTTCTTATATGAAAAATGTGTCAGAATCTAAGAATTTTTTTATACGAAAAATGTCTCAGAATCTGAGATTTTTTTATACGAAAAATGTCTAAGAATCTGAGATTTTTTTTTTATACGAAAAATGTCTCAGAATCTAAGAATTTTTTCATACGAAAAATGTTTTAAAATCTGAGAATTTTTTTATACGAAAAATGTCTCATAATCTGAGAATTTTTTCATACAAAAAATGTCTTAGAATCTGAGAATTTTTTTATACGAAAAATGTCTCAGAGTCTGACAATTTTTTAATACGAAAAATGTCACAGAATCTGAGAATTTCTGTGAATTTCTATACGAAAAATGTCTCAAAATCTGATTTTTCTATACGAAAAATGTCTCAAAATTTGAGAAATTTTCTTTACGAAAAATTTCTCAGAATCTGAAAAGTTTTTAATACTATTTTTTTTATACATATAAGTATGTACAAAAAAGTAATTATACATGCCCATACATTAGCGCGTTCCGAATTCGGCTTTTTTTCGAATTTGAAAATGCTTGCCCCCTCAAAAGATGGGGTTTTAGGACCCTTTTACGGGAAAAATAACAAAAAAAGTTTTGGACAAAAAACCAGTTGGCTACCAGCGGATAAAGATTGCAGTCTTAGTGCATTTTGAAAAAAAAAAAAATTTTTGTTTTTTAAAAAATGTGTGCCAAAAGTTGCGCAATATAGAGTACATTCCTGGAAAAATATTAATAAAATTTCCATGGAGTAATTTTGGTGCAGCGTTGCATCTTAAAGATGAAAAGTGTGACTTAATTTTTTTTTTTATTTTTTCTTTTAAGCTAAATTGGTCTCAAAACCTGCGCAAAAAAGATCACATTCGTTAAAACTGTGTCAAAGCAGATTTTGAGACTAATTTTGCTAAAAAGAAAGAAAAAGTAAAAATTAAGTACACCTTTTGATCTTTGAGACGCAACGCTGCACCAAAATTACTCCATGGAAATTTTATTAATGTTTTTCCTCAAATGTACTCTATATTGCGCAACTTTTGGCGTCAAATTTTTGGACAACAAAAAAACAAAGTTTTTTCAAAATGCACTAAGATTGCAATCTTTAGTTGCTGGTAGCCAACTGGTTTTTTGTCCAACATTTTTTTTGTTATTTTTCCCGTAAAATGGTCCCAAATCCCCATCGTTTGAGGGGGCAAGCTAAAAATATTTGAATTCGGGACGCGCTACCATACATTTAACCATGACCATAATTTTTTATAATGTATTATATTTTCTTATCTGTCATAATTATATTCCCCCACTCTTTTCTGCAGCTTGCGAATTAATTGCTAATGGCGTTGGTGCAATATTTGGACCAAGTTCAAAAGCTTCTTCTGGTATGTCTTTTCTTAATCATTTATGACAAAACTCATAACAAATTATCGTCCCTTTTCTCTCATGTCGGCTATTTAGACATTGTGGCATTAATAGCAAACTCCACTGGCATACCACATATGCAATATGATTGGAATATTGAAATATCACTAGAACAACGTAAATTGAATCATCAAATGTCAGTAAATGTAGCACCACCCTTCGCGTCTTTATCACAAGCATACTTGGATATAATAAAGACAAACTATGAATGGAAAACATTTACGATTTTCTATGATACTAAACAAGGTAAGAAAAAAAAAATTTTCAAAATTTTTTTTTTATTTTTTATAAAAATTCAACTCTTTTGTAGGCCTCTCTCGATTACAGGATCTTATGAATATACAAGCTGTAAACAAAGAGACTATTAAATTGAAAAATATAGCTGATTATCAAAATGATATAAGAGTTTTATGGAAAGAGGCTGAGGAAACTTTTCATGAAAATCATTTGATTATGGATTGTAGGCCCGAATCATTGGTAAATCTAATGAATGCCGCTAAGGATTTCAAGTTATTAGGACCATTTAGGGTAAATTTTTCTAATACCTCTAATTTCAATCTTATTTACTGACTGACGATTTTTCTCTTTAACAGAATTGGTTTTTAACTCATTTGGATTCGCATAGTTCGGGTTTACAACAAATTTATAATGCTGATTTTAGATCCAATATAACATCCGTAAGATTGAAATTGGTGGATACAAATCCCTATGAGAGACGAAAAACTAGAATAAAAGAAATAGATGTATGTATGCTGCTTGAGATATTGCATTTTGATTTAAATTAAATTTTCGTGTTTCAGAAAATTTTAGGTAGTCAAACCATGATGCCGATTTTAATATATGATGCTGTAATATTATATGCAAATTCAGCACGTAATATAATCTCTGCTTTAAAAGAGTACAATGATCCTTATAGACGTTGTGATTTTGGTAGAACGGGACAATGGTATATGGGACGTTTAATTGTTAAGGAAATGAAGGAGGTAAGAATATACACAGGGAATTTTAACACGTTTAGAAATAAGTTAATTAACACCATAATGTTTCATAATAAATATATTTTGCGTAACAATCAATAACATCTCAATTATAATATGTATGTTATGAATATGGCTGCATTAAAATTTGCTGTTATAATATGTTATAATAAATTTAATAACAGTTATATTATAAAATACGAATGTATAACACATATAACATTTTTAATATTGTTTTATTATCGATTATAATATGTTATAATGTATTATATTACGGTTATAATGATTTATACTGTATTATATCTTCGTTATAATGTTATATACATAATTATAATTGTATTATAATGTGTTATATTACATTATATATTGTAATGTATTACATTATAAATTAAGTATAATGTGTTTTAAATAATTATATCATGTGTTTAATGCATTATAATGTATTATTTCACCGTTATAATGCTGTATAATAAATTAATTAATAAATAATCTTTTATAATGAATTATAACACTGTTAAAATGCATTATAATGTATTATGTCTCCGTTATAATGTGTTATTATGTATTATATCAGAATTATAATGTAATATGTTACATTATAATTCAAGAATAATGTGTTATAATTAATTATATCATCTGTAAAACACATTATAATGTATTATATCACCATTAGAATGCTGTATAATATATTTTAATTAAATTGTTATGAGTTATAATGTATTATATTGGGATAATAATGTTATATTTTATATTATAATTAAATTATAATGTCTCGTAATATTTTAAAATGTATTTTTATAAATTATAATTTGATTATAATGTATAGTAATACCATTTTAATGTAAAATAACACATTTTATTTCAATTGTAAAGTGTTTTAATATGTTAATCGTGTTATATAACGATTATAATAACCTATAAAGACATACACATGAATAGGAAAAAACTACAAATTGTGTTATAACTTATTTATTTCATTATAATTTTATAACACAATAAAAAGGTGATATAATAATGCCTTCATTAAAATATAATATGCTATAATGTATTATATCTTCGATATGTCGTAAAATTTGCTGTTATAATATGCTATAACTAAATTTATTATAGTTATATTATAAAATAGTGAATTATAACACATATCAAATTGTTAATATTGTATTATTAACAATAATAATCTGTTATAATGATTTATAGCACTGTTAAAATGCATTAAAATGCATATTATGTATTATAGCTCCGTTATAATGTTATATACATAATTATAATTGTATTATAATGTGTTATAATGTATTATATCGGAATTATAATGTAATATATTTCATTATAATTCAAGTATAATGTGTTTTAAATAATTATATCATGTGTTTAATGCATTATAATGTATTATTTCACCGTTATAATATATTATAATTAAATTGTAATGAGTTATAATGTATTATATTAGAATTATAATGTTATATTTTATATTATAATTAAATTATAAAGTGTCGTAATGTTTTAAAATGTATTTTAATAAATTGTAATTCAATTAGAGTGCATTATAATGTATTATAATACCATTTTAATGAAAAATACGAAATTTATATTTAATTATAAAGGTTGTTATTCATAAAAACTGAAATATATTGCAGGAATAATTGTCAATGTGTTATAATAATGCATGTATTAAAATATAATATATTATAATGTATTATAACATAGTTATAATGCGTTATAATGTGTTATATAACCGATATAATTTTGTATAATTAATTATAAAAAGTGTTATAAAATTTATTTATGTATACCATTCCTTATAGATTTCCGAAGATGATGTTGAACCTCCTTTTAAAACTGAAAATATGAAAATTGATGAATACGGTCAAAGATCCGATTTTAATTTAGAAATATACAAACCAACTGTAAATGAACCTATGGCTCTATGGAAATCCTCCGATAATACAATAACTCCTATAAAGGCACGACAAGAATTTCTAAGTTCCTACTCGTCGTCCGCACAAGATTTTTCGGCAGAGAAAAAAACCTATATCGTAGTGTCACATTTTGAAGAGCCATACTTTATGCTGAAGTGGGTGAGAAACTGGATGGTAGGAAAGAAAAAAACGTTATAATTTTTTTTTAAATTTTATTTAAGGCAAAATTATGAAGAATTCAGAGGCGTAGAACGTTTTGAGGGTTATGCTGTGGATTTAATAAGGAAATTATCGGAACTGATGGAATTTGAATATGACTTTATGGTAGTCGATAGTAATGGAAAATATAATGCAGAAACTAAACAATGGGATGGTATAATGAGAAAATTAATAGATCATGTAGGTTGAAAGATTAAGTTCAATGTTTGAAATATAAACAAATTTTTATGTTTTTCCTTATAGCATGCTCAAATTGGTATATGTGATTTGACTATAACTCAACAACGACGAAAATATGTAGATTTTACCGTACCATTTATGCAGCTGGGCATAAGTATTCTGTTTTATAAAGCTGATCCCAAACCAAAGGACAAATTTGCGTTTTTAGAACCATTTGCTAAAGAAGTCTGGTATTTTATGATTTTAACACAGTTGGTTATTACACTATTGTTTGTATTTATGGCCAGGTAAGATAATGTATAAAATTTTTGATAAATATTTTCGTTTATTGTAACACTGTGCAACACAAATTTGAATCTTGAGTGAGGTCAAAAAACTGCATTTGGAAAATGTCATAAAACTATAATAAACGTTATTCTGAGCTAAGAAATGTGTTCAAATGTCAAAAAAAAAACGTCCATGTCCATCCATGTGCCCATCTCTGATTAATGATACCAATACATTCTAATTTTGTTGAAACCTGTCAGGTAGTTCCTAGTCCTGCAAGCTTATCGGCTTTGCAATTCCCTGGAATGCCTTTGTGCCATCTTGCAGCTCTTAATATCCCAGTTGTTCGATAGTTTACAACTCCTCCTCATCCATGCAAATCCGGCAGCAGTCATTGGACGGCACATTTAACCACCCTGCGTAGATTCCTTTTCGACAGTGTCCTCTTGAAAGCGATATCAGCTCACATGTGCGCTTCTGATAAAGAAAAGGCCAAATCTGTCCCGAAGTCTCACACATCCATCCAAGAGCCCATCTCTGATTAGTCTCCGTTGCAGAATAAAGCCGTAGATTTTGCTTGTAAGCTTCTAGAGGCACGTTTCTAGAGGCAGGGCACAACGGAATACAAGGAAATGAAAGAGTAGACAAACTCGTGATACTAGGAGCTGATGTTATAGGTACCATGGTGCCAGTTGTATCACTGCTTCAACACTATAAACTTGAAGGAAATTTCATAAATTTTGCAAAGGCAAACAGAAAGTGGAGAGAACTAACAAAATGCAAAATCATCAGAACTTTGTGGCCAACTTATGATCAAGAGAAAACTAAATATCTACTACCAATAACGAGTAGGAAAGGTCGAGCTCTGTCTGGGATAATAACTGGTCATTGTCGGCTTCCATGCCAAGAATATTGGACTCATTTCAGATGCTAGTTGTTAAAGATGCGCTTCACTAGGAGTAGATGAAACGATGGAACTCATACTATGTAACTGCCCAGCGGTGGCAAGGAGTCGCCGATCATTGTCGGCTTCCATGCCAAGAATATTGGACTCACTTAAAACGCTAATTGTAAAAGATGCGCTTCACCAGGAGTAGATGAAACGATGAAACTCATAATTTGTCACTGCCCAGACCGATCCATTACCGGTCAGATAACTTTCGGTATTTTGGAGAATATAACGCGAATGGATCTTTAAACCTGTTTAACTTTAAACCTGTTTAACTTTAAACCTGTTTAACTTGCACCGCTATTGGAAACAGTAGCGTAGTATCGCGATGTGTCAATCGGAAACCATCACCTTAGCCTAACCTAATTCTGTTGAAACCTGTAAGGTAGTTCCTAGTCTTGCAAGCCCATCGGCTTTGCAATTCCCTAAAAAGTCTCTGTGTCCTGGGACCCATATGAGTCGTATGTCAAACTGCTTGGCCATCTCATTTAAAGACGTCCGGTAGTTAAGGGCAGATCTAGTTTTTAAAAACATTGAATCAAGGGACTTGACCAAGGCTTAACTGTCTGAATAGATGTTGTCTGCGGTTGTAGACAAGACATTACAACTCAACCAGTCTACCAATCTTCCAGCCAGGCTCAACCCAAGCTCTTCCGAAAGCTCTTATTCGTGTAGCTTTGATCCGTCTGTGTAAAAATATGTAGGCTCCACTACCCGGTATGCTCCTCATCTAAGACTTCTTGAAGGCTCATAGAGGGAGCACAGTCCATATTTTGTGGTATTCTTTTCTTCTTCTTCGTTACCAGATTCGGTTTCGAATATGCTAGATACATCTACCATCAGTCTAGAATCAGTGGCATCAACACCATTTACATTCATTACTGTATTGATGCTCACCTAAATATCGATCTCTTTCGGGTTCTCTACCCTAGCCGATTGTGTCATTGGCTTGGACATTGACTCTTTTATGAAAAAAAGCAAAAATCTGATCTTTCATTTCCAAAAGCAACGAGTTTTACTCGCTCTTGATACCAATCTGCGTTGATAGTAGTGGAAGAAGAAAATCAGGCATAATCTCGACCGTCACACCCTTCTTGTCCCTTGGGATACTTCAATTTATTTTCCCCCCGTTGATGACAGCCATTACGAGGCTACCGTTCACAACCACACTAAAAGACTTAGTCCAGACGTTGCCGAAACCTCAGAACCCTTAGGTAAAGAATTCTCGTCTGACTAGCGAACTCTTTTACCAGACTTCGATGACGAGGCCAAAACAGCGCCCTAAAAGTTTGTCCTGTTCTTCAAAGACTCCTTTCGCCCATAATAGCGATGCTTCTGGCGTTCGGAGAGCGTTGCTTGATCGCGTTGGCTTAGTTTGTTAATTCATTTCAAACAAAGCCATCTCTGGTTGTGCCTGACATTTGATGGTTCAAGTTTCTTTTACGTCGGAAGTATATTAAAACACATTTTTATGATCAGATATGCATGTGTTATACTTTTTTGACGTCTCTGAAAATAATTACAAACTAAAGAGGGCCATAAAAAAATTAACTAACTTTTCAAAACACTTTGAAGTTTTTGTTCTACAGCCCACCACTCCTCCATAAAGTTTAGGTTTTGTAAAAATGGTGACAATATCGGGTGATGGCATTTCATTCCCCTTTACTTAGAACTTTAAAAATCGTTAATACGAAAATCCTTGCCGATCCTGTTACACTGTTCGACCACAAAAACCTCCCAGTAAAATATCCAACTTATAGATTTTGCTCTCCTGATTTCAAATCTACCATCCAAAATTTTGTTAAAAAGTCAAAAAATCAATAATTTAGCATTTTCGGGGTCCACTGTTACATATTCTTACTTTGTTTCAAAAAAATAGGACTTGATTTCCTATAAATTGGAATTTTCTGATTCCAAAACTGCAATCCAAATTTTTCCAGCATATTCCGTTTTGAGATATTAGCGTTCGAGATGTTCGCGTTAAAAAAATTTTAAAACGCAAATATCTTGAAAACGGAACATGCTGGAAAAATTTGGATTGCAGTTTTGGAATCAGGAGATTCATTTTATGATATCAAGTACTACTTTTTGGAAGAATGTGTAACAGTGGACTACCAAAAGTTTTTTTTTTTTTTTACTTTGAACCAACACTCAGGGGATGCCCCTACTTGCAGTGCATTGTGTTGATATCAGGAAAATAAGTTTTGAGGAGGAGGAAAGAGGGAGTAGTGTTTGTGGATATTTGACTTGAATTTATCTACATTGAAAGAAGCTGGGAAGACCTCCGCTGGAAGATTATTCCACATACGGCCAGTACGACTGATAAACGAACCTTCTCTGTAATGCGATGTGCGATCAACTGGACAATTGACAACAAATGGATGTGATCTACTAGACGACCGAGTGTTGCGAACAAAAACTCGGGCTCTAGGGATAAGTTCACTTATCTCAGCGGAACACTTTCCATGGTAATATCGATAGAACAGAGTCACACAACCCACATTCCGACGATGCTCCAGTGAGTCAATAGAGTTGGATACCCTATTGTCATTGATAAGCATCAACGCCCTCCTTTGAACACGGCCCAAAAGCTCCAAAATAGACTTTGAAGCCCCTGCCCATATATGGGAGTTGTATTCCATCTTCGGTCGGATGTAGGTGGTATAAATAGTTAGTACTTCTTACACCGATTTAAAAAACCGAGACACTTGAATGCTTCTTTCGACACTTGAAAAACGTGTTTATTCCAATGGACATCACACTGAATTTTCATGCCCAGAACATCAAGAGTGTCCGATTCCTCGATATCTATACCACCCATTTGTACAGATGACACTGGTGATTCCACATTCCTGTGGGTCAACATACAACATTGGGTCTTGCGTGCATTAAACTTGACCCTATTCGCAAGACCCCACTCAGAGATTGTCGACAGGTCCTGATTAAGTGTGTCATTCATAATCCGCCTTTTTTCCTCAACCTGAACAAGGCTTGGCCTACGATCGAAGGAAAATGAATGACAAATGTTGCTGTCATCTGCAAAAGAGTAGATAGGATTTGAAGTTTGACTTAGAAGGTCGTTAAGAAAAATAAGAAAAAGGGTAGGAGAAAGAACAGAACCTTGCGGTACCCCTGATTGAAGCTGAAACTCATCCGATGAAAAACCATCTATAACAACACGTATAGATCGGTTCCTAAGAAAACTCGAAATAAATCGAGAGAAGTCATTACCGACACCAAAGGTATTAAGCTTAGATATGAGTGCATCGTGCCATACACAATCGAATGCCTTGGAAATATCCAGAGCAACCACCTTACTCTCACCAAAACGGTGGATCGAACAACTTCAACGTTCCGAAAGGAACGCCATCAGATCCCCAGTAGAACGAGTTCTACGAAAACCATACTGTCGATCGTTTAAAAGTAAGTTAGCCTCAAGATACCTTACAAGATGGCAATTTACCATGCTCTCCATCACCTTCGAGTGCGCTGAGCATATTGCGATTGGGCGGTAGTTATCAGGGTTATTAGCCGTTCCCTTTTTAGGGATTGGCTGCACATTGGCAACCTTCCAACATGAGGGAAAGACTCCCGCGCGGTAAGACGAGATAAAAAGGTTGGCCAGTGGACGTGCTAACATCGTAGAACACTGCTTCAGCACCAGTGCTGGTATACGATCCGGCCCCGGTGATTTATTTACGTTAAGATCCGCAAGAACCCTTTTAACTGCACGTGCTCGGAAAAATATACTGGGCATAGTATGGGATACCCTTTCGAGTTCGGGCAGTGGTTGATTGCTTCCGACAAAAAAGAGTTTCTTGCAAAAAGACCAGCCAAGAAAACAAATTTGTAAGAATCTGTTAGATATTTCACTTGGAGGTTTTTGTTGTCGAACATTGTAATTATTTAGCCATAATTCGAAAACTGGATCCGCTAGAATTTTCATAAAAACGATTTTTAAAGTTCTAAGTAAAGAGGAATGAAATGCCATCACCCGATTTTGTCCCCATTGCTTGAAGAGGGGTGTGCTAGGTAGTCTACTTAAATTGTTTTTGGTCTCATTCAAGATATTTACAGGTAAAATTTTTTTTTTTTTTTACAGAATTTCGGATCGTGAATGGGAGAATCCTCAACCCACCATACCAGATCCAGATGAGCTGGAAAATATTTGGCGTACTCGTAATACAGCTTGGCTTATGATAGGCTCCATTATGCAACAGGGTTGTGATCTATTACCCAAGTAAGATATTCTACATTATTTTATAATAAAGTTCGTAAAACGTCAATTGAAAGTCAAAGACGATAATAAGGGTTATTTAAGTGAAATTTGAAGGAAACGTTATTAATATCTATGCTAACACTATCTATTTAATTTCCTTACAGAGGCGCTCCCATGCGTATTTTAAGTGCTATGTGGTGGTTTTTTGCTCTTATGATGTTAAGTACATATACCGCGAACTTGGCCGCATATTTAACCAGCAATCGCATTCAGACCAGCATTAGCAGTTTAGAAGATCTTATAGGTCAAGATCAAATCAAATATGGTACCGTTAAGGGTGGCAGTACGTCGTTATTCTTCTCGGAATCCAATGATACAGATTATTATAAAGCCTGGAATCAAATGAAATCATTTGAACCATCCACTTTTACCAAGTCCAATAAGGAAGGTGTAAGTCGGGTACGCTCAGGTAAAGGTAGTTATGCGTTTTTAATGGAAACAACGGGTCTCCTGTATAACACGGAGCGAGATTGTTATCTTCAACAAATCGGTGGTCAAATTGGTGAGAAGCACTATGGGTTAGCGGTTCCCTTAGGTGCTGACTATCGTACCAACTTGAGTGTTTCAATTTTAAAATTGAGTGAAAAGGGTGAATTGTTAAAATTGAAAAATAAATGGTGGATGAATAACACTAAGAATTGTGAAAATTTAAACGATCCGTTGGATGGTGATGAGTTGTCGCTTATTGAATTGGGCGGTGTATTTTTGGTGTTGGCTGGTGGTATAGTGGTGGCCATAATTATAGGTGTTTTAGAATTTCTATGGAATGTTCAACGGGTTGCTGTGGATGAAATAGTATGTAGTAATAAAAGTCTTTGGTAATCTATAACGTAATACCTGTATTTTTCTTTTTAGGTTACTCCTGGTGAAGCCTTTAAAGCTGAACTTATATTTGTTTTAAAATTTTGGATAACTAAAAAGCCCAATCGAATTTCTAGCATTACAGCGTCTAGTAGTTCACATACTTCCCGCTCCAATTCACGACGCTCTTCGTCCCAATCAAAACAGTCTAAGCATTCAAAACATTCTAGTAAATCGAGACGTTCAAAACGTTCCAAACGTTCGCGCAGCAAGAGCATAAGCAAACGTCGTTCAAGTTCTTAATGTGAAAAGGGGAAAAAATTTGTTGTTAAGTTGATTAAGATTATGTGCTGTAAAATATAAAAGCTCTTAAATGTTTAGCAAAATTTATTAATAAAATTTTAGATTTTGGAGTTTTATATAAAAATCTAATAAACAAATATATATTTTTTTAGAAAGGGGTAGGTAGACACTAGGGTGGCACGTTTTTGGACTTTTCTCTCTGATCAAATTCTAATACCCGCCAAAAGTGTCGCTCCCCTAAGGGTAACTCACATGCAAAATATCACTCCGATCGGAGTTTATCTTCTGTCTCCACTTTTAGCCTCAAAATTGAGGTTTTTGTAAAAATGGACTTAAAAAAAAAACAAGTAGAAAAGTTTAATTCGACTTGGCCGAATCTATGAATACCCTCCACAATGCCCTTTTTAAGTGATAGTACATTTTCTAACGTGAAAAAATAATATTTTTGATTAGAAATATTTTATTTTGTGTAAAAAACATTTTTTTAAGTAATTTTTGAAAAAAAAAAAAATAATTTACTAAATTTTTTTGAGTGTAAATTTTTTTTTGAGTGTAAAATTTTTTTTGAGTGTATTTTTTTTTTGTTTTAGTGTAAGAACATTTTTAAGTGACAAAAATACGTTGTAAAATATTTTTGTGACTTAACAATGTTTTTTAAAACATGTTTAACGGGTTTTCAACATGTGAATTTAAGGTGAAACTAATCTGAAATTTACGGTTTTGCTTATACCCTCCAACCACAGTATGGGTGTATACTCACTTTGTCATTCCGTGTGTAACACATCGAAATATCGGTCGGGGACCCCACAAAGTATATATAATATTGATCCATGATAGAATCTAAGACATTCTAGCGATGTCCGTCCGTCCGTCCGTCCGTCCGTCTGTAGAAATAACGATGCAGTCCAAACCAAAAGAGCTAGACCCCTGATCTATCTCTTATGTTACTGGTAAGGTTAAGTTCGAAGATGGGAAAAATCGAACCAGGGGGAAAAAAGTTCCCCCTTGAAGAACTCAAACGATATTTTTACGAGTTTTTTTAATTTTTGCTCAACAAATGTAATGTCAATCATAGACCTGCGCTTGGACCAAGGGGGTTAGAAAATATATTTTTTTTTTTTTTCGTTAATTAAAAATAACGATAAAAATTTATTATTTAAGCGTAAATATCATAAACAAATAATTTGTACTCCCACTAACAACCCCCCCCACCAAAAAAAAGACGCCCCTGCGATTTTTTTTTTTAATTTTAAACGTGTTGGAGGGTATAAAAGATTCGGCACAGTCGAATTTAACACTCTTACTTGTTTTTTCTTATAATTTTTTTTTTCATCAAATTTTTTTTTTCATAATTTTTTATTTCCATAAAATTTTTTATTTCATCAAAAATTTTTTTTCACCAATTTTTTTTTATCATCAAACTTTTTTTTTCATCATTTTTTTTTATCAATTTTTTTTTTTATCAAATTTTTGTTTTCATCATTTTTTTTTCATCAAATTTTTTTTATCATCAAATTTTTTTTTCATCATTTTTTTTATCATATTTTTTTTCATCAATTTTTTGTCATCAAATTTTTTATTATCAACTTTTTTCTCACCAAAAAATTTTTTTTTCATCAATTTTTTTTACATCAAAAAATTTTTCTTTTCATCAAAAAAATTCAACAAAAATTTTTTTTCATCAAAATTTTTTTTCACCAAAAATTTTGGGTTCATTAATTTTTTTTTAACATAATTTTGTTTTTCGTGAAAAAAAATAATTTTTTTTACCAAAACTACTTTTTCACCAAGTCTAAGCTTTTCGCATAAAAATTTTCCATTTGTTTATCAAATGTACATAAAACAAGTGAGAGTGTTATATTCTTTGGTGCCGAATCTTTTATACTCTCCAAAATGTAAAAACACTTTTTTGCACTTATTTTTGAACTCACTTACGAAATGTACAGCTCTTTTGGTTTTTTAATGGGGTCCTCGACTGATATTTCAATTCGTTTTGCATGGAATAGCAAAGTAATATAACATTATTTTTTCTAAAAAAACTTTGCGTTGGCAAGTACACCCAAATCTTCCGCATAACATTATCATGATTTAATGTTTTGGGCAAAAGTACAAAATTCGCAGGCATTTTTTTTCAGTGTATAATTAGCAAAAAAAAAAAAAAAATTGCTTTGTCTGGAAATAAATTTTCAATATTATTTTAGATCAAAAGAATCAATATTTTTGTTTCACAAAGTCTAAAAAAAAATATATATTTTGAATTATTTAAAAATAGACTTTTCATAACAAAAAACAACAATTCAAATACAATAAAATGGAAAAAATAAAATGATGATGCCCCAAGAAGAAATAAAACAAGACATGAACATGACAGACAGGCCAGACCCCCTTTTAAAAATTTTCTTTTTGTTTAAATTTTTAAAAATTTAACAATACATATAGAAACTATAACAACAATTTCAACATGAATGACGAAAAACAAATAATTTCTATACAAAAAAAAAAAAATTCCAAAATATTAAAAAATATCTCTAGTAAAAAAGTTTTGATATAATGATATATAATTTGATACAATCTTATTAAATTATATATAACTTTTTATATATTCAGATCTAATGTTAGCTTAGATATATTGCGGCTCCATTTTCTTATCTGAGGTTATACATAAATATATCTGACTTTATGTAATTATATAAATCTATATTAAGTTATATAAACCCGAGTAAAAATAAACATATGTAACAATATATAACTTGATACAAACCTAACGAATCATATATGATCATATATTCCGTGAGCTATTTTCTAAATTTTTTAAATGCAGTCATATGTAGTTACCCAGGCAGAAAAATACGAACGGGAGAGCGCTGGCAAAGTACCTTTTATGGTCGCTTGTGTGCTGGGAAAGCATCACAGTTTAGTACTCTCCCAGCGTCCAAAATGATAACCACGGTAAACGGTATGCCGTTGCTATTTTAGAGCGCTTTGAAAGCGCTTTAAAAACAAAAAATATGGTACTATTATAGCACTTTTACATAAGTCCATAAGACACAACTTTTTTTGGTGTTTATTTGAATAAAGAAATTTATTATATTAGGATAAAAAATGTATTGACTCATTTATTAGGATAAAAAAATTTTGAACAAACTTTGAACAATTTTCTAAGTCCCGCAAAAAATTTGTTTGCAGTTTTCTATGCGTTTTGGAATAAAAAATTTATTAAAAATGCTTTTAGGAACAAATTTGGAAAAGTCCCGAAAAAAAGGTGGTGTATTGAACCAAAACGGGTATGTATCCGAAATTTTAAGGGTGATGTATCCGGAGTTTAAGACACTTCCTCACGAAAGAAACAGGTGTTTTTACATAAAAGGTGTCAAGTTTGTAATATGTAGGTCATTGTGAATAAATGACATCATGAGAACTATCAAGGACCGGCCACTTATCCTGCAGGGAAATAAAAAAATTCCAATTGTTATGAAAATTAATAAATTTTAATAAAAAATTTATACTTTGAACGGATTTAAATAGAAAAACATTGGCAAAGCGCTTGGAAAGCACTTTTTGAATTCATACTACCTTCTACACAAAAAATTAAGTGCTTTGCCGAGACTTTTTCTTTAGAACGGTTGGCAGTTTCTGCCTGGGTATATATAATTTAATCATGATTCGGATTAAAATGCGTACGGTTGATATAATTATATTTAATTATATGAGGGTCAATACAAAATTTGTTTTTCTGTATAATTTAATATAAAATTATATATTTCTCATTCTGTTCCATATATAACTATAAATGTTTCTAATTAACCAACAATTTTCTAAGTTTTTTAGGCAAAGTATAAATAACTTTTTAAAATGTTCCTAAACATTTCCTTGTTAGGGTTATGTAACATATATCACCTATCTGGTTCGAAGCGTACCCAAACATTTTTTTGTTTTAGAAAATTATATGTTTGGTGAATGTATCGTTGACCTGTGGTGTATCTCAACCCAAACCAAAAAAACACCAGGATTTTATATGTTTTTATGCAATTAGATCTAATTAGATCCACCAATATATGGCAATGTCTGGTCAAAACTCGGATGAAATCAAATCATATTTTATACAAGTTGATCTTTTTTAATGCAAAAACATCCACCATTTTTCGGATCAAATTGCGTATGATTATATATTGTATTACATATCATTATATATTGCATCATATAAAAATTTTTAATCGGGAAATAAGATCAGCTGGATTTAATTGGATGTGACAAAAATTCGGATCTAATTGTATCATTTTTAATATTTGTGTATCTAAAATAATACAATTAGATCAATATCTGATCCAACTTGATACAGCCAATTTTGAGATCAAATTAGATCTCAAAAACTTTTTTTTTTACTCGGGATATTTTTTTTATGTTTGAGGGCGCCGACGATATTTGTTGATTGGTTAGACGAAATTTTAAGTAGCCTCAGTTAATGTTTGGAAACGGTAGATAAAACAACGAAATTGCGCTAGATAGAAAAAATCACGGAACGCGTATAGTGAACGGAAAATTTATCTCTTTTAGTGAATATTAGATAGATATATATTTTGGAAAATTTTATATAATTTTTATGGAAATAAAAAAAAAAAATTAATAAAAAAAATTAAATAAAGAAAAAATATTTAAAAAAAAAAAAATTATTGTATAAAATTTAAAATTAAAAAGGAAATTAAAACAAATTTCCAAAAAAAAAAAAAAAAATGAAATAAATAATTTAATTAAAATTTTGAAAATTTATTTAAAAAAAAAATGAAAGTGTTTCTTAGTGTTTTATTAAATTGTTTGATTTGGAAATATTCTTTGCAATATCAAGTAGTTAAAATTGGTAATTTATTGAAAATTTATTTCGAAAACTTTAAAATTTATATTTTATTCAAAATTTGCAGGTGCCATATTTTTCAATAATGAATTAGATATTTTAGAAGCCTTTGATACTGCCATAAATGATATAAATGTTTTGGATACAGAATTCCAGCTGCAGGCTGTTAAACATTTTCTTAGTGAAGATGACAGCATAGTTTTACAACTTTTAAGTAAGTTTTTTTTTTTGTTAATTTAAACAAAATGTTTGTGTTAATTTTACAAAAATTTTAAAGATGTTTCTTTTATCTTCTATTTTAGCCTGCGATTTACTAGAAAATGGTGTTGCCGCCATTTTTGGCCCAAGTTCAAAGACTACAAGTGGTAAGTGTTTATTTTTATATTAAATATAAAAATTTTGTTATTTTTTTTTAATAATTATTGCTTGTCGTCAGCAGACATTAAGTTTTTTATTTGTTATTTTTCTTTCCAAATCTACCGTGTGTGCTAAAATGATTTGTTTATGATTTTTGGAAGATTTTTTAAAATTTTGTATGAGGAAATATTTAAAAATTGTTTATGTTTGGTTAATACTAAACTGTTTTCAATTGTTAATTAAAAATTTTCTTTAAAACACTTATCACGGTGTGGTTTAAAAAGTTTAATTGAAAGTTCGTTGCATATGCAATTTTTTTTTGCAGATTATGTTAAAATAGTTTAAGACCAAATTATAAAAAATGTATTCTGCGGCTTTTGAGATAGTAAGATTTTCGTCTTAAATAATGCTATAGAAAAACGGCGAAATTTTGTAAAAGTGTATCATACTCGTATGATTAATAATGTTTAATGTCCTGAATCTAAATCCCTTTTCAAAAAAATTTTGAGAAAATAGCGTTAAAAAAAAATTTAGATTTTGTAATTTTAAACACCCTGTAAAAGAGGACAACGACGTACGCTTTGAGAAAGTCTAAGGTTCTAAACAGTGTTGGCTACCGTTACCCTTTCTATAGCGTTACCGATTAAAAACCCTTTACTATTGACTACCGTTACCAATACCGAAATAAATTTTTTTAAATACCGTTACCGATTAGATTAGATTAGATTAAAGAGGCCCTATGCACCGCGACCAGAAAGATCTATTGAGCAGTCTAAAAAGGGTGCCCTAAATATTCAGGCTTCTAATAAAGCCGAGAATCCTATTTGGCAGAGAGTTCCACACGTCAGTCGGAGATATTAAGTGTCCCCCTAGATGTTGAAGTCTTCTACCAGTCAGTCTTGGGCATGTACAAAGTATATGTTCTGCTGTCTCCTCCTCTATCTCGCAGAATCTGCACGTGTCCGTGTCAGATAGATTTTTCTTTCTAAGTTGTTAACGTAGGTTATAATGTCCAGTTAGATAGGACGTTAGGATTAAAAGATCCTTTTTGTCTGCCGCTGGCCAGCGCAATAGTTCCAATGTTCCATGAACTTAGATTCACTCCATATTTTGAGTTTTTCCCTAACATGTCCCGATGGCAAACCAAAGAATGGTTCAGGGCCAATAAAGGGTCGCCTGGCACCGCAATTTGCCAAACAGTCAGCGCGTTCGTTTCCCGTGTGACCCTCATGTCCCGGAATCCATACGAGTGTTAGGTCGTTATGTCGTCCTAGTTCGTTAAGTGACTCAATACGTGTTCATTACTAGTCCGGATGTCACATCGTAAGCTATAAGAGCTTTTAGTGCAGCCTGACTGTCAGACATTATGTATATATGGGAACCATTTGTTTTTCTCCGAAGACATTCGGTTGCACATATGTGAATAGCATACAGTTGTGCCTGAAAAATTGATGGTGATTTTCCCATGGGTAGAGCACGTTGGAAATTTGGTCCGAAGATACCCGCCCCTGTATCCTTATTGGTTTGCTTGGACCCGTCTGTATACCATATAATGGAATTTGGCTCTGGGTCCCAGGTCATGTTTGACCACACGCTCCGATCAAGGATTTTAGTATCAAAGTTTCTAATAAATACTCGTGTCGGTAATATTCTGTCCATGACCTTTAAAATAGGGTCATCAATGAAAAATTTGGTAATTCTCAAATGTCCCCGTAAGTCACCTTCCTTCATATTACCAAGTTCCGTCAGCCTTAGGGCGCTTTTTATAGCATTCTCCATTACAGAAATATATAACGGTGGAATGTTAAGTAGGGCCCAATGGCATAAGTTGGGCATGTTTTACCAGCACCGGTAATGCCAATGCAGACGAGTCTGTAGACTTTGTCCAATATAGTTCTGGCCGTACTTTGTTCCACCTTGGGCCACCATACTAGAGCAGCGTATGTTAGCATAGGTTTCACAATAGTGTTGAAAGACCAGAAAATCATATGCGGTTTTAGTCCCCATGTTTTCTCAAAAAGTCTCTGACAGGCATATGTAGCTCTTGTGGCTTTTATGGTCAAATTATTTAGATGTTGGTTCCATAACAAGGATTTATCCAATGTAATCCCAAGGTATTTCACCTCATCTGAAAATCCTATTGTTATGCCATTTAAAGTTGGCATGGTAAGTATGAGTTTTCTTTTCCTAGTGAACGGTATTGGTATAGTTTTGGATGGGTTAATTGATAACCCCTTTGACTGACACCAATTTTGAGTCATATCGAGAGCTTGTTGCATGCGGTCAGAGATAGTCGGCTCATGCCAGCCAGAGACCGCAATAACAAGATCGTCAGCGTATCCAAAGGTCCTAAAACCAGAGTTATTAAGTTCTTCGAGCAGCTCATCTATGACCAAAGTCCACAACAAAGGTGATAATACACTAGACTGGGTCGACCATAAAGGAGAAAAAAAAAGTTCCCCTTGTGCGGGCTTAATTTTAAAGCTTACCTCGAAAAAGTTCCATAGCCAAAATATAAGATTTTTAGGTCGCGATTTGGTACCGCCGAAATCGTTATTTGTTCATAACTTTGTCATTTGATGTCCGATCGTTTTAAAAAAAAATTTGTTTGAAAGTCCTCCGCGAGTACTAAATTTGACTCATATCTGGTTTTGACCTCTGAGCTCATCTTCGTGTCATGAGTGTTAGTTTCTTAGCTTTCTACCCACCTAAATGATTTTTATTTTTCCATTAAATTATAGCACTAAAAAATTCATGAAATTCTGCCCTTGGAAGTATCCAGTTAAATTTATTAACAAAAAAGTTACATTTGATTTAAGATTTTCATATACAATATAAAGAAAATTAGAAAAAACACTTGTTATTATGCCTTTAAACTATATTTAATTTTTTTAGTTTGTATTTAAATACATACGAACAAGTGTTTTAAATCTTTTTCTATGGAAATTTAAAATTGAATGTAACTTTTTTGCTAATTAATTTAAGAGGGTACTTCTAAGGGAAGAATTTCATGAATTTTTTAATGCTATAATTTAATGGAAAAATAAAAATCACTTAGGTGGGTAGAAAGCTGAGAAACTAACACTCATGACACGAAGATGAGCTCAGAGGTCAAAACCAGATATGAGTCAAATTTAGTACTCGCGGAGGACTTTCAAACAAATTTTTTTTTAAAACGATCGGACATCAAATGACAAAGTTATGAACAAATAACGATTTCGGCGGTACCAAATCGCGTTCTAAAAATCTTATATTTTGGCTATGGAACTTTTTCGAGGTAAGCTTTAAAATTAAGCCCGCACAAGGGGAACTTTTTTTTTCGACCCGGTCTATAATACACCACCTTGTGGGCATCCCCTTGTAGCGTTGATGGTCATAGATGTGCCGCCGAGATCAAACGTAATCACTCTGGATGTTAGCATCTCAAGAGTCCAATTTATTATAAGTCTAGGAATATCCTTTCTTATCATAGCTTTCTTAATAGCATCATAAGATGTATTATTGAAAGCTCCTTGTATATCGATAAAGGCGCAGAGTGCAATTTGTTTTGCTTCTATGGCCTTTTCAATCGTTCCGACAACATGATGGACTGCAGTTTCAGTAGATTTACCCGGTTGATATGCAAATTGAAACTTATGTATCGGTTTGCTATTCAAGCAAGTTTCTCTGATAAAGCAGTCCAATAGTTTCTCCATAGTTTTAAGGAAGAATGAGCTGAGACTAATTGGTCTGTATGATTTAGCCAGTTGCTCAGATTTCTTCCCGCCTTAGGTATAAATGCCAAAATGCCATTTTTAGCCATTTGAAAAATCTGCTGATTATAGCTGACGCGGTTTGCTAAATTTCTGTCTGGATAATCCAGGTAGAATCTGCTGAAAAAGCCGTCAAGACAGCAGACAAATCTGCTGATTTTAATAGAGTAATCTGCTGATTTCAAATAAACAGTTCAGGATGTGATCAAAATTGTTTGTCCTGTTGTTAAAAAAAAATCGTCAGGGATAAAAAAAATTGGCAAGGATGTTACAGGGGATGTTTTTTAACAAGGAGGGTGGGCGGTATCGGAGGGACACCTTTCCTCTCGCCATAGATGTTAAGAAATTAATTTTATTTATATTTACACATAAATAATACAATTTTATCAATATTTAATTTAATTTGCTATAGCCAAGCCCACAAAAGGTTCGGACCGAAAAAGATCGCATTTGCTAATCTTGGTTAAAGAACTTTTTATTTTCTAAACAAATAGACAAAAAAATTAAATAAAATATGTTTTTTTGGGTTTTGTAAGTTTTTCAAGGGGGAACTTTTTTCATCTGTTCCGATTTTCCCATTTCGGAACTTAACCAGCCTATGACCATTTTTCCTTTAGAAAAAGTCTCAGGCCTCTGTTCTGTCTTTCACAACTTTTCAATTCACATGAAATTTTCCGAATCACATGAAATCAAGTTTAGTGTTTTGTTGATCACGTTTTTATTTGAAGTTGAAATCGAATAATTAAAATTTAAAAAATTATAGGGAAAAAAACTGCATTCGTTTTACTTTCACCAAATTTTATTTATGTGAAACAAATCAAAAAAGAAATTCGGATGTGAAATCTAGAACACCAAAAAAATTTGGAAATTTTCATTTCCACATTTTTTATGTGAATTACTTTTTTTGGAACAGCGGTCTCAGACTCTGAGACATTTTTTCTATAGAAAAGGTATCAGATTCTTAGACATTTTTCCTATACAAAAAGTATCAGACTCTGAGACATTTTTCCTATAGAAAAAATCTCAGATTCTGAGACATTTTTACTATATACATAATAAGTCTCAGATACTGAGACATTTCTCCTTAGATTTTTCTATAGCAAAAATTTCTTCCTTTTCTTTAGGAAAAATGTCGTCTTTAGAAGAATCTCAGATTTTGAGACATTTTTCCTATAGATAATGTCTCAGATTCTGAGACATTTTCCTATAGAAAAAGTCTCCTATAGAAAAAGTCTCCTATAGAAAAAGTCTCCTATAGAAAAAGTCTACTATAGAAAAAGTCTCAGATTTTGAGACATTTTTCCTTTAAAAAGTATCAGATTCTGGGACATTTTTCATATAGAAAAAGTCTCCGATTCTGAGACATTTATCCTACAAAGAAAGACAGATTCTGAAACATTTTATACTGACAAGGGAAGTATCTCAACCTATATGAACCGATTTACCTGAAACTTAAAGTATATATTAATGAGACGATTTTAAGGTTGGGGTGTCTCGGCTTATCGGCCATATCAGTGTTTGAAAATTTCGTTGTCCCCTTATGAAACCATGTGGACCTTCGGGAAAATTTCGATAACTTCCAAACTAATAGGAATATCGTCTAGGGCAAAAATACGTATTGACTTAAATTTAATAAAGATTGTTTCTTATTCATATGGATATCGTAGGTCAATGTCTTCACATAAATACCCCCAAAAATTTACATATTTTCATAAAAAAAAATATTTAAAGAAGCCGAATTTTTAGAAGGTTATGCAGCCGTCGGATCTGACACTTCCAACTCGTTTAACATATCCATTTTTCTAGTTTGTTTTATAGACTAAAAACAACTACATAAAACAACTGTTACTTCATTGTAATATTTTTTTGTATTTATTTTTAAAAACGACTACAAAAAATAGTTGTTTGAGATTTTTGATACAAAAACAACTGAAATTGTAGTTGAAAACAACAAATACTACTTACTACACAGATGACCATCATATAGTTAATAATAATAGTTTAAGTGCAGATTTTTAAACACCACTCCAATAGAATAAATCTCATTTTCTAAGATATTTTTTTAATAGGAAAGTCTCAAATTCTGAGACATTTTTTTAATAAAAAAAAGTTTAGATAGCAAAAGCATCGGATTTTAAAAATTTTTGGCATAGAAAAGTTTTCTGATTCTGAGTCATTTTTTATAGAGAAAATTTCTCAGATTCCGAAATATTTTAGTATAGAAAATATCTCGTCTCAGATGCTGAGAAATGTTTTCTATAGAAGAAGTCTGAATAAACCTGAGATTTTGAAATAATTGTTATATGACATAATAATAAATTTTAAAGATTTTGCTACATTTGACTTACAATTAGATTTTTTGTGCACATAAAGCTTCAGGTGCTTCAGAAAACAAAAAGTCTATTTTAACTAAAGTTTTATTTTAAATTTCAAATTTTCAATACATTTTTTGAAAGTCGATTTTAAAAACAAAAACAATTTGCATGGTAATAAAATTAAAAGCTCATTTTAAATTTATTTTATTTTCTTGTGGTTAGGCTGATTATTTTTACTTGGAAATGTAAGAGACGTATACTTAATTTTGAAATTGCTTTTAAATAACAATCATACGCACCGATACAAAGTGATTATTTCTAATAACACTGTGCTACAAAAAACACAAAATCAAATATACTTTTAAAATGAGGTAGTTAAGGTTGTAAGTCTCGTCGAAAAGATCACGAAAATTTCCATTAAACTTGCCAGACACCCTCAAATTTAAAAGTTATTGTAAAAAACGTTTTTTGCGACTTTTCTCACTGAACCACATGTAACTTAAACATTTTTCAACCGATTTTAAATTTTTCAACTGTTTTGGATAGAAGAAGGATAGGGCTTTTCATGTATGTGAAGTGGTCTATACATATAAAAAAGAAATGTATTGATTTTTTCAACAATATCTAATTTTTTGTTATTTTTTGAAAAATTTTCGAGTTTATCGATTTTTTTCTGTTATAGTCCGTTAAACAACATTTATATTTATTAACGTATTCTTAAAGAAAATTTAATTGTGAATACGATGAGCTTTATGCCGCAAAAATCGGATAACAATTGACAGAGTTGTGATAATTTTTCTAAAAAATAAAATTAAGATTTTGCTTGAAATTGCCGTTCGGATAACCCAGGCAAAAAAAAAAAAAATAAAAAATTAAACGAACATACTAAGAGGTCGCGTATCATTATTTTAAAGGTTTTTGGCCTCCTGAAGTCGAGTTTGACCTTGAAATTTCGCTATCTTATTAAGTTTTTGATACATCAGTTTATGTTAAATATCTCCAAAACCTGAAGAGATAGAGCAATTTAAAGGCCAGATTCAGATTCAGAGCGCCAAAAACCATTGAAAATATCGAGGTCATCTCTTATGATAAAATTATTTTTTTTCCTGGGATATCTGAAAGGCGATTTTCTGCAAAATCTTAATTTTCTTTTTTAGAAAAATTATCACAACTCTGTCAATTGTTATCCGATTTCTTTAGTATCGATAAACTCGAAAAATTTTTAAAAAATAACAAAAAAATTAGATTTTATAGAAAAAATCAATAAATATCTTTCTCAAATGTAAAGACCAATTCACACACATGGAAAGCCCCATCCTTCTTCTATCAAAAACAGTTAAAAAATTTAAAATCGGTTGAAAATTTTCTGAATTACAAAAGGTTTAGTGAGAAAAGCCCCAAAAAAACGTTTTTCACAATAACTTTAAAATTTGAGGGTGTCTGGCAAGTTTAATGGGCATTTTTGTGATCTACTCGACAAGATCAACAACCTATACTATGTCACATCAGAAGTATTTTTTCACTGCAGCACAGTGTAGTGCAGCGAGATTCATACCGGTTAGAGATAATGTATTTTTGAGCTTAAGTTTGGACGCTGCACCCCATATGTCAAGGGCAATATCAGGGCCCCTTAAGTAGGACATATTTAGTATTCAAAAACTTTAAATGCTTTTAAATCACCCACTTCAAATGCGTGCAAAAAATCTGGCA
Source organism: Pegoplata infirma (assembly GCA_963921195.1). Taxonomy (NCBI): domain Eukaryota; kingdom Metazoa; phylum Arthropoda; class Insecta; order Diptera; family Anthomyiidae; genus Pegoplata; species Pegoplata infirma. The sequence continues at coordinate 204,940,624 of OY992537.1, read as the reverse complement.
CTAGGTTTTGTTATGTAAAATGTAAACTTTCATTTGCTTTCATTCCATTCTAATTCGGAAAGTTCGATTTTGTATCACTATGTAATTAAGATTTTTTCAAAATTTACTAAATTTGCTTGATTTGCACCTGAAAACGACACTGATATGGGAAGTCTTCCTAGCGTCATCCTCCGATGTGATGATTTTTATTTTATTTTGTAGATCACGAAAAATCAAGGAACACATATGTTTTTAGCGGCCCAAATTTTTATTAAGGGGTGTAGATAAGGGGGAAGAAGCTGTAATGCACCCTAACCTATTCATGTTGCACAGAAAATAGATACACTTTGTTAGTAACAGATTTTTAAATTACACAAAATTTTTAAAATAGAATAGGAAACAGTGTGTTTTAGATTGCTCATCACCTGTTTATAATTTAGATATTTTGTTATAAACAAATTAATTTGTTATAACATTTTGTAGTTAATATAGTTTTATGTTCTTAAAGAATTTTGTTAATAAATCAAAATTTATAAATACTGACTGGAAACCACAAAGTTTTGCGTAAACAACATAAATACTATTTATTGTATTCAATGCCAATGCAAATTTTTATATGTATGAATAAGGAAGCTTTAATTTCTATACCCTAGAGTAAAAGAGGATATATTTAAGTTTGTCGTTCCATTTGTAACATTAACAATAACTTAATTTTGCAGGGGCGGACTGAAAAGGTTGAATTTATAAGTCCTCTTTGTCAAAGTTAACGTTTTTCAGAGATTGGTTTAGTTTTTCAAAGGTCCCATGGTCCGATTTCAACCATTTAGGTACATTTCTAGCCTATGAACACAAGACATGTTCGTGCCAAATTTCGCTTAAATTTTTACAGACTAACCGCAAACGATTATCGCTAGAATATCTCAGATTCGATTCAATAATATACAAACTTGACAGTTGGAAAATGTGTTACTAAGGAAATTTACATAGTGATTCCTTGAGGAAATGTCTTCAGGACATTTTGAAAATTTATATGAAACAGTCCTCAACTAAGTACATAGAGATGTCTTGTGAAAGTTAGCTGTGACTTTGACATGCCATTATGCCGTCTCTGAGGATGGCTCGAGGACGTTGTCAACTGGGTTGCCAAGTACACAAACATCTTCAGAAAACATTATCATAATTTAATGTTTTGGGGAAGAGAACAAAATTTGCAGCCATTTTTCAGAAAACTTCTTAAATTCTAAAGCATTTTTCGTATAGAAAATTCTCAGATTTTGAGACATTTTTTTGTATAGAAAAATTCCGGATTTTGTTTCATTTTTCGTATAGAAACTTTTTAAGATCCTGAGACATTTATCGTAAATGACCGATTCTGAAAAATTCAAACACACAAAAATTTTTTTTTTCCATGAACGATTTTCATAGTATTTATGAACAAATTCATACAATTTATTTTCATAATAATTTTAAACTTTTTCATAGTATTTATGAATAAATCATAATATGTGAAATTAAATAATTTTTAACATTTTTCATAAATACTATGAAAAATTTTATAAATATTATCAAAAAGTTAATAAATTGTATGAATTTGTTCATAAACACTATAAAAATCGTTCATGAAAAAAAAAAATTTTGTGTGAAGATTCTGACGCTTTTTTCGTATAGAAAAATTTTCTGATTCAAAACCAATTTGCATATAGAACAATTCTCTGAGAAATTTTTCACACAGAAAAATTCTCAGATTCTGAAACATTATTCGTACAGAAAAACACTTAGACTCTGAGAAATCTTGCATGAAGAGATTTTTCTCAAATTCCTAGACATTTTTCGTATAGGAAAATCACAGATTCTGAGATATTTTTCGTACAGAAAAATTTTCAAGTTCTAAGACATTTTTCGCATAGAAAAATTCTTAGTTTCTGAGTCATTTTGCTTATAGGAAAATTCTTAGACTTTGAGATATTTTCAGTAGAGAAAAATTTTCAGATTCTGAGATATTTTTTGTATAAAAAAATTCTCAAGTTCTGAAACACTTTTCGCATAGAAAAATTCTTAGATTTGGAGACAGTTTTCGTACAATAAATTCTCAGATTCTAAGATATTTTTCGTATAGAAAAATTCTCAGACTCTGTGATATTTTTCGAATAGAAAAACTCTCAGATTCCGATTTCGTATAGAAAAAATGACTCTGGGGGCCCCTGTAGGTTAGTTGGTAGCGAGCTAGCCTATGAAACAGGGGGTCGTGGGTTCGATTCCCACAAAAACCCTTGGTCGATTTCGCTACAACGAGACGACGGTCATTGTTACCAGTTCTCGTTTAGGTTTAAATTATTAAAAAAATGATTTGTAATTAAATTGGAAAAATAAATAAAAACTGATCATTGGATCAAAATTATCAATATATAGAAAAAAATTTCAGATTCGAAAAAGAGAAATTCTTAGATTTTGAGAATTTTTCGTACTAAAAAATTCACAGATTCTAAGAGATTTGCGTTTAGAAAAATTTTCAGATTCTAAGAGATTTTTAGTATAGAACAATTTCCTGATTCTAAGAGATTTTTCGTATAGAAAAACTTTCAGATTCTGAAAAATTTTCACATAGAAAGATTCTTATAAACTTTTCGTATAGAAAAATTCTCAGATTCTAAGACATTTTGCGTATAGAAAAATTCTCAGATTCTGGAACATTTTTTATATTAAAAATTCTCAGATTCTAAGACATTTTTCGTATAGAAAAATTCTCAGATACTGAAACATTTTTCGTATAGAAAAATTCTGAGACATTTTTCGAATTGAAAAATTCTTAGGTTCTGAGACATTGTCAGATACTGAGACATTTTTCGTATAGAAAGATTTTCAATTTCTGAGTAATTTTTCGTATAGAAAAAATTTAATTTTTCGTATAAAAAAATTCTCAGATTCTGAGAAATTTTTCGTATTGAATAGTTCTCAGGTTCTGAGACATTTTTTGTATAGAAAAATTCTCAGATTACGAGACATTTTTCGTATAGAAAAATCTCAGATTCTGAGACGTTTTTTTGTATAAAAACTCTCAGATTCCAAGACATTATTTGTATAGAAAAATTTTTAGATTCTGAGAAATATTCTCAGATTCTGAGACATTTTCTCAGATTCTGAGACATTTTTCGCATAAGAACTTCACAGATTCTGAGACATTTTTCGCATAGAAAAATTCTTAGATTTGGAGATATTTTCCGCACAGAAAAATTCTCAGATTCTAAGACATTTTTCGTATAGAAAAATTCTCAGACTCTAAGGTATTTTTCGAATAGAAAAACTCTCAGATTCCGAAATATCTCAGATTCGAAAAAGAGAAATTCATTTTTCGTATTAAAAAAGTCTCAGATTCTAAGAGATTTTGCGCATAGAAAAATTTTCTGATTCTAAAGATTTTTCGTATAGAAAAATTTTCAGATTCTGAGACATTTTCGCATAAAAAGATTCTTAGACGTTTTTCGTATAGAAAAATTCTCAGATTTTGGAACATTCTCATGTTCTGAGACATTTTTTGTATAGAAAAATTCTCAGATTCTGGAACATTCTCATGTTCTGAGACATTTTTCGTATATAAAATATCTTAGATTCTGAGAAATTTTCGTATAGAATAGTTCTTAGATTCTGTGAGATATTTCATACAGAAAAGTTTTCAGATTTTGAGACATTTTTCGTACATAAAAATTCTCAGATTCGGAAACATTTTTCATAAAAAATGCAAAGATTATAAGACATTTTTCGTATAAAATAATTCTCAGATTCTGAAACATTTTTCGTATAGAAAAATTCCGAGGCATTTTTCGAATTGAAAAATTCTCAGGTTCTGAGACATTTTTTGTATAGAAACAATCTCAGATTCTAATATATTTTTTGTATAAAATATTCTCAGATTCTAAGACATTTTTCGTATAAAAAAATTCTCAGATTCTGAGACAAAAATTCTCAGATTCTGAGACAAAAATTCTAAGATTCTGAGACATTTATCGTATAGAAAAATTCTCATATTCTGAGAAATTTGTCATATAGAAAATTCTCATATTCTGAGTCATTTTTCGAATAGAAAATTTCTCAGATTCTAAGAGCTTTTTCTTACAGAAAAATTCTCTGATTCTAAATGGTTTTTCGTATAAAAATTCTCAAGTTCTGAGACAATTTTCACATTTTTCTTTTACATAGAAAATTTCTAAACATTGATGAGGTAAATGTTTATTTGTTTTAAACCAAATAATTAATGTTTTTCCGTCATATATTGACCTACATGGAAAAGAGAAATAAACAAAAGAGAGTTGAAAGATGCTCTCTATTTTCCAAAATACCCCCATTTTCAATCATTATTTATTTACTTTTCTCTGTTTATATTTATTTCCTCTTCTTCTTCTTCATTATTTTAGACATCGTAGCCGTATTGTGTAATATGACGGGGATACCCCATCTACAGTTTGACTGGTCTGCTGACGAAACAGAAAATAATTTAAGTAAATATCACTATACAGTCAATGTGGCGCCATCTGAGCATATTTTGTCTATCGCCATGTGGAATATTTTAAAGAGTAAAGATTTCGACTGGAAATCTTTTACGATTGTTTATGAGAGTTCAACAAGTGAGTAAGAGAGAGAGAGAGAGAAAATGTGTTTTTTTTTGTATAATTTTCCATTTTTTTAAATTTCCATTTATATTTTTCTTTTAGATTTGGCACGCATGCAACACTTGTTAGCCTGGAAACAATTCCACAAGACTGGCATAAAAATGCAACAATTTCGTCGTGGTGATGATTATCGTGTTTTTTGGAAAATTATCAATAATTCAAGAGAAAAATTTATTGTATTAGATTGTCCACATGATATATTAACGGAAGTGGTTAATGCTTCGGTAGAATTTAATATGACGGGACCGTTTAATGTAAGTTGTTTAAAGAGGCGGTAAAATTAATGTTGAGTGTAAACATAACACAGTGCAACAAATAATCTTAATGAAACCAATTCTAAATGGAAGTAGATAGAAATTTTAAATTGCGAATATCGCGAATACAAGCGCTAAATTCGAAAAACGGCTAGCACCATTGCATTCAGCGTACCCGAATTAGCTTCACCAGCAAGGTGCCCAGCTTGTTAATTTTTGCGACTAGCACAGTGAAATTATTTAATATTATGCCAATTTAAACTAAAAATGGGAAAAATTTTATTTAATTTAGTTCATACACATTTGAGGACCTGATGGGTCCAGACCCTGATGGGCCCAGACCCAGTGGGGACCCTTAAGAATCTTTAGAGTTTTAAATTAGAAATTGTTTTCCGTTTTGAGATACGTGAATTTAGAGGCGCCTTAGAGTCTTCAGAATCTTAAAACTTGGACGAGGAGAATTTCGGGTAGTGGAGTCTCCATAAATTTGTACACGGATGGATCGAGGGCCACGATTCAAGGGTGCACGAACAAGTGGGATTTGGAGTCAAATCGGAGGAGCTTGTTTTGAGCCTAGCTCGAATATTTCCGGATCATTGCAGTGTTTACCAGGCAGAGATGCTGGCAACAAAGAAAGTATTTGACTGTTTGAGTTGCAACGTCTTGTCTACAACCGCAAGCAACATCTATATTCTATACAACCGCAGTCAACATCTATAGCCGCGGTCAATTCCCTGGATTCAATGTTTCTGAAAACAAGATCTGCCCTTAACTGCCGCACATCTTTAAATGAGATGGCCAAGCAGTTTGATATTCGACTCATATGGGTCTCAGGGCAAAGAGACATTCCAGGGATTTGCAAAGCCGATGAGCTTGCATGACCAGGAACTACCTTACAGATTTCAACAGACTTGGAATGTGTTGGTATGCTTTTAGAAACTTGCAAGCAAAATCTACGGCTTTGTTCCGCGACAGAGACTAATCAGAGATGGGGAAATGGATTGACGTGTGAGGCAACGCGACAGATTTGGCCTTCTCTTAATCAGAGGCGCACAAGTGAGCTGATATCGCTTCCAAGAGGAGAGACTTGGACAGTGGTTGCTGTAATTACCGGACACTGTCTTATAGGGAAGCACGCAGAGCGGTTAAATGTGCCGTGAAATTACTTTTTTCGGAGTAGTATGTATGAAGAGGAGTTGGAAACTATCGAACACTTCATCTGCCATTGCCCGGCACTTTCTGGTCAGGACTCGATTCATTGGGATATAGGGTGCTGCACGATCTCTCTGATTTGTCAGATGTCAAAATTCAATATCGTTGGAGTTTCATAAGAAGCTTAAATTGGTTTAACGACAGGGACTAGTAGGGAAACCAATTGCGGTCCCGTGGTATCACAATGGACCTCAGAGACTAAGTGTGTTGACGTAAAACGTCAGCAGGCACTTACAACATAACCTAACCAAAACCCAAACTCGAAAACCCGGGTATATTTTTTATACCCTCCAACCACAGTATGGGGTATACTTACTTTGTAATTCCGTTTGTAACGCATCGAAATATCGGTCGGGGACCCCATACAGTATATATATTATCGATCAATGATCGATTCTAAGACATTCTATGAATGTCCGTCTGTCTGTAGATAACACAATGCAGTCCAAAATAAAATAGCTAGACTCCTGAAGTTTGGCACAAATAAGTCTCATGTCCAATGGGAAATTCAAGCCAGGGGGAAAAAAGTTCCCCCTGGAAGAACTTAACCAACCTCTGAAAAAATACACTTTTTCTACATGTTTTTTTGTATTTTTGTTAAATAAATGAAACATTTGGTATATTTATCGCGATGGGAAGGTGCTCTCAACGTTCCCCACTGACCCCATCACCCCCCCCTCTCACCCCCAAAAAACGACCTTTTTTTACATTTTGGAGGGTATAAAAGATTCGGCACAGCCGAATTTAACACTCTCACTTGTTTTTAATTCTAATTTCAGAATTTTTTGGTCCCAATCATGGGTGCCAAATCATGTCGTACGGTGTATTATAAAATTTTCTGCACATAATTAGATCGTAGATTAACTAATTCAAATCCTTTGATATCTTCTCTTTAAAGAATTTATTTCTCTCCAACTTGGACACCCATTTAAGCGGCTTAGATAAGTTGTATTCAAAAGACTTTTCGGTACGATTAGCCGCCATTCGTTTGAAAACATTTATACCAGCACCTGTTTATACTGAAGTTGATGTCTTTGAACAGGAGGAACAAGAAAAGATATTAGCACTGGGAACACAATGTATATACGACGCAGTGGTATTATATTACAATGCTCTACAAGAAGTCTTTAAATCTATAGAATTTCTAGAACCTCAATTAAGATGTGGTCGAGGATTTTGGAGACCCGGCAGAGATATAATTAATGAAATGAAACAAGCAAGTATAAATAAATTTGAAAACCCGTGTAAAAATGAATTAGATCTTAGTTGATCTCTTTATATCTTTTTATATCACATCGATTCGGATTGCATGTAACACAGTCCGACAAAAATGAAAAAAATTCGTTGAAAACGAACTGGATAATATACGTTTTAAACTTGAGACTAAATGTAGTAAAACTGCATTAACAGGATTTCATTTCGTGATCTTGTTTCCTTTTAAAAGGACTTCAAAGTTTTAGAGGATTAAATTTTATAAAATTTTATTTTAATATTTACACTTGTCCTAGGATTCCACTATTGATAGCAAGTGAAAGAGGAGGATCTCCCCTAATTTTCCTATTTTATTATTTTTACATATCAGGAAAAAGGTGGCAAGTTACGTCCATTCAAAAATGTGTCCTTCATTATCACTTAAAATGTTCAACAAAATATTTTGATAAAGTTTTCAAATGACTTTATTCTCATACTTTTATCCTGATATGGCAAAATTACAAATATTTTAAAAATATTTTACAAAATGTATCCTTTAAAATGTTGAAGTCCTTTTAAAAGGAAACAGGATCACGAAATAAAAAACTGTAAATGCAGTTTTGGCTGTCGGACAGTGTGAATATATCTGAGATGGTAAAAATCAAGATCATGTTATTCTTGGATTTGATTAACTTTGGCACAAGTTCCATATATAATAAGATCTGATCAATTATATACAGATCAGATGCAATCATATATTATTAGATGAAAATAGATCAGATACAATCAAATTGATTTTTACACAGGAAGTATGGAAGAAATGATTTTTTTCAGGCTTGAGGTCAAGTGTTTGTAAAATTCGTTGACCTCGAGCTCGATATTATAATTGAATAAAAACAACTTTAAATTTAAAAAAAACCTCTTTTCAGTTAAATCCAAAACACATTAAACCGCCCTATAAAACACAAAGATTAATTTTGAATCCATTTGGCATCCGTGATGATTTCAATTTAGAAATATATAATCCCCTGATTGATAGTTCAACACATGTTTGGAATAAACATCGTGGTCTGGTTACCTTTGATAAACTTAACGAAAATTCTACCAAGGAGTCTAAGAGAAAAAACTTTGATAAAAAAGAAGATTTTTCCCAGAAAAGGGTTAAATATACCGTAGCTACACGTATAGGAGAACCATTTTTTATGTGGCGTGCTGAACCAGAAGGCCAACATTATGAGGGTAATGAAAGATTTGAGGGTTATGCTGTGGATTTAATTTATGAACTGTCTAAAGTATGTCATTTTGATTTTGTATTTGATCCGGTACCGGATAATAACTATGGTTCTAAAGATCCTATTACAGAAGAATGGAATGGTATTATACGACAATTAATAGATAATGTATGTCTAAAAATAAATTTTCGACCAAAAATGTTTCTTTAAACTAATTTAAAATTATCAAATTTCTTTTTTCAGAATGCTCAGTTGGGAATTTGTGATTTAACTATTACCCAGGCCCGTCGATCTGTGGTGGACTTTACGGTACCCTTTATGCAATTGGGTGTTAGTATTTTATTTAATAAACCTAAACCACCGCCGAAAGAATCATTTGCATTTCTAGACCCTTTTTCAAAATTGGTATGGTTTTATTTGTTGATAGCCCTGTTAATTATGTCGTTGGTGTTTAAAGTTTTGGGAAGGTTAGTAAATTGACTGGATATATAAAATTTTTAAATGAGTTAACAATTTAATGTTTTATAACTGTAAGTTTTTATTTATTTTGGTATGAGTCCATATTAATTATTTCTGAGAAATAATAATTTCACTGTGCTCGAATTTGACACTTTTTTTAACAAGCTTGGCACCCTACTGGTAAAGTTAATTCGAGTACGCTGAATTCAATGGTGCTAGCCGTTTTTCGAAGTTAGCTCTCGTATTCGCGATATTCGCGATTTAAAATTGTAATGCTAAAGTACCAACAAACATTTTTTTTTTTTGCTTTTGGTATAATTTTTTAATATAAATTTAGAAAATTCATTGTTTTTTACGCGAAAAAAAAAATTACACGAAAAAAAAATTAAAATTGTAATGCTAAAGATTCAAAAAAAAAAATTGTTTACTTTTGGGATAATTTTTTAATATAAATTTAGAAAATTCATTGTTTTTTACGCGAAAAAAAAATTCTGCGAAAAAAAATTCCGCTAAACATTTTTTTCGCGAAATTTTTTTTTACGATTTTTTTTTTATTTTGATATTAATTTTTGAAAATGTATAGAATACAAGACATTACAGAATCAAAATTTTTTGAAAAAAAAAATTTTTCGCGAAATTTTTTTTTTCGCGAAAAAAACAATGAATTTTCTAATATAATATAATTTAGAGTGCTATATTATTTTTTGTACATTTACACAGAAAAAAATAAAAAAAATATTTAATTAAAAAATTCGTAGATTTAATTAAAAAATTAATTAAATCCGGACCAATCACTAAAATGCGCAAATAAATTAAAAATATTTGTATGTCGTTAATTAAAAATAAATGGATATTTATTTAATTAAAAACTTAATACTATAAATTAAAAAATTTTATTAAAATTTAAAAAAAAAATAATTAAAATTTTAATTGAATAAATTAAAAAAATTAATTAAAAATATATTAAAAAAAAATAATTTTTAAAAACATTCTTTTTGAATAAAATAGTTTAAAAAAATATATTTCTTCAAACTTTACCAAATTTTTTTATGCCGTAAAGACATAGTCAGTGAGATGAATTAATAAAGTTGATTATAAACCTTTCATATACATACACATAAAACTATAAACAAAATGAGTATTCAAAAACCTATGCGAAAAATAAAAAAAACTTTCAACAAACTTTTTATACTTATGTATTTTTTTTGTATGTAATACAATGCAAGAGAAAAACACACACTCGCACACACACGGAAAACAAAACAAAAAAATAAGTAAAGCTACAAATTTAATTAAACATTTAATTATATAAATTAAATACTTAATTAATATTAAATTTGAAAACAATTAAAATATTAACTAAAATAAAGTTAAAAATTTAATTAAAAAATTAATTATATTAATTAAAAGTTGAATTAATATTAAATTAAAAAACAATTAAAATTTTAATTAAAATAAAATATACGATATTATTTTCTGTGTAATAGAGTTTGGAAATTCGGCAATTGTAAATATGGAATAAAAATATATAATGATCGCGATTATCGCTAATACAAACGCTAACTGTAAAAAAAAAACTTATATTACAATGGGATTTAGTATACACGAACGAGCTTTACCAGATCGTAAATTTAAATCAGACTAAAAAAAATGTGTTAAACAAATTTTTTCACGAAAAATAAGATTTTTTCGCGAGCAAAAAATATTTTTCGCCAAAAAATTTTATCATGGTTTGTTGTGGTAATTTAACAGAGTTGAATGGGTTTACATTAAAATATTATTGCAAAAGTTTAAAAATAGCGTTTTAAATGTACTTCCGCGAAATTCCGCAAAAAGTTTTCGGCGAATTTTTTTTTTTTTTACAAAAAATTTTGTTTCTGTAATGTGTCGTATGCTACACATTTTCATAAATTTATATCAAAATAAAAATAAAAAAATCGCGAAAAAAAAATATTCGCAAAAAAAAAAATATTCGCGAATAAAATTTAGAGTGCTATCTAATTTTTTGTATATTTAATAGAGTTTAGATGACAGAAATTCAGCAATTGAGTAAATATGGAATAAAACATTGATTTTTTTACGTGATTATCGCTAATACAAACGCTAACTTTGAAAAAAAAACTGATATTACAATGGGATTTAGTACACACGAACAAGCTTTACCAGATGGGTGTCGTTAATTTAAATCAGACTAAAAAAATGGTAGCAAACTAATTTTTTCACGAAAAATAAGATTTTTTCGCGAACAAAAAATATTTTTCGCGAAAAAATGTACATTATCATGGTTTGTTATGGTAATTCAAGAGAGTTGAATGGGTTTAAATTTAAAAATTATTGCGAAAGTTAAAAAAATAATGTTTTAATATTACTTCCGCGAAATTCCGCGACAAGTTTTCAGCGATTTTTTTTTTTTTTTACAAAAAATTTTGTTTCTGTGTCGTATTCTACACATTTTCATAAATTAATATCAAAATAAAAAAACAATCGCGAAAAAAATTTCGCGAAAAAATTTTTTGCGAATATAATTTAGAGTGCTATCTTATTTTTTGTACATTTAATAGAGTTTAGATGACATAAATAAAGTTATTGTGTAAATATGGAATAAAATATTGTTTTTTTTATGATTTTTTTTTATTTTGATATTAATTTATGAAAATGTATAGAATACGAGACATTACAGAATCAAAATTTTTTGAAAAAATTTTTTTTTTTCGCGAAAAAAACAATGAATTTTCTAATATAATAAAATTGAGAGAGCTATATTATTTTTTGTACATTTAATAGAGTTTGGAAATTCGGCAATTGTAAATATGGAATAAAATATTGTTGTTTTTTTACTTGAAAATAAAAATGATCGCGATTATCGCTAATACAAACGCTAACTGTAAAAAAAAAACTGATATTACAATGGGATTTAGTATACACGAACAAGCTTTACCAGATCGTAAATTTAAATCAGACTAAAAAAAATGTGTTAAACAAATCTTTTCACGAAAAATAAGATTTTTTCGCGAACAAACAATATTTTTCGCCATAAAATTTTATCATGGTTTGTTGTGGTAATTTAGCAGAGTAGAATGGGTTTACATTAAAATATTATTGCAAAAGTTTAAAAATAGCGTTTTGAATGTACTTCCGCGAAAGTTTTCCGCAATTTTTTTTTTTTTTTACAAAAAATTTTGTTTCTGTAATATGTGTCGTATTCTACACAATTTCATAAATTATTATCAAAATAAAAAAAATAAAAAAAAACGCGAAAAAAGTTTCGCGAAAAATTTTTTTTCGCGAATATCTTAGTTTGTGTACATTCAATAGAGTTTGGGTGACAGAAATTCGGCAATTGTAAATATGGAATAAAATATTGTTTTTTTTTTACTTGAAAATAAAAGTTATCGCGATTATCGCTAATACAAACGCTAACTGTAAAAAAAAACTGATATTACAATGGGATTTAGTATGCAAGAACAAGCTTTACCAGATCGTAAATTTAAATCAGACTAAAAAAAACGTGTTAATCAAATTTTTCACGAAAAATAAGATTTTTTCGCGAACAAAAAATATTTTTCGCCAAAAAATTTTATCATGGTTTGTTGTGGTAATTTAACACAGTTGAATGGGTTTACATTAAAATGTTATTGCAAAAGTTTAAAAATAGCGTTTTAAATGTACTTCCGCGAAATTCCGCGAAAGTTTTCCGCAATTTTTTTTTTTTTTACAAAAAATTTTGTTTCTATAATGTGTCGTATTCTACACATTTTTATAAATTAATATCAAAAAAAAAATCGAGAAAAAAATTTCGCGAAAAAAAAATTCTCAAATAAAATTTAGAGTGCTTTCTTATTTTTTGTAGATTTAATAGAGTTTGGGTGACTGAAATTCAGCAATTGAGTAAATATGGAATTAAACATTGATTTTTTTACGTGAAAATAAAAAAAATGTTTATCGCGATTATCGCTAATACAAACGCTAACTTTGAAAAAAAAAAAACTGATGTTACAATGGGGTTTAGTAAACACGAACAAGGTTTACCAGATGGGTGTCTTAAGTTTAAATCAGACTAAAAAAATGGTATCAAACTAATTTTTTCACGAAAAATATGATTTTTTCGCGAACAAAAAATATTTTTCGCCAAAAAATTTTATCATGGTTTGTTGTGGTAATTTAACAGAGTTGAATGGGTTTACAATAAAATATTATTGCAAAAGTTAAAAAATAGCGTTTTAAATGTACTTCCGCGAAATTCCGCGAAAAGTTTTCGGCGAAATTTTTTTTTTTCCAAAAAATTTTGTTTCTGTAATGTGTCGCATGCTACACATTTTCATAAATTTATATCAAAATAAAAAAATCGCGAAAAAAAATAATTTCGCAAAAAAAAAATATTCGCAAATAAAATTTAGAGTGCTATCTTATTTTTTGTATATTTAATAGAGTTAAGATGACAGGAATTCAGTAATTGAGTAAATATGGAATAAAACATTGATTTTTTTACGTCATTATCGCTAATACAAACGCTAACTTTGAAAAAAAGCTGATGTTACAATTTGATTTAGTATACACGAACAAGCTTTACCAGATAAGTGTCGTAAATTTAAATCAGACTAAAAAAATGGTATCAAACAAATTTTTTCATGAAAAATAAGATTTTTCGCGAACAAAAAATATTTTTCGCGAAAAAATGCATGGTTTGTTGTTGTAATTTAACAGAGTTGAATGGGTGTACATTAAAATATTATTGCAAAAGTTTAAAAATAGCGATTTAAATGTACTTCCGCGAAATTTCGCGAAAGTTTTCCGTAATTTTTTTTTTTTACAAAAAATTTTGTTTCTATAATGTGTCGTATTCTTCACATTTTCATAAATTAATATAAAAAAAATAAAATAGCGAAAAAAATTTCGCGAAAAAAAATTTCTCAAATAAAATTTAGAGTGCTTTCTTATTTTTTGTACATTTAATAGAGTTTAGATGACAGAAATTGAGTAATTGTATAAATATGGAATAACATATTTTTTTTACTTGAAAATAAATTTTTTTTTCGCGATTACCGCTAATACTTTGAAAAAAAAAAAACTGATACTACAATGGGATTTAGTATACACGAACAAGCTTTACCAGATGGGTGTCGTAAATTTAAATCAGATTAAAAAAAATTGTATTAAACTAATTTTTTCACAAAAAATAAGATTTTTTCAAAAAAAATAAGATTTTTTCGCGAAAAAATTTACATTATCATGGTTTGTTGTGGTAATTCAAGAGAGTTGAATGAATTTAAATTAAAAAATTATTGCAAAAGTTTAAAAATAGCGTTTTAATTGTACTTCCGCGAAACTCCGCGAAAATTTTTTTCCGTTATTTTTTTACAAAACATTTTGCTTCTGTAATGTGTCGTATTCTACACATTTTCATAAATTTATATTAAAATAAAAATAAAAAAAATCGCGAAAAAAATTTTTCGCGAAATTTTTTTCGCGATTTTTAATAAAATTTAGAGCGCTTTGTTATTTTTTGTACTTTTAATAGAGTTTATATTACAGAAATTTATCAATTGTGTAAATATGAAATAAAACATTGTTTTTTTTTTACTTGAAAATAAAAGGATTTTATCGCGATAGTCGCTAATACTAACGCTAACTTAAAAAAAAAAAAAAAACTGATATTACAATGGGATTTAGTATACACGAACAAGCTTTACCAGATCGTAAATTTAAATCAGACTAAAAAAAATGTGTTGAACAAATTTTTTCACGAAAAATAAGATTTTTTCGCGAACAAAAAATATTTTTCGCCATAAAATTTTATCATGGTTTGTTGTGGTTATTTAACAGAGTTGAATGAATTTAAATTAAACAAGTGAGAGTGTTAAATTCGGCTGTGCCGAATCTTTTATACCCTCCAAAATGTAAAAAAAAAATTTACAGGGGCGTTTCTTTTTTTGGGGGGGGGGGGGGGGAGTTGAATGGGTCAGTGGGGCACGTTGAGAGCACCTTCCCATCGCGATAAATATACCAAATGTTTCATTTATTTAACAAAAATACAAAAAAACATGTAAAAACGTGTATTTTTTTAGAGGTTGGTTTAGTTCTTCAAGGGGGAACTTTTTTCCCCCTGGTCCGATTTGGCCAATTTCCGAACTTAACCTGCCTAGGAACATAAGACATATTTGTGCCAAACTTGAGGTTCATAGCTCTTTTATTTTGGACTGCATCGTGTTAACTACAGACGGACGGACGGACAGACGGACGGACGGACGGACAGACGGACGGACGGACGGACGGACGGACATCGCTAAAATGTCTTAGAATCGATCACTGATCAATAATATATATACTTTATGGGGTCCCCGACCGATATTTCGATGCGTTACACACGGAATGACGAAGTGAGTATACCCCCATACTGTAGTTGGAGGGTATAAAAATTATTGCAAAAGTTTAAAAATAGCGTTTTAATTCCGCGAAATTCCGCGAAAAGTTTTCGGCGAAATTTTTTTTTTTTTTCCAAAAAATTTTGTTTCTGTAATGTGTCGTATGCTACACATTTTCATAAATTTATATCAAAATAAAAATAAAACAAGTAGAAAAATTTAATTCGACTTGGTCGAATCTATGAATACCCTCCACAATGTTATCTGATAGTAATTTTCTAAAAAAAATTTAAAAAAATTGCATTACAAATTTTTTATTAGAAATATGTATATTATTTTGAGTCAAACTTTCTTTTAATCAATCAAATTTTTTTGAGTGTAGAATTTTTTTGACTGTCAACATTTTTTTGAGTCTGCCATTTCATTCAAAAAAATAATAATGTGTAAATTTTTTTTTTGAGTGTAACATTTTTTTTTTTTGAGTGTAAATTTTTTTTTGAGTGTAAATTTTTTTTAGTGTACAAATTCTTTGAGTAACAAATTACTTTGTAAAATATTTTTGTTGTTTTATACCTACATATATGTAATACAAAAAAAAAAACTATTTCACATATTTTCCTCTTTTTATATTACCATCCTTTTCTTTAAAAACCAAAAAGAAATTAACATTCAATCATACACATACTTTACTTGATTTTTTCCCGTTACATACAGTTACACTAACAATAACAAATATTTACTTGTCTAACAACTAAACTGCACCCCACGACAAGAAAACAAACAACAACAAGTTTTACAAAACTGGTATTTCACCATGCTATCAAAACTTGTTTAACGAGTTTTCAACAGTTTAAGGTGAAACAAATCTGAAATTCAGTGCATTGCTTATAACTTTTGAACCACTGAACCGATTTTGCTGAAATTCAAAACCAAACAGCCTTGGGGAACAACAAAAATATATGCTAAGCTTCAGTCCCCTCAGAATTGTCCTTCGAAAGTTATAGTGGTTTTAATCTTGTAAATTCGAAAAATACCCTTCCCGAAATTTACTGTTTTGCTCATAACTTTTGAACCACTGGACCGATTTCGCTGGATTGCAATACCAACCTGACCCGGTAAATGAAGAACATATATGTCAAACTTCAGGAGCCTCCGTAAAGTCTTTCAAAAGTTAGCGTGTTTTCAACGGACAGACAGACAGACAGACGGACGGACGGACGGACGGACGGACGGACGGACATCGCTAGATCGACTTAAAATCGATCAAGGATCATGAATATATATACTTTATGGGGTCCTAGACCAATATTTCGATGTGTTACAAACGGAATGACAAACTTATATATACCCTCTATCACTAGAGTGGAGGGTATAAAAATCGCAAAAAAAAATTTTGCGAAAAAAATATTCGCGAATAAAAATTAGAGTGCTATCTTATTTTTTGTACATTTAATAGAGTTAAGATAACAAAACATCAGCAATTGTGTAAATATGGAATAAAACATTTTTGTTTTTTCGTGAAAATAATTGTTTTTTTTCGCGATTATCGCTAATACAAACGCTAACTTTGAAAACAAACTGATATTACAATAAGATTTAGTATACACGAACAAGCTTTACCAGATGGGTGTCGTAAATTTAAATTAAACTAAAAATTAATTTTTTCACGAAAAATAAGATTTTTTCGCGAACAAAAAATTTTTCGCGAAAAAATGTACATTATCATGGTTTGTTGTGGTAATTTAACAGAGTTATATGGGTTAAATTTTAAAATTATTGCATAAGTTTAAAAATAGCGTTTTAATTGTACTTGAGCATTTAAATTTTAAATCGAGAATATCGCGAATACGAGCGCTAACTTCGAAAAACGGCTAGCACCATCGAATTCAGCGTGTTCGAAAACTTTACCAGCAGGGTACCCAGATTGTCAAATTCGAGCACAGTGTAATTGTTGTTGTACAATGATTAATTGACAACACAGGCTAAGTGCAGATGTTGACAGCCACCCTTTCTTCGTCAGCACTTTTCGATTGTCACTTTAGGTGTGTAAGATTAAAATCAACTATTTAAACGTACATTTGAGAAAATGATATGAGAATCATATAACATTTCATTACCCATATGTTATCGTTTAGCACGAACTAATCAATATATTTTTAACTTTTTCTAACGCAGTTGTAATTTCTTACACTATAGTAGATTTTCTCAGAGTTGCAACCTTTAGTAAAACTTTTCAAGTCTTGAAAAATGTCCGTAAGGTTTGAATTTTTATTTCATATTTTTAATTCTTAGAAATATTACTAAATTGCATTGTACCTTATGAGTTGAGTTTTAATTCTGTTTTATATATTTTATATTTTATAACTTTTCTATTTTATCATTTTAGATTATCTCAGCCAGATTGGGAGATAACAGTTGTCGACAAAGATACTTCTATAGCTGAGAACGCCTGGGTTTTAAGGAATACCTTGTGGCTACATATCGGTTCCATTCTGTGTGTGGGCTGTGATTTATTACCGAGGTATGAGAACAATTCTAAAAAAAAAAAAATTAATAAAATTAATCTTAAAATAATGTGGTAGAAACAATCAATCAAAAAAGTAGTCCAGCCGGTGGCGAATATTTTCGCAGTAAGGAACTCTGGATCCGTTTTTTGAAAAATTCTTTTAAATGTAAACAAGTGGAAAAGTTAAAAAGAAAAAAATTGCGTGAGTGAGTGTGCATGAGTCAATTTTTTTTGCGTGAGTTTGCGCGATTTATTTTCTATTTATATTTCCTTTCGTACCAAAAAAAGCAACAACAAAATTGTTAAATTTAGCTTAACTTAAGATTTCTTCCCGAAAAAAGCATTTTAGAAATTTTAGATTTTGATTTTTTTTTTTTTTGTATAAATAGGAGTTTCGTGTGTAAACGTGAGTGTGAGTGTAGCTTGCGTGAGTGCACGTGAGTGTGAATTGTATTAAATTTACTCACGTGACTGTGTGTAAAAAAAAATACTCGTGAGTGAGTGTGCGTGATTCGAAAATTCCTGTCTTGAGCGTGAGTGAGTGAGTGTGAATTAAAAAAACACTCACGCACCCATCTCTAATTTAAAGTTTAATCTTTCTTATTTCTTTTTAGAGGCTTGCCAATGCGTTTATTTACTGCTTTTTGGTGGATTTTTGCACTTTTGATATGTCAAACTTACCTCGCTAAATTGACTGCTTTTATCACTGGCTCTAAACTAGTGGGTTCTGTACAAAATCTACACGATTTGGTACAACAGAATAAAATACAATTTGGCACCGTCAAAGGTGGTTCCACGTCACAGCTCTTTTCGGAATCAAATGAAACCGACTATCGTTTGGCATGGAATAAAATGATCTCTTTCAAACCGGAAGCATTTACAGCCAGCAATAAGGAGGGTATGGAACGTGTTAACCGAGGCAAAGAAAAATATGCATTTTTATTGGAGACACCAAATTTGCAATATTATGTACAAAGAAATTGTGAGTTAATGCAGATAGGAGAACCATTTGGTGAAAAACATTATGGTATAGCAGTGCCGTTAAGTAAGTTTTTGGAAGAAATAATTAAATAAATAATTTCACAGTGATACAAAATCGAACTTTCCGCATTGGAATGGGGTGAAAACAAAAGCAAATGAAACAATCAAGAATTTTTCTAAGTTTAGTGCCAGATTTTTTTACACGCATTTGAAGATGGTGATTTGATTTGTATACTAAATATGTCTTACTTTAGGGGCCCCTGGTGGTGCCCTTATTGGACATGTGGGGAACAGCGTCCAAACTTAAGCTCGAAATTACTTCAGCTATAATCGGTTTGAATTTCGTTTCAATCGGTCCAGTACTTACTAAATGGCCGAATTATTAAAAATATTCCACAATTACAAAATTAAGTATACGTCTCTTATACAGTTTTCAAGTAATTATAATTATAAAAATAGTTCACCAACTTCAAATGCGTGTAAAAAAAATTTATCACAAAACTAAAAAAAACCTTAAGGGATTTGTTATGGATAGTGATGGGATTCTACCCATCATGGGTAAATACCGGGTAAATAAAAAATAAACAAAAAAAAAAAAAAAAATTATTAAAAAAAAACATATTACTTTTTTAGAAAAAATGTACTTTTTTTGGAAAAAACTTTATTTTTGGGCAAAAAGTACTTTTTGAAACAAAGTACTTTTGAGAAAAATATTTTTTTTAGACAAAAAAGGACTTATTCTTAAAAAAAAAATACATTTCCTAAAAAAGTACTTTTTTACAACTTTTTTAAAAAAGGTACTTTTTTCTAAAATAAGTACTTTTTTTTTAAAAAAAAGTACTTTTTTCTAAAAAGTAGTATTAGAGTACTTTTTTCTAAAAAAGTAGTATTAGAGTACTTTTTTAGAAAAAAGTACATATCCTAAAAAATACATTTCCTAAAAAAGTACTTTTTTACAACTTTTTTTAAAAAAGGTACTTTTTAAAACAAGTACTTTTTTCTCAAAAAGTAGTATTAGAGTACTTTTTTTAGAAAAAGTAGTATTAGAGTACTTTTTTTTAGAAAAAAGTACTGTTTTTTAGAAAAAAGTAGTTTTTTAAAAAAGTACCTTTTTTATGAAAAAGTACCTTTTTTAAAAACAGTACTTATTTTAGAAAAAAGTACTTATTTTTTTTTTAAAAAAGTACTTTTTTAGAAAAAGTACATTTTTTTGGAAAAATTTCCTTTTTTTAGGAAAAAGTATATTTTTTAAAACAAAAAGTACTTTTTTTTTAAAAAAAATAAGTACTTTTTTTTCTAAAATAAGTACTTTTTTTTTAAAAAAAGGGACTTTTTCAAAAAAAAAGGTACTTTTTTGAAAAACTATTTTTTTTCTAAAAAAAAGTACTCTACTACTGCCTTTTCTAAAAAAGTACTCTAATACTACTTTTTTTTAGAAAAAAGTACTCTAATACTACTTTTTTAGAAAAAAGTAGTATTAGCTTGTTTTATTTTGATAATAATTTATGAAAATGTGTAGAATACGACACATTACAGAAACAAAATTTTTTGTAAAAAAAAAAAAATTTGCGGAAAACTTTCGCGGAATTTCGCGGAAGTACATTTAAAACGCTATTTTTAAACTTTTGCAATAATATTTTAATGTAAACCCATTCAACTCTGTTAAATTACCACAACAAACCATGATAAAAAAGTAATTTTTTACAACTTTTTTTAAAAAAGGTAAATAAGTACTTTTTTTTAAAAAAGTACTTTTTTCTAAAAAAATAGTATTAGAGTACTTTTTTCTAAAAAAGTAGTATTAGAGTACTTTTTTTAGAAAAAGTAGTATTAGAGTGCTTTTTTAGAAAAAAGTACATATCCTAAAAAAGTACTTTTTTACAACTTTTTTTAAAAAAGGTACTTTTTTCTAAAATAAGTACTTTTTAAAAAAAAAAAATACTTTTTTCTAAAAAAGTAGTATTAGAGTACTTTTTTCTAAAAAAGTAGTATTAGAGTACTTTTTTTAGAAAAACTGGTATTAGAGTACTTTTTTAGAAAAAAGTACTTTTTTTTAGGTAAAAGTAGTTTTTCAAAAAAGTACCTTTTTTTTTGAAAAAGTACCTTTTTTTTAAAAAAAAGTACTTATTTTAGAAAAAAGTACTTATTTTTTTTTTAAAAAAGTTCTTTTTTTAAAAAAAGTACATTTTTTTTTGAAAAATTTCCTTTTTTTTTTTTAAAAAGTACTTTTTTTTTAGAAAAAGTACCTTTTTTTAGAAAAAGTTCCTTTTTTTAGAAAAAAGTACATTTTTTTAGAAAAAAGTACTTCTTTACTACTTTATTTTATTTAGAAAAATTTCCTTGTTTTTTTAGAAAAAGTACCTTTTTTTAGAAAAAGTACCTTTTTTTAGAGAAAGTACCTTTTTTTTTTTAGAAAAAGTTCCTTTTTTTTAGAAAAAGTTCCTTTTTTTTAGAAAAATAACCTTTTTTTAGAAAAAAGTATTTTTTTTTTCAAAAAGTACCTATTAAAGTGCTTTTTTTTAGAAAAAAGTAGTTTTTTTTTAGAAAAGTTCCTTTATTTTTAGATAAAGTAAATTTTTTTAGAAAAAAAGAATTTTTAAGAAAAATTATTTTTTTTTTGAAAAAGTACCTTTTAAAAAAAAATACTTTTTATTAGAAAAAGTACCTTTTTTAGAAAAAAGTACTTATTGTAGAAAAAGTAAATTTTTTAGAAAAAAGTACTTTTTTAGAAAAATAACCTTTTTCTTTACTTTACTTTTTAGAAAAAGTACTTTTTTTGAAAAAGTAACTTTTTTTTTTTTAAAAAGTAATTTTTTTTTTAAAAAAAGTACTTTTTTTTAGAAAAAGTACATTTGTTTAGAAAAACGTTCTTTTTTTAGAAAAAAGTAATTTTTTTAGAAAAAGCACCTTTTTTTAGAAAAAAAAAAATACTTTTTTAGAAAAAGAACCTTTTTTTACAAAAAGTACCTATTAAAGTCCTTTTTTATTAGAAAAAAGTACTTTTTTTTAGAAAAAGTACCTTTTTTTTTTAGAAAAAAGTAGTTTTTAGAAAATTGCCTTTTTTTAAAAAAAGTACTTTTTTTTAGAAAAAAGTACTTTTGTAGAAAAAGAACTTTTTTTTTTTAGAAAAAAGTACTTTTTTTTACAATAAGTACCTTTTTTTAGAAAAAGTTCCTTTTTTTAGAAAAAAATGCCTTTTTTAAGAAAAAAGTACTTTTTTTTAGAAAAAGTACATTTTTTTAGAAAAAAGCACTTTTTTTTAAAAAAATATACTTTTTTTTTAGAACAAAGTACTTTTTTTTCTAAAAAAATGTACTTTTTTCTAAAAAAGGTACTTTTTCAAAAAAAAGATACACTCAAAAAATTATGTAGGTAAATTCCAGTGAATATTCACTTAAAACAAATGAACTTTTATTTAAAAACCATTCCAGTGTTTTTTCTTTTAAAATAAAAACACAATACAGTCAATTTTAAATGTTAATTTAATGACTAACCAAAACATTAAAAAACTAGTGAATATTCAGTTATTTTGTATTGAAAAACAGTAAAACTATAGAAGAAATTTTTTACTGCCGAAATTAAATGTAACAGAAAATTCGTTTTTAATACAGTAAATTATTTTTTTTAAACTACAGAAACAGTAGAAAATAAGAAGTCTATAATAAAATTATTGATTTTTCTTTTAAAATAACTTTACTGATTACTTTTTAAAATAACCTACAAACAGTTATTGACATAATTTTCTTAGTGTAGTACTATAGTACCATATTTTCGTAAATAATACTTTTTAGGAAAAAAATACAATTTTTCTTAATACATAAGTACTTTTTTCCAGAAAAAGTACGTGAAATAGCACTTTTCTAAAATAGTACTATTTTACAAAAAAAGCGCTACTTTTTCTAAAAAAAAACACTTTCTCTCTAAAAAAATAACTTTTTTATATTTTTCCTAAAGAGCACTATTTTTTCTAAAGAAAGTACTTTTTTTTCAAAGAAAGTACTGTTTTTTAGTATAAAATTCATTAAATTTTGCTGCAAAATGTTTTAGTTCATCAAATGTTGTAAAACATAGTTTAAACCCACCTTTTTGAAAAATACCCGGGTGTTTACCAATTTCTACCCAATTTAACTATTTTACCGGGTATTTACCATTTGGGAATTTACCCTTTGCCCATCTATAGTTATGGAAAATATCAACTTTCATTTGCATTTGGTTTCATCCCGTTCTGATTTTGATTGTTGCACTGTGTTATTAATCCCATATTTCATTAATTTCAGATGCTCCTTATCGTTCCAATATAAGTGTGGGTATATTAAAACTTAGTGAAAAGGGTAGCTTGTATAAGTTGAAAAATAAATGGTTTAATAGTAATGATACAAACTGTGATCTATTATATCCGGATGCAGATGACCAAAGTTCACAATTTGATATGGAATCTGTGGGTGGTTTGTTTTTGGTGCTAATAGGTGGTATACTTATAGCAATTTGTATAGGAATTGCTGAATTTTTACGAAATATACAAAAGATAGCGGCTAATGAAAAGGTGACAAATTAAAAATTACAAAAATTTGTTGTTTTTTTTTTTCTAATTTTATCTATTGTTATCAAAACAGATTCCTCCTATGGTGGCTTTAAAATCAGAACTTTATTTTTTCATATGTTTCTGGTTAACACGAAAACCTTTAAAGACTTATCTCCGGCGAGGTTCTAATTCCACCTGTTTGGGCTCCTCTTTACAATCTTCTACTACAACGGGGACTGTGGTGAAAGAAAAACGAAAAAAAGTTAAAAGAAGGAGAAGAGAAAAGGATACTTAATTTAGAAATGTATTATTTAGATTTATTTTTAAGAAAATTGTTATTTTTAATATTAATAAGTTTTTATAAATGAAATTTGAGTGTAAATTTAAAATTTTTGAAAAACTGTTTAAAATTTTTTTTAACAAAAAATTAAGTGCTAGCTTGAAAAGAACAAAAATTGGTTATCACCGCTATAAATTTTCAACAGCGCATTTGAAGATTTTTTTTTAAAACTTTAATTGCATTTAACTAGAGGAGCTACAACAAAAATAACCAACAATTTCGATCACTGCTATAAATTCCCAGAAATAATCCTAAACTAATGGTAGTGGATTAAAAATAACAGGAAATAGTGATCACAACTTTAAATTATGAAATTTTCTAGAAAACTTAAATTGGAAAGCTTTTCCTAGAGGTGCTTGATCGAATTGGTGATCTCCGCTGTTAACAGTCGAAAGCTTTTTTTGTTTAGAATTTTTTTAACAAAAATTTAATTGCAATTTACTATTTTACTTTAAGTGCTAGTGTGAAAATTACAAAAATTGGTAATCACCGCTATAAATTTTCAAAAGTGCATTTATAGATTTTCAATAAAACTTTAATTGCAATAATCTAAAGGACTTACAACGAAAATAGTCAAAAATATTGATCACTGCCATTAATTCCCTTATCCTTAACTAGTGGTGGTGGATTAAAAATGACAGAAAATAGGAATCAAAGCATTAAATTAAAAAAACAAAGTTTTTATGAAATTTTCCACAAAACTTGAATATGCTAAGCTTTAACTAGAGGCCACTATAAACTTTTAAAGCCAGTTTCTGTTTTAAATTTGTTTACAAAAAATTAGTTATAATTTTCTATTTAACTTGTAGTGTGAAAATATCAAAAATTTGTAATCAACGCTATAAATTTTCAAAAGTGCATTTGAAAATTTTCTTTTCAATTGCAATTAACTAGAGGAGTTACAACAAAAATAGCCAAATATAGTAATCACCAATAAAAATTCCCACAAATCATCCTTAACAAGGAGTGTCCATCCTTTTTTTTGACCAAAATTTTTTTTTTTGATTTTATGTTATTTTTTAATTGCTATTTTATTAAGAATTTCACGCTCGACACATTGACGCTAAAATTTTGTAAATCGGTCCAGTAGTTTTGGAGTTATAGCGATTTTACCATATTTTTTCTTACGCACTGACTATGGTTGCCAAGTTTGTCGAAAAATATTTTTTTACGGGGTAAAAATTTGGGTTACATATTCTGAAAGAGCATAAAAAGTTGGGACGTATAGGTCTCCGACCCAATTCGGGCCTGTACTTACCGAGCTATTGACGAAAAACCAAATTGTGGCGACCCTTGAGAGAATTTGAAATTTTAATTTTTCTCAAATCAAAAAAATCTTAAAATCGTTATATCTCCGAAACTACTGGACGGATTTACAAAAATTTAGCATCAATGTGTCGAGCGTGATATTCTACATAAAATAGATGAAAAATATGGAGTAAAAAAATTTAAAAGTTTTTTGACAAAAAAAAAGCAGTGGTTAGTCCATCCTTTTTTTTTGACCAAAAATTTTTTTTTTGATTTTTGTTATTTTTTAATTGCAATTTTATTTAGAATTTCACGCTCGACACATTGACGCTAAAAAAAATATGGTAAAATCGCTATAACTCCAAAACTACTGGACCGATTTACAAAATTTTAGCGTCAATGTGTCGAGCGTGAAATTCTAAATAAAAAAGCAATTAAAAAATAACAAAAATCAAAAAAAAATTTTTTGGTCAAAAAAAAAAAAGGATGTACTAACCACTGCTTTTTTTGTCGAAAAACTTTTAAATTTTTTTACTCCATATTTTTCATCTGTTTTATGTAGAATTTCACGCTCAAAACATTGATGCTAAATTTTTGTAAATCCGTCCAGTAGTTTCGGAGATTTTACGAACGATTTTAAGATTTTTTGATTTGAGAAAAATTAAAATTTCAAATTCTCTCAAGGGTTGCCACAATTTCGTTTTTCGTCAATAGCTCGGTAAGTATAGGCCCGATTTGGGTCGGAGACCTATACGTCCCAACTTTTTATGCTCTTTCAGAATATGTAACCCAAATTTTTACCCCGAAAAAAAAAATAATTTTCGACAAACTTGGCAACCATAGTCAGTGCGTAAGAAAAAATATGGTAAAATCGCTATAACTCCAAAACTACTGGACCGATTTACAAAATTTTAGCGTCAATGTGTCGAGCGTGAAATTCTAAATAAAATAGCAATTAAAAAATAACAAAAATAAAAAAAAATTTTTGGTCAAAAAAAAGGGATGGACGAGTGGTGGATTTAAAATGACAGAAAATAGTGATCACATCTTTAAATTATGAAATTTTCTACAAAGCTTAAATTGGAAAGCTTTTCCTAGATGTGCTTGATCGAATTGTTGATCACCGCTATTAAAAGTCGAAAGCAGTTTTTGTTTAGAATTTTTTTAATAAAAATTTAATTGCAATTTTCTACTTTACTTTAAGCGTTAGTGTGAAAAATACAAAACTTGGTAATCACCGCTATAAATTTTCAAAAAAGCATTTGAAGATTTTCTTAAAAACGTTAACTGCAATTAACTAGAGGAGCTACAACAAAAATAACCAAAAAATTGATCACTGCCATTAATTTCCGAAAATCGTTCTTAAATAGTGGTGGTGGATTAAATATAAGAGAAAATAGTGATCACAGCTTTAAATTAAAAATTTCAAAATTTTTATAAAATTGTTCTACAAAACTTGAATTGCAAAGCTTTAACTAGAGGTGTTATATAGGAATTGGTGATCACCGCTATAAACTATTAAAACCAGTTTCTGTTTGAAATTTTTTTACAAAAAATTATTTGCAATTTCTACTTAACTTGTAGTGCTAGTGTGAAAATAACAAAAATTGGTAATAACTGCTACAAATTTTCAAAAACGCACTAAAAGATTTTCTTTTAAATTGCAACGAACTAGAGGAGCTACAATGAGAATAACCAAATATGGTAATTTGCACTAAAAATTTCCAAAAAACTTAAATTGGAAAGCTTTTCCTAGATATGCTTGATCTAATTGGTGATCACCGCTATTAACAGTCGAAAGCTGTTTTTGTTTAGATTTTTTTACAAAAAATTAACTGCAAATTTTCTACATTGCTTTAAGTGCTAGTGTGAAAAAAAAACAAAACTTGGTAATCACCGCTAAAAATTTTCAAAAGTGTATTTGAAGATTTTCCTGAAAATTTTAATTGCAATTAACTAAAGGAGCTACAACAAAAATAACCAAAAATGTTGATCACTGCCATTAATTTCCGAAAATCATTCCTAAATAGTGGTGGTGGATTAAATATAAGAGAAAATAGTGATCACAGCTTTAAATTAAAAAATTCAAATTTTTATAAAATTTTTCTACAAGACTTGAATTGCAAGGCTTTAACAAGAGGTGTTATATATGGTGATCACCGCTATAAACTTTTAAAACCAGTTACTGTTTGAAATTTTTTTACAAAAAATTATTTGCAATTTTCTACTTAACTTGTAGTGCTAGTGTGAAAATAACAAAAATTGGTAATAACTGCTACAAATTTTCAAAAACGCACTAAAAGATTTTCTTTTAAATTGCAATTAACTAGAGGAGTTACAACAAGAATAACCAAATTTAGTGATCACCATTAAAAATTCTCAAAAATCATCCATAACAAGTAGTGGTGGATTTAAAATGACAGAAAATAGTGCACAGCTTTTAATTATAAAACTTTTCACAAAACTTTAATTGCAAAGTTTTACCTGGATGTGCTTGATCGAAATTGGTAATCATGCCAATAAACATTTGAAACCAGTTTTGGTTTGATTTTTTTGTTTTTTAAATTTAATTGTAATTTAATACTTTTCTTTAAGTGCTAGTGTGAAAACAACAAAAATTGGTAATCACCGCTAAAAATTTTCAAAAGTGCCATTTAAAGATTTTCTTAAAAACTTTTATTAAAATTAGCTAGAGGAGCTACAACAACGCTCTGAATTTAAAAAAATTATATTTTTTTACATTTTTCATTAGAGTAAATTCCAAAATTTCGGTGATCCGTGCAATAAATATAAAAATTTAGTTTAGAGAGCGTTTACTTGTCAATCAACTGAATTAAAATCAAATAAGCAAAGAAGTTAAATGCTGTTTTGGCGAATCTATCATAGAGCCGCTAACACAAAAATATTGAAAATTGGTAATCACTGCTAAAATTCGAAAATTAATTTCAGTAAAAATTCTTTGTTAAAACACTTAAAATTTTAATTTGCTTCTTGAGAGATGACTAAGCAAAACTAAAATTTGTGGTCACCGCAAAAAAAAAAAAATATACAAAAGCCTGTGATCACTGCTATAAATTTCCTAGAATTTACTTTTGTTTAAAAATTGTTTACAATTCTTTGATAGTAATTTTCTGCCTTACTTGGGATGCTAGATTTTAAATAAATAACAACAATTGGTAATCACAGCTATAAATTTCTTAAAATAAATTCTTTGGTAAAACATTTAAATTTCAATTTACGTCTTAACTAGAGGTGATAGAGAAAAACTAAATTTTGTGATCACCACTATAACTTTTTAAAGCATTGATGATCACCGTAAATTCCTAAAATATTGATTTTTTTAAAGTTTTTTTAAAAACTTTAATTGAAATTTACTTATTAACCAGGGGTTTAAACGAAAAAGCAAAAAAAAAAAAATGGCGATAACCACTTTAAATTTAAAAAAACTTTCATTTATTTGAAATTTTATAAAAATAATTCAATTGCAATTTACTTCCACTCGACAATTAAAAGCTCTAGACCGGAAATAGGAAAAATGCTCCTTAATTTAAAAGTGCTATATAGAAAATAAACAAAACTTTGTGATCACTGCTATAAATTTCTACGAAATTATTTCTGTTTAAAAATTGTCTACAATACTTTAATAGTAATCTTCTGCCATACTGGAGATAATAGATTTTAAATAAATAACAATAATTGGTAATCACCGCTATAAGTTTTTTAAAATAAATTTTTGTAAGATTTATTTCAACAATAATAGAATTTGCTACTTAAGTATAAGTGCTAGAGCGAAAATAAAACAGAAATAAATTGGTGATCACTATAAATTCCTAAAACCCATTTTGTAAAATTTTTAGATATTTTAAAATTATGTTTTCATCTTAACTAAAAACAAGCAATTTTTGAATAAAATTGTTCTAAAAAATTAAATTGCAATTAACGCATTAACTAGAGATGCTATAGAGAAAATAACAAATATTAGTGATGACCTAAACAAATTTCTCAAAAATCCACTTTATTGAAATTTTCTAAAAAAATTTTAACTGAAATTTGCTTTTAAGTTGCTGTAGCGGAATTTAAGAAAATGCTCCTTAAGTAAAAGTACTATATAGAAAACAAATAAAAATTTGTGATCACTGATATAAATTTCCACAAATCTGTTTCTATTTAAAAATTCTTTGTTAAAACACTTAAAGTGCAATTCACGTCTTTACAATAGGTGACAGAGTAAAACGAGTTTTGTGACCACCTCTATAAAATTCTTAAGCAAAACAACAAAAATTGGTGATCACCGCTGTAAATTCGTAAAAAGTATTGCTTTTCATAAAATTTTGTAAAAAACTAGGGGGTTAGAAGTAAATAGATAAAAGTTGGTGATAACCGCTTTAAATTTTTAAAAACTTCCATTAGTGTGAAATTTTGAAAAAAATAATTCAATTGCAATTTACTCTTAATCCGCAATAAAAATCTCTAGACTGGATATATGAAAGCTCTCTTTATGAAAGCTCTCCTTAATCACTGCTATAAATTTCCTAGAATTTACTTTTGTTTAAAAATTGTCTACAATTCTTTGATAATAATTGCCTGCCTTACTGGTGCTAGATTTTAAATAAATAACAACAATTGGTAATCTATAGTTTTTTAAACACTTTTTTTCGTACGCTCTTAATTTTCAATTAACGTCTTTACTAAAGGTGATATAGCAAAACAACAATAATTGGTGATCACCGCTGTAAATTCGTAAAAAGTATTGTTTTTCATAAAATTTTGTAAAAAACTAGGGGGTTAGAAGTAAAAAGATAAAAGTTGGTGATAACCGCTTTAAATTTTTAAAAACTTCCATTAGTGTGAAGTTTTTAAAAAAATAATTCAATTACAATTTACTCTTAATCAGCAATAAAAATCTCTAGACTGGATATATGAAAGTTCTCCTTATGAAAGCTCTCCTTAAGCAAAAGTACTACATAGAAAATATACAAAAATTTGTGATCACTGCTATAAATTTCCTAGAATTTACTTTTGTTTAAAAATTGTCTACAATTCTTTGATAATAATTGCCTGCCATACTGGTGCTAGATTTTAAATAAATAACAACAATTGGTAATCACCGCTATAAGTTTTTTAAAAACTTTTTTTTGTACGCTCTTAAATTTCAATTAACGTCTTTACTAAAGGTGATAGAGCAAAACTAAATTTTGTGATCACAACTATAACTTTTTAAAGCAAAATAAAAAAAAAATAAAATTGATGATCACCGCTGTAAATTCTTAAAATATTGTTTTTTTTTATAAATAAGAAAAATGCTTCTTAAGTAAAATTACTATATAGAAAATAAATAAAAATTTATGATCACTCACATAAACTTCCACATTTTTATTTCTGTTTGAAAATTCTTTGTTAAAACACTTAAATTGCAATTTACGTCATAACTAGAGTTGACAGATCAAAACTAAATTTTGTGATCACCACTATAAAATTTTAAGTCTAAAAAACAAGAATTGGTGATCACCGCTGTAAATTCATAAAAAAAATTATTTTTTATGAAATATTTTTAAAAACTTTTATTAAAATTTATTTCTTAATTAGGGGTTTAAGAGTAATAAGACAAAAATTGGTAATAACCACTTTAAATTTTCAAAAACTTTCATTTGTTTAAAATTTTATAAAAAAAATGTAATTGCAATTTACACCCAATCAACAATTAAAAGCTCTAGACAGGAAGTAAGAAAAATGCTCATTTAGTTAAATTATTATATAGAAAATAAACAAAAATTTGTGATCACTGCTATAAATTTCCTAGAATTTAATTTCTGTTTGAAAATTGTCTACAATACTTTACTAGTAATCTTCTGCCATACTGAAGATAATAGATTTTAAATAAATAACAACAATTGGTAATCACCGCTATAAATTTTTCAAAAATAAATTTTTGTACAATTTATTTCTAAAAATATTTAAATGGAATTTTCTCCATAAGTAGAAAGGCTAGAGCGAAAATAAAATTGATAATCACTAAAAATTTCCAAAAAGCCATTTTTGTAAGATTTTTAAAAATTATGTTTTCTTCTTACCTAGAAGTGCTAAAGCGAAAGTATCAAAAATTAGTTATCACCGCTATTAATTAAAAAAAAAAAGATAGAAACTATAAATTTTTCTAAAGAATGAAATAGCAATTTACTCATGAACTAGAGCGAAAATAACAAATATTAGTGATCACCTAAACAAATTTCTAAAAAATCCACTTTTTTAAATTTTTTTAACAAAAATTTAACTGAAATTTGCTTTTAAAGGTGCTTGAGCGGAAATTACGAAAATGAAATTACGAAAATTGAAAATAAACAAAAAAGGTTGTGATCACAGTTACATATTCCCACAAATCTAATCTGTTTGAAAATTCTTTGTTAAACCACTTAAATTGCAATTTACGTCTAAACAAGAGGTGGCAGAGCAAAACTTTATTTTGTTATCACCACTTTAGCTTTCAAATGCAAAAAAAACAAAAATCAAAAATTTATGATCACCGCTATAAATTCGTAAAAATATTGTTTAATTATAATTTTTTTTTTGGAAAAACGTTAATTAAAATTTACTTCTTAATTAGGAGTTAAAAGGTAAAAAGAAAAAATTGATGATAATCACTTTAAATTTTCAAAAATTTCCATTTCTTTGAAATTAAAAAAAAAAGTATTTGAATTGCAATTTACATCCAATCAACAATTAAAAGCTCTTAACCGGAAATAAATAAAATGTTCCTTAAGTAAAAGTACTTAAAAAAAAATAAACAAAAATTTGTGATCACTGCTATTAATTTCCACCAATTTATTTTTGTTTTAAAATTGTCTACAATACTTTAATAGTAATCTTCTGCCATACTGGAGATAATAGATTTTAAATAAATAACAATAATTGGTAATCACCGCTATAAATTTTTTAAAATAAATTTTTGTAAGATTTATTTCAACAATAATAGAATTTTCTACTTAAGTAGAAGTGCTAGAGCGAAAATAAAACAAAAATAAATTGGTGATCACTATAAATTCCTAAAACCCATTTTGTAAGATTTTTAGACATTTTAAAATGATGTTTTCATCTTAACTAGAAGTGCTAGAGCGAAATTATCAAAATTAGTTACTACAGTTATAAATTAAATAAAAAGAAAAAAGCAATTTTTGAATAAAATTTATCTAAAGAATAAAATTGCTACTTTCTCCTTAACTAGAGGTGTTAGAGCTAAAATAACAAATATTAGTCATCACTAAAACAAAATTCTCAAAAATCCACTTTATTGAAATTTTCTAAAAAAATTTTAACTGAAATTTGCTTTTAAGGTGCTGTAGCGGAAATAAAGAAAATGCTCCTTAAGTAAAAGTACTATATAGAAAACAAATAAAAATTTGTGATCACTGATATAAATTTCCACAAATCTGTTTCTATTTAAAAATTCTTTGTTAAAACACTTAAAGTGCAATTCACGTCTTTACAATAGGTGAGAGAGTAAAACTAGTTTTGTGACCACCACTATAAAATTCTAAAGCAAAACAACAAAAATTGGTGATCACCGCTGTAAATTCGTAAAAGTATTGTTTTTCATAAAATTTTGTAAAAAACTTAAATTGAAATTTATTTCTTAACTAGGGGTTTAGAAGTAAAAAGACAAAAATTGGTGATAACCTCATTAAATTTTTAAAAACCTTAATAAAATAATTCAATTGTAATTTACTCCTTATCAACAATTAAAAGCTCTAGACCGAAAATAAGAAAAATGCTCATTTAGTAAAAGTATTATAAAGAAAAACATAAATTTGTAATCACTGCTACAAAAATTTCCACGAATTTATTTCAGTTTGGAAATTGTCTAAAATACTTTAATAGTAATTTTCTGCCTTACTGAAAACGTTATATTTTAAATAAATAACAATAATTGGTAATCACCGCTATAAATTTTTTAAAATAAATTTTTGTACGCTCTTAAATTTCAATTAACGTCTTTACTAAAGGTGATAGGTCAAAACTAAAGCTAACGCAATTTACTCCTAATCAACAAATTAAAGCTCTAGACCGGAAATAAGAAAAATTCTCATTTAGTAAAACTATTATATAGAAAATAAACAAAAATTTGTGATCACTGCTATAAATTTACACGAACTTCTATTTTGTTGGAAAATTGTCTACAATACTTTTATAGTAGTTTTCTGCCTTACTTGGGATGCTAGATTTTAAATAAATAACAACAATTGGTAATCACCGATATTAGTTTTTTTAAAAACTTTTTTTGTACGCTCTTAAATTTCAATTAACGTCTTTACTAAAGGTGATAGATCAAAACTAAAGCTAACGCAATTAACTCCTTATCAACAAATTAAAGCTCTAGACCGGAAATAAGAAAAATTCTCATTTAGTAAAACTATTATATAGAAAATAAACAAAAATTTGTGATCACTGCTACAAATTTAC
Organism: Pegoplata infirma; assembly: GCA_963921195.1. NCBI lineage: Eukaryota > Metazoa > Arthropoda > Insecta > Diptera > Anthomyiidae > Pegoplata > Pegoplata infirma. The sequence continues at coordinate 204,907,220 of OY992537.1, read as the reverse complement.
ACGAACTTTTTTTTTTTGTTGGAAAATTGTCTACAATACTTTTATAGTAGTTTTCTGCCTTACTTGGGATTGCTAGATTTTAAATAAATAACAACAATTGGTAATCACCGATATAAGTTTTTTTAAAAACTTTTTTTGTACGCTCTTAAATTTCAATTAACGTCTTTACTAAAGGTGATAGAGCAAAACTAAATTTTGTAATCACAACTATTACTTCTTAAAGCAAAATAAAAAAAAAAAAAATACAATTGATGATCACCGCTGTAAATTCTTAAAATATTGTTTTTTTTTTATAAAATTTTTTAAAAAACTTAAATTGAAATTTACTTCTTAAGTATGGGTATAAAGGTAAAAAGACAAAAAATTCGTAATAACTGCTTTAAATTTTCAAAATTTTTTTGAAATTTTAATAAAATAATTCAATTGCAATTAACTCCTAATACACACTTGACAGCTCTAGACCGGAAATAAGAAAAATGCTTCTTAAGTAAAATTACTATATAGAAAATAAATAAAAATTTATAATCACTCACATAAACTTCCACATTTGTATTTCTGTTTGAAAATTCTTTGTTAAAACACTTAAATTGCAATTTACGTCATAACTAGAGTTGACAGATCAAAACTAAATTTTGTGATCACCACTATAAAATTTTAAGTCTAAAAAACAAGAATTGGTGATCACCGCTGTAAATTCATAAAAAATATTATTTTTTATGAAATTTTTTTAAAAACTTTTATTAAAATTTATTTCTTAATTAGGGGTTTAAGAGTAATAAGACAAAAAATGGTAATAACCACTTTAAATTTTCAAAAACTTTCATTTGTTTAAAATTTTATAAAAAAAAATGTAATTGCAATTTACATCCAATCAACAATTAAAAGCTCTAGACAGGAAACAAGAAAAATGCTCATTTAGTAAAAGTATTATATCGAAAATAAACAAACATTTGTAATCACTGCTATAAATTTCCTAGAATTTAATTTCTTTTTGAAAATTGTCTACAATACTTTACTAGTTATCTTCTGCCATACTGGAGATAATAGATTTTAAATAAATAAATAACAACAATTGGTAATCACCGCTATAAATTTCTTAAAATAAATTTTTGTACGATTTATTTCTAAAAATATTTAAATGGAATTTTCTCCATAAGTAGAAAGGCTAGAGCGAAAATAAAATATATAATCACTAAAAATGTCCAAAAAGCCATTTTTGTAAGATTTCTAAAGATTTTAAAATTATGTTTTCATCTATTATTAGAAATGCTAAAGCGAAAGTATCAAAATTTAGGTATCACCGCTACAAATTAAAAAAAAGAAAAAAACAATTTTTGAATAAAATTTCTCTAAAGAATTAAATTGCTATTTACTTCTTAACCAGAGGTGTTAGATCAAAAATAACAAATATTAGTGATCACCTAAACTAATTTCTAAAAAATTCACTTTTTCAAATTTTTCTAAAAAAAAATTAATTTAAATTAGCGTTTTAGCTGGAGATCCCAGGACAAAAATAACAACATTTTGTGAAATTGAACAAAACAAATTTAGCTGTGAAAACAGTATATTGGTTGCCTCATCAAAAACTTTGTTACACAGCCAATAGAATAACTCTTAAATCCATATGTAAGTGATTTATTTGCTCATATTTCCAATTTTCATTAATTTATCTCTAAAGTATTATTTTTCATAATCTTGGCAATACATCATAATACCTTAAATTAACAGCATAAAACAATAAAGGATTCAATAATATACTACAGCTTAATATGACCACAGTATATATAAAAAATCACATACCCAAAAATTTTCCATTAAAAAAACAAAAATAAATCCCTTAAAAAAATCTACAAAAAAAAAAATTTAGTAAAAAAGACTGTAAAAAGCATAAAACCTCACAACATAATTGTTAACCTATGATGACAAAAAAAAAAACCAACATAGTGTTAATGTTGAGCTGCAATGAAATTCTGGCTATAAAAATTTATGAGCAAAAAATATATTTTTTATGTCCTTTCAATTTTGTAGGAATTCTTTTTTTTATACTCCAATCTCTGCATTGACCAAAAAAAAGGTCAAGTGTCTAGCTAAATTGACCACTGTGACCGTAGTGATATTGGGATTATGCAAGTTAAGCTGCTTGGCTTGAGGATATAAAGAGTGAATTTTTATTTTAATTTTTTTGCAGGATAATGTACATTTTCTTTTTGGGAAAATTTCTTTGAATACAAATGGGGGCAGGAGATTTGATTTTTTTTTATGGGAATGTTAAAGTATGTCGTATTTTGTTTAAGGAGGATTTTCTTCTTTTTTTTTCCATATGGATTTATCTATGATGATTTACGCAATAAAAAGAAGGACATGACAATTGATTTTTCGGTTTTATGAAGTCTTGACAATACCAGAAAAAGGAAAATTAAATAAAAGATGTTGGATTTAATGAGGAAAATGTAAAAGAAAAACAAAAAAAAAATGTAAAATAATCTAGGGATTATTTAAAGTAAAAAAAAATTGCATACTTATAGGCAAATAAATTAATTAAAACTTAAAGCATAATTTAAGTCATTTTTGTGTAAAAAAAATATTTCAGTATTTAAAATTTTTAAAATAATGCTTTTTTAATCTCGATCTTTTTTTAAAAGAAAAATGTCTCAGAATCTGAGAACTTGTTTTTCGAAAAAAAAAATTGTTTCAAAATCTGAAACTTTTTTGTTAAAAAAAAATCTCAGAATCTGAGACTTTTTTCTAAGAAACAAAAAAAAAAAACGGAAACTTTTCTACAGAAATAAATGTCTCAATATGTTTCTGAATATAAAACGTTGTTGCATGAAAAAATTTTTTAGAATCTGAAACTTTTCAGAATTTGAAAATTAGAAAAGGAAATTTAACAAAATCTGGGAATTTTTTCTATAGAAAAAACATTTCTTAGAATATGAGAATTTTTTGTATAGAAAATTAAATTTTATATATTTTTTCTATAGAAAATATATTTCAAAATCTTAGAAAGACTCAGATTTTGAGATTTTTTTTATTGGTTTTGTTCAATTTTAGTAACTTTTTTATTTTGTTTCGGGATCTACAACTAAGAAGCAAATTTCAGTTAAAATTTCTTTAGACAAATTTAGAAAAATGGGGATTTTTCAGCAATTTGAGAAGTTGAACAAAAATATTTATAGTTTTCTCCCTAACACCTCTAGTAAAGGAGTAAATTGGAATTTCATTCTCTAGAGACATTTTTTAAAAATTTTTTTTTTTTTTTTTAATTTATAGCGTTTGATACTTTTGCTCTGGCACTTTTAGTTAAAGGGAAAACAAGATTTCCTATTTTTTTTTTATTTCGCCTTAGCAATGAAAAATCTATTTAAATATTTTTAGAAATAAATCGAACAAAAATATATATTTTTTTAATTTATAGCGGTGATTACCAATTGTTGTTATTTATTTAAAATCTATCATCTCTAGTAAGGCAAAAAATTACTATCAAAATATTGTAGACATTTTTTAAACAGAAATAAATTTGTCGAAATTTATAGCAGTGATTACATTTTTTTGTTTATTTTCTATACAAAACTCTTAAACCCCTAAAATTTCATAAAAACCATCGATTTTCGGAATTTACAGCGGTGATCACCAATTTTTGTTTTCTTAAAAAATTTAAAATGGTGATCACAAAATTTAGTTTTGCTCAGTTACCTTTCGTTAAGACGTAAATTCCAATTTAAGTATTTTAGCAAAGAATTTTCAAAGAAAAATAGATGTGTGGAGATTGATAGCTGTGATCACAAAATTTAATCAATTTTCTATATAGCCCTTTCACTTGAGGAGCATTTTCATTAATTCCGGTCTAGAGCTTTAAATTGTTTATAAGGAGTACATTACAATTGAATTAAATTATTAAAATTTCAAACAAATGGAAGTTTTTTGAAAATTTAAAGTCTTTAATTTTTGTCTTTTAACACATCAACCCTTAACATTTCATAACAAACCATCTATTTTACGAATCTACAGCGGTGATAACCAATTTTTGTTTTTTTTTTCCTTAAAAAATTTATAATGGTAATCACAAAATTTAGTTTTGATCTGTTACTTTTAGTTAAGGCGTAAATTTCAATTTTAGTGTTTTAACAAAGAATTAAAAAAAAAAAACAATAGAGTTTTGGAGATTTATAGCAGTGATCACGAATTTTTGTTTATTTTCTATATAGTACTTTCACTTAAGGAGCATTTTTCTTATTTCCAGTCTCGAGCTTTTAATTGTTTATGAGGAGTACATTGCAATTAAATTAAATTATTAAAACTTCAAACAAATGGAAGTTTTTGAAAATTTAAAGTAGTTATTACCGATTTTTGGGGAATGGGGATTTTCGCAGCGGTGCACTTCTGTCTGCTATTCACTTGGGAATAGCAAGAAGCAATTCCTCTGTACTGAACTGTTATTTAATTATTAATTAAAAATCGATATGTATTTCTATTTCTATTAATATTTAATTAAATAAAGGACATATATATATATATATATATATATATATTACCGATTTTTGTTTATTAACTCTTAAACCCCTAAAATTTCGTTAAAAAATCATCTATTTTACGAATTTACAGCGGTGATCACCAATTTTTGTTTTTGTTTTCCTTAAAAATTTCTAATCACAAAAATTAGTTTTGATCTGTTACTTTTAGTTAAGGCGTAAATTTCAATTTTAGTGTTTTAACAAAGAAAATTGTTAGCAAATTGAAATTTAATTATTTTTATAAAAATTTCAAACAAGTGGAAGTTTTTTGAAAATTAGTTATCACCAATTTTTGCCTTTTAACTTTTAAACCCCTAAAATTTCTTAAAAAACCATAGATTTTACGAATTTACATCGGTGATCACCAATTTTTTTTCTTAAAGTTTATAATGGTGATCACAAAATTTAGTTTCCCAGCAAAACTTTGGTAATGGGTAGTGATTATATAACACATTACCAGGTAATGTATATAACTTATTTGTAGCATTATTTTATGATGTCTTACCAAACATTTGTTCCACAACGAATTATTTTCAAGTGAAAAATAATGCATTACTAATAATTTGCTACGTAGTGCATGATTATTGGAAAAAATGTATTTCATATTTATTATTTCTAAACATTAAAACATGGATGCCTTATATTTGGTTACGTTATGTATTATTTGAAAGTTTGAAATAATGCATTATTTATAATTGGATGCATAATGCATTACAATAACATAAAAAATAATTATTTTATAAAAAAATGCATAAGTTTAAACAGAGATGGGCTCACGACAGGAAATTTCTAACGCCATACACTCACGAGCATATTTTATCTACTTACACTCACTTACAAACACGTGAGTAAATTTAATACAAAATTAATTTTTCACTACTCGTAACACCTTATATATTACGTTCTGGTATGCTATATTATATACCTGACTCGTAACCTATAAAATATCATATATTTTACACCTTACTCGTATTCTTCGTTATAAATTTATGACTTATTTTATACCTTACTGGTATTCTTTGTGATAATTACTTTGAGTCTCATCGCCTGTTAAAATCATCAATGCTGCAATGTATAAAATAAGAGATCCTATACCTTATTTTATACCTTATTTGGTAATCTAAGTTTTGCTGGGTTTGCTCTGTTGCCTTTAGTTAAAACGTAAATTTCAATTTAAGTGTTTTATCAAAGAAATTTTCAAAGAAAAATTGATTTTTGGAGATTTCTAGCAGTGATCACGAATTTTTGTTTATTTTCTATATAGTACTTTCACTTAAGGAGCATTTTCCTTATTTCCGGTCTAGAGATTTTAATTGTTGATTGGTAGTAAATTGAAATTTAATTATTTTTATAAAATTTCAAACAAATTGAAGTTTTTGAAAATTTAAAGTGGTTATCACCAATTTTTTGTCTTTTAACTTTTAAACCACTAAAATTTCATAAAAAACCATAGATTTTACGAATTTACAGCGGTGATCACCAATTTTTGTGATTTTTCTTTAATGATTTCTAATGGTGATCACAAAATTTAGTTTTACTCTGTTACCTTTAGTTCAAGGTTGGCAATCGATACCCACCCATAATAACGGTATTTGGCTATTGTACCGCAACCAATAAAGGTATGGACTTTTTTAAAAGCGATTATGAAAGTAGATAAAATTTCTAGTATTTTTGATGTGTTATTTCGAGTTTGTACCGGTTCATTTTCGTTATATAGGCCAATACCTTTAAAATACCGTTTCAAACGGTATTATAAAGGTATTGGCCCATATTTCGAAAAGCAACCGATACAAAAACGAAGTAACACATCAAAAATACTAGAAATTTCATCGACTTTCATAATCGCTTTTAAAAATGTCCATATCTTTATTAGTTGCGGTACAATAGACAAATACCGTTATTCTGGGTGGGTATCGATTGCCAACCTTGCTTTAGTTAAGACGAAAATTTTAATTCAAGTGTTTTAACAAAGAATAAAAAAAAAAACAATAGATTTTTGGAGATTTATAGCAGTGATCACGAAGTTTTGTTTATTTTCTATATAGTACTTTCACTTAAGGAGCATTTTTCTTATTTCCGGTCTAGAGATTTTAATTGTTGATTGGTAGCAAATTGAAATTTAATTATTTTTATAAAAATTTCAAACAACTGTAAGTTTTTAAAAAAATTAAAGCGGTTATCACCAATTTTCGTCTTTGAACACTAAAACCCCTAAAATTGCTCAAAAAACCATTGAATTTACGAATTTACTCGGTGATCACCAATTTTTTTTTCTTTAAACATTTCCAATAGTGATCACAAAATTTAGTTTTGCTCTTTTGCCTTTAGTTAAGACGTAAATATCAATTTAAGTGTTTAAACAAAGAATTTTAAAGAAAAATATATTTGTGGAGATTTATAGCAGTGATCACAAATTTTTGTTTATTTTCTATACAGCACTTTCACTTAAAGAGCATTTTTCTTATTTCCGGTCTACAGCTTTTAACTGTTTATAAGGAGTACATTGCAATTAAATTAAAATATTAAAATTTCAAACAAATGGAAGTTTTTGAAAATTTTAAGCTATTATCACCAATTTTTGTCTTTTAACTCTTAAACCACTAAAATTTCATAAAAAATCATCGATTTTACGAATTTACAGCGGTGATCACCAATTTTTTTCTTAAAGTTTTTGTTTATTTTCTATATAGTACTTTCACTTAAGGAGCATTTTCCTTATTTCCGGTCTAGAGATTTTAATTGTTGATTGGTAGTACACCCAAAAAAAAACGTGGGTATTCAATACTAAAAATTTTACTAATGAACTAATTTTTTAGTCCAAAATGATCTAGTGCAGGCGTTGGTAATCAATACTAAAATTTTTTACTAATATTATTCAAAACCAGTAAAAATTACTAATTTTAGTACTTTGAAGAAACTAAAAAACTACCGTACTACTGGTAATTAGTAACTTATTAGTAGATTTTGGTACCGAATCACTTACTAATATTTTTACTGCAGAATTATTTTGAGTGTAAATTGAAATTTAATTATTTTTATAAAAATTTCAAACAAACGGAAGTTTTTGATAATTTAAAGCGGTTATCATAAATTTTTGTCTTTTAACTCTTAAACCACTAAAATTTCATAAAAAACCATAGATTTTACGAATTTACAGCGGTGATCACCAATTTTTGTTTTTGTTTTCCTTAAAAATTTCTAATGGTGATCACAAAATTTAGTTTTGATCTGTTACTTTTAGTTAAGGCATAAATTTCAATTTTAGTGTTTTAACAAAGAAGATTGTTAGCAAATTGAAATTTAAATATTTTTATAAAAATTTCAAACAAGTGGAAGTTTTTTGAAAATTAGTTATCACCAATTTTTGCCTTTTAACTTTGTAACCCCTAAAATTTCTTAAAAAACCATAGATTTTACGAATTTACATCGGTGATAACCAATTTTTTTTTTCTTAAAAATTTAAAATGTTGATCAGAAAATTTGGTGTTGCTCTGTTGCCTTTAGTTAAAACGTAAATTTTAATTTAAGTGTTTTATCAAAGAAATTTTCAAAGAAAAATTGATTTTTGGAGATTTATAGCAGTGATCACAATTTTTTGTTTATTTTCTATATATTACTTTCACTTAAGGAGCATTTTCCTTGTATCCGGTCTAGAGCTTTTAATTGTTGATTGGAAGTAAATTTAAATTGAATTATTTTTATAAAATTTCAAACAACTGGAAGTTTTTAAAAATTTAAAGTGGTTATCACCAATTTTTTGTCTTTTAACTTTTAAACCACTAAAATTTCATAAAAAACCATAGATTTTACGAATTTACAGCGGTGAACACCAATTTTTGTGATTTTTCTTTAATAATTTCTAATGGTGATTACAAAATTTAGTTTTACTCTGTTACCTTTAGTTAAGACGAAAATTTTAATTCAAGTGTTTTAACAAAGAATTTTTAAAGAAAAATAGATTTGTGGTGATTTATAGCAGTGATAACAGATTTTTGTTTATTTTCTATATAGTACTTTAACTTAAGGAGCGTTTTTCTTATTTCCGGACTAGAACATTTTATTGTTGATTGGAAGTAAATTGAAATTAAATTATTTTTATAAAATTTCGAACAAATGGAAGTTTTTGAAAATTTAAAGTGGTTACTACCAATTTTTGTCTTTTTACTCTTAAACCCCTAGTTAAAAAGTAAATTTCAATTAAAGTTGATCCGAAAAAAAATCTCAGTAAGATAAAAATTATAAAAAAAATTTATCAGAATCTGAGAATTTTTTCTATAGAAAAAAATTTCTTCTAATCTGAGAATTTTTTCTATAGAAAAATATTCCTTAGAATCTGAGAATTTTTTCTAAAGAAAATTAAATTTTATATATTTTTTCTATAGAAAAATATTTCTCAGAATCTGAAAAAATACAAAAAATTTCTTAGATTTTAAGACTAATTGAGGTGGTTATCAATTAATATATTTTCGCTCCAGCACTTCAAGTTAAGAAGAAAATTTCATTTAAAGATTTTAAAAATATTGTATTTACAAAAAGTTTGTTTGGAAATTTATATAGGTGATTACCAATTGTTGTTGTTTATGTAAAATCTAGCATCACTAAAAGTAAAAGGAGTAAATAAAAATCAAAGGTTTTGCAAAAAATTTCAAATAATTTTTTTTTTTGAAAATGTATACCGTTGATCAGAATTTTTGTTATTTTTGCTTCATCACCCATAGTTAAGGAGTTAATTGCAATTAATGTTTTTTCTACAAAAATTAAAATTAAAAATTGGAACATACTAGCGGTGATCTAGTCAAAAAGTAAACTGCAATTTTTTGGAAAATTTAAAGCGGTGATTACCAATTATTTATTTTTTTTCAATCTGGCAAGAAAAAAAAAATCTTTCGAAAGTTACGAATTTACACTTTGTTATAAATATTTTTTTTAATCTAAGACTATTAAGCTGTGATCACTAATTTTTGTATTTTTTGTCCATTTTAAGCTTTTATAAAAATATTGTTCAAAAATATATTTTTGGAAATTTATATCGGGATTTGTGGAAATTTATAGCAGTGATCACATATTTTTGTTTATTTTCTCTATGACAACTTTACTTAAGAAATATTTTGCATTTTTCGTAAAAGCATCTGGAGTTAAGGAGAAAATATATCTTTTAAAGACTTTAAGAAAAATTCCAAACAAAAACAGATTTTGGAAAATTTATACCGTTGATCAAAAATTTTTTTATTTTTGCATCATCACCTACAGCTAAGGAGTTAATTGCAATTAATGTTTTTTCCAACAAAAATTAATAATTGGAAAGTTATAGTGGCGATATGAGATTAAGGTGTAAATTCCAATTAAATTTTGTTGTTAAAATTAAAAAAAAGTAAATTTTTGAAAATTTTAAACGGTGATTACCAATTTTTGAATTTTTCCCCTCAGAAACTTTTAGTAAGGGAATAAAAAAAATTCATGAAAAGAAATAAATTTTAGAAATTTATGGCGGTGATCCCATTTAAACATTTTTAGTGGTGATCACATTTTCAGTGGTGATAACAAAAATTATTCTGGAACCACTAGTAAAGACGTTAGTTGCAATTTAAGTAATTTATTAAAAAAAATTTTGAAAAAAGATTTTGAAAAATATTTGCGGTGATCAAAAATATTTGATATTTTTGTCCTAGCAGTTTTTATATGAATTCGGCCAAGCAGCATTCAATTTTTTTTCTGCTTATGTGTTTTCAAATCATTATTAGAGAATTTATTGTAAAATTAAAAATTTAAAGAAAAATTTTATACAAAAACAGGTTTTTGAAATTTTTTCCATTGATCAGCATTTTTATTATTTTCGCTACATCACCTACAGTTAAGGAGTTAATTGCAATAAACTTTTTTCCCACAAAAATTAATTATTTAAACATGAAAGCGGTGATCTAGTTAATTGCATTTAAATTTTGCAATTGAAATTTTAAATAAGTTTAATGCAGTGATTACCAATTTTTATTTTTTTCACTCTGGCAATCCTAGTGAAGAACTAAATTGCAATTAAAGTTTTAAAATAAATAATTTTAAGAAATTTATAGCGGTGATCTCAAATTTATGTTTTTTTGCTTTAAAATTTTTTAATGGTGATCACAAAAACTATTTTATTTTTGCTGTGGAAACTCTGGCTATGACGTAAATTGCAATTTAAGTGTTTTGATCAATATGACAAGACAAAAATATTGCCTAAGGAAAAAGCCTTAGAAGTGAAGATTTATTTCTAGAGAAAATAAAATCTTAACTCAAAACTATTTAGCGGTGATCAACAATTTTCGTATTTTTGATGTTGCTCTAGCACTTTAAAAAAGGAGAAAATTCCATTTAAAGATTATTATAAAAAAATAGTACAAAAATATATTTTTGGACTTTTTGAACTTTTAAATGGATTTTAAATATAAGCAGTGATCAGAATTTTTTGTTTTTTTTACATGACAGTTTTACGAAATTTTCCTTATTTTCGCTCTAGTTCCTTTAATTGATGAGTAAGAAGTAAGTAACAAAGATGTTAAAAAAAATTTCAAACAAAAACAGATTTTTGAAAATTTATACCGTTGACCAGCAATTTTGTTATTTTTACTTCATCATCTACAATTAAGGAGTTAATTGCAATTAATGTTTATTTTCCACTATAATTAATAATTGGAACATTATATTGGGGGTCTGAGATTAAGGAGTAAATTCCAATAAAATTTTGTTGTTAAAATTTCGAACAAAAAGGAATTTTTGAAAATTTGAAGCGGTGATTACTATTTTTTGAATTTTTCGCCTCTGGCACTTCTAGTGAAAGAGTGGACACATTTTATAAGAAGACATAGTTTTTGAAATTTATAGCGGCATCACAAATTTTTGTATTTTGCTTTAAAAATTTTTAGTGTTGATCACAAAAATTATTTTATTTTTTCTGCGGAACCTCAAGTTAAGTCGTAAATTGCAATTTTAGTGTTTTATCAAAAAAACGGATAGAAAAATAGGTTTGTGAAAATAAAAAGCGGTGATCACCAACATTTGTCCTAGAAGTTCTTTGATGTATTGGGCCAAGCAGCGTTTAGTTTTTTTTTCTTGTTTGTTTACAAATCAGTTGATGCAAAAGAGCCCGCTCTTGAAATATAAATATTTTTTTAAGAATTAATAGAAGAATTAAAGATTTTAGGAAAAGTTATGGAGTTAATTCTAATAAAGGTTTTTTCCACAAAACCTAATTATTTGAACATAAAACCGACGATTTAAAGTTAAAGAAAGTAAATTGCATTTTAATTATGTTATTAAAATTTTTTCCAAAAGAAAGCTTTTGGAAATTTAAAGCGGTGATAACCAGTTTTTTGATTTTTTCACTCTGGCAATTGTAGTGAAGAAATAAATTGCAATTAAAGTTTTTAAAATATTTGTTTGATTTGAAATTTATAGCTGTGATCACAAATTTTTGTCTTTTTTTTGCTTAAAAAATTTTAGTGGTGATCACAAAAATTATTTTGTTTGGACTCTGGAACCTCTAGTTAAGACGTTAATTGCAATTAAAATGTTTTACGAAAAAAACTGTGTTCCAAATTAGATTCTTAGAAATTATTAGCAGTTATCATCAATTGTGGATATTTTTGTCTCAGCTGTTTTTTGATGGATTTGGGAAAGTATAACTTAATTTTTTTTGCTTATTTAGAATCTAAATAAATTTTTGAGAATTTGTAGTGTTCACCATATTGTTTTATAGCATCTTTTGCTAAGGAATTTGTTTATTTTTCCCCTCACCTCTGATTAAGTAATAAATTGTAACTATGGTGTTTTAGAAAAAAAAAATCATACAAAAATGGTAATTGTGTAGATGTGATCAATAACTTGTGCTATTTCGCTCCAGCAATAGTAAAATTTAATTAAACAGTGAATTTCAGTAGAAAAAAAATTTCTCAGAATTTAAGACTTTTTTTATAGAAAAAATATTCTCAGAATCTAAATCTTTCTTTTATAAAAAATTTTTTGGAAACTCAGAAACCTTAAGAAAAAATCAGTTAATTCATATAAACAAAGAATTTGAAACTATAGCCTACATTTAGGCGTTTGTTATAAAAAAATCTAAAGTCTACTTTAGAGATGAATAAGAATTAGAGCCCGTGCTCGATCTGTACTTACAGAAAAAATCAAATAAAATTACTGACAAAATATGTCGCCTTAGGCACGTCTCCGAAACAGAAAATGCAAATTCCTTCATTTGTGTCTGCAATTCCAGATCATGTTGGTAACCCTTGCGAAATAATGTAAGAGACAAAAAAGTTGAAAGAAAGTATGAAGTGAGGTTGAGATTGCTAGAAATAGAATTGTAGTGTTGGAAACTGTCAAAATTTATTCTGTAGAAACTATAAATATTCACATATATAAAAAACAGTTTTCATTAACAAGACAAACCGACATTTAAAATCCTACTGATGATGACACTAACTGGGGTGTTTGAAACCGGTATAGGAAATTCCAGAAATGTCTATAATTTTTAGAAATTCAATTTTTCTTCTGAATTTTTTCAAATTGAACCCTTATAACAAATATAATTAGAGCCCGTGCTCGATCTGTACTTACAGAAAAAACAAAATGAAATTACTGACAAAATATGTCGCCAATAGGCACGTCTCCGAAACAGAAAATGCAAATTCCTTCATTCGTGTCTGCAATTCCAGATCATGTTGGTAACCCTTGCAAAATAATGTAAGAGACAAAAAAGTTGAAAAAAAGTATGAAGTGAGGTTGAGATTGCTAGAAATAGAATTGTAGTGTTGGAAACTGTCAAAATTTATTCTGTAGAAACTATAAATATTCACATATATAAAAAACAGTTTTCATTAACAAGACAAACCGACATTTAAAATCCTACTGATGATGACACTAACTGGGGTGTTTAAAACCGGTAGGAAATTCCAGAAATGTCTATAATTTTTAGAAATTCAATTTTTCTTCTGCATTTTTTCAACTTGAACCCTTATAAAAAATTATATTAATTTAAACAAAGAATTTGAAACTATAGCCTACATTAAGGCTTTTGTTATTAAAAAAAACGTAAGTCTACTTAAGGGATGAATTAAAATTATATTTTTAATTTAATTTCGTTTCTTATTTTAAATATTCCTATCTTCATAATCCTTTTAATTAGACTCCTTTATTACAAAATTTCTCTATTAATTAACACTTTTATGTTTTATCTTTAAATAGGGGTGGTTTGTTTTAGAACTTTGTTCTTAATGAAATACAAATTTAACTAATATGCTATGACTATTATAGATAATAAAAGAAAAATCAATTGTTCTAACATTAAAACAAACAATATAATTGCTAATTGCCACAAATCAATTTCTTCAATTAAATTTTCATAATGTTTGGAAAATCCTTTGACTTTAATTTGCAAAATTTATTGAAACATAATGACCTCATAAAATAAATTCTTTAAGTAATATTTAATTGTGTTCAATCATATTATTGTTAGACAAATTATGTATTTAATTTATTAAAATATTTTTGGGTTTTTGTTTAATTTTAATTGTATTTGGTTAAAATGTTTAAGACATATTTAAATATGATTGTATAATTTTATTTTAAAATGATTTATATAAAAATATAAAATTATTAAAAAAATAGATAATTAAAACGATTTAAGCAATATTTGAGAAATTAAAAATTAAATTTTGGAATTAAATTAGTTTGTTAGTTTTAAATTTAAAATGGAGTTTTAAGGCTTTAAAAGTTTTGTCTAAAATTATGCTTTACATTTTATAAGATTTTAAGCCTAAAAGTAGGCAATAAACTACATGGATTTTTAAATACTTTCTTTATCTTCTTAAATTATGTTTTACATCATCTGGATTTTGTAGCTAGACTAATAAATCCAAAATATTTTTTAAAAAATGTGGCATAATTTTAGGATAAAAAAAATAAATTCTTTATCTTAAATTAATTTTTAATGAAATTCTTTTTCAATTTATTAAATTAGGCTTTAAAAATCTCGATTTTTTTAGCCAGGCAATTAATTTCACTATCTTTTTAAAAAATGTTGCATACTTTTAGGCTGATAAAAAAAAAAATCAAATTCCTTCATTTAAATTAATTTTTTATGAAAAGTCTTTTTAATTTATTAAACAAATTCTCATATTTCTTTTCTTTAAAACTTATACACGATTTATTTTTTAAATTTTCACTATTTAATTTTTCCATTTTCCATTTATTTTGATTTATAACCAAAAAAAATCTACCCAAACATATGTACTTTTCAACACCCTTTCAATATTATTGAGTGTATAAATAATCGTATAAATAAATGTATTGAATTTTCATACATTTACACATAAAAACATGGTTCATTTAATTTCAACCGGAAGTTATACATATAAAAATAAAAACACAACATAAAAACAACTATGTATGTCCTGACAACCGGAAAAATCACTTGAGGATGATGATGATGATGATGGTGTTGATGATGATGGGAAATAAACAATACAATTGCTTTTTTGTTGTTTGTGATATTGGATGGCAATAACCAGAAGGAAAAGTTTTTTTTTATTTTTTTTTGTAGAATTTTATTGTTACAAATTTAACACTTGATTAAGTTGAGGTTAACACACAGAGGGCAAGAGCGAGAAAAACAGGAAGTTTTTATAGAAAATGATAATAAGTTGTTAAGGATGAATAAAGAGGGAAGGAAGGAAACAGAAAAGGAAAACTTATTAAATTATACAAAAAAAATATGGGGATAAAAAAATTAATGATAAATTAAATGGAATTATTAATGAAAATTATAGTACACAGAAAATAATATCGTATATTTTATTTTAATTAAAAGTTTAATTGTTTTTTAATTTAATATTAATTAAATTTTTTATTAACATAATTAATTGTTTAATTAAATTTTTAACTTTATTTTAATTAACATTTTAATTGTTTTTAAATTTAAAATTAATTAAATATTTAATTAGTATAATTAATTTTTTATTTAAATTTTTAGCTTTACTTAGTTTTGTTTTTATTATATTAAGTTTTTAATTATATAAATATTTATTTATTTTTAATTAATGGCAGGCAAATATTTTTAATTTATATGCGCATTTTAGTGGTTGGTCCGGATTTAATTAATTTTTTAATTAAATCTACGAATTTTTTAATTATTTTTTTTTTATTTTTTTCTGTGTAGAATGAAAGAATTAAAATTTTTTTTATTTAAATGAAAAAATCCATTTAATATAAGTGTGCAAATGAAAGATAAATATCGGACCTAACCCAGCAAAAATAAATCGAGATTTTGGCGACACAGCATCTTTTTATAGCATACCGATGCGCATCCAAAGAGCGCTCTTGAGGATGCAGTAAAAGTAAGGGGAAAAATTTTAATTTTTTTTAAGATTTTTTGTATAAAACTTACAACATAAAATTATTTTTTAATAAAATTACATACTTGCTTTCCTTTTTAAAATTTTTAAAACATTTTGAATGAAAAATATTGTGTTTTGGACAAAGACACATGATTTGACTGCATCATTATTGCGCATTAATCGGCGCTGCAAAGAGTGCTTCAATCATAACATCTTTAACACATTTTGAATGATGGCGAATAGGACGACAAAAAAACAGCAAATGCTTTTTTGTTATTTCAAAGAATAAATAAATTTTCATTTATTTTTCTGATATCAAGATAGAAATTTCTGAAATATAAATGGAAATTTCGGAAATAAATTTTGTATTTTCTGAAATAATAGTGAAAATGATAGTAAAAATCTTTAATTTTTTTTAACAATACCACAAAATAAACTAAAAATATATTTTTATTACAGAAATATTTAACGGATCTTCCGAACTAGTCAATTGTATTTAAGATTTTCCAATTGTATTTCAGAAATAGTCAAATGTATTTCATCTTTATTCTGCTTAAATCAGCTCTGAAAAGATACATGAATTCACTGCATCTTTACAGTGCACTGTGGGCCAGGATTTCCATTTTTTGGCCAATAAGGTCTGTAAGGCAACACATATTTAAAAATATTTTTTCGGAATGTCGACATTTTGAATTTTGTTCGCCTTTAATATCTTTTTATTATAGCTCAAAGTTTTTTTTTGCATGAGGTTAAAGTCAAAGTTTGAGAATTTTTTATATTTTTTATTTATGAAACAAATAATTTTTTTTTGTACTTCAACACAATATTTTTTCAAATTTTTGGCGAATTTCTCCTAACGACATATCTGTTTGTCCAACACATAAGATAAACTGCCAAAAAGTATGGTATAAGCTTATTAAAAAAAAAAAATAATGGAAATTCATAGTTTTGTTGAAATCCGCCTTTTTTCAACACCAAAGTCCAAAAAAGTCCAAACGATATTGACAAACCTCGAATTACGATATGTCTCTGACAATGTATTCTATTCACATTTTTGCGACCCTGTGCGACCGTTCATAAACTTTTGATCTAGAGGCAATAAACCAAAACATGACGTTTAGAAATGCCCTACAATGGACCTTCAAAATTTTTTTTGGATATTTTTGTTTCTATTGATTTCTAATAAAAAATGTCCCACTTTGACAACATTGTCGTGATAAGTGGTGATGGGCACGTGAGTGAATTTTGACTCACGTTGACTCACGCTCACGCAAAAAAAAAAACATAATTTACTGAATCGTTTTTTTTTCTCACACTTATTCACTATTTACGTGAGTAAACAAAACACCACTCACGTGTGACTCACGCTCACTCATAACTCACGCTAAACATTTAAAACACGAAAAAAATTGTAAAAACTGAATCAATACAATTAAATAATTTTGACTCACGCAAAAAAATTTCACTCACTACGAATCACTCACGAAAAAAATTGTCTCACTCACTTCTCACTCACGAACAAAAAATTTGAATCACGCTCACTTTCGATCACGCGTAATTCACGTGACCAGCGTCCATATCTAGTGCTAAACATTAAAGCTGGTAACGCATTTAAGCGGGCATATTTTGGCAATAGCATTTTTAATATTTTTTACGAAATTGTAAGTTATTTGTATATTTAGGATGGCAAAACTAATTGGAAATAAAAAAGTTCTCTCTTAAATAAGCCACTGAATATATGAACTTTTTGACGCATTTAAAAGAGAAATATTTTATTAAAATCTTCTGATAAAAGCAAAAAGAGGGATTTATAAAAACTTAGAAATCCAAGCATTGTACATTTTATTATAAAGCTATGTCCCAAATTTTGGATCCGCTATTTTGATTTCAAAAAATCTGAGTTCGTATTCGTGTTGCGCAATCATTTCCTAGTAATATTTTGAAACATTAATCAATAATTTAAATATCTTGTCCGCCATATTGGATATTGCTATTTTGAATATTTGATTCTAAAATCATATTTTGCATTCCAAAAACCAGCAAAATTAGACAACATAGAAAAAACATAATATTTTATTTGACGCCATATTGGAACCGCCATTTTGAATTTAAAAAATCGGAGCCCATATTCGTAATTACCGACCCTAAATACATCAAAAATTACTAATTTAAGTACAATTAGCTAAGAATTACAAAAGCATATTCGCCATATTGGATCCGCCATTTTGAATTTCAAATCTTTAATTCCAAAATCAGTTTTATCATCCGAAAACCCATTAAAATCGAAGTTTTTGGATAAAAGAGACAACATATAAAAAATCTTAAATTTGAATTTGTCGCCATATTGGATCCGCCATTTTGAATATTAAAAGTCTGAGCTCATATTCGTTATTAACAACCCCAAATACATCGATAATGATTATATTAAACACAATAAACAAATAATTAAAAAATCATGTCCGCCATTTTGGATCCGCCATTTTGAATTTTGAAATTTTTTTTCCATAATCGTGATCAGCGATCCTTTAACACCCATATGCAATACTTTTTTGACATATAGGTTAAGCGGTCTATTTATGGCCAAAATTCAGGGAAGCTGGCCCACAGTGCTTAAATCAGCGCTTTAAAGAAACCTAATTTTGGTGCATCTTAAGAGCGCTTTTTATGTGTATCCAACTAGCGCACAGTGGGAAAAATTGCCAATCTAGCGGGAAATAATTCAAAATATAACTAACAGATTTTGACAAAGTTATAATGCGATTTTAAAGTGGGATAGTGACTGCGTTTTAATCCGTTAAGAACTTAAAGTTTAGTTAACCCATTAGGGAATTACACACTATCAAATGTTGACAATTTATTGGGCTCTCACAGTTAGTTGTTTATAATAGTAAACTTTTCATCGCCGTGTATCGGAAGGGGTAAGCCGTTACCTAGCAAGTGTTTTATTTCTTTTAAAGGGTGCTATTAGGTATATTATGTGTAAATTTCCATACGTTATCTATTTGCGAAGGCTCCCTCGTAACGAATTACATAAACAACGTTTTCTTTTTAACTTATTTAAATTCTTTTGGAGCTACAAAAAAAACGCTGTCAGATGCTGCTTAATCTTTAACTATAGATTATTCTAAGTACATATAATAAAGTATTATTATTTAAAAAATTAACTGCGTAGACCTGCGTAGCGATTTTTAAAAATTATTTTTGTTATTTTGGTCTTTCAATAATTATAATTCTAAGCCTAGGCAGCGATGAACGCGACTCACGTATATGTTGAGAATCGCGAAGGATTGTTAGTAATTTGTTTTTTACATCGAAATCTTGAAAAAAGTTTGTGCTGAATTAAAATTATTTTTGATTTTATGATTTTTAAATAACCGATTTAAGTCGCATTCAGTTGGTGAAAAAATTCTTAATAAAAATATTGTTATAAATAATAATAAATTTAATACTATCATTTGAATTGGTTAATAAGCTCTTTGGTTTTTTTAAATTTGTTTGACATGTCATTTCAACGGAGAGAGATATTTGAAGTTTGGCGTAAATGCGAAATGATCGGAACTCAACAGTTATCAATTAAATATTGTCCAAACTTGGAAATAACATCTGCAACGAGAATGATAGCTATAAAAAACTAACTGTTAGTGTGCGAGATTTATGTAGTAATTTAAATTAAGATGGGCCAGTGTTTCTCGCAATTTATATAGTTTTGAAAATCATTACAATATATGGTTGAATGAAAATATAGATTTTCTAGTAGAATACGAAGAACCAGGACCGTCACAACCTCGAGGTCGTCCTTTGAAGACTTTTTTAGAAACGACAAAAAAATCCAAGAGGAGTCGTGTTTCGGATCTTGTACAAAATAACATCAAGGAATAATTATTGGTCGCTACGAAAGTAAGTCTGTACAAATCTGGAAAGAGAGATGCAGCCCAATTATTGGATGAAATTAAAAAAAAAAAACCAAAAGGGCTACAAAGATGAAAAAAGCCGTATTTTACCCCTCTGAAGCACCACCAGAAGAGACAATGGCACTATTCATTGACAAAAGGTTAACTAAAAATTCGTATATGCTTATGCAATCAGGTGCTAAGACTCCTATTTTAGTTATATGCTGGATGTAGGGTATATGTCCAAATGTTATCAGATTTCACTTACAATATTTGATAACCCCATTTACTTTTCAAAAAGTATAAAATTCTTATTTTAAACATAATTTTCCACAGCTAACAGGTACAAAAAAAAAAAATACTCCTGAGGTAGTCGTATATAACACCTTTTGGGGCACCCTGGATTGAAAAACAGTTTCTTATCATTCATTATACAAAAAGCTCATATCCTCAGCTATAAAATCTCCAAGTATTGTTATCGGATCGGACCAATAGTTCAGAAGATATGATTTTTTTCCTGCCAGATTGGTGTTTTTTCCCACTGTGTAGCGCTCTAAAGTGTGACATCGCCTTAGAGAATCATGCATGAATTCAGCAGGTTTGGATGCGCTCCTTGACTCGAGTTTCCTTTTCCAAAAGCTGCTGTCAGTTCAGCAAAATTTCTGCAGGGAAGGCTTAACATCACTATGCCACAAATAAAGACTTTTTGAAAAACACAAGAACTTGATTATTAGGGTGTCGCGTCCAATTTAAATTTTCAAATTTGCAGATCAGCATTTTTGGACAAAAATCGCGTTTTTATATTTTTTAAAAATATTTTTTAGTTAACATACTTAACATTTTCCAAGTTTTTGTTATCTAATAAATATAAAAACACGATTTTGGTCTGAAAATGCTGATCAGCATCTGTGGACCCAAATCGCAGATCAGCATTTTTGAACCAAAATCGCGTTTTTAAAAATCTCACTCAACATTTTCCACCTTTTGAGACCAATTTTGTATCAAAATATAATTTTTATGTTAAAATATTTTTGTTTTAATATTTTTCCAATAAAGTAAGAAAAATTTCGGAATTTTTAAGCCGGATATACTTAAAAAATTCGGACATTTGACCACTGGTTACCGACTAAGGATGACCCTGCAAAATTTGTTTATAAGTGTTCCCACAATCAGCTCTAACGTGGCCATCGTTTGGTAGGTATAACGAAATGAAATTCGAAAATTGAAATTTGATGGGACGCCCTATTGATTATAAAGGCTCGATTCTACTGCAAACAGGTAGTAAAACCCTATACTCGGATTATCCAGTTTGGTGACCAATTCATTTTTATGTGCCTCCAAAGATTCAGAAAAGTAGTGGGACCTCAAAATATGTTGTCATCAGTTTTTGCTTAACAGCTTAATCAGACTTGGTGCTATCGCTTAAAAATATTTGGCAAAAATGTGTATAATAGTCCTTTGAACAAGTTATTTTATCACTTTTTGGTTAAAAAAATATTTTTTCCTTGACTTTTTTTTTTTTTTAAGCATAGGAAACAAGTAGAAAATTCAAATTCGATGTGGCCGAATCTATGAATATCCTCCACAATACCCTTTTTAAGATTAAGAAAATTTTCTTACGTGAAAATATTAAAGATTTTGATTAGAAATATTTTATTTTGTGTAAAAAAAAATTTTTTTTAGTATTAAAAAAAAAAAACAAAAATAAAATGTATTACTGAATTTCTTTTGAGTGTAAAATTTTTTTTGAGTGTATTTTTTTGTTTTTTTGTGTAAAAATATTTTTAAGTGACAAAAATAGGTACGTTGTAAAATATTTTTGTGACTTACCAATGTTTTTAAAACATGTTTAACGGGTTTTCAACACGTGAATTTAAGGTGAACCCAATCTGAAATTCGAGGTTTTGCTAATAACTTTTGAACCACTAAACCGATTTGACTGAAATACAATACGAACCAGGCCACGGGAACGGCAAATATATACGCCAAGTGTTAACATCCTTCGAATTGCCTTTCGAAAGTTAGCGTGAAAGAGTTCACGAAAAACCCATGCCGAAATTCAGTCTTTTGCTCATAACTTTTGATCCACTGGACCGATTTCACTGGATTGCAATACCAACATGACCAGGTAAATTACGAATATATATGCCAAACTTCAGGAGCCTCCGTAAAGTCTTTCAAAAGTTAGCGTGTTTTCAACAGACAGACAGACGGACAGACATCGCTAGATCGTCTTAAAATCGATCGAGGATCATGAATATATATACTTTATGAGGTCCAATACCAATATTTCGAGGTGTAACATTAAAAATTAATGATTTCGTAGGTTATTTTTTACAATTTTCAATTGAAATATTTTTTTAAAAAATTTTAATAAAATTTTGGGGAATCGCAATCAACTACATTCTGGCCACACACTCTACCCATCGTGCCAAAGTCACTTGATACAAACATGTTTTTATATTTCTATAAATAATTTTTTGAATTATTTTTCTACAAAAAAATAACCCACACAAGTACGTAAAAACTAATGATATTTAATTAAAAAATACCAACAATAAGAATTTAAAGAATAATCCGTAGTTTTTACTTACAGAACAAAAATAAATGACTTTAAAAATTAAATGTTAATGAAAGTCTTTATTTTTTAGTATGTTATTTCTGAAACAAAGGACAGAAGTAGTCATTAATAAAAACTTAACATCAAATAAATATTTTTTCCTTAAAAAACGACTAAACGTAAAACTTTTTAAATAAACTACAAACAGTTAATGACATAATTTTTTGGGTGTATATTTGGCTCCTGTAGGGGCACTTTTGAGGCAGTTAGAGCTTTAGAAGCATTTTTTTTTTAAAATCTAATCATTGTATGGGAGCCTCCTTAAGGAGACAGTGCTTAGGTATGTTTGCAAAAAATGTTAGGAGTGAAAAAATAATGGGGGTCGATCTTGCAATTTATCACTCTAGGGGGATTGCGAGGCGGTTGTGGGCATTTTGTGGATTTTTTTTAGTAAAAATCAAAGTTTTGGTGGAAATTTTCAAAAATCCAAAATTTTGATCGAAGGGAGCCACGGGTTAAAATGATCAGAGAGGCTCAAATTAAGTTTGAATAAAAGATTGTCTCAAGCTCTAAAAATGTTCAAAGGAAAGACATTTTTAGACTTTTTGAAACAAATTCTTGAACGTAGGAAAAAACCGTAATTTTTTACAAATTTTAAATATCGATATCTCAAAAACCGTTCGATCGATTCTAATTTTTTTTTGATATTTCTGAACACAAATCAGAATTAATAAATGAAATTTAACGTAAGACATGTATTTTTTATACCCTCCACTCTAGTGATAGAGGGTATATATAAGTTTGTCATTCCGTTTGTAACACCTCGAAATATTGGTCTAGGACCCCATAAAGTATATATATTCATGATCCTCGATCGATTTTAAGACGATCTAGCGATGTCCGTCCGTCCGTCCGTCCGTTCGTCCGTCCGTCTGTCCGTCTGTCTGTCTGTCTGTTGAAAACACGCTAACTTTTGAAAGACTTTACGGAGGCTCCTGAAGTTTGGCATACATGTTTGGCATTTACCTGGTCAGGTTGGTATTGCAATCCAGCGAAATCGGTCCAGTGGTTCAAAAGTTATGAGCAAAAGACTAAATTTCGGCAAGGGTTTTTCGTGAATTTTTGAGATAAAAAGCACTATAACTTTTGAAAACCAATTCTGAGGATGCTGAAGCTAAGCACATATATTTTGCGGTCCTCCAGCCTAGTTCGTATTGAATTTCACCAAAATCGGATTAGTGGTTCAAAAGTTATTAGCAAAACCGTGAATATCAGATTAGCTTCACATTAAATTCACGTGGTGAAAACCCGTTAAACCTGTTTTACAACCATTGGTAAGTCACAAAAATATTTTAAAACGTATTTTTGTCACTCAAAAATATTTTTATCCACAAACCAAAAAAAAAATACACTCGAAAAAAATGTTACACTCAAAAAAAATTTACACTAAAAAAAATTAGAAAATTTTTTTTTAATGTAAAATTCAAAAAAAAAAATTACACTCAAAAAAAAATTTACACTCCAAAAAAAATTTGTTTTTTTTTCAAAAATTACTAAAAAAAATTTTACACTCAAAAAAAAATTAGAAATTTTTTTTTTAATTTAAAATTCGAAAAAAATTTTGCACTCAAAAAAAAAAAATTACTAAAAAAAAATTTTTTTACACAAAATAAAATATTTCTAATCATAACTGTTATTTTTTCACGTTAGAAAATTTACTATCACTTAAAATGGGCATTGTGGAGGGTTTTCATAGATTCGGCAAAGTCGAATTTAACATTTCTACTTGTTTAATTTTTGTTAAACTATTAAAAATCTCAAATTTTGGTTGCCGGGCGCTACGGGTTAATTCAATCCGATTGGCCTCAAATTTGTGCCGCATTAGTTTTAAGCATAGCAAAATAAAAATTAGCTCGTACCTTTAAACTCGTTAGAAAATCCTTTTTACCATACAAAAAAATTTTGCTCTAATCTTACATATTAGATAGTATAAAAATTCATTAAATTTTTTATAGCATACCTTTAGGCATGTGGGTGGTTTATTTACGGAAATTACAACTTTTTGTAGAATTACAACTATAAATTTAAATTTTTAACTTAATAATATTAAAAAAATATCTCATATAACAATAAAAGTCTAACTTTCAATTTCCAAAAATACCATTATATATTTATATAGCATACTTTTAGGCTTGTGGGAGTAATCTTATATGTAGTTTATGAGAAAATGTTCACATGTTTTACATTTTTTTTGTTATAAATAAAAAAAAAATGTTATGAATGGCCTTAGAAAACTTTTTCACACGCTATCATTCATTTATATCCATATTATATGATATATATTCTTATATTTAGTTATTGATATTCTTGGCGAAACTACATGAATAACTTTTTTTTTTTGTAACACATCCCCCAAAGTACATACATATTTCCAATAAACAACCTTTAGTCATATGTAAACTATATACACAAGAACGCCTATAGGTATTCTTTTGCTACGATTTTCTTGTAATTTTTCTAAAAGTAAAGTTTTGCTTTTTTTTTTCTTTAGCATGATCTATGGCTTAGACTTATTAAAAATCTATCAAAAGAATACTGTTGTACAACATTCTTATAAGTGAAAAAGTTTTTGGTATTTTTTTTTATTTTGCCCAATCTACTTTTTATCTTCCAACCAACCGTAAAGAAAGACATGTTGCATGTTATTGTATTGTAAAGTTTAGTATAATCTTAAGAAATTGATTTTGAAATTTGTGCTGGTGGAACGAAGGATATTTTGATAAAGTGTAGCTAAAATATAACATATGATTATTGAAATCTAATGATTAATATTGATGAAAAAATTATTCCGTATTTGGTTAATGGATTTTGAAGAAATTATTGGTGGGAATTTGTTAATGAAGATAATATTTTAAAATAAGTTTTTTGACAGCCTAAAAGTAGGCAGTGTTTTATGAAAATTTCATTAACCCTTAAAGTAGGCAACAATTTTGTTGAATTTATTAAATAAATAGTTTACAATCCGTATTAGAGCCCAGTCACAATTGGCACCACCGACGACGAACCACTGCAAAAGAGAGAGCGACACATTAAAATTAAGCGACAGACTACCGGACACATTTTATAAAGAAAAAGACGCTCATATCAGTCACACATTTATTTTTTTTCTTTTGTCATCCTATAAAAGCAGGTATACAATGTTTCTTGTGTGCAACACACACACAATATATTAACTCCAATTGGAAAAATTTGCATATTTTGTTGAATATATGGCAACGCTACTTGATACAAATTTGAGAAAAATGAGAGGGTGGTGAGAGAGCACTACAAAAATAGAATAGAATCTATTCTGGCGGCAGTGTGGTCGACCACAAAGCGATTTTTTGCTTTTCATACAAAATGTATGAAAACATTATGTGGTTATCGAATGTGGTTCCAATTGTGACTCAGCTCTTAATTGAGGGATATAAATGTTATTTGTTTAAAATTTAATATAAATTTAAAGTTCAGCCAAATGAAATGGAACATATTTTGAAATTAAAATAACACTGTGCAACAAATAAAGACCTTATAAAAAATCATATCCATTTAATTCAAACATACCTTCGTATATAAAATAAAAAATATGACCTTGAGCTAGAATAATCTTCCTAAACAAAATTATAGTTAACATTTTTGAACAATTTTATTTTTTTAGTTTAAAAAAATTAAAACCCTTAAAAAAGTGTTTTGGGATTTAAAACAAAAATATTAGTAACAGCAAGTTCATCATTTGTAATCTTAAACTCCTTAAAGCAGGCGATATTCTTTAAATTTCTTAGACTCCCCAAAAGTATGCAACATTATTTTTAAATACTTCCTATTGTTAATGTTGTTATAACAATAGACCTATCTAGGTATGACCTCTCAATTTTTAAGTATGTTTCCGTATATTTTTCACATTTACTCCAAATCACGTTTATTTTTTATGGTTTTTACTTGAGCCAAATACTATTAAATGTCATAGAACATTAACTTGTATGATGTTTTTTGTTCACATTTTCTTTTTGCTTTGTCATGTTAAACAATTGTTCCGCTTTTTTGAACTTATACAACAAAAAAAACAATATGTATTGACAAAAAAACAAAAAATAGACCCAGTTGACAAGCCAAAACACGTTTGGGACAAAAAACATTAAACATTTGTAGTGAAAACATGACAAAATGATATGTAATACTAAAGATGATGACTTTAAGACAACAAAGTATAAAAAAAAACAATTGTTGAATTTGGTGTTTGAAGTTTAGTAAAGGAGGCGGGGTATTATATAAAATTGATTTTGAATTTAAAGATATTGATAAAGAAAAGTTAAAGGTCAAGATGTATGGAACAAAAATCAAAACAAAAGAAAATTAAAGCATAATTAAGGGGGGGAAAACAAAAAAAAATACTTAAGAGATTTAAATTAAAAAATAAATGTTGTCATCTTTTGGGGGTGGTGGGGGGGGTCCCTAGATTTAATTCAGCTCAGTGCTGGTGATAAATGCCCGTTAGAGGACAAACAAATTTTTCTCTCTCTTCAAAAAAGTAGTTTTTGAATTTTAGTATATTGGGATTACAAAAGTTAACATGTTGGGTCAATGAGACATTTTTAAACAGGCTTTAAAAATTTTAATTGTATCATTTAATTTTCTTTTTACATGAAATTGTTTAATTCCTGATATAAATATTTTATAGATTTTCAAAATGTAAGAAACAAACCATTTTAAAATATGCGCATTCTACCAAGCGAAACGGCCAATAAAATTTAAATGTTCCTACGTGTTTTTTAAGTAGAATTCAACATAAATTAACTGCAATTTGCTAACAAAACAAGCTAAAGATACTTTGTAAAAAAAATTGTAGTCTACTTTCAGGCATAATTTCTTTTAAAGAAATTTGGAAAATATCAAGGAGTTGCCTAATGAAAATCTTTTGGTATTTGTTAAACCAAAATGTAATAAACTAAAAAAGTCTGATTTTTTTAAAGACTGTTTTTGTTTTTTATGGCTGGGCTTTTGAAAAATTTGAGTTTAAGGTGGTAAAAAGGGTTAACAAGCGTACTTTGGTACTTTTTCTATTTTCTGAAATAATGTTTCTAGAAACTTGAAATTTGAACTTTTGTACACTCTAGTGGTAAAATATTCCCAAAAAAAAGTACTTGTTGGAAATTTCGATTCTAAGGCGGCAAAAAGGTACTTTTACTTAACAAAGTACTTTTTGGTACTTTTTTTTAACAAGAAATAATAGTCCTTGAAACTAGAAATTCAAATCGTAGAATCCTCCAGCAAAAAAAATTTCAAATGTTCATTTTCTTAATTGGGGTAAAGAGGGTAAAAAATTGTATATCGGTACTTTTTATATTTGCAAACAGTTTTTACCCTGTACTTTGGTACTTTTTATATTTGTTTATATTTGTTGAAATAGTGGTTCTAAAAACTTCACATTTGGAATCATACATCGGAAAGAGACATTTTCTAGTCCTTTTTATAATTTTCGGATTCTAGGGATTAAGAAATGTACATCGGTACTTTTTTACTTCGGAAATACTGGCCATAATAACTTGATATTAACAAAGGTGCTTTGTTACTTCTTTTATTTTCTAGAAAAATTGTACTAGAAAATTTTAATTTGAAATTTAGTTTACTCACCCGAAAATGTACTATTTCCGATTCTAAGTGTGCAAAAAGGGTAACAAAGTACTTCTTTGGTACTTTTTTTTATCACCTGAAATAATAGTCCTAGAAACTAGAAATTTTAAAATACAGAATCCTACAGCAGGAAAAAAATTTAAAAAGTACATTTTCTTTATTGGGGTAAACAGGGTAAAAAATTGTACTTTGGTACTTTTTATATTTGTTGAATTAGTGTTTCTAAAAACTTAACAATTCGAATAACGTATTATACAGCGAAAAAAAAAATTTTTTTTAGTCCTTTTTATAATTTTCGGATTCTAGTAGTTAGGAAATGTTCTTCGGTACTTTTTTAGTTCAGATTAATGGCATGCGCGGGTACAAGGGGGGGGAAAAAGGGGAAATTTCCCCCCCAGGCCAAATTTCGAAAAGAAAAAAAAAGGAAAAAAGAAGAAAAAAAAAAGAAAAAAAAAAGAAAAAAAGGAAAGGAAAGAAAAGAAAAAGAAGAAAAAAAGAAAGAAGGAAATTTTCTAAAAAAATCTTGAAGTCCAAAAATTTTTCATAGAAGAAAATCTAAAAAATTTTAATAGGATTTTTTTTTTTAATTTTTTAAGGGAAAAGTGAATTAATCTGAACATTTTCTGTGAAAAATATCTGTCAATCTTATTATGAATTTTGGCATAAACTAATTAATTAGAATGTGCTTTTTTTGTATAGAAAAATCTTACAGGATCTAAATTTGGTTTATATAAAAAATTTTTGTCTTCTACATAGCAATGTTGATAGTCGAACTTACATATGTAAAAAATTCTCAGAATCTGAGACCTTTTTATGTGAAAAAGGTTTAAAATTTATTTATAGGAAAAAGGTCGCAGAAGAATTTTTCTTTGGAAAAAAAGTCTCAGAATTTCTGAATTTGAGTCTTTGAGAATTTGAGTCTGTTTTAAAAAGAAAAAGGTCTAAAAGTCTGAGACTTTTTATTGTTGAAAAATAGTCTCAGAATTTGAAACTTACTGAATTGGTAGAAGGTCGCAGAATCTGAGACTTTTTCAACGGGAAAAAGGTCTAAGAATCTAAGACTTTTTATAGGAAAAGGTCTCCGAGTCTCAGAAAAATGTCTCAGAATCTCAGACTTTTTCTATAGGAAACAGGTCTCAGAATCTATGACCTTTCTATAGGAAAAAGGTCTTAAAGTCTGAGACGTTTTCTATAGGAAAAACATTTCCGAATATGGAACTTTTTCTTTAGGAAAGGGTCTATAGAAAAAGTGTCTTAGAATCGGAAAAGATTTCAGAATCAGAAAATGGTCTCAGAATCTCACTTCTTCTTTAAAGAAAAAGTGCCAGAATTTAAACTTTTTCTGTTTCAGAAAAAGCTCTCAGAGTCTGAGACTTTTTCTTTAGGAAAAAGGTCTGAGAATCTGAGCTTTTTTCTTTAGGAATAAGATCTCAGAATTTGAAACTTTTTCTTTAGGAAAAGTTCTTAGAATCTGAGACTTTTTTTATTGAAAAAAGGTCAAGAAACTAAGACTTTTTCTATAGAAAAAAGGTTGCAAAATCTAAAATTTTTCAGTATGAAACACATCCAATAATCAGAGACCTCGCTATAGGAAAAATGTCTCAATAACGCTTTAAAATATGAGACTTTTTCTATAGTAAAATGTCTCAGAATCTGAGACTTTTTCTGTGGAAAAAATTCTTAGAATCTGAAAATTTTTCTATACGAAAAAAAATTTCTGATACGAAAAATGTCTCAAAATCTGATATGTTATATGCAGGAAGAATTTTTTCTATTAAAAAATTCTCAGATTTAGACTCTTCTTATGTATACAAAAAATATAAAATTTTCTTTTAAATTTCTTTTAAAAATCTGAAAATTTTTCTATACGAAAATAGTCTTAGATTCTGAGACATTTTTCGTTAAGAAAAGTCTTATATTCTGAGACATTTTCCCTATAAAAAATATTTTTTTCACGAAAAATGTTTTAACATCTGATGTTTCTATGTAGGAAGAATTTCTTCTATTAAAAAATTCTATTCTTATGTATACGAAAAATATACAATTTTCTTTTAAAACAAATTAAAAAAAAATTGACCTAAACGAAATATGGTCATGAAAAACAAACCTCCTTCGGTAAAAACTAATAAATTTGATGATTTTATAGCTTTCCCATCACTTTTTTTTGTAAAAATAACGTATCCTGTTTTTTGCTCGTCAACAAAGGTTAATTTATGATTTTTTTTCGAAATAAAAAAAATTTTCCCCCCCCCACACCCAAAACCTGTACCCGCCACTGTTAATGGCCATAAAAAATGATGTTAACAAGCTTGATTTTATACTTCATCTAGCTTCTGAAATAATTGTCCTAGAAAATTAAAATTTTAAATTTAGATTACTTGCCAAAAAGGTACGTTTTGGAAATGCCGATTCTAAGGGGCAAAAAGGTAACAAAGTACTTTTTGGTACTTTTTTTAACACCTGAAATAATAGTCCTAGAAACTAGAAATTTAAAACATAGAATCTTACAGCAGAAAAAAAGAATTGAAAAAGTACATTATCTTAATTGGGGTAAACAGGGTAAAAAATTGTACTTTGGTACTTTTTATATTTGTTGGAATAGTGTTTCTAAAAACTTAACATTTGGAATAACGTATTATATAGCAAATAACATTTTTTTAGTCCTTTTTAGAATTTTCGGATTCTGGTAGTTAGGAAAAGTTCGTCGGTACTTTTTTAGTTCAGATTAATGGCCATAAAAAATGATATTAACAAGCTTGGTTTTTTACTTCTTCTGGTTTCTGAAACAATTGTCCTAAAAAATTAAAATTTTTAATTTAGATTACTCTGCGAAAAAGGTACGTTTTGGAAATTCCGATTCAAAGGGAGCAAAATGGGTAACAAAGTACATTTTTTTACTTTTTTTAACACCAGAAATAAAAGGGCTAGAAACTAGAAATTTAAAACATAGAATCCTACAGCAGAAAAAAAGATTTGAAAAAGTACATTTTCTTAATTGGGGTAAACAGGGTAAAAAATTGTACTTTGGTACTTTTTATATTTGTTGAAATAGTGGTTCTAAAAACTTAACATTTGGAATAACGTATCATACAGAGGAAAAAACATTAATGTTTAAATATAATAATATAATTTTCGGATTCTAGGGGTTAAAATTGTACATCGGTACTTTTTTACATCTGAAAATGATGGTCATACAAACTTGATATTAACAAGGGTGCATTGTTACTTTTTCTATATTCTGAAATAATTGTCCTATAAAATTTAAATTTGAAATTTGTAATCTCCCAAAAAAGTACTATTTCCGATTCTAAGGGGGCAAAAAAGTAACAAAGTACTTTTTTGGTACTTTTTTATCAGCTAAAATAATAGTCCTATCAAATAGAAATTTAAAACATAGAATCCTACAACAGGAAAAAAATTTATAAAGTACATTTTTTTTTTTTTTTTTTTTTTTTTTTTTTTTAAAAGAAGCAACACTCAGGCAATGCTGCCTATCAATTACTTATGTAACCGTGATGCTTCTTTCTTAATTGGGGAAAAACAAGGCAAAAAATTGTACCTACTTTGGTACCTTTTATATTTGTTGAAATAGTGGTTCTTACCTCTTAACTTTTGAAATAACGTATCATACAGCAGAAAAAAATATTTTGTACTCATTTTTATAATTTTAGGATTCTAGCGGTTAAAAAATGTACTTCGGTACTTTTTTTCTTCTGAAATAATGGCCATTAAAACTTGATATTAACAAGCGTGCTTTGTTACTTTTTCTATTTTCTGAAAACCTTGTCCTAGAAAATAAAAATTTAAAATTTAGATTACTCTCACAAAAAAGTACTATTTCCGATTCTAAGGCGGCAAAAAGGGTAACAAAGTACCTTTTTTGGTACTTTTTTTATCAGCTAAAATAATAGTCCTAGCAACTAGAAATTTAAAACATTGAAGCCTACAACAGGAAAAAAAAAATTATAAAGTACATTTTCTTAATTGGGGAAAACAAGGTAAAAAATTGTACCTACTTTGGTACCTTTTATATTTGTTGAAATAGTGGTTCTTACCTATTTACTTTTGAAATAACGTATCATACAGCAGAAAAATTATTTTGTATTCATTTTTATAATTTTCGGATTCTAGCGGTTAAAAAATGTACTTCGGTACTTTTTTTCTTCTGAAATAATGGCCATTAAAACTTGATATTGACAAGCGTGCTTTGTTACTTTTTCTATTTTCTGAAAACATTGTCCTAAAAAATTAAAATTTAACATTTAGATTACTCTCCCAAAAAAGTACCATTTCCGATTCTAAGACTGCAAAAAGGGTAACAAAGTACCTTTTTTGGTACTTGTTTTAACACCTGAAATAATAGTCGTAGAAACTAGAAATTCAAAACGTATTTCTTTGTTGGGGTAAACAGGGTAAAAAATTGTACTTTGGTACTTTTTGTGTTGAAATTGTGTTTCTAAAAAGTTAACATTTGGAATAACGTATCATACAACGAAGAAAAAAAAAACATTTTTAATCCTTTTTATAATTTTCGGATTCTAGGGGTTAAAAAATGTACTGCGGTCTCTTTTTACTTCTAAAATAATGGCCATAAAGCGGTTAAAAAATGTACTTCGGTACTTTTTTACTTCTGAAATACTGCCCATAAAAACTTGATAGTAACAAGCGTGCTTTGTTATTTCTTCTATTTTCTAAAATAATTGTCCTAGAAAATTTAAATTTGAAATTTAGTTTGCTCTCCCAAAAAAGTACTGTTTGGAAATTGCGATTCTAAGGAGGCAAAAAAGGTACTTTTGGTACGTTTTTAACACCTCAAATAACTTAATATAATTTGAAATTTAAAACTTTGAATTCTACAGCAGAAAAAACATTCTGAAAAAAGTACCTTTTTGACATTCCAATTTTAATGGGGTAAACAGGGTAAAATAAAGTACTTGGTACTTTTTCTATTTCCTTTAATAATGGTTCTAAAAATATGAAATTTGGATTGCAGGGGGGGCGGAGGGAATGTTTACTTTAGTACTTTTTTTCAAACTTCTGAAGTTATTGTCATAAAAACTTGATATTTTTAATGTAGGAACAAAACATTCTAAAAAGAAGTAAAAGTGTTAAATTCGGATGTGCCGAATCTTTTATACCCCCCAAAATGTAAAAAAAATTTAAAAAAAATGTCAGGGGCGTTTTTTTTTGGGGGGGGGGGGGTGTGAGGGGGGGTCAGTGGGGGACTTTGAACGCAAATTCCCATAGCGACAAATATACCAAATGTTTCATTTATTTAACAAAAATACAAAAAAACATATAAAAAATTTTTTATTTTTTCAGATGTTAGTTCAGTTCTTCAAGGGGGAACTTTTTCCCCCCTGGCCCTGCCTATGAACATGAGACATATTTGTGCCAAGCTTCAGGAATCTAACTGTTTTATTTTGGACTGCATTGTGTTATCTACAGACAGACAGACGGACGGACAGACGGACATTCACAGAATGTCTTAGAATCGATCATAGATCAATAATATATATACTTTATGGGGTCCCCGACCGATATTTCGATGCGTTACATACGGAATGACTAAGTGAGTATACCCCCATACTGTGGTTGGAGGGTATAAAAATAGTTTTAGAAAGTAAAAAGGGGTAAAAATTTTATATTTTTAATGTAGTAACAAAACATTCTAAAAAAAAAAATACTGTAAAAAGGGGTAAAAATTTGTACCTTGGTACTTTTTTTGATCTTCTTCAACAATGGTGATAAACTTGAAATTTTGAATTTATGGTTTTGCAGAAAAAAAAAGATTCTTAAAGAAGTACTTTTTAGAATGTTTATGTTTTAGGAGAATAAGAAAGTGTACTTTGGCACTTTTTTTAATATTTTGAAATAATGGTGATAAAAACATTATGTAGAATTCTCCAGTTCCATAAAAGTTTCCAAAAAATGCCATTCAGAAAATTCTGATTTATAAAAATTGTACTTTGGTACTGTTTTGATCTTCTTTAATAATGGTAATAAACTTGAAATTTTGAATCTAGGATCCTCCAGCAAACAAAAACTCATTCTGAATATTTCGATTTTGTATACTCATCGCAAAAAGTGTTGGTAAATTGATTTATTATAATTTTTTTATGTTCACGCCCATAAAACGGGGCGGGCCGAAAAAAATTAAATCTTTTAATCCCCGGGGTACAATTGCAGGATTTTTAACTTCTGTAAAAAACTGTGTAGCAAAATCGCGAAGTTAAATATTTTTCTCTCAATGAGCTCAAAATTACCTAATTTTTTATACGTTTGGAGTGTAGGGTACTTTAGCGGAAAAATTGCCTAAAAGGGTACTTTTTAAAAATTCCGATTCAATGGGGCAAAAGAGTACTTTTTTTGGTACTTTTTTTGTCACCTGAAATAATGGTCCTAGAAACTTGAAAATTTAAAATTAGAACCATCCACAAAAGAAAAAAAAAAAAAACATTTAAAAAAAGTATATTTTGGAAATTCCATTCAATTTAGTAAAAAGGGTAAAAATGTACTTTTCTATTTTCTTTTTCTATTTCCTGACAAAATGGTCTAGAAACTTTGAAAGTAGGATAAAACAGCGCAACAAAACATTATAAAGCCCTTTTTCCGATTCTAGAGGCGGGAGTTAAAAAGTGTACTTTGGTACTTTTTCAGCGGTCATAAAAACTTGATATTTGGAATGTAGGATCCCTACGCGAAATAAATCATTATAAAAAAATACTTAAGAAAATTTGGTAACTTTTCAATTTTCTTTAATAATAATAGCAAACTTGAAATTTTGAATTTAGGATCCTCCAGCAAAAAAAAAAAACATCCTGAAAAAAGTACTTTTTAGAATGCTCTAATTTTAGTAGTTTGACATTTCGCTCATTTACTTGTATAGTGTCATAACTCAAAATATGTCGTTTTTGTGTAAACCATACAGAATTATTTGTTATATCCTGCTTTATATTGTGTCAAAAATTCGTATTAATATCTTCTAAACTCACCGTTTGAGAAGAGAACACGCCATTATAACATTTTCTATGTACGGGCCTTTTGCAATGTAAAACAATTTTCAATTGTAAACTTTAAACAGGTTTTCTGTAAAATCAAACATTTTGCGTTGTGACACTATACAAGTAAATGAGCGATTTGTACTTTAGTATTTTTTCTATTTTCTTGAAAAATGGTAATACACTTGAAATTTTGAATGTAGGAACCTACAGCGAAAATAAATCATTCTCAAAATTTCAATATTAAAGGGATCAAAAATGGGTAAAAGACAAAAACTATTAAACAAAAAACACCAGTATCTCAAATTTAAACATGCAAGATCCTCAGAGAGAAAGTCTTATTTTGAAATTTAAACTTTGTAGACTACAAAGGGATAAGTAATTAGTAAAATATGATAAAATGGTACTATGATTATACATTGGTACTATGATTATACATTGAAGGACTCTACAATTTTTCTTAAACACATGTTATACGGAAAGCAAAAAAACCTGCATGGAACAATATGAAACGGAAATAGGAACGAATTGGAAAAGAATAGAACCCGTCGTATCCGTTCTATTAAACCACTATACTGATATTGGAGGGTAAAAATAGTTTGAAAGAAAAACAATTTTAAGTGAAAAAAATTTTATAAAAAACAAAAAATTTGTAAAAAAAAATTGTAAAAAAAAATTGTAAAAAAAAAATTAAAAAAAAAAAAATTAGAAAAAAATCTTTTCATTAAGTTCCCTTGTCCATTCCATTTCGTTTCCCAGATTTGTTTTCTTAAAATTTTTTTAAAAAATTTTTTATATCCTCCACTCTTGTGGTCTAGGACCACATGAAGTATAACAAGTAAAAAAGTTAAATTCGGCCTTGCCGAATGTAGTGATACCCTCCACAATTTCTAAAAGATTATTGCAAAAACTTTATTTAAAAGGAAATTAGTTTTGAAAAAAATTTCCGCGAAAAAAAAAAATTGGTAAAAAAAATCCGCGATTTTTTTTCTTTTTTTGTCCAAAAATATGTTTGTACTTGTTTAAATACCATTTGGTGTTTAATTATGTTCACATAAGTCAACCAGCAGCCGAATTAAAGAATTTTGTACTTTTAGGTTATGTTGAATGTACTAAAATTTTTGAGGTGTCCTTACATTTTCGTTCATAACTTTTGAACCGCTGAACCGATATCGCTCAAATGCAATACCAAACTTTTTGGGAGAACTTCCAATATATATGTATAATAACAGTCACCTCTGTTTTGTATTTTGGACGTGATCACATTTTCCCCAGACAGACAGACGGGCAGACGGACATCGCTAGAATGTCTTAAAATCGATCGGGCATCATGAATATATATACTTTATGGGGTCCCAGACCGATATTTCAACAGAATGACAAACTTATATATACCCTCTATCACTCCGTCCTTTCGATAATTGGCAAGATCTGACAAGGTTCAAAAAATTCCCCCTTTACTTACCTCTGAAACGTGTAATTTATTAAATGTTTTTTTTTAGCTTTTGTTAAAAAATTTATTTTTATGCCAGAAAAGATCAAAGTCCTGAACTTGGACCCAGGGCCTTTAAAAAATTCACTTTTTAGACACGCCCTATTTTTAATAATGGTAAAATCTTATAATATTAATTGCTAAAATCCTAATAAACCAATTTGTCAACATAGGTAGCGAGGGGAAAGTGTCCCCCAATTCAAAAAAAGTGCACCTGCCAAAAGTATTTTTGACCTTTCGGATGTTATGAAATATTTGGCACAGCCTTATTTAACACTCTCACTTGTTTTTCATAATTTACACTCCAAAAAATGTTTGTATATATTTTACTCAAAAACAAAAATTTTTTTTGATCTCAGATATCGCAATTTACTCATGAATTTTTGGTTGCAAATGTTAGTGATTGCAAATTTTTGTACGTTTGCATGACTTCTACATTTTTCAAAGTTTGCTAAAAACTAGCTGTAAGTTGTAAAATGTTCCACCTGAAACATACGTCATCTCAAATTCGCGTCCTTTATTTAAATAAATCTTAGTTTGCCAAAAATGTTTTTAACCTCCGTTAGTGCTTAAAAAATCCTTAGATTAACAAAATTCCATTTTATCTCCATTTGTTTGTAAAGCTACAAAAGCTCCAAAGCATCGTTCTTAACCTTATTTTACTTTTATCTAAATTAATTTATCCTTTTTATTATTCATACACCAAATAACACAAAAAAAGAAAAAGTGAAAAGAAAGATACGTATTTGAGTGCAAAAAAACTTTATTTTTAATAAAATCACCTGCTTATTTTCCCATGTTTTGTACATAACTTAATATTAATGCTAATGATAATGATGGTGGTCAACTTTTGAGGTGTTACAAAACTTTTACTTATTTCAATCTAAAAAAAAAAGAAAAACAAACTAAAATAAAGTAAAAGTTTTTTTGTATACTACTTAAATTTTATGATACTCTAGTCATCTCTAGATGTTAAGGAAAACCAAACAAACTTTAACCCATATCATCATTATGCTAAGAAAATGCTAAACAAAACAAATTTGATCTCTTAAGATTTTAAAAGACTAAATATTTTGGGAATTTAACATATGGTTAGGGGATTTTTTTTTTTAAATGAAAGATATTTGTATAGTTTTGTTAAAAAATTTTAAGAAAATAAACAGGTGGAAAATAAATAAAAAATCGTTAGCATAACATAAATCCTAAAAGTAAGATATGAATTATAAAACTTTTAAAGGCCTAAAAGTAGACAACATTTTTTTTTTTGTTAAATTAAGAGTGAGCGTAGTTAGTATGTACACAATAAAACAAATGAGAATGTTAATTGGCGTTCTCTAAAAAATGTTCCGTGTGTCCCGTAGCTCTTGAGCAAAATTTCTGCTACTCACGAAATTCATTAACTCGATGATATATAATCAGGAGTTCATAATCAGGAGTTCATAGATCAAGCTATAACCGTCATATCATTTGTATTTTTAAGTAAAGATCTAAAGTTTATTTTTTGTCTTTGAGAATTTAGATTCTTAAAAATTTTTATAACTTTAAAAAGTATTTTTTTTTTATTTGAAAATTTAAGAATTCTGAAAAAAATGCTCAATTAGAAAAAGTCTTAGAATCTGAGACATTTTTACCATAATAATCAGTAAACAAGTAATATGTTATGTTAATATCATAAATATAATTTTTGGGCCTCGAACTAGAATACTTTTCTAATAGAAAATATATCTCAAAGCCGAATATATTATATTTTTATGTATATTCGATTATAATTCAAAATAGATCAATTGTTATTAGAAAAAGATAAATTGCAATTCGAAAAAGATAAATTGTAGTTCCAAAAAGAACAACTGTAACACTGTGCAACAGTGAAAAAAAAAACAAGAGTTAGACTTTATAGTTTAGATTCTACTACCAAAAGGAAGTAAAATCATGTACTCAGATTGTCCAATTTGGTGACCAATTCCTTTTTAGCGGCCTCCAAAGATTCAGAAAAGCAGTGGAACCCTCAAAATATGGAGTCATCAGTTTGTGCCCGCCAGCTTAATCAGAGTTGGTATAAAGGATCGATCATTCATTTGACTCCTCTAGGGGCACTCTTGGGGCAGTTAGAGCATTGCAGCAAATTTTATAGAAATGCCATTTTGTATGGGAGCCCCAATAGGAAGTATATGGGGCATTCCATGTCAAATCGGACACTTTTAAATTTTTTTTTTTTAGATTTTCCCAATTTGTTTACAGTTTTTAGTACCCTTCGAAAACTCCTTCGTGGTAAATTTTCAGATTTTTTTGATGAGCCGTTCAAAAGATATCGAATTTTAAAAATTGATAGTTTGTTCCTTTACTCAAACTTCTTTTACTCATAACTTCTTCAATAATGGTCCAAATTTCCATTTTTTTTCTCTAAATTTTTGTTTTTTTACGTACTTTTTAAGAAAAAATCCCAAAAAATTCTTAAAAGCGCACTAGTATGCAATTTTTAAATTTAAAAATTTAAATCTCATTTTTGAAAATGTTTGTACTCTTCGATTTTTTTGAAATTTTTTTGTGTAAAACTTCTATCGATTCTACAAATTTTTTGCCCAGGAAGATCGTGGGATAACGAATGTTACTATTTTTTAAATTTTTTTGAAAAAATTTTATTGTAATTTTCCACTCTTAAAATCATTTCTACTGCTCCAATGGTGCGTCATAGAGGGGTCATTTATGAGACTGACCCCCATTTTTACGTCTTAACATTTCTTTGGAACAAACTTATACCCTATCTCCAATTTCTAAGGGGGCTCCCACACAAAACGAAATTTTTTAAAATTTGCTCCAACCGCTCTAACTGCCCTAATAGTTTTTTGTAAATTTGTTTTATTTAATCAGCTTCTACCGGTCCAATGGTGCGTCCGAGAGGGGTCATTAGTGAGACCGACCCCCATTTATTTTTACTCTACAACATTTTTTTAAAACATACCTACGTCCTATCTCCACTCCCTAAGTAGGCTCCAATACAAATAACATTTGGAGCAAATTTTATAAAAATGTAATTTTGAATGGAAACCTACTTAGGGAGTGGAGATAGGGCATAGGTATGTTTTCCAAAAATATTGGAGGGTAAAAATAAATGGGGGTCGGTCGCACTAATGACCCCTCTCGGACGCACCATTGGACCGGTAGAAGCTGATTAAATAAAACAAATTTACAAAAAATAAAAAAAATTGTATGGGGACCGCCTTAATGGTTAAAGATAGAGGGTGGGTGTGTTCAGAGAAAATGTTTGGACTAAAAAAATATTGTGGGTCGGTCATACATTTGATTGCTCTAAGGGCACTATTAGGGCAGTTAGAGCGGTTAGAGCAAATTTTAAAAAATGTCGTTTTGTGTGGGAGCCCCCTTAGAAATTGGAGATAGGGTATAAGTTTGTTCCAAAGAAATATTAAGACATACAAATTAATGGGGGTCGGTCTTATAAATGACCCCTCTATGACGCACCATTGGAGCAATAAAAATGATTTTAAGATTGGAAAATTACAATAAACTTTTTTCAAAAATTTTAAAAAATAGTAATAATCGTTATCCCACGATCCTCCTGGGCACAAAATTTGTAGAATCGATAGAGGTTTTACACAAACAAATTTCAAAAAAATCGAAGAGTACAAACATTCTCAAAAATGAGATTTAAATTTTAAAACTTAAAAATCGCATACTTAAAGCGCTTTTAAGAATTTTTTTGGGATTTTTGTTTAAAAAGCACGTAAAGAAACAAAAATTTTTAAAAAAAAAAATTGAAATTTGGACCATTATTGAAGAAGTTATGAGTAAAAGAAGTTTGAGTAAAGAAACAAACTACCACGGGTCATCAAAAAAATCTGAAAATTTACCACAAAGGAGTCTTCGAAGGGTACTAAAACCTGTTAACAAATCTAAAAAAATTTTTAAAGTGTCCGATTTGACATGGAATGCCCCATATATATTTATGATCAGTGATCGATTTTAAGACATTTTAGCGATGTCCGTCCGTCTGTCCGTCCGTCTGTCCGTCTGTAGTTAACACGATGCAGTCCAAAATAAAAGAGCTAGACTCCCGAAATATGGCACAAATATGTCTTATGTTCCTAGGCAGGTTAAGTTCGTAAATGAGCAAAATCGGACCAGGGGGAAAAAAAGTTCCCCCTAGAAGAACTAAACCAACCTCTGAAAAATACCATTTTTATACCCTCCACTCTAGTGATAGAGGGTATATATAAGTTTGTCATTCCGTTTGTAACACCTCGAAATATTGGTCTAGGACCCCATAAAGTATATATATTCATGATCCTCGATCGATTTTAAAACGATCTAGTGATGTCCGTCCGTCCGTCTGTCCGTCTGTCCGTCTGTCCGTCTGTTGAAAACACGCTAACTTTTGAAAGACTTTACGGAGGCTCCTGAAGTTTGGCATATATGTTGGGCATTTACCTGGTCAGGTCGTTATTGTATTCCAGCGAAATCGGTCCAGTGGTTCAAAAGTTATAAGCAAATGAGTGAATTTCGGCAAGGTTTTTTCTGGAATTTACGAGATAAAACACACGGTAACTTTCGAACGGCAACTCTGAGGGTACTGAAGTGTGGAATATATATTTGCCCTTCCTGTGGTCCAGTCCGTTTTAAATTTCAGCCAAATCAGTTTAGTGGTTCAAAAGTTATTAGCAAAACCGTAAATTTCAGATTCGCCTCACCTTAAATTCACGTGTTAAAACCCCGTTAAACAGGTTTTAAAAACATTGGTAAGTCACAAAAATATTTTACAACGCATTTTTGTCACTCAAAAATATTTTTACACTAAAAGAAAAAAAAATACACTCTTAAAAAATTTTACACTCAAAAAAAATTTTACACTCAAAAAAAAATTTAGTAAATTATTATTTTTTTTTTTCAAAAATTAGTTAAAAAAAAAGTTTTTTAAGCAAAATAAAATATTTCTAATCAAAAATGTTATTTTTTCACTCTAGAAAATTTACTATAACTTAAAAGGGCATTGTGGAGGGTATTCATAGATTCAGCCAAGTCGAATTTAACTTTTCTACTTGTTTTACATGATTTTTTTTTGTTAAACAAATGCAATATTTTTATGCTACAAGAAGTTCAAAGTCCTGCACTTGGACCCAGAGAATGAGAAAATGTAATTTTTTCGGTCCGCCCCCATTTATGTTAGTGGAATAAAAATTTTTTTTAATAATGATAGACTTGTATTTCTTTAGTGCAAAAATCATAAGAATGAATTTTTAAACACATAGTCGAGAAGAAATTTGCCCCCCGATTACCACTACCAACGTCCCCTCCCCCCCCAAAAAAAAAACGCCCCTAAATTTATTTTTTATTTTTTTGGAGGGTATAAAATATTCGTCACAGTTGAATTTAACACTCTTACTTATTTTTCTATACGTGAATTTGTGAAAAACCCATTCGAAATTAACGGTTTTGCTTATAACTATTGAACCACTGAACCGATTTTACTGTAATTCAATGCTAACCTGACGAGGAAAATTGCAAAAATATGTGTTAAGTTTCAGTAGCCTACAAGTTGTTTTAGCATGTATTAAACAATTTTAGGGCATTGTGGAGGCTATTCATGGATTCGTCCCAAACGAAATTAACTTAAAGCTTTTTTTGAATTAAATTTTAGATGGAGGATTATTTTATCCTTTTTTAAATCTTGTAAGATTAAGTCTGGCTTAAGCAAAGAGGGATAGCAACTTCCTCAAAAATATTTTTGTTTTTGTTGTGAAGGGTATGCATAAATTCTATAAGGTCGAACGAACATTTTTTTACCCGTTTTCATTTTATTTTTGTTTTACAAATCCTTTGAATGTTTAGTTTATTTTCTTGTTATTTCATAAATCAATTTATAAATTATTGATAAATATACAACAGCTCCAGCAAACCAAACCAACACTTGAGTATTTACTATGACTAATGTTTGATCATTGAAGCTTAACACCAAGTGATTTTGTTATCCATAGATTTTTTTTCGTCTTTGGTGGTAGATAAAAACAATGGAAGATAATAAATTCACTTAAACAAATACTGTGTCAGTAAATTCACATGCACACAAAACTCCGGGACACCCAACAAATACGGAGTACGACAAAAAGAAGAAGAAACAAGTAGAAAAGTTAAATTCGACTTGGCCGAATCTATAAATACCCTCCACAATGCCCTTTTTATGTGATAGTAAATTTTTTAACGTGAAAAAAATAACATTTTTGGTTAGAAATATTTTATTTTCTGTAAAAAAACTTTATTTTATTAATTTAAAAAAAAAAAATTACTAATTTTTTTTTGAGTGTAAAATTTTTTTTGAGTGTATTTTTTTTTTGTTTTAGTGTAAAAAAAACTTTTTTTATTAATTTTTGAAAAAAAAAAAAATAATTTACCAATTTTTTTTTTTAAGTGTAAAATTTTTTTAGAGTGTATTTTTTTTTTTGTTTTAGTGTAAAAAAAACTTTTTTTTATTAATTTTTGAAAAAAAAAAAAAATAATTTACCAATTTTTTTTTTGGAGTGTAAAATTTTTTTTGAGTGTATTTTTTTTTTTTTGTTTTAGTGTAAAAAAAAACTTTTTTTTTTAATTTTAAAAAAAAAAAAAAAAATAATTTACCAATTTTTTTTTTTGAGTGTAAAATTTTTTTTGAGTGTAAACTTTTTTTTGAGTGTATTTTTTTTTTGTTTTAGTGTAAAAATATTTTTTTGTGACAAAAATACCTTTTAAAATATTTCTCTGACTTACAAATGTTTTTAAAACATGTTTAACAGGTTTTCAACACTTGAATTTAAGGTGAAACTAATCTGAAATTTACGGTTTGGCAAATAACTTTTGAACCACTGGACCGATTTGGCTGAAATTTAAAACGAACTGGGCCGGAGGAACGGAAAATATATATGCCACACTTCAGCACCCTCAGAATTGTGGTTCGAAAGTTACCGTGTATTTTA
Source organism: Pegoplata infirma (assembly GCA_963921195.1). Taxonomy (NCBI): domain Eukaryota; kingdom Metazoa; phylum Arthropoda; class Insecta; order Diptera; family Anthomyiidae; genus Pegoplata; species Pegoplata infirma. The sequence goes on along the minus strand of OY992537.1, from coordinate 204,863,771 downwards.
TCTCGTAAATTCCAGAAAAACCCTTGCCGAAATTCACTCGTTTGCTTATAACTTTTGAACCACTGCACTATAGGAAATTTTACCCTTTTTTTTGGCCAAAATTATTTACAGCCAAACGGCTGGACCGATTTGAATGATTTTTTTTTATTTGACTTTTGGAAGACTCTTTAGAGGGAGGGAGTGACTCTTAAAGTTTTTCATACACTCAAAAAAAAAATTAGTAAAGTTACCTAAAAAATTAACTAATAATTAGTTCCAAACAGGTTTCCCGGGTTATAAGTTTCCGCATCTAAGATTTTTTAGATCTTTGATAGATTATCTGGTTTTCTAAACTGTTTTTTTACTATTTTTGAGTGTACACAAATTTTCGAAGATAACAGTAGAAATTTATTTTAAGAATTTTAAGAAGTGTCAAACATAGCTACTTTTTAATAAGGATTTAATTTAAAAATTTGATTTTCGAGTTCCATGACGTCAACTACATTTCAAATGCCACTACGAGCAGCCGCAGATGAAGCAAGAGCTTGGGGCTCAACTTCCCTATTTAGATCTTTAGATATTTCTGTTGTAACTCGTCTTTTTGTTCTCGCAGGTTTTGACAAAAAATTTAATTGCGGTCGCCCAGGTTTCGATTAAGTTGAGGCAGGCTGCGTTTCACGTTTTCTTATCGGATTATTGCCTTTAAGCCAAACAGCATGCTGTTTTTCAAAAACTTTCAAACTCTACAACTTTTAGGCCTTTTCATATAAATTTTTGAACAAAATATTCCTAATTCCTCCTTTATATATTGTTTAAAGTTTTCGAAACAATCACTCTCAGCAATATATGAAAAGAAATGGCCAGAAATAGCGGCTCCTTATCCACCTTTGTTTTATTTCTCTCGCCATGTATTAAATAACTCTGAATTTGGCACTCAGTAGTCACCTGGAAAAAAGCGTTTTTAAAAAAAGTTTGCACATATCCGACCTTGAAATTTATTAAATTCGGAAGGTAAATGATTGTCCTAGAGAACTTTTATGGTTTTATAGCTAACATATGCTATCATTTTTTTTAAAGTCAAAATAAAATTCCAATTCATACTTCAATAATTTCATCTTAAGGTCACTTCAATTTCAATTTTTCCAATTAAATCGATCTAATAGATGAGTTCACCAACAATTCACTATTTATCAATAAAGTACTCACCTTTAACATTATTTTCCATTTTTTAGTTTTTAAAAACTATAAATTCTTAATATAAAAACTTTTGTTAGAAGCTATCACAAAATTCACTGCACTCAATCGTTATTTTATAACTAATTAAGAAATTGCAAGAAAAACTACTGATAAAGTGACAGTACATCAATTCTGTCGAAAAATTGAGAAAGAATTGTTTACTTTGTTAAGTTTTTTTTATATTAATGTAAAAAAAAATAATGTTTGCAAAAATTTTAATTTTGACTTTTGGCCAAAAAAATGGGTAAAATTTCCTATAGTGCACTGGACCGATTTCGCTGGATTGCAATACCAACCTGACCAGGTAAATGTCCAACATATATGCCAAACTTCAGGAGGCTCCGTAAAGTCTTTCAAAAGTTAGCGTGTTTTCAACAGACAGACAGACAGACAGACAGACAGACAGACAGACAGACAGATAGACGGACAGACGGACGGACGGACGGACGGACGGACATCGCTAGATCGTCTTAGAATCGATCGAGGATCATGAATATATATACTTTATGGGGTCCTAGACCAATATTTCGAGGTGTTACAAACGGAATGACAAACTTATATATACCCTCTATCACTAGAGTGGAGGGTATAAAAAATGAATAAGGACTCTTAAAAACAATCGATGGTAGATTTTGTATTTACTTCTTCTCCTTCATATTTGTAAATTGTTCTCGAAATAATTTATGCGGTCATAATTTACCTTGATTTTCAATGGTTTTACAAAAAATCTATTGTTTTTCAATTTGTTTTCCAAGAAGAAAATTTTTCATGTTTCAGAAAAAGAAAAAAAAAAAATCTCACTTGTTGTAGTGTAGGAGCAAGAATATTAAATGTAGTAGCGCTTGTGTTATTATGATAAATTTTAAAAAAATTTATTATTTATAGCATACATTTAGGAGTAACACAATATAATAAACTGAAGCATATATTAAGGATAAATTGTTTTGTTAAGACTAACGATATGATTTATAAGAGAGAGAATTTATTTATTTTTTGTTTTAATTTAATTGAAGTAAATTTTATGTTGGAAAACTACTAACTTTTTGAAAAGTTTAATTGTTTTAATTTTAATATTTATTTAAGAATTTTCTTTTTTAAATTAAATAAAATTTTGATACATTTATTTATATTTACTTTACAACACTTGTGTCTTTTTCTGTTTAGTTCTATTTACTGTAAAGTAATATAAAATATTCTTTTGATAAACTTAAAACAATATAACAAGAAAAAAAAACTTTTTTTTTGTTTTGCAAAGTTTTATGCATGATTAAATAAAAGATTTACAAAACTATCAAAAATTTGTTACCAAATGGAATATGCAAATAATACGTTTTTTTTTGTTTTGTTTAAATCTCTTTTGAGATGAAAAGTCATCAAGTGAATAAATATGCAAATAAAATAATTCTTTATTAAATTGGTAGATTGTTTTATTTTTAAAAAAATATAACATAAGATTTAAAAATTAAATAAATAGGATTTTAATTACTACCGTAAATAAGAATGTTTAGTAGGGCGTCCCATCAAATGTAAACTTTCGAATTTCGTGTCGTAATACCTGCTGAACGATGGCCAACAAGTACGGCTGTTTGTGAGAAAATTTATGAAAAAATTTTGCAAGGGCATCTTCAGTTGGCAACCAGCTGCCAAAGTTTGACAAAATTACGTTTTTCGACCAAAATTCATGTCCCAATTTTATAACCAAATCCGGCACAAAAAGTACTAATTTTTGCGTACTTTTTTTTTTTTTTTTTTTTTTTTATATACACTTTATTTTGGATATTATTGAATCGCCTTTCTTAGGCCTAACAATAAGTATTTAAATCTTAAAACTCTAACTTAAAATAATAGACACTCCAAAGGAGCCATTTTGTTATATGGGCCTCATATTTACAAGGGCGGCAAGTCTGCACGACGCAGTCTTGAATGTCCCTGGGTTCGTGTCAAAACTCTAGCCAAGGGGTTTGGGTGATTTTCCAGTTTATCAGCATATCTTGTCCTTATTGTGATAAACTCATCCTTAACAAATGGTAAGTTAAGATCCCTGTGTATATTCTCGTTGCGAATAAACCACGGCGCGCCGGTCATAGTTCTGAGAATTTTTGATTGTGCCCTCTGTATAAGTTCTATATTGGATGCGCTTGCAGTACCATATAGTTGGATACCGTAGTTCCAAATTGGTTTTAATATACAGTTATACAGGTTGACTTTTGAGTCAAGGCTAAGTTTGGAATATTTGTTAATTAACCAGTGTAAATTGCTGGATTTCAGCTTCATTTGAAGCCTCTTGGCTTCTATGTGCTTTCGCCATGTTAATCGCCTGTCCAAATGAATGCCAAGGTATGTAACATTCTCAGATTGTGGGATATGTTCTCCATTTAGGGAGACAGGAGGACAAGTTCCTGTTCTTAGTGTAAAAGTAACGTGCTTGCTTTTCAAAGCATTGACTTTTATTCGCCAATTTTTAAACCACGTCTCCACAATTCTAAGATGGTTATTAAGTTCAATTGATGCAACGGATGGATTCGTGTGTGTACTAATAATTGCTGTATCGTCTGCAAAAGTTGACGTTAGCAGACGGTCGTTAGTTGGTAAATCTGATGTAAAAATCAAATATAAAATTGGACCAAGTACACTTCCCTGCGGAACTCCAGCTTTCATTTCAAAATCTCCAGATGTCGTATCCTTATATTTTACCCTGAATTTTCGGTTAAGAAGATAGGATTCAAGTAGTTTATGAGTACAGGTGGGTAAAAGACCTTTTACCTTAATTAATAGACCCTCGTGCCAAACTTTGTCGAAAGCCTGCGCGACGTCAAGAAAAATCGCTGAACAATATTTCTTTTCTTCGTAGGCCTTTCTTATCTCGCTTGTAATGCGGTTTACTTGTTCTATTGTTCCATGCTTTTCGCGGAAACCAAACTGGTGAGCAGGAATAACGTTACAGTTTTCCAGGGAAGGCATAATTTTTTTAAGAAAAACTTTCTCAAATAATTTCGACAGACACGGAAGCAAGCTAATAGGTCTATATGATGAAGGTAAAGTTAAATCTTTTCCTGGCTTGGATATCATTTTAATTTCAGAAATTTTCCACATATCTGGAAAATATCCTCGAAGCAAGATCGCATTAAACAGTTTTGTGAGGGTTATAACTGCTATGAATGGTAGGTTTTTTATCATTCTCGGCGTGACGAGGTCACATCCAGGAGCTTTTTTAGGATTTAAATTGTCCTTTATTATAGTCTCAACCTCGTAAGGGTTGATTATAAAATTAGTCATATCAGCTCTGTTAGGCGGTTCAGGGAGCGTAAAGTCATGATCCGGTGGATTTGGTTCAAAGACTGAACATAAATGTTCGGCGAAGGTGCACGCTTTGTCTTCATCACTCCGTGCCCAATTTCCACTTTTATTTCTAAGTGGTGGCTCGCCCTCTACCGGTGTTTTCATATTTTTTGCAGCCTTCCACAACGAATAATTGGTGGAGCTTGAATTTTTCAGTCCCTCTATATAAGACATATTTCTACGATCCTCTTCTAAATGAAGGGCTTCTCTCAGTTTTCTTGTAGCCTCTGACAGCCTCTGCTTTGCAGCAGGTGATCTACAATTTTGCCATGCTCTTCTCAGTTTTCTTTTTTGTGTTATAAGTTTTTCAATCTCAGAATTTGATAGATATGATTCACGGTTTGAAGTTATTTCACTCTGAAGAGTCGAGTGTTCAGCTGCTGACCTCATAATGAACGTTAAGTCCTGTACGCATTCTTCAATATCCCCCTCACACTCCAATGTTGGATCAGTGTGGATGTGACTACTTATATATTTCTTATATTTTAACCAATTGGTTCTATAAGACGTTAATACACAGGGTTTTTTTAGCTCCTTAGGATCATCATAATAATTTACTATGACAGGAGAATGGTCGGAAGAGAGGCCAAATGATGTTTCAACTGATACTTTATTTCTATCAATATTCTTGGAGACTCCAAAATCTATGAGATCTGGGATTTTCCTAGGATCAGAAGGCCAATAGGTTGGTTTACCAGGTGATATAATATCGAACCTGTTTTTTCGATCAACTAGCAAGTAGTAAAGCTGTCTTCCCCTGGGGTTTATAAGACGTGATCCCCAATAGGTGTGCTTAGCATTATAATCCCCGCAAGCCAGGAAACGATTTCCAAGTGTTTTAAAGAACTCGTCGAATTGGTTTTGTGTAACCGAAAAACGTGGTGGGCAGTATATTGCTGATAGAGTAAGGCCACCATGTCCACAATAAATGTGAATTGATGTAGCCTGAAGGTAGTTCCTGGAAAAGTCTTCTAAAGCATGATGTTTAATTCTATTTCTAATAAGAATACCAGAGCCACCATGTGCCTTACCGTCAGGGTGATTTGGTTTATGGAATGTATATCCGGGAATGTTAAAACAATATCTATTTGTCAGATGTGTTTCTGAAAGTAGCAACACATCTATATTTTCACGCGATAGAAAACTAGATATCTCAGCCTTATGCTGGGTTACGCCGTTAGCATTCCAAAAACATATTTTCAAGAAACTCATTTTTGTGCCAGTAGGGTGAGCAAATTATTATTTTGCTCTTTTAGTTCTTGCATTGTAGTTTGCATAGATACCATGAAGGCATTCATCGAATTTTGCATGGATGATACAATTGTATTCATGGTCTGCATTAGGGCGTAGAACATCGATTCCAACCCTCCCGCATTCGGGGGACTACTGGGCTGCTGAGAACCCGATCTTAGTGTATTTGCATACGAAGAACCTGAAGTAGGTTGTGCTTGCTGTACCGTTGGCGGTACTGAGGATGTTTCAGTTACTGGTACTGATAGAGAGCGCAAGGTGGGTTGCACAGCTGGCGCAGAAATGTTTACATTCTGGTTAGCCAAGGCTGGTCCGGATTCTACAATTTGGCCCCGGGCCTGTTGTTGCTTCTGCTTAAGTTTAAGCTTGAGTTCCTTGTATATGGGGCAGCCCCGATATTTAGACGAGTGGTTATTACCACAGTTTCCACACTTCTTAGCACCCTCGCCATTTTTAATGATGGGACACTGTGCGGCTTGATGTAGATCACCACATACTGGGCACACTGTACTATGAGTACAGTATGTTTTAGTGTGTCCAAACTCCTGACAGTTTGAGCATTGGACAGGACCACTTCGTTTAAGTGGTTCTTCTACAGATACTCTGCGATGGAGAACATAACGCTCAGAGTAAATTGGATGAGTTTCATTTTTCCTCAATTTCCTGTTTTCAGGCTCCAACTCAACTCTAAACATTGGTTGGGGAATTTTATCCTTATTAAAAATATTTACTACTACCTTAACATTGTAGCCCTTTTCTTCTAGAGCCTCCTTGATTTCATTAGGGTCTACACTGGATTCGATTCCCTTAATAACCACACTTAGGCCTTTACTACTCTTAAGTTGGTAGGTATAATAACTTTTCCCGCTATCATGTAAGAACTTTTCTATAACCCTATAGTTCTTCTCAGTGTAGACCTGAACTTTCGTCTCGTGTATTTTACCCTTTTGGATCGGAATAATATGGAATGTATTCTTACCAATAAGTTCTGTAAAATCAGACACCAATTTATTGGAGCTACGCTCACGAAGAAAAATTGGGGGAGGTCTATAATTAACCTCTTTACGGGCACTACCCAGATCTGAATCTGGTTCTCTCAACAGTACAAAACGATTGTTATTCAAGGGATCCGAGGTTTCATTTTTATTAGCGGTTTTCTGCTTTTTACCGGAATTATTATTTCCATTTTGTGGGCTTCGGATTCTTTTAATATTAAAGTAGCGATCTAACCCAGTCTGTATTGCTGGTTGCCTACTTGTTCCTGCTCCTACGTTTGTAATTGGTGTTTGATGTGTACTTACATGTGTGTGTAACATACTTACAGAAATCTCTTCAGTTTTCTTATTAGGAGTATTAAGAGAGGAAGAGCTATTATTAAAAATTTTGGTACTCTCTAGATTTGTTTTTTTATCCATATTTTTTGGCGGGTTATTATTTTCGTTTAAGAGTAACACTGGTGAACAAGATTGGGCTCTTTCGATTGGTTTTGCACTCAAATAATTTTTATTTAATTTGGGGTCATAAATATTTGCTTTATTATTGCAATTTTCTTCATTAAAAGAGAAGTATGCATTTCTGCTACTGTTTATACTGAGCCTCTGCTCATTTGATTTTGCACTCAAATCACTCATACACTCTTTACGTATGTAAAGATCAAATAAAAGGAAAAAAAGAAATTACACGAACAAAAGACTAAAATCTTTGTTGTGTTAATTTAAACATTTATTTTTTTTTTTTTGTTTATTAAAATAATCTTTTTTAGCACTGGTGTTTATAAAATTTATTAAAACACAAAACTGTTTATAGTTTTTTTTAGCGTCTTTTCGCAATTGTATATATATTTTTATTTTTTTTAACGAAAAATTTATTAAAAAACACGGACCGGGTTGAAAACACGTCTGACTCTCACGGAGATTTTTCAAAAAAAAAAAAAAAAAAAAAAAAAAAATAAATAGATAAAAATAAATTGTGGTCCACAGATGCTAATGTTTAACATGCTCTTTAAAGTTGGAAAATGTTGAATATGTAATATGAAAAATATTAAAAAAAAATAAAACACGATTTTGGTTCAAAAATGCTGTTCAGTATCTGTGGATCAAAACCGCTGATCAGCATTTTTGAACCAAAATCCTGTTTTTATATTTTTATACCCTCCAACCACAGTATGGGGGTATACTCACTTTGTCATTCCGTGTGTAACGCACCGAAATATCGGTCTAGGACCCCCTAAAGTATATATTTTATTGATCAGTGATAGATTCTAAGACATTCAAGCGATGTCCGTCCGTCCGTTCGTCCGCCTGTCCGTCTGTAGAAGACAAAATAAAAGAGCTAGACTTCCGAAGTTTGGCAAGAATATGTCTTATATTCCTAGGCAGGTTAAGTTCGGTGATGGGCAAAATCGGACCAAAGGGAAAAAAGTTCTCCCTTGGAGAACTAAACCAACCTAAGAAAAACCGCATTTTTTACAGGGTTTTTTGTACTTTTGCTAAGCAAATACAACATTCTTATCTCAAAAGAAGTTCAAAATCCCATAAACTGGGTAAAATGTGAGATTTTGTCACCCTAACCTTTTTTACAAACATACCTAAGCCCTATCTCGACTCCCTATAGGGGCTTCCATACGAAAACAAAATTTTAATAAAAAAATTTTCCTACCGCTATAACTTTCCCAAGAGTGCCTCTAGAGGAGTCAAATGTATGACCGACTCCCATTAGTTTTTCAACCCGAACATTTTTTAGAACATACTTACACTCTATCTTTAACCCTTAAGGTGACCCCCTTACAATTTTTGTTTTTTTATAACTTTGTTTTATAAATCCGCTCCAACCGCCCTCACGGGGCCTCCTAGAAGGGTAGAAAGCAAGGCCGACACCCCTTAGCTTTTACCCCCCAACATTTTTTCTGAACAAACCAGCAACCTATCTTCAATTCCTAAAGGTGTTTTCATGCAATATTTCACGGCATTATGAAAAATTTCTTAAAGAATGGGATATATTTCATGGAATGGGCAATATGTTATGGAATGGACGATACTTATTTTTAGCGTAATTCTCCTTTTTGATGAAATTTGTTTTACTTCACCAATTTAAAGCATTTAAACAATTTAAATAATTTAAAAATCGTAAATTCGTTGATTTTCGTAAAAAAGCCGCGCGCGCGACCTTAAGATTTTATTTTAAAAATCCACAAAAAAACCGAAATTTTTTTTATTAAAAGGAATATATTTAGGGGGTAAGACCTACAAAAAAGAAAAAAAGTTTTTTTTCTGGGCACTCTAACGGACATAACCCCCATAATAGTTGTGGGGACTATGACCGTTTCTAAAACGGTCATAATCCCAATGGGGATTATGTCCGTTCCCTGTTGGGATTACGACCGAAAATTATTCGGTCATAACCCCCATTCATATTATGGGGACTAAGTCCAAAGAAATTTCGGTCATAATCCCCGTTTTATGCGGAGAGGGTGGGTTAATTGCATGGAGATTGTAATCCCTAAGCCCGGCCGAAGGCCGTCTACGCAGAAAAACTTTTAAGACAAAAAAAAAAAAAATACAATTTTTGGGATTATGACCAACTAGTACTTATAGTGGACATAATCCCTGTAATGGGGATTATGGCCGTTGGTTATGTGGTCATTATCCCCATAAATCTGGGAAATATGTCCGTTTTTTATTGGGGTTATGTCCAAATTATTTTCGGTCATAGACCCCACTACCATTATGGGGATTATGTCCGTGGGGATTATGTCATGTCACCTATTTTTCTACATAGACTTTGTCTCAGAATCTGAGACTTTTTCTATATACTAAGTGTAGGCATATTTTGTAGGCAAAAACAAATGAAAAACATATTTAAAACAAGTTATAAAACATTTGAAAACCATCCCAGTAATTATTCATTTGTTTTAACAAACATCAAAATTTATTTTTTACTGTTAATAAAATTTTCTAAAATAAATAACATTGAACATTAAAAAATAACGTTACTTTCATTTTTTTTACCAACAAATTCGAAAGAAAAATAACAAACGAAAACATTAAAAATTAATGATTGTTTTGTTATTTTTACCACCAAAATAAAAAAAATACCTACGAAAACATTAAAAATTAATGGCCCGTACCACAAGAAAACAAAAAGTTTATTTTAACAAATGTTTTATTTTAAATTTCAAATTTTCAATACATTTTATTGAAAACAATGGCCCTTACCACAAGAAAACAAAAGGTCTATTTTAATAAAAGTTTTATTTTAAATTTAAAATTTTTAATACATTTTTTGAAAGTCTAATTAAAAACAAGAACAATTTGTATGGAAATAAAATTAAAAGCTGATTTTAAATATATTTTATTTTTTTATGGTAAGGCTGAATATGTATGGAAATAAAATTAAAAGCTGATTTTAAATATATTTTATTTTTCTATGGTAAGACTGAATGATTTCCTAGGTTATTTTTACAATTTTTCTTTTAAATTTTGTTTTAAAAAATTTTTAATAAAATTTTTGGGGAATTGATCCCGCAATCAACTAGTACATTCTGGCCAGACATTCTACCCATCGTGCCAAAGTCCCTTGATACAAACATGTTTTTTATATTTCTATAAATAATTTTTTGAATATTTTTTTGTCTACAAAAAAATAACCAACACAAGTAGGTAAAAACTAATGAATTCTCTTTAAAAAATGCCAACAATAAAAAAATAACGTACACAAATCAATAAAAAATTTAAGATTAATCACTTATTTTTACTTACAGAACATAAATAAACGACTTTTAAAAATTGAATGCTAATTTGAAAGTCTTTATTTTTTATGTTCCCGAGTAAAAATGTTGAGATATAACTATATCAAACAAGATATGATTGTATATATTTATATCTTAGTCAAGATCTCATTATATATAGCCAGATATGTTAGATCTGTTGCTATATATAACTATATCTTGTATCATATCTGGTTATATCTTCTATCATATCACAATAGACAACTATTGTGATACAATCAAACAACTAATCTTTTTTTGAATTCGATTTTAAATTAACACCCTCTATTTTTAAAATCTTCGTAATTTTTATATTTTGGATACAAAAAGAAAACAAAATTAAAAATGAATGTAAATACAAACAAAAAATAATTCGGATTTTCTGTCAAAAAAGAAAACGATATTTTAAATTAAAGAAATTTGTATACATATTTTGGAAAAATTATTTTTTTTTTATTTCTATCAAAAATCAATTGTAATTTAGATTTTGGATGTTTTAAGTGTGATGTAAGTATTATGGCAATGAACATGAAGATTAAAAAATAAAAAAATTAACAATTTCACCCAATTTGCAGATCTTTTTTTAAATTTCGGAATGTATATTGGAAAAGCAAATGTTGGATTTAATGAACACGAATATGGAGCCAATACGATAAGTTTTTCCCTACGCATATGATGCCAACAAAGTCTTCCATTAAATCAGGAAAAAGGATCTGTTTGTTTAAAATTTGATTATGTACTTTAAGTGTTCTCTTTTATTTGTAAAATCCACAAATGTTGATATGGTATTTTAACTTACACCAAATGCCATAAAAACGGATTTTTCGGGTATTTCGTCGGTGCTCTAATCAGATCGCCAATGTAGGTGTTCTGGTCAGAGAACTGACGATATGTAAATAACATTTAACGTGTTTTTATACATATTAAAAGGCTAATTTGTCTTCATGTAATTCAAGATTTTTTTACTTTTCAAGCGACTATCAGGGATTTCTTTGATAGTTTCGATGAAGTTAAACAATAATTTTGAAATTATCGAAAAAGTTAAAGTTAAAGTCAATATTTCTACCTCCCTTTACACCAAGCCTTAAATGACCCTTAAGATTTATCATTAAGCAGTAATCTTTTTTATATACATATTTTCTAAAATACTTTTGTTAATTATATATACTGAATAAAATTTAATAATTACCATTTAAAATTAAAATGTGTTTATTTAACAATAGGAATTTTGGGAAAATCCATAATTGCCACATGCTACAATATCAATTCTGATCAAGTCTGATCTCATAAGATCAGAATATATATGGGACAAATGTCGGATCTAACGAGATCTAAATTGATCAGTTTGTATCAGAAGAGATCTAAGCTGATATAATTAGATCAGGTCAATTTCCGGATCTGATAAGATCTGATCATATATTTGTCCAGATCTGAAAAGATATTGTGCAATATCTAAATTTTTACTCGGGTTGTTATTTTTTTGTATAATAGTTATTTTTGTATAAATAGTTATTTTAAAAATCTGAACATTGAACAAATGTTTTTTCTTTTAAAAACGACAAAACGTAAAGTTTTTAAATAAACTACAAACAGTTAATGACATAATTTTTTGAATGTAGAAAAACGTCTCAGAATCTGAGACTTTTTTTTATATAGAAAAAAAGTCTCAGATTCTGAGAATTTTATATAGAAAAAATGTCTCTGAATCTGAGACTTTTTTTATATAGAAAAAATGTCTCAGAATCTGAGACTTTTTTTATATAGAAAAAATGTCTCAGAATCTGAGACTTTTTTTATATAGAAAAAATGGCTCAGAATCTGAGACTTTTTTTATATAGAAAAAATGTCTCAGAATCTGAGACTTTTTTTATATAGAAAAAATGTCTCAGAATCTGAGACTTTTTTTTATATAGAAAAAATGTCTCAGAATCTGAGACCTTTTTTTTATATAGAAAAAATGTCTCAGAATCTGAGACTTTTTTTATATAGAAAAAATGTTTCAGAATCTGAGACTTTTTTTATATAGAAAAAATGTCTCAGAATCTGAGACTTTTTTTATATAGAAAAAATGTCTCAGAATCTGAGACTTTTTTTATATAGAAAAAATGTCTCAGAATCTGAGACTTTTTTTATATAGAAAAAATGTCTCAGAATCTGAGACTTTTTTTATATAGAAAAAATGTCTCAGAATCTGAGACTTTTTTTATATAGAAAAAATGTCTCAGAATCTGAGACTTTTTTTATATAGAAAAAATGTCTCAGAATCTGAGACTTTTTTTATATAGAAAAAATGTCTCAGAATCTGAGACTTTTTTTATATAGAAAAAATGTCTCAGAATCTGAGACTTTTTTTATATAGAAAAAATGTCTCAGAATCTGAGACTTTTTTTATATAGAAAAAATGTCTCAGAATCTGAGACTTTTTCTATAAGAAAAATGTCTAAGAATCGGAAAGTTTTTCTATAGAAAAAATGTCTCAGAATCTGAGACTTTTTCTACATGAAAACTGTCGCAGAATCGGAAATTTTTTTATAGGAAAAATGTATTAGAATCTGAGAAATTTTTATAAGGAAAAATGTCTCAAAATCTGAGATTTTTTCTATAGAAAAAAATGTCTTAGAATTGGAAACTTTTTCTATAGAAAAAATATCTTAAAATCTGAGATTTTTTTTATAGGTAAAATGTCTCAGAATCTGGGAATAATTCCGAGTCTTTTTCTTTCGAAAGGAAAATTATCAGAATCTAAAAATTTATTTCATGTTAATCCAGTTTTTGCCACCCACCTAAATAGAAATTTCCCTTTTGTCACGTTTTCTTTTTTCCTTTTTTCCTGCAGCCACTAGTCTCAAATGTCTTTTGAATACTTAATTTTTCTTCTATGCTTTTTGAATCTAAGAACTATTGCTGCAAATTGTTGAACAAGGACATCCAATTATGCTACTTATACGCGGGTATGATTAACAATTAAAAAGAAACAGGTGTTAATTACTTTAAGACTTCTTCTTTTTCCATGTTTTACTCAAGAAGTGTAGCAGTGAAAAGACACAGATAAAATATTTAATAACAACTCATTTTTCTTTTTTGCTTCCGTTGAAAAAAAAGAAAAATAGTTTTTATGAATACATATGAAAGTAAAGAAGGAGAAAAAAGAAGAAATTTCATAAAATATATCTCCCTTTATATTGTAACTAACAGAGTTAACACCCCATATGAGAATGCACTTGATTGTCGACCATAAATAACGTTTAAACTTCCGACAAATGTTTAAACCTTTAGAGTATGATTGTATATAGATTTACGAGAATATGAAAAATAAATTAGGGAGGGATTTATGGATTTTTGAAGGTAACAAAATGAAAGAATCTAAAAAAAATAATTGCAGATTTCTCAATGATTAAAAATTTTTGAATCTATAGCACGCCTCAGCCAAACCAACTTTAACCTCAAGTTGCGTATGGGTCAGTCTTAGTGAAATCAATCAAAAATAGCTAAAAATTTTCGTGACCCCCTCCGATTTTGATGAAATTTGGTTAAGTTGTAACACTAAGTGATAAACTAATGCACACTTATTTTCAGCCCTCTAAGTAAACAGTGGGCGAAAACACGGAGGGTCAAAATTTCCCCCAAAATCTCCCAGTCGCGACACTTTGCACCGTAAAAACTTAATATCGTTGGTTCTATTATAGCTAGAAAGCCCATTTTTAGTTTTTTTTGAAGCTCATAATATGCTCTACAAGACCAACCATAACCAAAAAATTTTCGAAAAAAAAATAAGGGTTACCTCCCTTATTTTAAGGTCGAGATATACGGAGGAAAAAATGGGGAGGATGGTATCCCCCGATTTTTTTTTTACTTGACAATCTGATAGAGAAAGTCCCAAAGAATATATTCTAAAATTTTTAAGTTGGGACAACAATGGGATCGCTCAAAATCAAAATTTTTCACAATTTTCCCCAAATCTCCAAATCGCAACACTCTTTAACCTTAAAAAATTAATATCATAAGTGCTTTTGTAGCTACAGAGCCAATTTTTTTTGTTTTAAAGCTTATAATACGCTCTACAAGATATACTAAAACCAAAAATTTTTCCAAAAAAAGGAATTGGTGCCCCCCTTATTTGAAGGTCGTGGCAAAGGGTGGAGGAAATGGGGGGAAAGTATCCCCCGATTTTTTTTTTACTTGGGATTCTCAAAGTGCAAGTCCTAATGAACATAGTCTACAATTTTTATGTTGGGACAACAATGGGATCGACCAAAATCAAAATTTTCAAAATTTTCCCCCAAAATCATCAAATCGCGACATTCTTGCGCCTCCCATTGGAGTCCCAAGATGAAAATTTCAGGATATGCTCTCTAGAACTTACTCTTTAAAAAAAAAACAAGGTAAAAAAAAATTGGGGGATACTATCCCCCGATTTCCCCCATCCCTTGCCACGATCTTATAATACAAGAAGCACCCCAAATTTTTTTTATTTTTTTTTTGTAATAGTAATATTGTAGGGCATATTAAGAGCTTCAAAACAAACCAAAAATGGACTCTGTAGCTACAATACAGTCCACGATATTAAATTTGTAATGGGCAAGAGTGTCGCGATTTGGAGATTTTGGGGGAAATTGTGAAAAATTTTGATTTTGGTCGATCTGATTGTTGTCCCAACATAAAAATTTTAGGATATGTTCATTAGGACTTGCACTTTGAGAATACCAAGTAAAAAAAAAATCGGGGGATACTTTCCCCCATTTCCTCCACCCTTTGCCACGACCTTTAAATAAGGGGAGCACCCTTCCTTTTTTTCTAAAATTTTTTGGTTAAGGTAGGTATTGTAGAGCGTACTATAAGCTTTAAAACAAACAAAAATGGACTCTGTAGCTACAATAGCACATATGATATTAAATTTTTAAGGTTCAAGAGTGTTGCGATTTGGAGATTTTAGGGGAAATTGTGAAAAATTTTGATTTTGAGTGATCCCATTGTTGTCCCAACTTAAAAATTTTAGAATATATTCTTTAGGACTTTCTCTATAAGATTATCAAGTAAAAAAAAAATCGGGGGATACCATCCTCCCCATTTTCTCCTCCCTTTATCATGACCTTAAAATAAGGGAGGTAACCCTTATTTTTTTCGAAAATCTTTATGAGCTTCAAAACAAACCAAAAATGGGCTTTCTAGCTATAATAGAACCAACGATATTAAGTTTTTACGGTGTAAAGTGTCGCGACTGGGAGATTTTGGGGGAAATTTTGACCCTCCGTATTTTCGGCCCCTGTTGACTTAGAGGGCTGAAAATTTGCATTTGTTAGTTTTTTACGTAGTGTAAGAACTTAACCAAATTTCATCAATATCGGAGGGGGTCAAGAATATTCATGATTGATTTCACTAATAATGACCCGTATACTGTAAATGTCGTTCTTGATTATAAATCTGGGTTGTCCCATTACATACTTCAACGAAAATTAAAATCTTTGCCGTTTTTGAAAAAATCGCGGTCAAAGGTAAAAAAATTTATATTTTAAGCTTAACTCGAAAATGATATGAGATATGAAAAAATGACTTGATGCAAAAATTATTCCTCGAAAAAATGCCATAAAACTGCAAATCCACATTTTGCAATTACAGCGATTTTGCTGCCAAAAGTTGCACTTTTAAATTCCGTGCTAAAAATTTCGCAACTTTGTGTGTTAATAACTCGAAAAGAAGGTGAGATATAAAAAAAGACTCATGACCACAATAATTCCTTGCTATTACTCCTGACGAAGGTTTTGCATCTGGTGGGGTACACCAGATTAATAATCAATAAGGATAGTTGACAGTTTTCGCAACTTGAGGTTAAAGTTGGTCCCGAGGAGTGATAGAAAAACGATTATTTTTTACAATTAAAATATTTTAGAATCGAATCAAATAAAATCATTGTTTTCTAAAGTTTTCCACAACTTTATTTCTAGCTAAAAATCTAATTAATTATAAATAATTAAGCTCGAGGTCTTTCTTTTATTTAAAAATCTTTTTTATTTCATTCCTTCAATATTTCGCTTTTCATTGAATAACACAAAAAGACCGAATAACAGCAAACTTATAAACAACAAACTTATTTATTTCTAGCTAAAACATTTAAATTCAAAAGGAATCAAAGTTTTCTTAAGGTTCCAAAAGGTTCTAATGGTACTAAATTTTTCTAAAGGTGCCACAGGTTTCCAAAAGTTACTAAATTCTTCAAATCTGCTCCAACTATCGTTGAAGTCTTAAAATAAATGCCGTCCTAATATTTCAAAGGTATTTTTTTCGCAAAACTTTTAAATATTTTTCTCAAGACATTTTCGTTATTTTCAAGCAGTAAATACTTTCTTTTAAGTGGAATCTTGAGTAATGTTTTATTTTTGTTGCTGTTTTTTAGTAAATTCTTACTTCATTTTTACAAACCACAAGTTGTTGCATGTATTGCAAACGTAAATTTTTATTTATTACAATAAATATAAAATGAAACATGTTTGGCAACACTATTCCACAATGTAACACTAACAACAATAGACAAGTAACGGGGAAGGATTCCCTAGGATTATAACTCGCAGTCGGATTTTTCGCTTTAAAAAAGCGTTTCAGATTCTGAGACATTTTTAGTATAGAAAAATTGTATCAGATTCTGAGATAGAATTGTCTCTGATTCTGATACATTTTTCGTATAAAAAACTTTCTCGTATAGAAAAATTTTCTCAGATTCAGAGACATTTTTCGTAAAGAAAAACTGTTTCAAATTCTGAGACATTTTTCGTATTGAAAAACTGTCTCAGATTCCAAGACATTTTTCGTATACAAAAACTTTCTAGTATAGAAAAATTTTCTCAGATTCTGAGACATTTTTCGTAAAAAATTTTCTTAAATTCTGAAACATTTTGCGTATATAAAAACTATCTCAGATTCTGGGACATTTTTCGTATAGAAAAACTGTTTCAAATTCTGAGACATTTTTCGTATTGAAAAACTGTTTCAGATTCTAAGACATTTTTCGGATAGAAAAAATTCCTCAAATTCTAAGATATTTTTTGTTTAGAAAACTCTTTCAGATTCACATTTTTCGGATAGAAAAACTGTTTCAGATTCTCGTATAGAAAAACTCTCTCAGGTTCTGAGACATTTTTCATATAGAAAACTGGCTCAGATTCTAAGATATTTTTCGTATAGAAAAATTTCTCAGATTCTGAGACATTTTTAAGAAAGTGAAAGATTTTTAGGAAGTAAAAAGTGGTTAACAATAGGTACTTTGGTACTTTTCTATCTTCTGAAATAATGGTTCTAAAAACTTGACATTTAAAATGTTGAATCCTGCAGCAGGAATACATTCTGAAAAAGTTCCTTTTGAATACTCCGCTATAATTGGGTAAAAAATTTGAACTTTGGTAGATTTTCTATATCCTGAAATAATGGATGTAGTTACATGAAATTTGTAGAAAAAGTTATTTTTTGAAGTTTTGGTTCTTAGGGGAGATTTGAGGGGAAGTGTAATTTGATACATTTTCGTTCTACACTCAAAAAAATAAAACTGCACTGAAAAAAATAGCTTCGTGAAATTAATGAAAATTGACTTAACCTTAATGAAAAATGACTCACGTTTTCAACCGAAGACAGGTTTCATTTAATTAATGAAACTGGTGTCATTAAAGTTCCTTTCAATGAAAACTTGCATATAAATAATGAAAATATTCGTAGAACTTGTTTGAAACGTTTTATGAAGTTTTTCATAAAATGTATAAAAATATCCATTGATTAAATGTGGAATAGTAGTTGGTAATGAGCGTATGATAATTGCTTTTTACAAGTAACTAGTTGCTAACTTTATTAAGGTTTTGATATGGGAATTACGATGAATTCATGTTGGTTAAAGTTATCAAAATTTCCATAGAAAGCCCCTAATCAAGTTAGGAACAAGTTACCTAAAAACAGCACGTATCATACACCCATAAGTGAAAATTTGCATTAATAACAATAGTCACATGTAACCATCACTGTAACCGTCACTGAAATTTTATTTAGGGCATGTCACAGACTCAATTCCGATCGGATTTAAAAAAAAAAGTTGTTACTAGTAAAACGCAAAACAATTTTTTTTTCGGAATGAAATCACTTTCAAAAATCAAAGTGGAATTGAATTGCTAAAAGTGGTTTCATTTCGAAAAAAAGTATTTGCTTTGCGTTTTACGAGTGAACCACTTATTCCACTTCCGAACGGAATTGAGTCTGTAACATGACCCTTAATTGCACACTTTTATGGTTTTCACCTAGTTTTTACACACAACAAAATTTTACTCCAAACTTAAATTGGTCTGAATTGCCATATAAGGTAAACTATAAAAGACAAAACGCGATGACTTTAAAAACACGTGCTGCCAAAACGTAGCAACAACGTAGCAATGGAACAACACAAATTACCTTACATTTCATCACAAAATTTTAATGACTTAAAAAACTATTTTTCTGTTGCAAATTATATTATATTTTATAAGAAACAGTCAAAAGAAACACTTATACGGAACTTTTCACTTGTAATTTCAATTAGATATAACCAGCATAACACACACACAAGTTTCAATAACAAAGCAAAAAAATATAAAATTATTTTATTTTATTAGAAAAAAGTTAACACACATGTAAAAATTACAATTAGACTAAACACGCGTGGTGTAATAAAACGTCGTATGTTTTTGTTCTGTTTTCTTTCTCTTATTCGCAACGCAGAGTTGTATTTAGTTCTATAATATCTTATGATATTTTTTAATGAAATTATGAAATCTAATGAAACAAGTTTCATAAAATCTGTTCATAACATGCATGAAATTTCAATCAGCTTATGAATTCCTTCATTTAAGTAATGAAAACAAAATAATGAATCTGTTTCATTAATATCAGGAAGGTTATTTTTTTCAGTGTGTAAAGTTAACAAATTTTTTTTGTTAACTCGATTTTACTGGATTTTTAGCAACTTTTTAGTTAAAATCAGCGTTTTAACTATTTTTTTGAGTTAAGTTCAATTTACAGAATTACTAGTTTTGAACAAAATTTGAATTAATTTTTTTTGTTGAATTTTAAACTGAGTTTACGAATTTTTACTAATTAATTTGTTGATTTCTCTTAACATATTTGTTAAGTGAAAGTTTTTTATATATTTCTTGTGTAGCCTCCTATGCAAATCTCATAAGTTCTACTTAAGCTGAACTTAATGCTGTGAAAAAAAGAAAAAAAAAAATAAGTGAAGTGTTAGTGTTTAAAACCAATATTTACCAAACTTACAATTTTTTACAAAAAAGTAACAAAAAGTTACTTTTTTGTTAATGTGTACAAAAAAATGTTACAAAATTTTCAGCTGAATTTTTAGTTAAAGTTACGGCTTTTTTTGCTACATTCATTCTATGAAAAGTTAGCTAAATATTTCTAGTAAAATTAACTAGAAATTTAGTAGGTTCAAAATCAGGTGCTTTTTTAGTTAAATTTAACTAAATTTTTTGCTAACTTTACAGTTTTTTTTTTTGAGTGTACTTCACAAATGTTTACTATTTAAAAAAAGTACTTTTTGGAATTCTCGATTCTAAATGGGAAAATGGGATGCTTTAGTACTTTTTCTACACTCAAAAAAAAAAAAAAAAACTGTAATGTTAGCAAAAAAAGCTTGTAAACCTACAAGAAAATTTGTTGATTTCGAACCCACAATTTTTTTGCTAAAGTTAGCAAAAATCTTTTGCCAATAATTAGTAAACTAATTTTTTTTTTTTTTTGAACTTAGTTCATACACATCTGAGGACCCCATTTGGTTCGGACCCGATAGTCCAGACCCCGATGGGCCTAGACCTAGTTGGGTTCCTTAAAAGTCATCAACGTTTTTGAGCCAAAATTTGTGTCCGTTTCGCTCTACCTTGCTTAGTTTTTGAGATACGTGACCACTGGGGTATTGAGAATTAAAAAACTCGATAACTTCAAAAATATTACTCGGAGAGCTTTTGACTATTTTGCGGTCTTGTTCTACGTGTTGAGAGCTACAAAAATGCTTTTGGACTTTTTGTTGTGTCGGGAATATTTACCGAGATATGAGTATTTTAAAATTTTTTGGAATGCTAACTTTTTTGGATCCAAAGTTAGGGCCCATTAGGGTCCACATATGTGAAGAGGACCGGCGATACTATGGAGAGGCCGAGAACCAAAAATGGCCTCCATTTTGCTCTATCTGGCTTAGTTTCCGAGATAGCGCCATTTTAAGTTTTCTGAAAATAAAAAAAAATTTACCATTTATTTTGCTAATATTAGCAAAAAAGCTTGTAAAAATTTGGTCAACTCAATTTTAAATCTAGCAAAACAAATTAGTTCAAATTTTGTTTAAAATTGCTAATGCGCTAAATGAAGTTTACAAGATATTTTTGCTAACATGCTAATTTCAACTAAAAATTTGCTAAAAGTTAGCTGACCAGCATTAACAAAAAAAAAAATTAGTAAATCTACTAATGTATTATTTTGAGTGTAAGAACTTTTTGGCAATTCCAATTTGATGGAGGTAATAAGTGGTATTTTGTAATAAGCAAGGAGAGGACTTTCATGCAAATGCATGTTTTTTCCCTTTGGACATAGAACAGCATAAACAAGATATCTTTGCGAATCAAAGAATTTGCTTTAAAATGGCATCGATTCGTTAGTGCATATTTTAGCATATTTTGCTTAAAATGCATATTTTTGCATATTTTGCTATTATTTCGCTATAAATGCATATTTTTAGGTCATATTTTGCATAAATTTTAGTTTTTTAGCTATTTTTTGTATTTTTTTTGCTATTTTTAAGTTTTTTTTTATGATGTTTTTTTTTTGTATTAAAGCAATTATTAATTTTTTTTTATAATTTTTTAATAACATTTTATACCCACTGTATATGTGTATATCTAAGCATAAAATACCAGACTGAACTCAAAAGTTATGTTTTTTTTTAATAAAAGTGAAAAACAAGGTGATATTTAAGATTTTTAGTGCATATTTCAAGACTTTTTAGTGCATATTTTACACTCAAAATAATACATTAGTAGATTTACTAATTTTTTTATGCTAATGCTGGTTAGCTAACTTTTAGCAAATTTTTGTTGCGATTAGCATGTTAGCAAAAATATCTTGTAAAAATTAGCGCTAAATGGCATTAGCAATTTTAAACAAAATTTGAACTATTTTTTTTTGCTAAATTTAAAATTGAGTTGACCAAATTTTAACAAGCTTTTTTGCTAATATTAGCAAAAATAAATGGTAATTTTTTTTTTATTTTCAGAAAACTTAAAATGGCGCTATCTCGGAAACTAAGCTAGATAGAGCAAAATGGAGGCAATTTTTGGTTCTCAGGCTCTCCATAGTATCGCCGGTCCTCTTCACATGTGTGGACCCTAATGGATCCTAACTTTGGATCCAAAAAAGTTAGCATTCCCGAAAATTTTAAAATGCCCATATATCGGTAAATATTGCCGACACAACAAAAAGTCCAAAAGCATTTTTGTAGCTCTCAACACGTAGAACAAGACCGCAAAATAATCAAAAGCTCTCCGGCTAATATTTTTGAAGTTATCGAATCTTGTAATTCTCAAAACCCCGGTGGTCCCCTAAAATCACATATCTCAAAAACTAAGCAAGGTAGAGCGAAACGGACACAAAGGAGCAAATAATTATTTTGGTACTTTTTCTATTTTCTGAAATAATGGTCCTTAAAACTTGTGCGAAAAAAAATTCTAAGAGGTCAAAAAGGAGTAAACAATTATTTTGTTACTTCTTCTATTTTTTTTAAATAATATTCCTAAAAGCATGTGTCAAAAATGTTTTGAAAAGTACCTTTTGGTAATTCCGATTTGAAAGTTTTTTTTTCCAAGTTTTTGTTGTTACAATTTGAGTGGAAAAGTGGAAAAACCTGTACTTTTGTATTTTCAATTAAATAATGGTCACAATCTGATAAAAGTACATTTTGAAAATTTCGATTGCAAAAAGTGATGAACAATTTGAACTTTCGTACTTTTTGACATCTGAAATAATGGTCCTAACAACTTGACATTTCAATTTTTGCCAACGGAAAAACATTTTACAAAAGTATTTTTTCAAAAATTCTAATTTAATGTAATAGCGATTTTATTTTGTTGCGTGTTCTATAACCTGAAATAAGGGTTCTAGGTACTTGCAATTTGGAGTGTAAAATCATTCGGAGGAAAAAATATTCCAACAGAAGTACTTTTTGCAAGTTTCTGTTCTTAGGGGCAAAAATGAGGAACAAATTACACTTTGCAACTTTGACAAACTCCTGGAAAATGGTCACAATGTGAAAAAGGTCTCATTGAAAATTTCGATTGCAAAAAGTGGTACTATTTTTTTCTTATGAAATAATTGTCCTAAAAATTTGACATTTAAAATGTAGGATTCTCCAGCAGATAATTTCCTTTTAAAATTCCAAAACTCCAAAATATTTCCATTTTAAAACTAAAAGAGGTTAAATTGGTAAACGAATTTATTTTGGTACTTTTTCGATCTGAAAAAGTATATTTTGTAGTAAAGTCCCATTTAACGGAATAATAATACTTTTGAAAATTCCAACTGTAAGAAGGACAAATTTTTTACTTTGGTACTTTTTCAGTGTCCAATATAATGATCCCAGAAACTCAAAATTTGAATTTCGGATTCTTCAGTGGACACAAAATTCTGAAAAATATACTTTTTGTAAACTCCGATTCTAAGGCGATCAAATGTTTTACTTTGGTACTTATTCAATCTCCTAAAATAATGTCCCTAGATACTTGAAAAATTGAAATAAAGGCTCTTTTCGCGGAAAAAATTCAAGAAACACGGATTTTTTGTAAATTCCAATTTTGGGGTGCCAAAAGAGGGTAAAAAGGGAAAAGTTTGACCTTTGGTACTTTTTTTATTTTCTGAAATAAGGTTCCCAAACTAGAATTTTGGAATTTACTTTTTGAAAATTGTGATGCAAAATGTGAAAAACAATTGCACTTTGGCACTCTTTGTATCTTTCAAAATAAGTATCCAAAACGAAAATAAAAATCTTTTGAAAATTCCGATTTAATTGGCTAAAATATTGAACTTTGGTACTTTTTCTGTATTCTAAAATTATACTTAAGTTTTTAAGATCATACAGCTGAAAAACATTTTCAAAAAGTACTTTTTTTTGAAAAATTCGATACATTGAGGGGGGAATGGGGTAAGAGAATTACATTGGTACTTTTCAATTCTCTTGAGGAAAAAACGGTCTAAGCAAAACACGCTCACATCAATTCTAAGATAATAAAAACCAGTAAAAAATTGACTTTGGTACTTTTTTGAATTCTGAGACATTTATCGCATTGAAAAATTGTCCCAGATACTGATACATTTTTCGTATAGAAAAATTGTTCAGGTTTCTAAGACATTTCAAAGAAAATTATATTTTTATATTTTCACAATAAAGAATGTATTTAACTTAGAATTACTTCCCCGAAAGTATTCAAGCCAGACCTATTTAAAATTGTTTTGGTAAATACCAAATGAAAAAAAAAACACAAAAATGGAACACGAACGTTAAATGCAACATTTAAATCATGTTACTTAAAGGATTTCCAAAAGAATAGGAAGTGTTTAAGAAATTTTTGTTTAAAAAAAATGTACTCAAAGAAAGAAATTAAGAATAATTGTTAAAAGAAATAATTAGGAAAAATGTTTTAAAAGTTTTAAGTTTAAATAAGTGGAAATTAAAATAAATCCGAAACAAGTAAATTACTTAAGGAAACATGCAATCATATTCAAACACAATGGAAATTCGAATAATTCGGATTTAGTAATTTATTATAATTTTTTTCCCCTTTAAGAAACTTCCAAAAAGTACTTTTTTTAAAATGTTTTTTTTTTCGTTGGATGATCTTACACTCTGAACTTAAACGTTTGAAATTATGTTTTTTACCCCATTAAGGAGGACTTTGCGAATGGTACTTTTTAAAATGTTTTTTCTTGCTGGAGAATCTTACATTTCAAATGTCAAGTTATTAGGACCATTATTTCAAAAGATAGAAAAGGTATCAAAGTACCATTTGGTTGCATATTTTGCCCCTTTAGAGTCGGAAAATCTAAAAAAAACTTTTTGAGAAGCTTTTTTCTGCTAAAAAGTTTTATACTCGAAATTTTATAAATCTGGCACCTTTATTTCATCAAATATAAAAAGTATAAAAATATATTTTTTTTATTTTCTCACCTTTAATAACCAAAACTTCCAAAAAGTACTTTTTCTAGAATTTTGTGTTCGTAGAATGATCTTAGATTACAACATTTCAAGTATCTAGGACCATTATTTCAGAATATAGAAAACGTACCAAAGTACAATTGTTTACCCCATTTAATCGGAATTGCCAAAAAGTACTTTTTCAGAATCGGTTTTCCGCTAGAGGGTTTTACATTCCAAATGTCAAGTATTTATGATCATTATTTCAGAAGATTGATATAATATCCCTAGTAAAAATATTATGCTAATTTTACTGAATAGATCTAATTTGATCCGTAAAATGGTTGTATCAAATAATATCTAAATGTATTTCTTTAGATCAAAAAATATAAAAATTGATACAATTTGATCCTGAATTTGGTCAAATCTAATTAGATCAAATTGATCTTATAATATCAATTTTTATATAATTTGATGAGCAAAACCAAAATACGAATCTAATCATATATGGAGCAACATCTAACCATATAAAGTGGATCAACCGTATCAAAGTGATAGATACAATTTTATATAAATTTATACGGAAGCATATTAACTCATATAAGATTGTATCAAATTATATATGATTAGACCAGAAAATTTTTACTCGGGACTGAAGTATTAATTGTTAAACCCCATTTTTGGCCACTTTGAATCGGAAAAATACTTTTTCAGAATGTTGTTTTGCATTAAACGATTCTACATTCCAGATTTTGAGTTTCTGGTACTATTATTTCAGGAAATATTAAAAGAACCAAAGTACACTTTTTTTATCCCTTCTCTCATCAATTAGTATCGGATTTATCAAGAATTTGAGAATGTTTTTTCCAGAATTTGAGAATTTTTCTACACAAAAAATTGCTCAGAATCTGAGAGTTTTTCTACATACAAAATATCTCAGTTTAAGGAAATTGTTTTTATACGACATATATTTCAGAACCATAAAATTTAAAAGTTGCCAATGTAAGGCCTTCATTTGATATTTTAACTAATTTAGTTTCTTTTTTTTTTATTTCGACACTGATATAAAAGGACATTTTGTGTTGATTACTTCTGCGGTAGCGTTACTTGCAGCAAAATAATTCCAAGCCAAAAATTGTATAAAATTATAAGAAGAAAAAAAAAAAATGTATAACAACGTGACAGAGAATGACAATGTTTACCCAACATATGCATACAAAGTCTGTCCAAAATCTAAATCGATTGTGAAAGTCTTAAAAAACCAACAATTTTTAGTAACAAAAAAAAAGTACCAAAAGTCTTGGTACTTTTTAGAATTTTTATGATGACAAAAAGCATACAAAGTCTTAGTCAGAGGTCCAAGTCGTGTTGATATTGTCGGCGGCGGCGGCTAAAGAAAAAATTGTCGGCGGCGGCTTAAAGCCGGCTGAAGCCGATGACTTTTTAAAAAATTATTTATTTACAAAAATACTATTAACTGGATTAAAAACACAAAAAGACACAATTTTTTAATTATTACGAATGTGTTTTTTAAGGTTAGTGGATTTATACGCCTTATTTTGAATGTTTTATTTTCTTTTTTGGGTTTAACCTTAAAATTGATTAACCAAGATTTCAAAACCGTTTTAAAATAAGTTTGATTAGTTCACAATTATGATTATAATCAATTAAACAGGTATTAAGTGAACAAAAATATAGAAAAAATAATAATTTTAATATGTATTTTGTAACAAAAAATGTATTTTCTTCTAAAAATATCGGCTGAGTCGTTAGCCGAAATAAGCCGCATCAATCGGCGGCGGCTTGGAGTCAAAAATAAAGTCGGCGGCGGCGCCAAACCGGCTTTGAGCCACACGACTTGGACCTCTGGTCTTAGTCGCTTATGTGAGTCTTAAGAAATAAATTTTTTTTGGGTACAAAAAAAGTACCAAAAATGTTGGTACTTTTTTAAAATTTTTATGATGACAATATTAAATCAAAGTCTATGCCCCTTTATGAGTCCTAAGAAACCCAAACTTTTTGGGTACAAAAAAAAGTACCAAAATTTTTGGTACTTTTTCGATTTTGTACCTTTTCAAAAGTCACGATTGCATATTAAAATCACATGATATTATAAGAAGAACAAAAAATTGTATAACAATAATTTTCATATTTTATTCTTGTGACAGAGAATGACAATTTTAACCCAACACATGCACACCAAGTTTGTCCAAAATGTGAGTCTTAAGAAACCAAAAATTTTTGGTTACAAAAAAAAAGTACCAAAATTCTCGGTACTTTTTAGAAAGTCTTAGTCTCTTATGTGAGTCTTAAGAAATTTAAAATTTTTGGGTACTAAAAAAAAGTACGAACGATTTGGTTCGTTTTTAAATGTTTATGATGACAATGTTTGTATTACATATGCATCAAAGTTTATGTCTTTTTGTGAGTCCTAAGAAACCCAAAATTTTTGAGTACAAAAAAAGTACCAACAATTTTGGTACTTTTTAAAATTTTTAGATTTTTTACCCTTTTTAAAGCAATGATTGTTTATTAAAATCATGTGAAATTTTAAGAAGAAAAATAATTGTATAACAATAATTTTCGTATTTCATTCTTGTGATAGAGAATAACAATATTAATACAAATTCATACAAAAAAAAAGCATACAAAATCTGAACAAAATTTTAGTCGGCTATGTGAGGCTTAGGAAACCAAAGAAAAAAAAGTACTTACATTTTTGGTACTTTTTAGAATTTTTATGGTGACAATGTTTATGCATCATATGCATACAAAGTCTTAGTCGCTTATGTGAGTCCTAAGAAATTTTAAATTTTTGGGTACAAAAAAAGTACCAACAATTTTGGTACTTTTTTAAATTTTTATGACGACAGTGTTTATCGTACATATGCATCAGAGTCTATGCCCCTTTGTGAGTAATAATAAACCCAAAATTTTTGGGTACAAAAAAAGTACCAACAATTGTAGTACTTTTTACAATTTTTTAGATCTTGTACCCTTTCAAAAGCAACGATTGTGTATTAAAATCATGTGAAATTTAAAATTTTTGAGTATTTCATATTTCATTCTTGTGATAGAGAATGACAATGTTTACCCTACATATGCATACAAAGTCTCTAAAAAACCTTACTCGGTTATGAGAGTCTTAAAAAGACAAAAACTTTTAGTTACAAAAAAAAAAAAAACGGTGACATGACATAATCACCACGGACATAATCCCCATTTCCGTTATGGGGATTATGATCAAATTCATTTCGGTCATAATCCCCATAATGGTAGTGGGGACTATGACCGAAAATTATTTGGACATAATCCCAATAAAAAACGGACATAATTCCCAGATTTATGGGGATAATGACCACGTAACAAATGGCCATAATCCCCTTAATGGCGATTATGTCTTTTATACTAGTTGGTCATAATCCCCAAAATTAAAAGAAATTTTTTTTTACTTAAAAGTTTTTCTGCGTAGCCGGCCTTCGGCCGGGCTTAGGGATTACAAATTCCATGCATTAAACCCACCCTCTCTGTAGAAAACGGGGACTATGACCAAAATTCCTTTGGACTTACTCCCCATAATGTGAATGGGGGTTATGACCGAAAAAATTTCTGTCGTAATCCCAACAAGGAACGGACATAATCCCCATTGGAATTGTGACCGTTTTGGAAACGGTCATAGTCCCCACACTATTATGGGAATTATGGCCGTAATGAATTCGGTCATAATCCTCATTTCCGTTATGGGGTAATGTCCGTGGGGATTATGTCCTGTCACCAAAAAAAAAACGTACCAAAATTCTTGGTTCTTTTTAGAATTTTTATGATGATAATGTTTATTTAACATATGTATACAAAGTCTTAGTCGCTTATGTGAGTCTTAAGAAATTTAAAATTTTTGGGTAGCAAAAAAAAGTACCAACAATTTTGGTACTTTTTAAAATTTTTATGATTACAATGTTTACCTGACATATGCATTAAATTCTATGCCCTTTTGTGAGTCCTAAAAATCCCAACATTTTTGGGTACCAAAAAAAAAAGTACCAAAAGTTTTGGTACTTTTTGGAATTTTTAGATTTTGTACCTTTTTAAAAGTCATGATTTTGTATTAATATCATATGAAATTATAAAAAAAAAAAAATTTTATAACAATAATTTTAATATTTCATTCTTGTGACAGAGAATGACTATGTTTACCCTACATATGCATACAAAGTCTGTACAAAATCTTAGACGGTGAGTCTTAAAAGCCAAAAATTTTTGGTTACAAAAAAAAGTACCAAAATTCTTGGTACTTTTTAGAATTTTTTTTACAAAGTCTTATTGTTAGTCTCTTACAGTCTTAAGAAATTTAAAATTTTTGGGTACCATAAAAAGTACCAAAAATTTTGGTACTTTTTTAAATTTTAATGATGGCAATGTTTAGCATACCTATGCTATCAAAGTCTATGCCCCTTTGTCAGTCCTAAGAAACCCTACAAAAAAAGTACCAAATGTTTTGGTAATTTTTACGATTTTTGGATTTTTTACCTCTTTAAAACCCATTGTTTATAAAAATCTTACGATTTTATTACCTTCATAAACGACATTTGTCCGCCAGGAATTGTTACACTCATACATGTAAGTGTTAATTTAACACAAGAATGACATTTACATTTTATGACTGTGTAGTTGTTGTGTGTGTAAACACTCTAATTTATATGTTAAAATCAAGTTTTTCATTTTCGTATGTTTATCTATGTGCAAAATTTTGTTAAAAACCGCGTAAATTTAATGACATTCTAATTATGAGCATCAACCATTTATAAATATTTTATATGACACCTTATGGTAAACCAGCAAAAAACGAAAAAAAAAGAAATATGACAACCGAAATATGCATGTGTACGTAACATTAGACCGCCATTTTTTTATGGAAAACTATTTTTCTTCAGATTTTGACATAAAGGCAAATTTTTAGTCTCCTATGATTAAAAAAATTAAAAATATGGCTTGTGATATATCATTTTTGTTAATTTTGATGTACTGAACACTAATACCTTAAATTATTAAAATCGGTCAAACGGTTTTCGAGATATCGCTATTTGAAATTTGCAAAAAATTGAGATTTTTTCTTACGTCAAAGAATTTTTTTAAAAGAAATCGCAAAATGTTTTTCCCTAGATCTTTTCATAGAGCTTGAGACGATCTTGAGTTAAAACTTAATTTGATACAAATCAGATATTTTTTAACCCGTGCAGCCTTTCACTTAAACTTTTAGATTTTCCAAAAGTTTTCCATAATTTTGTTCGAAGGGCATCACGGAATAAAATGTTTGGATGTAACTCAGATTAAATTTTAATGAAAGTTCGTCCCAAGCTCTATTAAAGGGTCAAGGGGAACAAATTTTAAGATTTTTTTTGTAAAATCAAAAACTGAAAAAAATTTCACCCTAATGTTACATGTAATATTAGTTGTATTAGTGATACAGCCACTACAGTGAAATATTGCGGATGTTTTGGCTGATGCACATACATACGAGAGGAGTATATAAATTCACACTCACTGCGACAGATAACATGTAAGTAGTAGAGATGTCATATCATTGGAGTAACATCATTGTATGTAATAACATTGTTTATATGTAAATACACTGAAAGAAATTCTTATCAAATTTCCGATAAGTACTTTCGTACTTTTTATATATCTTTAAATAATGGTACTAAAAACTTTAAACTTGATGGAAAACAGAAAACAAATTCTGAAAAATGTACTTTTTGGAAATTCAAATTATAAGGTGGTAAAAAGCGGGAAAAATCGACTTTAGTACTTTTTATAGTAAAGCACCTTTTGAAAAATGTTCCATGGTACTTTTTCAATCACCTGAAATAATGGTTGGGTAAACTTTAATTTGAAATGTAGAATCCTTCCTTTAAAATGTAGGGTTCCTTAGAGGAAAAAATATCTATAAAATGTACTTTTGGAAATTCTGATTTCAAGGGCTTAAAACGGGGTAAGAAAGTGTAAATTTAAATTTGAAATGTAGGATTCTTTAGCAAATGTAACGTTTCGCTGAATATGAAATTACAGAAATTACTTCAATATATTATTTTGAATAAAAAATCTATACAATTTCTTCGAGTGTATATTTATAACTAGTATGTGGTTTATGTGGTTTTTATGTGGCTTTTTTTTGGCGTAACCAGATTTGTGGAAGTTTATTTTGTAATTCAAATATTCAAACTTGTATTTCAGTTGAGCTGTAAAATATATAATTTTAATTAGCGTTATAATATGATTAATAAATGAAATTTTAATTTTTTTTTGGAATTTAATTTTTAGAATAAAAAAAAAACATTTTGTGGTTAATACCCAATATGTGTAGAAATTAATTTAATTTTATCCTTAACAATTCTTGTTTACCTTAATTCTCCTGGGCGTATGATTGATATTAATTTGAAATTCAACATCAATCATACGCCTTAGTGCTGCAAGAAAATATTGTTAAAAAAAATTGAATTTCTAAAAAATTATAGACATTTCTGGTATTCCCATACCGGCTTCAAACACCCCAGTTAGTGTTATCATCAGTAGGATTTCAAATGTCGGCTTGTCTTGTTAATGGAAATTGTGAATATTTATAGTTTCTACAGAATAAATTTTAACAGTTTCCAACACTACAATTCTATTTCTAGCAATCTCAACCTCACTTCATACTTTCTCTGAACATTTTTGTCTCTTACATTATTTCGCAATTGTTTTATACCCTCCAACCCCATTTCGTGTGTAACGCATCGAAATATCGGTCTAGAATCTGAGACTTTTTCTATACGAAACATTTTTCAATATCTGAGACTTTTTATATTGAAAAAATGTCTCAGAATCTGAGAATCGTTTTCTGTAGGAAAAATGTCTCAAAATCTGAATCTGAAACTTATTTTTATAGAAAAATGACTCAGAATATGAGACTTTTTCTATTAAAAAATATCTCAGAATCTGAGAATTTTTTTTCTATAGGAAAAATGTCTCAAAATCTGGTGCTATTTTTTATTGAAAAATGACTTATTGTTAGAATCTGATACTTTTTCCATGGAAAAAATTGTCTCAGAATCACAGACATTTGCTTCAGGAAATATGTCTCAGAATCTGAGACTTTTTTTATAAGAAAATGTCTAAGAATCTGAGACTTTTTCAATAGAAAAAATGCAGCCGAACGCTCAACATCAACAGCGGCTAACACCATACCAACATACGCAGCACCTAAATACACCTAATCTAACACAGCAGCAGTCCTCCACCCAATCCTTCAAAATTATGCAATTCAATTGTAATGGATTAGCGGGTAAGATCAATGAAATTATAAACTACATGGCCATTAATGACATCTTGATAAGTTTCATACAAGCAACGAAACTGAGCTCTAATTCCAGACTTTCCTGTCCCAGCGAATATTCCATAATTCGCAATGACAGAGATAGAAACAGAGGGGGAGGACTTGCCACTATTCTCCACACCAGCGTAAATTACAATGTAATAACGCCACCCAGCTTACACGATGAATTCCTGGAAATACAAGGCATCTCTGTTAACTCAGGTAACAGCATAATCGCAATTTACAATGTATATATACCACCTAAGGGCAGTTGCGCCCCTGGCTACCACCCCACCATTGAGCACATTTTGGATGGCGAAAGCCGAATAATACTGGGAGATATAAATGCCCACTAGACCGGGTCGAAAAAAAAAGTTCCCATTGTGCGGGCTTAATTTTAAAGCTTACATCGAAAAAGTTCCATAGCCAAAATATTAGATTTTTAGGTCGCGATTTGGTACCGCCGAAATCGTTATTTGTTCATAACTTTGTCATTTGATGTCCGATCGTTTTAAAAAAAAATTTGTTTGAAAGTCCTCCGCGAGTACTAAATTTGACCCATATCTGGTTTTGACCTCTGAGCTCATCTTCGTGTCATGAGTGTTAGTTTCTCAGCTTTCTACCCACCTAAATGATTTTTATTTTTCCATTAAATTATAGCATTAAAAAATTCATGAAATTCTTCCCTTAGAAGTACCCTCTTAAATTAATTAACAAAAAAGTTACATTCAATTTTAAATTTCCATAGAAAAGGATTTAAAACACTTGTTCGTATGTATTTAAATACAAACTAAAAAAATTAAATATAGTTTAAAGGCATAATAACAAGTGTTTTTTCTAATTTTCTTTATATTGTATATGAAAATCTTAAATCAAATGTAACTTTTTTGTTAATAAATTTAACTGGATACTTCCAAGGGAAGAATTTCATGAATTTTTTAGTGCTATAATTTAATGGAAAAATAAAAATCATTTAAGTGGGTAGAAAGATGAGAAACTAACAATCATAACAAGAAGATGACCTCTGAGGTTAAAACCAGATATGAGTCAACTTTAGTACTCGCTGAGGACTTTCTAAAAATGTTTTTTTTAAAACGATCGGACATCAACTGACAAAGCTATGAACAAAAAACGATTTCGGCGGTACCAAATCGCGACCTAAAAATCTAATATTTTGGCTATGGAACTTTTTCGAGGTAAGCTTTAAAATTAAGCCCGCACAATGGGAACTTTTTTTTCTCCTTTATGGTCGACCCAGTCTAATGCCCACCACCCATATTGGGACTCCCTCATGCCAATTGACCAACGTGGGTCACATATTGCCGAACAAATAGACAACTCTAGTTTCGGCATCATAAACGAGAGCTCTCCCACCAGAATTGTCGGGTCCCAACGCAGTTCCCCGGATGTTACAATTGTTAGCGATCAACTTCTCCCCTTTACATCTTGGGCCACTAAACTGACTCTCAATTCAGATCATCTGCCCATAATTATTACAATTGATAGCCCAAGTGACTTCATCGAAACCGAACGGAAAACTTTTGTGAACTTCAATAAAGCAAACTGGGAAGGATACAGAATTTACACTGAACAACAATTTCGTAATCTACCTCTACCCATAAATACTCACATTGGAGAGAAGCAGTTTAGGGAAACTATATTGAAAGCGGTGTCAAAATTTGTACCCGCCGGTAGACTAACGAAGATAAGGCCCAATTTTCCCACAGAAGCAGCCAGACTTGCGGATACTAGGGACGAACTTCGTCAAATAGACCCTAGCGACCCAAGAATAGAAGAACTCAACGTTGAGATTGAAGATATTGTGAATGAACACAAAAAAAACAAATGGTTACGTCATCTGGACGAGTGTGATTTAGGTACTGGCTCTAAAAAACTTTGGTCCACCATCAAAAGCCTGTCTAACCCCACTAAAACCAATGATAGAGTCGCTATCTCCTTCAATAATAATGCTCCAATATCAGAAGCTAAAAAATGTGCCAAATATTTCTGTGGACAATACGTAGAACATCCCCGTGGTGTAGACAAAAACAATAAAATCATCAAAAGAAAAATCCGTGATCTTAAACAGGAAGAAAATCTACCTCTTTTTACTCAGGATGAAGTGACAGCTGCAATTCGAGATGCGAAGTCGTCCAAAGCCTTAGGGCCAGACGGCCTATCAACGCTTATGCTTAAACATCTTGGTGAAAACGGCATTAAATTCCTAACATCTTTATTCAATCTGTCACTACAAACCCTTATAATACCTGACTGCTGGAAAACCGGTAAAATCATTCCGATACTCAAGCCTGGTAAGGCCATGGACCAGGGCAAATCATATCGCCCAATCTCGCTTCTGTCCCCAGTTATAAAGATTCTGGAATCCCTACTGCTGCCAGCCTTAAATGAACACCTATCCCTCGCCCAACATCAACATGGTTTCAGAAAATCCCACAGCACGACGACAGCACTAAATATAGTAACCTCCCAGATCAGTGATGGTCTAAACCAGGACAAACCATTAGGAAGAACTATAGTGGTTGCTCTTGACCTCTCAAGTGCGTTTGACACCGTTATGCTATCAACATTACTTTCAGATATATACAACTCAACCGCCCCAAACACAATAAAACGCTGTACTTCAAACTACCTCAGTGGCAGGCAAGCATTTGTAGACTTCAGAAATGCTAAATCCAAGTATAGAAAAGTAAAACAGGGGGTCCCTCAAGGTGGTGTTATTTCACCTTTACTTTTTAATTATTATATCTCCACCATGCCAACTCCACCTGAAGACATCACATTGGTCTCCTACGCTGACGATTGCTCCGTCCTTGCCACGGGTCATAACATAAGAGACCTTACAAGAAAACTAAATAAATACCTAGCGACCCTTAACAATTTCTTTGTTTCACGGAATCTAAAACTTTCCCCAGAAAAATCGTCTGCAACTCTTTTCACAACTTGGACCGGAGAAGTTAAAACAAAGCCTAGGAGTTACCTTTGACAATATGCTGACTTTCTCAGCACACTCCACTGATATACAAACCCGTGTAAAGGGACGTAACAATGTGCTGAAGGCGCTTGCTGGAAGTTCCTGGGGTAAGGAGAAAGAAACTCTACTCGTTACTTACCAATCCATCGGCCGCTCAGTCCTGAACTATGCCGCCCCTATTTGGTCACCGTATTTAAGCAATACAAAATGGAAATGCCTCCAAACAACCCAGAACTCCGCCCTTAGAATAGCAACTGGTTGCCACCTCATGTCCCTAGAAGACCACCTTCACCAGGAAGCAAAGATAATGAGAGTTAAAGAACACAAAGAGCTGTTATGCAAACAATTCCTTCTTGCGTGTCATTCCATTCACTACTAAATCAAACCGCTCCCCCCAGGGAAGTACGACCAAACCTTAGGAAACATCAACCAAATATCGATCACGTCATTCATCCACCATTTACCCGTGAAAAGTACCACGATGCGCTCAAGGTACTACACCAAGAGGCAGTGACAGAATCACAGAGAACCCTAAAAGACAACATTGTGTTGGGAGGACGCCCTCCTCCCATATCTGAGGAAGAAAAACTATTGCCCAGGAGCACTAGAACTACACTTGCCCAACTTAGATCAAATTGGTGCCGCCTCTTGAACAACTATCAACACCGACTAGACAACTCCATCACCGATGAATGCCCGCTATGTCTCCAAAGCCCTCACAATACAGTGCACTTGTTTAATTGCGTTTCCAATCCCACAAACCTACAGCCCATTTCCCTCTGGACTCTGAACCTTGAAAACAATATAACACAACATCAACATTAATTAAAATTTTATAACTTAGAGTATGATACTTTCTGCTGCTGCTACAACAACAACAACGTAGAAAGAACACAAATTTCGCGGAATCAGAGGATTTTTAAAGAAAACAAGTTTTTGATTCAGACAATTTTTTAATAAAAAAAAAACTAAGAGCCTTAATTTTTTTATGGGTAAAATGTTTTTTAACTTGAGAATAGCAAAAATATGTAAAAATATAAAACATTGCCTCAAGAAATGTTTAAAATCATTAAAGTAGAACATTTTTATAATCTCAGGGAAAACATCTTTTTTAGAATCCAATGATTTTAAAGTATAAAGAAGAAAAATTTCTCAGAATCAGAGGATTTTTTAAATAAAACAAGTTTTTCATTCAGAGAATTTTTTAATAAAAAAACTCAGAACCTGAAATGTTTTCTATAGGAACAATGTTTCTAAATTTGAGAATTATTCTATACGACGATTTTTTCTAAATATTAGAATTTTTTAGTTGAAAAATATTTCTAATTATCGGAAAGTTTTTCTATAGGAAAGTATATCAGAATCTGAGAATATTTTTTAAGATATAATGTAGTAAATTCTAAACTTCTAGGGTTTGAGCTCTGAATTTTTATGTTGGGAAAATGTTACAAAATCTTGACATTGTTCTTTAAGCAATTGCCTCACAAAGATTTCAAATTTAGAATAACTTTCTGGATCTCAACCTTTCTGGTCTCAAATCTGATGTTTTTTTTTATTGAAAAATGTTTTAGAATGTGGATCCGAGGTTCTAAAGTATTTTCAGAACCTTACACAAAATTTTCACTTTTTTCTTTGGGAGACCTTTAAAAAAAATTTTAAATTCTAAAACCATTTTTAAAGTACTTAGTAAATTTTTAAAATTTAAATTTGTTTCTCTAGTGCTCAAGTACTTACCGTGGCCATTTTTTTTTTGAAATTGTTACATAATTATGTTTTTAATGAAAGAATAAAACAACATTTTTCAATTTTTTAAGTTTACATTAGCATAATTTACACAAAAATCATTATTTTTCAAAAAATAGCCACGGTAAGTACTAGAAAATTTAATAATTTACAAATCAAAACAAAAAATTCATCGAAATCGGTTCAGTAGATTTTGCTGCAGCCGATTTTGTCCTTTAAAAAAATCATTCTACAATTGAGTGGCAAATTTTGTGCTATAAATTTTTAAAAATATTACAATAATTAAGCTTTCAAATAAAAATAATAGAATTAAAAAATATTGCGTATTTATTTTTTTAGCTGTTTAAAAATTGTTCATATTAAGGCTATATTTTTCGTTTAATCCCCCCTTAAGTGCACAAATCATTACAAATCAATCGTTTAACATTTGTTGTGTGTAGAAAGGATCTTCAACGACTGAGTGTCTGAGACAATTTTCGTACTCATGTTCTAGGATACTGCTTCTAATTAACTGCTTTTAAATTTGACTTTAAAGTAGTTTAAATAAACATTTTTTATAAAAGCAACAATTATGAGGCGTATGATTAATAATTATTAATTAATTACAATTTGCGATAAATCATACGCCTCAGTAGCTTATCAGAATTTTTTGTATAAATTTAAAACAATATTAAGAAATTGTTTTTGATTCGAATATCTAATTGCCATTCAGATAACCTTTAATAATTGAATTCTTTCACATAACGTGACCTTATTACTAACGTTGCTAATCCTTAATATTACGAAAATCCTTGAATTTTACATATTCAATTTATATGACTTTTACAAACGCCCTAAATATAATTATCCTTTTAGGAATTCTTATAAATGTCATCAGGGTTGGCAACCGAAACGAATAACGGTATCGGTAACGGTATTGGTATTACATACTTTTTATATCGGTAACGGTAAAGGTAACGGTATTTTCGATTATTTCGGTAACGGTGAACCGTTACCGAAACTTCAATACCGGTACGTACCGGTATTATGAAAAAAATGTTAACAAGTCATAAATTTGTTAAAAACACGTAAAAAATAAAAAAAATATTTAAAAAATTAAAAAACTGTTATGTTCAGTACATTGTCTATAAATAATTATATTTTTACTAGTATTAAATACTATGAATTAGCTCAGAATTAAATTAAAACATATACACAATTTTGTAATTCCACAAATACGAATTCATGCTCGTAGAGAGTCTCTACTAGCGACACCTTTGTCCAATAAGCAAAAAAATCTGCATTTTGAGCCATATGAGAAATCTGCAATTTAAGTCATTTGAGAAATCTTCTGTTTATAGCGATGCGGTTTGCTAAATTTCTGTCTGGATAATCCAGGTAGAATCTGCAGAAAAAAACCGTCAATACAGCAGAAAAATTTTCTGATTTTAGCAGAGAAATTTGCTGATTTTAAATAAACAGAGTAAACATCAAGACTGTTTGTCCTGTTGTTAAAAACAAAATCGACAGGAATAAATAAACTTGGCAAGGATGTTTCAGGGGATGTTCTTTAAGGGGTAGGGCGGGCGGAATCGGAGGGACACCTTTCCCCTCGTCATAGATGTTAAGAAATTTATTTTATTTATATTTTCGCTTAAATAATACAAATTTATCAATATTTAATTTTATTTTTTATAGACAAGCCCCCTTAAGGGGCGGGCCGGAAAAAAATCGCATTTTCTTATATTGGACAATGAACTTCAAACAAATAAGCAAAAAAAAAAGTAAATAAAATATGTTTTTCTGGGGTTGTGTAAATTTCTCTGGGGAATTTTTTTTCATCTGGTCCGATTTTGCCCATTTCGGAACTTAACTAGCCTATGACCATAAGACGCACCAGCATGTATCGTGTCTTCTACAGAAGGACAGACGAACATCACTTACAATCGATCACTGATCAATAATATATAATTTTTATGAGGAGCAAGACTGTATTAATATATACTGTAGACTAGAGGTGATGTTTGACTCACACTCACTCACGCTCGCGACAGAAATTTTTGAATCACGCACAATCACTCGCGAGCATATTTTTTCTACTTACACTCACTCACAATCACGTGAGTAAATTTAGCACCTCTCACACTTACCCAGTTGGAAAATGTGTCACTGAGGAAATTTCCACAGTGATTCCTTGAGGAAATGTCTTCAGGCTCTGACAAATCATAGGCAATCCTTGATGACATGTCCTAACATTGTCAGCACTGAATGTTTGCTTTAAGAGTGTTGACAATTCCTCTAAGACGTCTAAAAGGAAATGTCTTCAGAATAGCAGTATATTAAATTAGAATTTTAAATCTGGGTAACTCTTCAATTTCCCAGAAAAAGATGGCAATAATATCGACTTAATTAAAATAAAACCAAAATCTAACAAGTAGAATAAAAGTAATAAATAGACAAACAATTTTAAAAATAAAGTTTGGAACAAGTGGTTAGGTGTGGGACTAATAAACTGGAGGTTCCAGGTTCAAATCCAGTTGGGACTAAAAAAGGCGAAAAGTTTTTTCTAAATATGAGAAAGATAATTTATAAAGGAAAATGGATAAAAGTAAAAACTAAAGGAAATACGAAAATTTTTTGTATTTTCGCATGACCTATTCAGACATTTCCCCAAAGAAGTCTTAGGTGACATGTCCCCAGAAGGTCAGCCCTGACCACTGCTGACTTTGAGTGAGGACATTTTGAAAATTTGTATGAAACTGTCCTCAACCCAGTACATAGAGATGTCTTGTGGATGTCAGGTGTGACTCTGACATGTCATCGCTCCGTCACTGAGGATGGCTCGAGGACGTTACCAACTGGGTACGTGCACTCACACAAGCTTCACTCACATTGACTCACACTCACGGAACAAAAATAGTTCAAAAACTAAAATTTCAAAAATCTTACAAATTTTAAGCAAAATTTAAAGTTCAGACGAAATTTAACATTTTTTTGCTCTTTGTGGGACGAAATCTTAAGTTTAGCCAAATTTTAAAGTTTTTTTGTTGCTTATTTGGTACGAAAAGAAATATGAAGAGAAAACAAGTCACGCAAACTCACGCAAAAAAATCGACTCACGCACACTCACTCGCGCAAAAATCTTACACTTCTTCACACTCACTCACAATCATTGTAAAATTTAATTCAGTCACACTCACGCGTGATCATGTGTGAATCAGGTGAATCATGCACTAATCTGCTCATGTGCCCATCTCTACTGTAGACTATATTACTGTTTTTAATCCACAAAAAAATTAAAATAAGTAATATTAATACAACCGAAACAAAACCGATTTAATACCGGTAAAAATCCGAATAAAGGTAACGGTTTTTTATCGGTAACGGTTTTTAAAAATTTTTATTTCGGTATTGGTAACGGTAACGGTAGCCAATATTAAAGGGTTTTTAATCGGTAACGGTATTGAAAGGGTAACGGTAGCCAACACTGAATGTCATTAAATCTTTTCATGTAATAAATGTAAATTTCTTCCTTTAAGTCTCCACCCATATAAATTTTTGTAATCATACAACACATACCACAATCCTTAGATTAATCATTTTAATCATAATATATAAATTTTCTGGAGAATTATAAATTAATGTATAATTTCAAATGTTTATTAGGATGGGTCGTTTTTGAATAACTTAAGAAAAATCCAACTTTGTAGCATCCGCTCCCTTATAAACATGATATTAACAAATAGGGTTACTCTACAAAATATAGATTTTGCAAAAATTTTTAATATGTTAAGAAATATTCTAAATTTGAATTCGTTAAATTTTTTCCACTTTTTTATTCGACTCATCCTTTTGCATTTGTATGCATTAATTTTGAAATTGAAAATCTTATGACAACAATTGTTATAAATTTTCACAATAAAACCATAAAATATGTTTTTACATGTCCAAAGTACAACAATATGTATACAATCCTAATAATGATGATGAGGATGATGGTGATAAGGATGCTGATGGTTTATGTACTTGGACAAAAGAGTGGCACTTATATTTTTTATTATTAAAAAAACGGATTAAACTAAAATTTAATCGTTAAGTTCACATTTAAACAAATCAGTGACATGAAATCAGAAGGTTCACAGTTCAAATCCAAGAATAATTTAAAAATTCACATCTTTATTCCTTTTAAATATAAGTACCCCAAATAATACTCTCTTACATGCTTTCTCTAATATATTTTGTAAATGCATGTGTTTAGAGTAATAAGGATAAAACTAAAGAAGGATGTTCAGCAGACATTAAAATCCAATACCTGCTGATGTTGTGGCAGCCACAGCAGACATACACAGTAACATTTATACATTCATTTATAACAGTGAGTGCATCTCCATATGCATGTGTGTGTATTGTTTGTATTATATATTAGTATGTGTATCTTTTAACTACTCTAAAACGACAACAACTAATTGCTTTTCCTTCAAAATTCTGCATAACGGTTGATTTATGCAATTTGTCATATTTGAAATTTTACACTTCCTTCCGGTATAAAATGTTATGATTAACAATGTATAGATATAAGTAAATGAAAACATAAAGTGCATAAACGCACACACATACACAAATGATTTCATATACACTAATGCCAGCATGTAACTATAGTAAAGTTTTTAGGGAGTTAAAGATTAGAAGACATGCATAAACAAAAATATGCTCATATGTAAATGTGAGGAATTATTTTTAAAAGGATCTTCTAATTTAAAGGAACTCTTAGAATCTGAAACATTTTCTATGAAAAAAAATTTTTCTATAGAGAAAAAAATTCTCAGAATCTGAGACTTTTTCTATGTATATAGAAAAAATGAAAAAATCTGAGAATTTTTCTATACAAATAACAGTTGGAGCAAATTTTATAAAAATGTAATTTTGTATGGGAGCCTACTTAGGGAGTGGAGATAGGGCGTAGGCATGTTTTGAAAAAATGTTGTAGGGTAAAAATAAATGGGGTCGGTCCCACTAATGACCCCTCTCGGACGCACCATTGGACCGGTAGAAGCTGATTAAATAAAACCGCCTTAACAGTTAAAGATAGAGAGTAGGTGTGGCCAGAGAAAATGTTTGGACTAAAAAAATATTGTGGGTAGGTCACACATTTTGTTGCTCTAAGGGCACTATTAGGGCAGTTAAAGCGGTTGGAACAAATTTTAAAAAATGTCGTTTTGTGTGGGAGCCCCCTTAGAAATTGGAGATAGGGTATTAGTTTGTTCCAAAGAAATGTTAAGACGTAAAAATTAATGGGGGTCGGTCTTATAAAGGACCCCTCTATGACGCACCATTGGAGCAGTAGAAATGATTTTAAGATTGAAAAATTACAATAAAATTTTTTAAAAAAATTTAAAAAAATAGTAATAATCGTTATCCCACGATCTTCCTGGGCAAAAAATTTGTAGAATTGATAGAAGTTTTACACAAAAAAATTTGAAAAAATCGAAGAGTACAAACATTTTTAAAAATGAGATTTAAATTTTAAAACTTAAAAATCGCATACTAGAGCGCTTTTTAAGAATTTTTTGGGATTTTTTTTTAGAAAGTTCGTAAAACAACAAAAATTTTGAAAAAAAAAATTTGAAATTTGGACTATTATTGAAGAAGTTATGATTAAAAGAAGTTTGAGTAAAGGAACAAACTACCAATTTTTAAAAATTCGATATCTTTTGAACGGGTCATAAAAAAAATCTGAAAATTTACCACGAAGGAGTTTTCGAAGGGTACTAAAAACTGTAAACAAATTGGGAAAATCTAAAAAAAAAGTTTTTCAAAGTGTCCGATTTCACATGGAATGCCCCATATACTTTATGGGGTCCCAGATCGATATTTCGATGAGTTATAAACGGAATACCCTCTATCACTAAGTGGAGGGTATAAAAATGTCTCAGAATCTAAGAATGGAAATTTTTCTGTATAGAAAAAATGTGTCAGAATCTGAGACTTTTTCTAAATAAAAAAACGTTTTGGAATCTGATAGAAAAATGTCTCAGAATCTGACACTTTTTTTATAAAGAAAAAATCTCTCAGAATCTGAGACTTTTTCTATATAGAAAAAATCTGAGACATTTTCTATATAAAAAAAATGTCTCAGAATCTGAGATTTTTTCTATATAATAAAAATGTCTCAGAATCTGAGACTTTTTCTATAAAGCAAAAATCTCTCAGAATGAGATTTTTTTTATATATAAAAAATGTCTTAGAATCTGAGACTTTTTCTAAATAGAGAAAATGTCTGAGACTTTTTCTATATAGAAAAAATGTCTCAGAATCTGAGACTTT
This sequence comes from Pegoplata infirma, assembly GCA_963921195.1. Lineage (NCBI taxonomy): Eukaryota > Metazoa > Arthropoda > Insecta > Diptera > Anthomyiidae > Pegoplata > Pegoplata infirma. The sequence goes on along the minus strand of OY992537.1, from coordinate 204,820,621 downwards.
TTCTATATAGAAAAAATGTCTCAGAATCTGAGACTTTTTCTATATAGAAAAAATGTCTCAGAATCTGAGACTTTTTCTATATAGAAAAAATGTCTCAGAATCTGAGACTTTTTCTATATAGAAAAAATGTCTCAGAATCTGAGACTTTTTCTATATAGAAAAAATGTCTCAGAATCTGAGACTTTTTCTATATAGAAAAAATGTCTCAGAATCTGAGACTTTTTCTATATAGAAAAAATGTCTCAGAATCTGAGACTTTTTCTATATAGAAAAAATGTCTCAGAATCTGAGACTTTTTCTATATAGAAAAAATGTCTCAGAATCTGAGACTTTTTCTATATAGAAAAAATGTCTCAGAATCTGAGACTTTTTCTATATAGAAAAAATGTCTCAGAATCTGAGACTTTTTCTATATAGAAAAAATGTCTCAGAATCTGAGACTTTTTCTATATAGAAAAATTGTCTCAGAATCTGAGACTTTTTCTATATAGAAAAAATGTCTCAGAATCTGAGACTTTTTCTATATAGAAAAAATGTCTCAGAATCTGAGACTTTTTCTATATAGAAAAATTGTCTCAGAATCTGAGACTTTTTCTATATAGAAAAATTGTCTCAGAATCTGAGACTTTTTCTATATAGAAAAGTTGTCTCAGAATCTGAGACTTTTTCTATATAGAAAAATTGTCTCAGAATCTGAGACTTTTTCTATATAGAAAAATTGTTTTAGAATCTAAGACTTTTTCTATATAGAAAAATTGTCGCAGAATCTGAGACTTTTTCTATATAGAAAAATTGTCTCAGAATCTGAGACTTTTTCTATATAGAAAAATTATCTCAGAATCTGAGACTTTTTCTATATAGAAAAATTGTCTCAGAATCGGAGACTTTTTCTATATAGAAAAATTGTCTCAGAATCGGAGACTTTTTCTATATAGAAAAATTGTCTCAGAATCGGAGACTTTTCTATATAGAAAAATTGTCTCAGAATCTGAGACTTTTTCTATATAGAAAAATTGTCTCAGAATCTGAGGCTTTTTCTATATAGAAAAAAATGAATCTGAGACTTTTTCTATATAGAAAAATTGTCTCAGAATCTGAGAATAAAGAAAAATTGTCTCAGAATCTGAGACTTTTTCTATATAGAAAAAATGTTTCAGAATCTGAGACTTTTTCTATATAGAAAAAATGTCTCAGAATCTGAGACTTTTTCTATATAGAAAAAATGTCTCAGAATCTGAGACTTTTTCTATATAGAAAAAATGTCTCAGAATCTGAGACTTTTTCTATATAGAAAAAATGTCTCAGAATCTGAGACTATTTCTATATAGAAAAAATGTCTCAGAATCTGAGACTTTTTCTATATAGAAAAATTGTCTCAGAATCTGAGACTTTTTCTATATAGAAAAATTGTCTCAGAATCTGAGACTTTTTCTATATAGAAAAATTGTCTCAGAATCTGAGACTTTTTCTATATAGAAAAATTGTCTCAGAATCTGAGACTTTTTCTATATAGAAAAATGGTCTCAGAATCTGAGACTTTTTCTATATAGAAAAATTGTCTCAGAATCTGAGACTTTTTCTATATAGAAAAATTGTCTCAGAATCTGAGACTTTTTCTATATAGAAAAATTGTCTCAGAATCTGAGACTTTATCTATATAGAAAAATTGTCTCAGAATCTGAGACTTTATCTATATAGAAAAATTGTCTCAGAGTCTGAGACTTTTTCTATATAGAAAAATTGTCTCAGAGTCTGAGACTTTTTCTATATAGAAAAATTGTCTCAGAATCTGAGACTTTTTCTATATAGAAAAATTTTCTCAGAATCTGAGACTTTTTCTATATAGAAAAATTGTCTCAGAATCTGAGACTTTTTCTATGTAGAAAAATTGTCTCAGAATCTGAGACTTTTTCTATATAGAAAAAATGTCTCAGAATCTGAGACTTTTTCTATATAGAAAAATTGTCTCAGAATCTGAGACTTTTTCTATATAGAAAAATTGTCTCAGAATCTGAGACTTTTTCTATATAGAAAAATTGTCTCAGAATCTGAGACTTTTTCTATATAGAAAAATTGTCTCAGAATCTGAGACTTTTTCTATATAGAAAAATTGTCTCAGAATCTGAGACTTTTTCTATATAGAAAAATTGTCTCAGAATCTGAGACTTTTTCTATATAGAAAAATTGTCTCAGAATCTGAGACTTTTTCTATATAGAAAAATTGTCTCAGAATCTGAGGCTTTTTCTATATAGAAAAATTGTCTCAGAATCTTAGACTTTTTCTATATAGAAAAATTGTCTCAGAATCTGAGACTTTTTCTATATAGAAAAATTGTCTCAGAATCTGAGACTTTTTCTATATAGAAAAATTGTCTCAGAATCTGAGACTTTTTCTATATAGAAAAATTGTCTCAGAATCTGAGACTTTTTCTATATAGAAAAATTGTCTCAGAATCTGAGACTTTTTCTATATAGAAAAATTGTCTCAGAATCTGATACTTTTTCTATATAGAAAAATTGTCTCAGAATCTGATACTTTTTCTATACAGAAAAATTGTCTCAGAATCTGAGACTTTTTCTATATAGAAAAATTGTTTCAGAATCTGATTAGATTCTGAAACTTTTTCTATATAGAAAAAACTGTCTCAGAATCTGAGACTTTTTCTATATAGAAAAAATGTTTCAGAATCTGAGACTTTTTCTATATAGTAAAAATGTCTCAGAATCTTAGACTTTTTTCTCAGAATCTGATTTTTTTTCTTCAGGAAAAAAGACTCAGGATCCAACTTGTTTAAAGTTGGATATTAAGATATTAATGCATCATATAAGCATCTTAACTTACTGCTGGGTAACATATAAACGTCTTTGACTATGAAACTGTATATTGATGGTACACACTTTCTAGAGTGTCCCTTATTTTGGAAATGTTGGAAATCTTGAGACGGTACCCGCTCATTTTTTTCCTTTTGACTTAAAAATAACTCAGGAAAAATTTTACGCCCCTAGGACCACGCCTTCCCTACGCGACGGGCCCTTAAAGAGCGGGGCCTAAAAAATCATTTTTCCATACAAACCAAAAAATTTTTTTTTTGATTTTTAATTTTTTTGTTATTATTTATTATATTACTTGGTTTGCTTATTCACAACAAAAAATTTGATTTTGGTGGGATAAGTCTTTCAGCGCTAAAAAATTTTTCGCAAAAAAAAATTTTGAGCCGCCGGGGTCCTACAGTAAAAAATTTTAAAAAAATATTTTTTTTTAGTTTTGACCAGCAACGGTTTTAGCTGCTATGTTGCTTTAAATGATATATATTCATAAAAAAATATTTTTTGTATCTGTGACATCTTAATCGTGTTCTAAAAAAGGGTAAAAAATGCATTGATGATTTTTTTCGATACACGATAAAAATGTCACAAATATGAATAATATTTTTTTTGGAATATATATCATTAAAAACAACATAAAAACTAAAACCATTGCTTTTCAAAACTAAAAAAAAATATTTTTTAAAAATTTTTTACCGTAGGATTCCTACGGCTCAAAATTTTTTTTTTCGAAAAAGATAAAGATGTCACAGATATGAATAATTTTTTTTTTGGAATATATATCATTTAAAGCAACATAGCAACTAAAACCGTTGCTGGTCAAAACTAAAAAAAAATATTTTTTAAAAATTTTTTACTGTAGGATCCCGGCCGCCCAAATTTTTTTTTTGCGAAAAATTTTTTAGCGCTGAAAGACTTATCCCTCCAAAATCAAATTTTTTGTCGTGAATAAGCAAACCAAGTAATATAATAATTAATAACAAAAAAATTAAAAATAAAAAAAAAATTTTTTTGGTTTGTATGGAAAAATGATTTTTTAGGCCCCGCTCTTTAAGGCCCCGTCGCGTAGGGAAGGCGTGGTCCTAGGGGCGTAAAATTTTTCCTGAGTTATTTTTAAGTCAAAAGGAAAAAAATGAGCGGGTACCGTCTCAAGATTTCCAACATTTCCAAAATAAGGGACACTCTAACACTTTCTATAGTTGTGGTGACTGTGATACACACTGTGTATTTTATACTTACAATTAGGATAAAATATGAATCATGAGCCTTTTATTGTTTTAATAAGAAGATGTATTTACAGATTTATTGTATGCCACACTAGAGTGTAATTTTTTCCAACTTTTGATTTTTCCAAATGTCCCGGAAATCTCTAATTTTCCTAGGCCTAAAAATTATGTGGTACGAATTTGAGGACAATCAAATACAGTTCATCAAATTTTCGGATTTTTAAAAATTAAAAATATTTTGATGCGCTGAACACGAATATCAAAAAAATTTTAAAATCGGTTAAAAGGTTTTCGAGATAATGATATATTCAAAAAAATGACATATTTTCCTGCTGTTAAAAAAATTACAAAAAAAATCTCAAACAATTTTTTCCTTGCCCCTTTTAAAGACCTTGAGACAATATTTGATTTTAAATCAATTTAGGGGCCTATTTACAAAAAAAATCATAACTCAATCATAACTCAACTTTTCCATGTGGTTGTTGAAAACAATCATAAAAAAATTCAAATTTTGTTTGAAAATTTCAAAAAACCTGCTACCCACATCGCGATGCATCGTCTTAATATTGACAAATAATTTTAAATTTTGATACTTTTTATGATTGTGTTTACAACAAACACAGGGAATATGAAGTTTGAAAACAATAAAATTAGTCATAACCAGGCATAACTGAGAATAGGCCTGTTAATCTAAATCCGATCATCTTAGCCTGTGGCGCGCTTCGATTTTACCAAAAACTCTACTTTTTATCGTAGGGCACTATTAGTAAAAATGGTCTGATTTGGCCTAAATTAAGTTTAGATAAATTTTTTTTTTGTAATCTCTATGAAATAGTCTAATCTCTATGAATAGTCTGCTTAACCGATTTCAGAAAATTTTTTGATATTCGTATTCAGCATGCCAAAATAAATAAAACTAACGTTTCGCTAGATATTTATTTAATTTTTTAATTTTATAAAAATCAAAAATTTTTCTGGAAATTTTCAAAAATCTTTTAATTTGATCAATGGGTGCCACGGGTTAAAATGATCGGATTTGACTCAAATTAAGTTTTAATGAAAGTCCGTCTCAAAGGGCCAAAGGAAAGAAATTTTCAAATTTTTTTTTTTGTAATTTTTAGACTTTGAAACAAACCGCAATTTTTTTTTTTGCAAATTTACAATGAAAGGTCCGTTAAAAAGTTAAATAGTCTACTTCCCGTAATACTTTCGATCCTCGGCTCCTTTTGATGTAAAATCGCTGATGCTTCTTGGAGTACTTTATTTCGTATTTTGTAATTACTTTTTTTTTAGATCAGGGAGAAACTTTTAAAATCCTCACACACTCATAACATCTGACTTCAGTGTGACTACAGTTGTGTTAATTAAATTTTAAGGTTAGAGTTTATTGCAACTAATTATTTATGCAGCTTAATAATATTGTTTTACTTAGAAATGCTGACACAAGCACACAGAAATAATACACACACACACACATAGAAAACTACCGATACTACTTACACACAAGTAGTTACTTAAATACTTTACCATACACACACAATCACGTACATATACTACATTAGAGTGACATTTTCTCTTCAGCTTTTGATTTTTCCAAGTGACCGAAAAAATTTTAATTCTACTAGACTAGATTTATGTGTTTGAAATTTGAGGCCAATCGGATTAAATAATGCCGTGGCACACGTCGATCAAAATTTTGGATTTTTGAAAATAGCTAATTTTGATGCGCTGATCACGAATTTCAAAAACATTTTTAAATCGGTTTTCGTGATATCGCTATTTGAAATTTACAAAAAATGCTGCAAGACATATTTTTTTATACCGTCCTCTCTAGTGATAGAGAGTATATATGGGACATTTCATGTCAAATCGGACACTTTGAAATTTTTTTTTTTAGATTTTCCCAATTTGTTTACAGTTTTTAGTACCCTTCGAAAACTCTTTCGTGGTAAATTTTCAGATTTTTTTGATAACCCGTTCAAAAGATATCGAATTTTTAAAAATTGGCCGACTTAGGAAGTGGAGATGGGGCTGTGCTGTGTTTTACAAAAATGTTGCGGGGTAAAAATAAATGGGGGTTGGTCTCACTAATGACCCCACTCGGGCGCACCATTGGACCGGTAGATGCTGATTAAATAAACCAAATTTACAAAAAAAAAAAAAAAATTGTATGGGGACCGCCTTAAAAATTAGAGATAGAGGGTAGGTGTGTTTCGAGAAAATGTTTGGACTAAAAAAATATTGTGGGTTGGTCATACATTTTGTTTCTCTAAGGGCACTATTAGGACAGTTAGAGCGGTTGGAGCAAATTTTAAAAAATGTTGTTTTGTGAGGGAGCCCCCTTAGAAATTGGAGATAGGGTATTAGTTTGTTTCAAAGAAATGTTAAGACGTAAAAATAAATGGGGGTCGGTCTTATAAATGACCCCTCTATGACGCACCATTGAAGCAGTAGAAATGATTTTAAGATTGGAAAATTACAAAAAAAAATTTTTTAAAAAATTTAAAAAATAGTAATAATCGATCACGATCTTCCTGGGCAAAAAATTTGTAGAACCTATAGAAGTTTTACACTAAAAAATTTCAAAAAAATCAAAGAGTACACACATTTTTAAAAATGAGATTTAAATTTTAAAACTTAAAAATCTCATACTAGAGCGCTTTTAAGAATTTTTTGGGATTTTTTTTTTTAAAAGTACGTAAAAAAACAAAAAAAATTTAAATTTGGACCATTATTGTAGAAGTTATGAGTAAAAGAAGTTTAATGGCGTTTTCTTTTCTGGCAAAAATGTAGCATTTTGTAACATTTTTTTATTCTTTAAATTTTTTCTGTTCTTTTCTAAAAAAATGCACACTTTTGAAAAAATATTATATTCTTTTCTCAAAATATTGCCTGCCGTGAGGTAAAAAATGAATATTTTCCACCCCGAAATCAAATGACGGGGTGAAAAACTGCCCTGATATTCTCTCATGTAGCAAAACTCAAATTAACAAGTTAACTGGTGCTCTTGTGGTGCAGAGGATGTGTCGTGGCATGTGACACTGGAGGTCCGGGGTTCAAATCCCGGTATGGACAATTTTTTTTTTTTTTTATTCTGGTATTTTTTTTTATTCAATTACGTATTATTTTTTATTTAACAATGTTTTTTTTTTAATAATTTAATAATTTTTTTTTAAAAAAAAAAGTACATTTTCATATAAAATCGACTAAATTTGTTAATTTTTTGGTATTTTTTTTTAAAGTGTAAATAATTAAAAAAAATAATTTAAAGCAAAAAATAAAAAAAATATGTGATGGCCATCACCGGGATTCGAACCTGAGCTGCCGGAAATATAAGCGAAAAACACATCCATCGAACCAGCAAATCAGGGCAATTTGCGTACAAAACAGCATTTTTTGTGTTCTTTTCTGAGTGAAAAAAATGCAACATCGTTTCAGGGCCATGTCAACATTTTAAAAGTAAACATTTTAACAATGCACAATTTTTTGTTCAGAAAGAAAACACCATAAGTAAAGCAACAAACTACCAATTTTTAAAAATTCGATATCTTTTGAACAGGTCATGAAAAAAGTCTGAAAATTTACCACGAAGGAGTTTTCGAAGGGTACTAAAAACTGTAAACAAATTGGGAAAATCTAAAAAAAAACAAATTTTCAAAGTGTCCGATTTGACATGGAATGCCCCATATATATTCATAATCCTCGATCTATTTAAAGATGATCTAGCAATGTCCGTCCGTCTGTCTGTTAAAAACACGCTAATTTTTGAAAGACTGAAGTTTGGCACATATCTTGATCGTTTACCTGGTCAGAGTGGTATTGCAATTGAGCAAAATCGGTCCAGTGGTTCAAAAGTTATAAGCAAAAGAGTGAATTTCGCAAGGGTTTTTGCGAATTTACGATATAAAAAACAAGCTAACTTTCACAAGACAATTCTGAAGGGCTGACGTTTGGCATATATATTTGTCGTTTCTCAGGTATGTTTGGTATTGAATTTCAGCAAAATCGGTCCAGTAGTTCATAAGTTATAAGCAAAACTCTGAATTTCAGATTGGTTTCTCCTTAAACTTGTTGGTGAAATACAAGTGTTTTTAAAACTTGTTGTTGTTTGTTTTCCTGCCGTGGCATACATTTTAGTTATTAGACAAGTAAATAGTTGTTATTGTTTTGTTATTATTGTTTTATGCAACTGTATATAACAGTGTATAGGAAATATTGTTGGAAATTGAATGTTAGTTTGTTTTTGGTTTTTAAAGAAGAGGATTTTAAAATAAAAAGGGGGAAATGTGTGAATTTTTTTTTTTGTATATAAAACAACAAAAATATTTTACAAAGTAATTTTGTTTTACACTAAAAAAATTATTTACACTCAAAAAAAAAACAAAATGTTTCACACAAAAAAAATGTACACTTAAATTTTTTAATGAAATGAAAAACTCAAAAGAATTTTAACAGTCAAAAAAATTATACACTCAAAAAAATTTGAATGGTTAAAAAAAGTTTTACTCAAAATAAAATACTTCTAATAAAAAATAAAATTTTTTGTTACGTTAGAAATTTGCTATCAGATAACAAGGGTATTCATAGATTAGACCAAGTCGAATTTTATTTTTATACTTGTTAAATTTTTTTAAATCCAAAAAAAAATTGATTGCCGAGCGGCACTGGTTAATATAATCTGATTAGCTTTAAATTTGTAACACATTACTTTTAGGTATATTAGAATTAAAATTTTCCCAGACACGTTGGAAATTAAAAGTCGGAGAAAAACTGTCACTCTAATACTACATGTATAATAATTTTAACCATACAAACATTTTTAAGCTCCCGATATAAAAAGAAAATGATATATACATACAAGTTTAGCAGATATAAAGAAAATGTCCGTCCCTCTGTCACTTGAAAACATGCTAATTTTTAAAATACTTTACTGTCTTTATTGTCAAATAAAATATAATTTTTTTTTATGTTGTCTGATTTTAATCGTTTTTCGGGTGCCAAATCTGCCAAATCTGAATATGGCGGACAAGATATTTAAATTATTGATTATCACTAGGAAATGATTGCGTAACACGAATACGAACTTAGACTTTTTGAAATCAAAATGGCGGATCCAAAATGTAGGACATAGTATTTTAAAAAATTGTACAATGTAAACATTCCAAAGTTTTTATAACTCCCTTTTTTTGCTTTTATCAGAAAATTTTAATAAAATATTTATATTTTAAATGCGTCAAAAAGTTAATATATCCAGAGGGACATTTAAGAGAGAACTTTTTTATTTCCAGTTAGAATTTGCAATCCTAAATGTAAAAATAATGCTACTAGCTTAAAATTTCACAAAAAATATTTAAAATGGTGTCGTCAAAATATGCCCGCTTAAATGCGTTTTATCATTTATTATGTTTAGCACCAGAGATGGACGCTGGCCAAGTGATTCAATTTTTTTTTGTTCGTGAGTGATAAGTGAGTGAGATATTTTTTGTGTGAGTGATTCGTAGCGAGTGCCATTTTTTTGCGTGAGTCAAAATAATTTATTTGTATTGATATATGCCCGCTTAAATGCGTTCCCAGTTTTAATGTTTAGCACTAGAGATTGACGCTGGTCAGGCGAATCACGCGTGTTCGAAAGTGAGCGTTTCTCAATTTTTTTGTTCGTGAGTGACAAGTGAGTGAGACATTTTTTGCGTGAGTGATTCGTATTGAGTGCCATTTTTTTGCGTGAGTTAAAATTATAGAAGTGTTTTAATTAAGTTTTACAATTTTTTCGTGTTTAAAATGCTTAGCGTGAGTTACGCGTGAGCGTGATTCACACGTGAGTGGTGTTTTGCTTACTTAGGTAAATAGTCAGTAAGTGTGAGAAAAAAAACGATTGAGTAAATTATGTTTTTTTTTTGCGTGAGCGAGAGTGCACGTGAGTCAAAATTCACTTACGCGTTCATCTCCAGTTATCACGCAATGTTGTCAAAGTTGAAAATTTTGTATTAGAAATCAATAGAAACAAAAATATCAAAAAAATTTTGAAGTTCCATTTTAGGGCATTTCTAAACGCCATATTTTGGTTTATTGCTCTATGTCAAAAGATTATGAACAGGGTCACTAAAATGTGAATAGAATACACTGTTAGAGACAGATTGTAATTCAACGTTTTTCAATATCGTTTGACTTTGAAAAAAGTCGTTTGGCAGAAAATTTTAAAAAATATTGTGTTGAAGTACAAAAAAAATTATTTGTTTCATGAATAAAAAATATAAAAAAATCTCAAAATTTAACTTTAACCTCATGCAAAAAAATATTTTTAAATATGTGTTGTCTTAAAGACCTTATTGGCCAAAAAATGGAAATCCAGGCCCACAGTGCAGTGGTTTAAAAGTTATAAGAAAAACCCAGAATTTCAGATTGGTTTCACCTTAAATTCAAGTATTGAAAACCCGTTAAACAAGTTTTAAAAGCATTGTTAATTTACAAATGCTTTTAAAACATGTTGGTAACTTATTTACCAATGGTAAGTCAAAAAAATATTTTACAACGTGTGTTTATCACTCAAAAATAATTTTACACAAAACAAAAAAAAAAAAATTACAACCGAAAAAAATTTTATTGTTTTTTTTTTAAATTTCAAATAATTATTAATTTTTTTTTAACGTTAGAAAATTCTTCTTTCACTTAAAAATTTTTCTTTACGAACTTTTCGTAAAGAAAAAAAAGTTTGATGAAGTTATAAGTAAAAGAAGTTTGTGTAAACATACTTCGAATATTTGAAAATTTGACATTTTTTGAACGGGTTGTTTACAAAAATCTGAAAATTTACCACGAATGAGTTTTCAAAAGGTACTAATAAAGTATTTGAGAAAATCTAAAAAAAAATAAAAGTGTCCAATTTGGCATGGATATATTTTTATACGATTCCTACATCATTGCAATGCTTGTATGGATATTTTTAAATTAATACAAAACAAGTAAAATTAGGTATAATAATGTAAATTAATAAAATACTTAATAGTTTAATTGTATTTATTGGCCATATTCCTAAACATTTTGTGTATAGAAAATATCGTCTGCCGAAGTAAAATGGAAGCAATTACATTATTTTGACTTATTATTTTATTGAAATCTGTGTCCAAAGAATTATAATATCCCTTCTTAGTTAAGACCATTTGCATTTCAGATAACGATATATACATATATGTTTCTATGCGACACGAGATTATTAAAGTGATTATCAAAATATTATTATATAAACAAAAGGGTGATTTTGTTAATGATTACCTAAGTAAAATAAGTAAAGAATTTCAAATATTTATAAGATTTTTGAAATATTTAAAGCATACTTTACGGTGTCTTAAGTATACTTAACAAAACTTGAGCAGTTTAATTTAATATTAAATTTCAAAAATTTATTGTATCTAAATTTGTTGTTGTTCTTTGGGCTTTGTTCATATAAGAAATTTATGTATTCTTTATATATATATTTTTATATTTAGCAAGGGGTCATAAAAATAAACTGTTTTTAATGGCCAGGTTTTCCATGCATGTTTTGGGTTTTTTGCCTTTGTATTTTATTCTTGTAACTGAATTTTGTTGGTTGATGGTTTGTTATCTATGGTTTCCTTAAGGTAGGCCTTAAGGCATTTTTTTATACTTTTAAACAATTACTTTTTTATTTAAGGAGGTTAAAAATAATCGTTTTTAATAAAATTTGTATAATAAAAATAGCAGCTAGACAAATTATGGTTAGGTCAGAGGAAAATATATATCAAATGTTGTTTTGTTAATTTAACCCTTATGTTTCGACTAGTTTATCCATCGGTACTTCGCTACCGGATAACAAAATAATTAGGATTTGAGTTTACATTTCTGAAAATCTTCCCTACGGAATCTTTACTTCATTTAATAGTGGTCGTTAAATTCCTTCACAAAAACTGTTTAGAATGATTTAAACAATAAAGTTACAATTATATCGTTTAACCTGTTTCAGTGAAAAATTTTCTTGAAACTTTCAAACCCTTATAAAGTAAAAAATGCCTGCGAATTTTGTACTCTTGTCCAAAACATTAAATCATGATAATGTTTTGCGGAAGATTTGGGTGTACTTGCCAAAGCAAAGTTTTTTTTAGAAAAAATAATGTTATATTACTTTGCTATTCCATGCAAAAGGAATTGAAATCAGTGTTACCGTTGAGAATTTTGAAAAAGTCGCAGAAAAAGTCGTTTTTTACAAAAAAAGTCGCACAACAAGTCGTTTTAACAAATAAAAGTCTCACATTTTTTTAAGGGTTGAAGATTTGTTTATAAAAATTTTATTTTTGTATTAGGGAGTGAAGATAGGGCTTAGGTATGTTTGGAAAAAATTTTAGAATAAAAAATCTAAAAATTTAACTACTTTTTGGCATCTCCGGGGCAGTTGTGTAGCTTTTTGTGGATTTTTACGCCCAAACAGAAACAAAATGTGAGATAGATCCCCATTAGTTTTTCCTCAGTCGAGGACCCCATTAAAAAACCAAAAGAGCTGTACATTTCGTAAGTGAGTGCAAAAATAAGTGCAAAAAAGTGTTTTTACATTTTGGAGAGTATAAAAGATTCGGCACCAAAGAATATAACACTCTCACTTGTTTTATGTACATTTGATAAACAAATGGAAAATTTTTATACGAACAGCTTAGACTTGGTGAAAAAGTAGTTTTGGTAAAAAAAAATTTTTTTCCACGAAAAACAAAATTATGTTAAAAAAAATTTAATGAGCCCAAAATTTTTGGTGAAAAAATAAAAATTTTGATGAAAAAAAGTTTTTGATGAATTTTTTTATGAAAAGAAAAATTTTTTGATGTAAAAAAATATTGATGAAAAAAAATTTGATAAAAAAAGAATTGATAAAAAAAATGATGAAAAAAAAGTATGATGAAAAAAAAAATTTATGAAAAAAAAAAAAATATTTTGATGAAAAAAAAAAAAAATTATGAAAAAAAATTTGGTAGAAAAAAAAATTTGATGGAAAAAAATAGATGAAACAAGTAAAAAAGTTAAATTCGGCCTTGCCGAATGTAGTGATACCCTCCACAATTTCTAAAAGATTATTGCAAAAAACTTTATTTAAAAGGAAAAAAAAAAATTTTTGAAAAAAAAAATTTCGCGAAAAAAAATTTTGGTAAAAAAAATCCGCGATTTTTTTCTTTTTTTGTCAAAAAATATGTTCGTACTTGTTTAAATACCATTTGGTGTTTAATTATGTTCACATATGTCAACCAGAAGCCGAATTAAAGCATTTTGTATTTTCAGGTTATGTTGAATGTACTGAAATTTTTGAGGTGTGCTTACATTTACGTTCATAACTTTTGAACCGCTGAACCGATATCGCTCAAATGCAATACCAAACTTCTCGGGAGAACTTCCAATAAATATGTTAAGTTTCAGTCATCTCTGTGCAATATTTTGTCCGCGAGAGCATTTTCAACAGACAGACAGACGGACAGACGGACAGACGGACAGACGGACAGACGGACAGACGGACATCGCTAGAATGTCTTAAAATCGATCGGGCATCATGAATATATATACTTTATGGGGTCCTAGATCGATATTTCGATGAGTTACAAACAGAATGACAAACTTATATATACCCTCTATCACTAAGTGGAGGGTATAAAAAGTCTACGAAGTTTGTACTCGTGCCCAAACCATTGAATCATGATAATGTTTTGCTGTACAAGTAGGTGTTCTTTCCAAAGCAAAATTTTTCTAGGAAAAATAACGCTATATTAATTTGTCATTATATGCAAAATGCATTGAAATATCGGTCGAGGACGCCATTATGTTTATATATTATTGATCCGTAAAGCTTTCTAAGACATTCTAGTGATATCCATCTATCTGTTTGTCTATGTTTTTCGATAACTAAAAGTGTTTGATGAAGAAAAGGGTTTTAATGAAAAAATTTTATTGATAAAAATAAATATGTTTAAAGTTGTGAATAGTTGACCTTTAGTTTCGTAGTTTGTTGATTTTGTTCGGCATTAGGTCATGAGTTAAAAATTAATTAAATAAAAAATATATAAACATATTTTATTTTAAATTTTTATTTTATTGTCCCAATATTTCAGTCAACATTGCTGACCATCTTCAGGGGGATCTATATGAATACAAAAATATTACACAAAATTATTACAAAAATTACGCAAAACATTAAAACACGAAAAATATAATTACATTTAAAATTAAATAGAAAATAAAAAATTTCCTTGCTGGAGCTGTTGTTCTGTTGTGAGCTTTTGTCAACTGATGAGTTTTGATGTTTTATTATTTTATTTTGGTCTCTTTCTGTTTTTGTTTATCGTGTGTTTGTATGTGTGAGCTGATATGCTTTCTGTATCTAGTTTGTAGTTTAATCTCTCTTTTGTGTCCAAGTCAAGTATGTGTAGCATCTCCAATGTAAATCTCCTAGCATAGTTATTTTCTTCTACTAATATTTTGACGTCATCGAAATTTGGCTGATGCCCAGTAATTGCACAGTGGGCCGCGAGTGCAGTTTTTTGCTCAAGTGGTTTGTCAGTTGCCTTTATATCAGACTTATGTGATGAAAGTCTAGTTTTAAGTTTAGTTTTAGTTGTGCCAACATATGCCTTCTGGCATATGTTGGGATTGTCACCTTTACAGTTGATCTTATACACCACGTTCGGTTTTTCCTCAGTTTTCAATATTGATTTTGTTTTGCTAAATAACTTATTAACAGTATTATTACATTTAAAGGCTAGCTGGAACTTGTCTTTGTTATAAATATTGGAGTTTTTCATCCTTTCAGAAAATTTCGGTATATAGCTGATAGATTTGAAGATTTTATTCTCTGATTCTATGGTATTAGGTACGGGGGATTTATTTCTTACTCTTGTTATCAATTCATTTATCGTCTTTTTTGGGAAATCATTCATTTTTAAAATATTCTTGATTTTGCATATATTTTCTCTGTGAAACTGATAGTCACTTATATCTAAGACCCTGCTGATGAAATTAGTAGCCGTATTTATAATTATTCGCTTTGGATGTTTCGAATAGAAATTTATTAATCTACCCGAAGAAGATGGCTTTTGGTACCAATCCAACTTTAGAAGATTTCCTTTTCTTAATATTATAGAGTCCAGGTACGGTAGTTTACTATCACATTCTTTCTCCATGGTAAATTGAATTTGTCGGTTGAATGAGTTTAAAATTTTTAGTGTTTCATCAACTTTGTCCTTTTTAATGATAAAGGCAACTGACAAACCACTTGAGCAAAAAACTGCACTCGCGGCCCACTGTGCAATTACTGGGCATCAGCCAAATTTCGATGACGTCAAAATATTAGTAGAAGAAAATAACTATGCTAGGAGATTTACATTGGAGATGCTACACATACTTGACTTGGACACAAAAGAGAGATTAAACTACAAACTAGATACAGAAAGCATATCAGCTCACACATACAAACACACGATAAACAAAAACAGAAAGAGACCAAAATAAAATAATAAAACATCAAAACTCATCAGTTGACAAAAGCTCACAACAGAACAACAGCTCCAGCAAGGAAATTTTTTATTTTCTATTTAATTTTAAATGTAATTATATTTTTCGTGTTTTAATGTTTTGCGTAATTTTTGTAATAATTTTGTGTAATATTTTTGTATTCATATAGATCCCCCTGAAGATGGTCAGCAATGTTGACTGAAATATTGGGACAATAAAATAAAAATTTAAAATAAAATATGTTTATATATTTTTTATTTAATTAATTTTTAACTCATGACCTAATGCCGAACAAAATCAACAAAAAAAAAAAAAAAAAAAATAAATATTTAATGAAAAAAAATTTATGAAAAAAATATTGATGAAAAAAATATATTGATGAAAAAAAAATATATATTGATGAAAAAAACAATATTGACGAAAAAAAAAATATTGATGAAAAAAAAAATATTGATGAAAAAAAAAATATTGATGAAAAAAAAATATTGATAAAAAAAAAAATATTGTTGAAAAAAAAAATTTTTTTTGATGAAAAAAAAAAATATTTATGAAAAAAAAATATTGATGAAAAAAAAAATATTGATGAAAAAAAATATTGATGAAAAAAAAATATATTGATGAAAAAAAAAATATTGATGAAAAAAAAAAAATATTGATGAAAAAAAATATTGATGAAAAAAAAAAAATATTGATGAAAAAAAAAATTTGATGAAAAAAAAAAATATTGATGAAAAAAAAATATTGATGAAAAAAAAAAAAATATTGATGAAAAAAAAATATTGATGAAAATAAAATATTGATGAAAAAAAAAAAATATTGATGAAAAAAAAAAAAAATTTTGATGAAAAAAAAATATTGAAGAAAAAAAAAAATATTGATGAAAAAAAAAAAAATATTGATGAAAAAAAAAAATATTGATGAAAAAAAAAAATTTTGATGAAAAAAAAATATTGATGAAAAAAAAAAATATTGATGAAAAAAAAAAATATTGATGAAAAAAAAATATTGATGAAAAAAAAATATTGATGAAAAAAAAAAAAATATTGATGAAAAAAAAAAAATATTGATGAAAATAATTATGTTACGTTTTATTCACCAGCTGGTGAATATTTTTGTTATTCACCACGAGGTGAATTATTATCCAAGTTACAAACCCAAGTTAGTAAAATTTTTGGTTTTAAGAAAACGAAAACAGTAATTCCAATTTTCTTTTTTGTTAGTCGTTAGCTTATATAGTCAAACTGAGGTGGCGTCCTGCAACTTTTTTAAAATTATACACCAGCCTAAAAACATTATCATGTTAAAAAAAAAAAAAATTTTGATGAACAGAAAAAATTTAATGAAAAAAAAAAAAAATTTGATGAAAGCAAAAAAAAATTTTTTTGTTGAAAACTAAATATGTTCCTTTTTATTCAGCAGCTGGTGAAAAACGGGTTTATTCACCACAAGGTGAATTATTATCGCAGTTACAAACCCAAGTTATTAAAATTTTTGGTTTTAAGAAAATGAAAATAATAATTCTTGTTTTCAAGTGTGTTTTTAATTTTTATTAATTAATAAAAATTAGTTATTTATTCGACCTTTTAATTGTGCAATGAAAAAGAGTTTATTCTGATTCGAGGCCTTTTCATGTTCCCCATTATGAATTAACATAACAAGTACTTATGATAACTCTACTTTCTTTATTAGGATATTCTCCCATTAAATACTCATAGAGTTTCTTGCTTTCAAAAATTTTGGTCAATTTTCAGGAATGAATTGACGATCGTTTCGGAGGTGTTCCAATTCCCCCATCATCAGAATTCTTTAGAAAATTAGGTAATACTGTTAGCATGCAAACATCAAATATTCATACTCTAAATAATCTCAACTTAGTGAGAAAGCAAATATGATTTTCGAAGTTCCACCAGCATTACACCAAATATAATTTGAAAGCAAGTTTTTTTGGTTACTGCATATGCTACCTTCGGTAGTTGTTAAATACAGTTTTTGTTTTTGCCTTCTGTTATAGAAAACAAATTTTCTCGTATCAAGAGGGTTACTACCGAAGGTAGCATATGCAGTAACCAAAAAAACTTGCTTTCAAATTATATTTGGTGTAATGCTGGTGGAACTTCGAAAATCATATTTGCTTTCTCACTAAGTTGAGATTATTTAGAGTATGAATATTTGATGTTTGCATGCTAACAGTATTACCTAATTTTCTAAAGAATTCTGATGATGGGGGAATTGGAACACCTCCGAAACGATCGTCAATTCATTCCTGAAAATTGCCAACATTTTTGAAAGCAAGAAACTCTATGAGTATTTAATGGGAGAATATCCTAATAAAGAAAGTAGAGTTATCATAAGTACTTGTTATGTTAATTCATAATGGGGAACATGAAAAGGCCTCGAATCAGAATAAACTCTTTTTCAATTCTTGTTTTCTTTTTGTTAATTGTAAGCTTATATAGTAAATCTGAGGTGGCGTCCTGCAACTTTTTTAAAATTAGACACCAGCCTAAAAACATTGTCATGTTAAAAACCTATGAAATCAGAAAAATGTTTAACATTATCGGGAAATCAGTTAATTTTGGGTCACCTAAAATGCAAAACAACGTAACAACACTTTTTTCAAAATCGAGTTATTGATTGATTGTGATGTAATTTATCAAAATACATGTCCCCACAAAGTTTCTGCTCTCTAATTTAAAAAAATTCAAGTTTTATGATCAAAACTCAAAAATATTATATTTTTTACTTTTAAAAATTGTTTGGCTCCCCTATGAAATTATCAAAATGTGATTTGCTAGTTATGATGCACTTTTTTATCCACGCCCTCAAAAGGACGCCCTGGGTACAAGCGCAATACCTTAAACTTCTGCGGACATAAACATGTTTCACTAGTTTTAACAAAAATACAAAAAAACGTATAAAAAATTGGCGTTTTTCAATGGTTGGTTAAGTTCTTCAGATGGGGAACTTTTCCGGGGTCCAATTTTGCCGGACAGACGGACGGACATCGCTAGAATGCCTCAGAACTAATCACTGATCAATAATATATGGGGCATTCCATGCCAAATCGGACACTTTGAATTTTTTTTTTTTTAAGATTTTCCCAATTTGTTTACAGTTTTTAGTACCCTTCGAAAACTCCTCCGTTGTAAATTTTCAGATTTTTTTGATGACCCGTTCAAAAGATATCGAATTTTTAAAAAAGTTTGTTCCTTTACTCAAACTTCTTTTAATCACAACTTCTTCAATAATGGTCCAAATTTAAATTTTTTTTTTTTTTCAAAATTTTTGTTTTTTTACGTACTTTCTAAAAAAAAAAATCCCAAAAAATTCTTAAAAGCGCTCTAGTATGCGATTTTTAAGTTTTAAAATTTAAATCTCACTTTTGAAAATGTTTGTACTCTTCGATTTTTTTGAAATTTTTTTGTGTAAAACTTCTATCAATTCTACAATTTTTTTGCCCAGGAAGATCGTGGGATAACGATTATTACTATTTTTTAAAATTTTTGAAAAAATTTTATTGTAATTTTCCAATCTTAAAATCATTTCTACTGCTCCAATGGTGCGTCATAGAGGGGTCCTTTATGAGACCGAACCCCATTAATTTTTACGTCTTAACATTTCTTTGGAACAAACTAATACCCTATCTCCAATTTCTAAGGGGGCTGTCACACAAAACGACATTTTTTAGAATTTGTTCCAACCGCTCTAACTGCCCTAATAGTGCCCTTAGAGCAACAAAATGTATGACCGACCCACAATATTTTTTTAGTCTTAACATTTTCTCTGAACACACCTACCCTCTATCTTTAACTGTTAAGGCGGTCCCCATACATTTTTTTTTTATTTTTTGTAAATTTGGGCGCCATGAAATAACTCCCAATGAAATAAGTCCCAAGAAAAATAATGCAATAAGTCCCAAAAATTTCCATACGATTTGGGAGTTATTTCATAATGAAATAACTCCCAAATCTGCGGGGATTATTTCATTTTTTTTGGAAGTTATTTCATTTTTAAGTTTGGGAGTTATTTCATTATGCAATAACTCCCAAACTATTTTAATGAAATAACTCCCAACAGTTTGAGAGTAAATTATGAAAATAAAAATTTAAC
This sequence comes from Pegoplata infirma, assembly GCA_963921195.1. NCBI lineage: Eukaryota > Metazoa > Arthropoda > Insecta > Diptera > Anthomyiidae > Pegoplata > Pegoplata infirma. Next base: position 204,800,963 of record OY992537.1, on the reverse strand, counting down.
TCATTGAATTTTCATGTTTCTTTAATTTTTATTAAAAATAATAAAAATTAGATATTTTCTTTAGTTATTTTCAGGAAAAGTTAATTTGTTACGGGGAAAGTAAATGACCTCAAACTAGAATAAACTCTTTTTCAATGCTTTTTGATTTGTCTTGTAAATAAATTCAGAAAACCATTCACTCAGAAGTACATCAATGTCAATCAAAATAAAAAAAAAATACGTTTGCTTTAAGGCGAAATGCATGCTGCGAGTAATTGTGAAAAATTTCGAGTTCTTCTAAGAATGGTCTTAATTTATGAAAATTAAGAGGTATTGTATGACAAACTGAAGACCCGCAACCGGTGTAATAAGAAGTTTTAGGATCCTGTTAGTTTGGCGGGCACATTAGATTATTTAAAGTGTAGGCGAAATGGACTTTCGGTCTTTTACAATCCACTCACGCTTTTATTTATTTTGAGATATATGTTGTTGGAATACGATTACATGTTTGAATTTTTTTTTTTTGTAAAAATCTCTTGTAAAAATTTTTCGCCTGCGGCGCTTTCTTCACATCCATACGCATTCAAATCTTTTCAAACAAATAATCGTTTTCTTACCACATTTATTATACAGAATCCTGGAAGCTCTAAAAGGCTTCCAGGAATCTGCTTTCAAGTTTTATGCGTGGCTTGTTAACTGTTTTAACCAAGATGATTTATATATTTTTTTAATTTAAGTTCATATTTTTATGGAGTTTATTTTCTGTTCTTCTCGCAGCCGCCAGAGGGACCTGCGATAAGTTAGCTATTGCATGAAATATTATATTGATATGATTCAAACATTAAAAGAAATTTAATCAATGTGTCAGTAAGCTGCATTCCAAAAAGTTGAGAAGGGAATGTTGGCACTTCAGAGATTTGTTTTTTAAAGAGACACAATTAAAGTGTTTTTGGGATTTAAACAGAAAAATTTAATATTCAAAAAAAAAAATTGATATTTATTTCATTTCTATTGGGAGTTATTTCGTTAGGACTTCTTTCATTTTTTGTTAGGGACTTATTTCATTTTTCTTGGGACTTATTTAATTTTTTTGGTTTGGGAGATAATTCATTTTATTTGGGATTTATTTCATTGGGAGTTATTTCATTGGGACTTATTTCATTGGGAGCTATTTCATGGCGCCGTAAATTTGTTTTATTTAATCAGCTTCTACCGGTCCAATGGTGCGTCCGAGAGGGGTCATTGGTGAGACCGACCCCCATTTATTTTTACCCTTCAAAATTTTTTCAAAACATACCTACGCCCTATCTCTTATCCCTAAGTAGGCTCCCATACAAAATTACATTTTTTATAAAGTTTGCTCCAACTCTTATTTGTATGGGAGCCTACTTAGGGAGTGGAGATAGGGCGTAGGTATGTTTTGAAAAAATTTTGAAGGGTAAAAATAAATGGGGGTCGGTCTCACTAATGACCCCTCTCGGACGCACCATTGGACCGGTAGAAGCTGATTAAATAAAACAAATTTACAAAAAATAAAAAAAATTGTATGGGGACCGCCTTAACAGTTAAAGATAGAGGGTAGGTGTGTTCAGAGAAAATGTTTGGACTAAAAAAATATTGTGGGTCGGTCATATATTTTGTTGCTCTAAGGGCACTATTAGGGCAGTTAGAGCGGTTGGAACAAATTTTAAAAATGTCGTTTTGTGTGGGAGCCCCCTTAGATATTGGAGATAGGGGTTTAGTTTGTTCCAAAGAAATGTTAAGACGTAAAAACTAATGGGGGTCGGTCTTATAAATGACCCCTCTATGACGCACCATTGGAGCAGTAGAAATGATTTTAAGATTGGAAAATTATAATTAAATTTTTTCAAAAAATTTAAAAAATAGTAATAATCGTTATCCCACGATCCTCCTGGGCAAAAAATTTTTATAATCGATAGAAGTTTTACACAAAAAAAATTCAAAAAAATCGAAGAGTACAAACATTTCCAAAAAAGAGGTTTAAATTTTAAAACTTAAAAATCGCATACTAGAGCGCTTTTAAGATTTTTTTGGGATTTTTTTTTTTAAAGTACGTAAAAAAACAAAAATTAAAAAAAACAAATGAAATTTGGACCATTATTGAAGAAGTTATGAGTAAAAGAAGTTTGAGTAAAGGAACAAACTACAAATATTTAAAAATTCGATATCTTTTAAACGGGTCATCAAAAAAATCTGAAAATTTACCACGAAGGAGTTTTCGAAGGGTACTAAAACCTGTAAACAAATTGGGAAAATCTAAAAAATTTTTTTTTCAAAGTGTCCGATTTGACATGGAACGCCACATATACATGTTTCATTAGTTTAACAAAAATACAGCAAAAAAAAAAAGTATAAAAAATTGGCGTTTTTCAATGGTTGGTTAAGTTCTTCAGATCGGGAACTTTTCCCCAGTGTCCGATTTTGCCGGAGAAACGGACGAACATCGCTAGAATGCCTCAGAACTGATCACTGATCAATAATATATATACGTTATGGGGTCCCCGACCGATATTTCGACGTGTTAAACACGGAATGACAAAGTGAGTATACCCCCATACTGTAGTTGGAGGGTATAAAAAATGGCTTTTTTCCTACGTTAAGACTTTTTCAAAAAAATCTCAAAATTTCTTTCACTTGACCCCTGTCATTGAGCTACTAACAATATTTTGTTTTTTTTTTAGAAAATTGTCAGTCACAAAAAATTATGCGTATAAAAATTTTTGAGTAAAAAATAATAATAATAATTTTAAGGGAATTTCTTTTAGTGAATAACAAGTAGAAAACGAAAAAATAAATCAGTAAAAATTTAAACTAGAAATGTTTTATTTTTAAGATAGGAATACTTTATTTTTATTAAAAAAAATCTTTTGTCAGTTTTGTTAAAAAAAAATTTTTGAGTGTTAAATTTCTAGTAAAAATCACGAGGTTTTTTGTAATTTTACAAGATTTTTTCAATAAAATTTTAAACTTACAAATTTTTTGGCGAAATAAAACTTACAAATAAATCTCGTGAATTTACTCGATTTTTTTTTTGTAAAAAAAACTTAGAAATTTGTAAAATTACAAAAAAAAAAATGTAAAATAACAAAAAAAAAATGTAAATATCGATCGAAATTTTTTTTTGTTAAAAAACAAGAAAAACTGTCAAATAAATGGGAATACGAGACTTTTTCTAGTAATTTGAAATTACAAAGATGAATAAGTCAATCAGTAAGTCAGGATTAAATTAATCAATTTTCAAAACTAAAGTTATGAAACCATAAATATCTACTAATTGTTAGATATATTTCAATGTGGCGAAAGACACCACCCCAAAACCAATTTCGAAATAAAAACAATTAACTTTTACTTAAATAAACATTTAGTTTAAGTATCTACTAATACAAAACATAAAGAAATAGGTAAAAAAACCAACAAAAAAGTTAAAAAAAAACTTGAATAGACTTAAGTTGTGGACATAACAGCAGTCTATACCAGACATGACACACAGCTCAAATCAATTCTCAAATGGAATTGAAGTCTTCATTAGTAAACTTTTGATGAATTTTTTTTTTGAATATAAAGCTCATTAAAATCTTTAATTGTCATTAATGGTAGAAAGTGCCCTAAACTCTAAAAAAATATTTTCATTTAAATATTTGAAAAAACTCCCATTTCTTACTAAATTGAGGTCTGTGACATATCTATTCATCTAAAACATATTATTAGACTTATTGAAAAGTTATCAGTAAATAAATTACGATTACAAACCTTAAGACTATTAAAAGAAAATTAAATAAAAAAAAAACTGTATAAAGAAAATCACAACAAGTGCGTGACAAGCGAAAAAAGAAATTAAATCGAAATCACCATCCTCCTGTACAGGAAAACCAATGTTTTATTTTTGGGGGAAAACAAATTTTTTTTTCCACAAATTTAAACACGCAATGTTAATGAAAAAAAAAAAACTTCAGGCAGTCTGCTTAGAGCTTTAGGAAATAAAAATTCTTTTGAAATTAAAGAAGAAAAACATAAAAAAAATTTATGTATAAAAATTGGAAAAGCTGTTGTAGAAGCGAAAATTTTCCTACAACTAACAATAAATTAAAGAAAAACAACATTATGATGACAAATAAACACTGTAATTTTTAAACTAATGAGCTGCGTTATTTTCTATTTTTTTTTTGTTTTTATGTATTGGGGGAATAAAGAAATTTTTTAGATTGGAGAGGTCATTGATAAAGAATCAAATGAAAACTCTTGTGTACAATACATAGGAAGTAAAGAAAAAAATAATTGTTTTTATAAAAGGTCCATAAATTTTATCATACACCTAATACTTTTGATTACCAAATTTTTTTTGAGGGTAAATTGTTTTGCTTGCTTTGGTCAGCTTTTATTAACTTCTTTATTTATTAATTGTTTCATTTTCAAACTTTTTATGTCGAAAATTACATAAAATGAAAAGGTCTTACACTCAAAAAAAAAAGTTTGTAAAATGACATAAAATCCCCGTGATTTTACGGGGCAGGTTTTGTAAAATATGTACTAGCAAGAATCCCCGTAATGTTACGGGGATAATTTGTAAATTGATTTAACAAAAAAATTACGGGGAGAAAGTGTAAATTTACAATTTTTTTTGTAAAATATTATTGTAGACTTACAAAAAAAGTTGTAAATTTACGAAGTAAAGTAGAAAATCAAAAAATAAAATTGTAAATTTACAAATTGTTTGGTTTAACTACAGTTTTTTATGGCAAAAAACTTGTATATTTACAGTAAAAAGTGGTACATTTACAATTTTTATTGTAAATATACCATTTTTCTTATTTTTTTGCCGTAAAAACAGTAGTTTAACCAAATAATTTGTAAATTTACAATATTGTTTTTGTATTTTCTACTTCATTTTTGTAAAATTACAACTTTTTCTGTAATTATACAATTTTGTTTTCTAAACTTTCATATTTGTTTTGTAAATTTACAAAAAATTTGGTATATTTACATATTGGTTTTGTAAATTTAAAGGTTTTTTCCATTGGTGCATCTTATTTTTCCTTCTTCAGCAGCTGGCGTAGCACTTTAACAACCTGAAATGATTTTTTTTTTCACTTGAACACTTTTAACAAACTTTTTAGAGTATAACACTGCACTTTTTTATTTTTTTTTTTTCGGAATTTCGTTTTTCTTAAGTAGAACATATGAGAATTGCGAAGGAGGCTACACAAGAAATTTCTTATATTTTCAAGAAAAACTAGTCAAAAAAATTACCTTTTTTTTCGAATTTTTAATTATTTTAGCAAGTATTTTTAAAAAATTATAAAAAAAACTTTGGATATTGTAGATTGGACGTTTAAGTACCTGATAAAATAAGAAAAAACTTAATTTTTCATAATTGACAGCTTTTGATTGACATTTTAGTGCCAGATTTAAAAAAAAGTACCAAAAAAATATGGTAAAATTACCAAAAAATGGTAAAAATATAAACAAAAAAACTAGAACAATAATATAGTAAAAACATATAAAAATTGTGGTATTTTACTTAAAGCAAGTTACCAAAAAATTGTCTTGATATTCAATTTTTTTGATAAAGCTTACAACTAATTGAAAATGTTTGTATCCGGAACTTAAAAAATTTTCAAAATTTTTTTATGAAATTTTTTATTTATAAAAAATAATTTTTAACAAAATATGGACTTAGAAAATTTTTGCGTCTCCTATTGTTGCATAATTATTTTTCAATACAAATTTTTGTTTAATTTTTGTGTGTCAAAATACTGAAAACCTTGTAAACTAAAAAATCTTGAAAAAAAATTGTTTGTAATAAAACATTTTTTGGTAGAAAGACTAAATACTATCAAATAAAATGTTGTTGTAAAATAACAATTTTCTTGTGTAAAACAACTAAACACCTTGTAATTTTTTTTTAATTTGTAAAATAATTATTTTTTTTGTTAATTTACCTAAAAAAATTGTTAAATAAATTTACCAACATATTATAGTAAAATTACAAAGCGCACGGTAGTTTTTGTTTTATTAAAAATACAAGAATTTTTGTAAATAGACAAAAATATTAGTAAAATAGAATTACAAGACCTTTTGCTTGTAATTTTACAAACTTTTTTTTTTGAGTGTAGATTTTGAGAAATTTTTTCTATAGAAAATGTCTCAGATTTTAAGACATTTTTCTATATAGAAAATGTCTCAGATTTTAAGACATTTTTCTATATAGAAAAAATCTCAGATTCTGAGACATTTTTTCTATAAAGAAAAAGTCTCAGATTCTGAGACATTTTTTCTATATAGAAAAAGTCTCAGATTCTGAGACATTTTTTCTATATAGAAAAAGTCTCAGATTCTGAGACATTTTTTCTATATAGAAAAAGTCTCAGATTCTGAGACATTTTTTTGAGGGTAAATTGTTTTGCTTGCTTTGGTCAGCTTTTATTAACTTCTTTATTTATTAATTGTTTCATTTTCAAACTTTTTATGTCGAAAATTACATAAAATGAAAAGGTCTTAGATTTTGAGAAATTTTTTCTATAGAAAATGTCTCAGATTTTAAGACATTTTTCTATATAGAAAAAGTCTCAGATTCTCAGACATTTTTATACCCTCCAACTACAGTATGGGGGTATACTCACTTTGTCATTCTATTTGTAACGCATCGAAATATCGGTCGGGGACCCCATAAAGTATATATATTATAGATCCATGATCGATTCTAAAACATTCTGTGAATGTCCGTCCGTCCGTCTGTCCGTCCGTCCGTCTGTAGATGGCACGATGCAGTCCAAAATAAAAGAGCTAGCCTCCTGCAATTTGGCATGAATATGTCTTATAGTCCTAGGCAGGTTAAGTTCGTAAATGGGCAAAATCGGCCAGGGGGAAAAAGTTCCTCCTTGAAGAACTAAACCAACCTCTGAAAAAATACACTTTTTTACATGTTTTTTTGTATTTTTGTTAAATAAATGAAACATTTGGTATATTTATCAGGATGGGAAGGTGCTCTTAACATCCCCCACTGACCCCATCACCCCCCCCCCCAGGAAAAACAAACGCCCCTGACAATTTTTTTTTATTTTTTTTTACATTTTTACATTTTGGAGGGTATAAAAGATTTGGAACGGACGAATTTAACGCTCTCACTTGTTTCTATATAGAAAAGGTCTCAGATTCTGAGACATATAAAAAAGTCTCAGATTCTGAGACATTTGTCCTATATAGAAAAAGTCTCATATTCTGAGACATTTTTTCTACATAGAAAAAGTCTCAGATTTTGAAACATTTTTTCTATATAGAAAAAGTCTCAGATTCTGAGATATTTTTTTCTATATATAAAAGGTCTCAGATTCTGAGACATTTTTTTTATATAGAAAAAGTCTCAAATTCTGAGACAAAGTCTCAGATTTTAAAAAAAGTTTTCTATATAGAAAAGGTCTCTGATTCTGAGAAATTTTTTCTATATAGAAAAAGTCTCAGATTCTCAGACATTTCATCTATATAGAAAGTGTCAGATTGTGAGACATTTTCTGACAAATTCCGAAACATGTGTCGATTAAGTCTTGCAAAAATTACCAACATAAATAAATTTAAAACAAAAAAATAATTTTCTTGAAAATTATGCTATGAGAATATCATGGTTTTAATTTGTAAAGAAAATAATAACCTCGAGCCAGAATAAACATCCTCAAAATATAATATTTTAAAGGTCGAATAAAGCAATTTTTATTTTTTAATAAAAATTAATCAGAATAACTGAACAGATATTAATGAGAGATTAATGCGTCATATACTAAAATTAGTGTTTTTTTTTTATAAATTGTTACTGTTGTCACTTTAGGTAACTATCAATCATAGAAACATTTAAAAATAGAATAGAATTAGTTTTAATTTTAAAATAGAATAAAATTTATACTTAGAGCTAAAAACTTTATTAACAACAAACTCTTAATTAAACAAATATTATAATAACCCAAGAAAACAAACACGCACTATTTTGTTTAAAAACTTTTAACAAAATTATTTCAAGAAATTAAAAATAGATAATATTTGGCTATAAGACTTTTTTTTCTGATAAAAATAGCCATTACTTTACCCTAAGAAAGACCACTTTACGGTTTCTTAAAAACCAACTAACTATGAAACCGTCAAATCCTTTAAATACAAACAATGTATTATTGTATTACTTAAAAAAAACAGTTAAAAATACGTATCATAATTAACCCTTATTTGTCGGGTTTTATTATTACTGTGCAATAAAATTCTCGTTAAATTACCTTTTTTATTTTTTCATTTGACGTTAAAAGAAAATATATTGTACATTTTGCTTTTCAGCTAAAACAACGAGAACGAATCATATGGTTTTCAGACTTTGATAAAGTAAAATTTTACATTGGCTAGTTAAGAAGGAAACTAGAGAAATAAAGTTTTGTAAGGGTTTAAAACGAATCTTGAGAACACTACAATAAAAATGTAGAAAAAGAATGCTTTTTTAAAATATGTTTTGAGACACAAATTAAAATATGAAGTAAATCCCTATTAATATTATAAATCTGAGTGTTGGTTTGTCTGTCTGTCTATTCCGCAATCAGGGCTGATCCGATTTTCATGAAATTTTCACCACAGATAGTACTAACCGAGGCGGGAACTATAGGTCATAAGAGAAAGCGATCGGACAAAGGGGCGTAAATGCCACGCCCCTTTTTATTTTATGAAACGTTATTCTGCCTTTTCCGTAATAACGCGTAAACGGTAATCCAATTTTAATGAAATTTTTAACACAGATAGTACTAACCGAGGCGGAAACTATGACCCACAATAGAGGGCGATCGAAAAAAGGGGGCGTTAAATGCCACGCCCCATTTTATTGCATTGAAAGTCATTTCTGCCATTTCCGTAATCACACTTAAACGGCTGAACCGATTTTCATGAAATTTTTACAACAGATAGTACTAACCGAGGCGTAAACTATTGGCAATTAAAAATGACGATCGGATAAAGGGGCGTAAAATGCAACGCCCTTTTTTATTTTATTATACGTTATTTCTGCCTTTTTTGCAATCACTCTTAAACGGCTTTACAGATTTCCATGAAATTTTCACCACAGATCCTACCAACCGAGTCGAGAACCATAATTTAATACAACAATTTCTATTTGTTTCCAAAGTAACTTAGTTCTGACGATTGATTCTGATAGAAGAGACAAAAAAACTATACGTGTTTCAGCGTTTTAAAATATCACATCGGATTCATTCATTTATTGATTCATTGATTCATTCATTGATTCAATGATTCATTGATTGATTGATTGATTGATTCATTCATTCATTCATTCATTCATTCATTCATTCAATCATTCATTCATTCATTCATTCATTCATTCATTCATTCATTCATTCATTCATTCATTCATTCATTCATTCATTTATTCATTCATTCATTCATTCATTCATTCATTCATTCATTCATTCATTCATTCATTCATTCATTCATTCATTCATTCATTCATTCATTCATTCATTCATTCATTCATTCATTCATTCATTCATTCATTCATTCATTCATTCATTCATTCATTCATTCATTCATTCATTCATTCATTCATTCATTCATTCATTCATTCATTCATTCATTCATTCATTCATTCATTCATTCATTCATTCATTCATTCATTCATTCATTCATTCATTCATTCATTCATTCATTCATTCATTCATTCATTCATTCATTCATTCATTCATTCATTCATTCATTCATTCATTCATTCATTCATTCATTCATTCATTCATTCATTCATTCATTCATTCATTCATTCATTCATTCATTCATTCATTCATTCATTCATTCATTCATTCATTCATTCATTCATTCATTCATTCATTCATTCATTCATTCATTCATTCATTCATTCATTCATTCATTCATTCATTCATTCATTCATTCATTCATTCATTCATTCATTCATTCATTCATTCATTCACTCATTCATTCATTCATTCATTCATTCATTCATTCATTCATTCATTCATTCATTCATTCATTCATTCATTCATTCATTCATTCATTCATTCATTCATTCATTCATTCATTCATTCATTCATTCATTCATTCATTCATTCATTCATTCATTCATTCATTCATTCATTCATTCATTCATTCATTCATTCATTCATTCATTCATTCATTCATTCATTCATTCATTCATTCATTCATTCATTCATTCATTCATTCATTCATTCATTCATTCATTCATTCATTCATTCATTCATTCATTCATTCATTCATTCATTCATTCATTCATTCATTCATTCATTCATTCATTCATTCATTCATTCATTCATTCATTCATTCATTCATTCATTCATTCATTCATTCATTCATTCATTCATTCATTCATTCATTCATTCATTCATTCATTCATTCATTCATTCATTCATTCATTCATTCATTCATTCATTCATTCATTCATTCATTCATTCATTCATTCATTCATTCATTCATTCATTCATTCATTCATTCATTCATTCATTCATTCATTCATTCATTCATTCATTCATTCATTCATTCATTCATTCATTCATTCATTCATTCATTCATTCATTCATTCATTCATTCATTCATTCATTCATTCATTCATTCATTCATTCATTCATTCATTCATTCATTCATTCATTCATTCATTCATTCATTCATTCATTCATTCATTCATTCATTCATTCATTCATTCATTCATTCATTCATTCATTCATTCATTCATTCATTCATTCATTCATTCATTCATTCATTCATTCATTCATTCATTCATTCATTCATTCATTCATTCATTCATTCATTCATTCATTCATTCATTCATTCATTCATTCATTCATTCATTCATTCATTCATTCATTCATTCATTCATTCATTCATTCATTCATTCATTCATTCATTCATTCATTCATTCATTCATTCATTCATTCATTCATTCATTCATTCATTCATTCATTCATTCATTCATTCATTCATTCATTCATTCATTCATTCATTCATTCATTCATTCATTCATTCATTCATTCATTCATTCATTCATTCATTCATTCATTCATTCATTCATTCATTCATTCATTCATTCATTCATTCATTCATTCATTCATTCATTCATTCATTCATTCATTCATTCATTCATTCATTCATTCATTCATTCATTCATTCATTCATTCATTCATTCATTCATTCATTCATTCATTCATTCATTCATTCATTCATTCATTCATTCATTCATTCATTCATTCATTCATTCATTCATTCATTCATTCATTCATTCTTACGCTTGTGATTATTTTAACTGAACTCTTTTTAAACATTCCCAACGTTTCAATCAGCTTAATCTTCCATTAAAATTCATTGTAGCACCCGTCCAAAGTAAAACATTCATTGTATTGTGTTGTACATTTACAAGTGACCCTCTTATGAAAAATTTAAACAGAATAAACCATAAGCTATGATGTGTTTACGACAAAGTATGTCCAATAGTGTCAGTGTGTGTGTATGTGTGAGTACTAGTTCCCTTTTAAGCAATGGTGTGTGTGTGTATGTAGTTGTAGCTTAAAACGGAAACAGGAAGTCGCCAAAAAAACAATGAAATAAATTACAACACAAAGTAGACATTACTAGCAGCAAAGTTAGCTAAATAGCAAAAGGCATCTAAATTTGGTTGGAAAACCAAAGCAAGAGAGAGAGAGAGACGGTTTCTAATGTCCATAACAAACTGGAATAAAGTAAATGTGGACTGTTTGAAAGGATTTCAAGTATTTAAGGAATTCCTTTAAAAAACAAAAAATTGTTATTCTTTGTTTGAAATTTTTTGGCTGGTGGTAGTGTTGTTGTTGTTTATTTTTGTATGTTTAAGTTTACGTGTGCAACAAGGTCATAAATTCTATGTACTTTTTTGATACCCTACACTCTAGTGATACAGGGAATACTTATACAAGTTTGTCATTCCCTTTGTAACACCATGAAATATATAGGACCTTATAAAAAACTTTCATGATCCTGGATCGATTTTAAGGTGATCTAGCGATATTCGTCCGTCTGTTGAAAACACGTTTACTTTTGAATGATTATCCAGAGGCGGCTAAAGCCTGGCATATATATTTGTCATTCTCCTGGTCAGCTTGGTATTAAATTTCAGTAAAATCGGTGCGGTGGTTTAAAAGTTATAAGCAAAACCGGGAATTTCAGATTGGTTTCACCTTAAATTTGCGTTTTGGACAACGAGCTAAAAACATGGTTAAAACAATTGTAAGGCATTAAAAATAAATCACGAAGTATGAATGTTTGTAACACCATGAAATATCGGAATAGGACTTTATAAAGTATTTTCATGATCCTGGATGGATTTCAAGTTGATCTAGCGATGTTCGTCCGTCTGTTAAAAACACGCTAACTATTAAATGATAACTCAGAGGCCGCTGAAGCCTGGCATATATATTTGTCGTTCTCCTGGTCAGCTTGGTATTTAATTTCAGTAAAATCGGTGCAGTGGTTTAAAAGTTATAAGCAAAACCGTGAATTTCAGATTGGTTTCTCCTTAAATTTGCGTTTTGGACAACGAGCTAAAAACATGTTTAAAACAATTGTAAGCCATTAAAAAAAAAATCACGAAGCATGAATGTTTGCTACAAAAAAAAAAAAATTTATACCTTAAAAAAAATTTACATTCGAAAAAATTTTACACTCGAAAAAAATTTTACACTCAAAAAAAATTTTTGGATAATTTTAAAATAAATTTGGACAATTTTAAAATAAATTTTGGAAAAGTTAACTACATTTGGACAATTTGAAAATACATTTAGACAATTTTTAAATATATTTGGACAATTTTAAAATATATTTGGACAATTTTAAAATACATTTGGACAATTTTAAAATTAATTTGGACAATTTTAAAATACATTTGGACAATTTTAAATTACATTTGGACAATTTTAAAATTAATTTGGACAATTTTAAAATATATTTGGACAATTTTAAAATCGTCTGGACAATTTTAAACTACATTTGGACATTTTTTAAATACATTTGGCATGATTGTAAAATATATTTGGACAATTTTTAAATACATTTTGACAATTTTAAACTACATTTAAACAATTTTAAACTCCATTTGGACAATTTTGAAAAATATTAGGAAAATTTTAAAATATATTTGGACATTTTTAAAATACATTTAGACAATTTTAAAATGCATTTAGACAATTATAAAATTTATTTGGACAATTTATAATTATATTTGGACAATTTAGAATTAATTTGGGCACTTTTAAACTACATTTGGACAATTTTAAAATACATTTGGATAAGTTAAAAAAAAAAAATTAAAAATTTTTAAATACATTTGGACAATTTTTAAATACGTTTCGACAATTTTAAAATTAATGTGAACAATTTTAAAATATATTTGGACAATTTTAAAATCGTTTGGACAATTTTCAAATACATTTAGAAAACTTTAAAATACATTTGGACAATTTTAGAATAAATTTGGAAAATTTTAAACTACATTTGGACAATTTTAAAATACATTTGGACAATTTTTAAATATATTTGAACAATTTAGAATTAATTTGGGCAATTTTAAACTACATTTGGACAATTTTAAAATACATTTGGACAATTTTTAAATATGTTTGGACATTTTTAAAATATATTTGGACAATTTTAAAGTAAATTTGGAAAATTTTAAAATACATTTGGAAAATTTTAAAATATATTTGGACAATTTTAAAATACACTAGCTATACCCGGTCCGCGTTGCTGGCCCTGAGAAAAAAACTGTTTTATATTGCATCTTAATTTAAATATAGTGTCGGACAAAATTAAAGCACGGGTCCGGATCCAGCTAGTGACCTTTGGTTCCATCCTCGGTCAGCACTATCTATAGAGAAATCTCAACGAAATCGGTTCAGCCGTTTTTGCGTGATTTCAAAACAGACAGACATAACGTTAAGTATAGTACAAAGGGGCGTGTCATTTAACGCATTTTTATCGAATCGTGATAGTCTAAAGTTCCATACTGCATCCTCGATTAGTACTATCTGTGCTGCAAATTTAATTGACATCAGTTTTGCCGTTTTTGTGTGATTGCGAAAGAGGAGGAAATAACTTTTTATTTATAAAAAACGAATCGCGCTCTGCATACATATGACCTACAGTTCCCGCTCGGTTAGTTCTATCAGTAGCGACAGATTCGGCTTATCCGTTTTTGCGTGATTTCAAAACAGGCAGATATAACGTTCAGTATAAAACAAAGGGGCGTGGCAATTTACGCCTCTTTGTTCAATCGTGGTCAGTATAGTACAAAGGGCGTTGCAGTTTTGACCCCTTTTTCCAATAACGATCTTATATGGCCTACATATGCACTTGGTTAGCACTGTATGTAGTGAAAATGTCAAGAGAATCGGTTCTGCTGTTTTTGCGTGATTGTGAAGCAGGCAGACAACGTCCAGTATAGTACAAAGGGGCGTGGCATAATACGTCCCTTTTTCCAATCGTAGTCTAATATGACCTATAGTTCCGCTCTCCGTCAGAACTATCAGTACTGAAAATGTTATTAAAATCGGAGTAGCCGTTTTGGAGTTATTGCGGAGCATGCAGAATTAACTTTCAATTCAAAAAAAAGGGGCGTGGCATTTGACGGCCCTTTATTCGACAATGCTTAAATTTGGCACATAGTAAGTACTCGGTTAGTACTATCTTTGGTTTAAATTTCATCAAAATCGGTTCATTCGTTGTTGTTATATATAGATGTCATTAGTGGTGGAATGTAAAAAATTGATTTTGCCACGCCCCTCCGCCCACCGACAGAAAATCAAAAATCTGACCGCACAGTGTTACTCCCCAGGCTATTCTGAATACTCCCTGAAAATTTCATTAAGATCGGTCCAGCCGTTTTCGAGTCCATACGGAACATACATACACACATACATA